>WACJ01000275.1:2400000-3147127 GCA_008973525.1 Stenopsyche tienmushanensis | reverse complement strand
TGATGCCTAGAGGTAATCTGCAGATATTGGAGAAGAAAAAAATTAAGATATGTCTAAAACTACGAAAGTTACGCGTATAATGTGTTAACACGCTGTTAATAACACATTCGTGCTAAAGTGAAAAAATAAGCAATCAGATAATCAATACTTTATCGAATCTCTCCGGGATAAACCTCAGGCACCGAAGCGATGAAGTCTTATCGGGAAGTCATGGAACATACATTTTTTAATCTTTCCTTTACTATGGTGTATTTACTATACTGAGTCTTGTAGTAAAGTTGTAACAATGGGAATTTTTACAACATTACTACTTTGAATCTATATGGGGTTTTAAAATGTCATATGGCGTACTAAATACGTAGCATCGTAAGGTGAAGATTAAGTTAAATCCGAACCCGCCGTTTTAATTGAGCAGACCACGTAGCACACAGTCATCATAGATTCGGTACCGAGTGACACCAGATTCATCGAAAGACCTCGTCTGGGCCTGGGCATGCGTTTTTAGGGATTTAGGGATGCATAAACTACAACAAGCAGTTACAATATTATGTACAATGCAGCGATGGGCTGTAAAATAGTTGAAACGAAAATCAAACAGACTTTCAGACGATCATTGAGCCGATGTTACGGACATTCCAAGTTTTCCTGGGTCCACTGGCCGAGATCTGCACGGAGTGACCAGCTCGAAGGTTTCACTCGGTGTGCACCCGGTCGGAAAAGTCGGGCTGTCCGCTTTCTACATATTATTTCCACATTGGAACGTGGGTAATCAACGTGGCTGTTGCGCCACGATTCTTGGAAGTGTCCGACGTGCACGGAACGATTTCTACTCTGCCGGCCAGCACTGATGCGAACACAATGCCTCGACAACTGAAGATGGCGACAAAAAATGAACCAATTACGGTTTCCCACTCGTCTAAACGCTGAGGCCACGAATCATCCAGCAATCGGCACGCTCCCGTGCCATCGCCCACGACCCGGGGTTTCCCAAACGGACGCGAAACAATATATTCATTGTTCTCGACGAAAAAGGATGTTTTGCGCTTATATGGGAAACTATGGGCGCATAAAATCGATGCGAACAAACGACGGCACTGAACCACCGACGAGTTTATGCATTTGCAAGGATTCGAGCATGTCGAAGCCTTTAACACGAATGCACTCGGCAAGAAGTTTAAATGCGAGTCTGGATTACTTTATTTGTACAGCTAATTGACGGAGCGATAAAATTAAGGGCAATAAAAGCGTGCATACATCATTTTGGCACGTAGGAGAAAACACGATTTTTTACACATATGATGAAAATACGCTAAGGAATAATGTAATCAAAAACAAGTCTATATTGGTTCAATATATTTACGAACAAAAAAATATGACCATAAATTAATTAAAATTATCTTGTATGGCGTCGAAATAAAACCATTGGATGATATGAAATTATCTGCTAATTCGCAAATATTGAAAAAGCCAGATAATGAAGGTCTCATATTAACGACCTACAATAACCAAAATAATAACGGCTTATGATCAACTGTCATAAGGATGCGCCGAAAATTCGCTTAGTCGAATCGACTAACATTAACGCAATAGGGTTAAAAATAAATTTATTTTATGTTTCATTTTATATCTTTTGAAAGATCAATTCAATTAAGATTACGAGGGAGACTTCGCATAAAAACGATCATAACAGCCTACAGATAACGAATAAAGATTCACTCGAGATTATGATTCTTGGAAAGGGTGTTTTTTTTTTAAATAAAAATCAACAAACAGTTGTATATTGATATTTTAAAATTTCGAGTCTCCGCGCATATAGGGGGCGGGATTTAAGAAGTAGAATAATGGAAATTGTGTGTATTATGTTGTAAGCAGGGTCGATAGACGAGGGTCCGATTATCAAATGGGTCCGGCGCACCCTGTCAAACGTCTGCGGTCGTAAGATTTAAGCGGGCGCGAGGATTACACCTGGATTACCATTATGCCTCGACACAGGGAATACGATTAGGCGAAGCCTCGAGCTGACAATGAATTTCGAGACATAGCCGGCCGAAGAGCGCGGACCAGCCTCGTCCCTGTCAAAATTGTATAAGCACCGGCACGCGAGGCAACGAGCGTCCAGCATCGAAATGTCGCAATTCCAAAAAATCGTCCATTAAACTCTTTCTCGGTACTCGGTTGCTTCCCACGAAGCGATTAAACAAAAAAGAAACAATGGTTCGACGTAGGCAGAGGCGCCACGAAGGGCGAGTGACGACGGCCCCAACGACCACAATTCAACACAAAACAATAAGATACGAAACACATGTTCGTTGGACGCATGTAGCGTTCCAATCTGTGAGAACATATAAACATCATTTCCTGCGCTCTTTAATGCCATGGCAAACTAGCATAATCGCGCTTCTTACCCACACTGCTCGAATCGCGGATAGATCACAGTCATTAGGCCGGGTAACACAGGAACAACCGGATTATGGCCGCAGTTAAAGATGCCGTATAATCTTCAAAGCAGGGTATAACGATGGACTTGAAACAACAACGCCGATTGAAAACCATCATCAATTACGCACGAGAAAAGTAGGTGGTGATAGGGTAAACAAATAGACGGCGATCGCTTACCGCTCCGATGCGATTGTGTTTTTACAAACCACCTAAAAGATAATTGAGAAAAATATTGAGATCACTATTATATATCCATTAGAAATGTATTAATGCACTAATTGGTTGATCACCCTTAACACGCTTAAAGAGGGTCAAAATGGACCCACATATATACTTCATCTTTATATTCGCATCTACTAGATCAGCGGTTCTTAAGCCGTGGACCCCTGGGGGTCCGCGAAGCCATTTCCGGGGGTTCGCGAAAATATAAGAAAACATTTATCTATATTTAAACAAGATATTTTTGTGAAATTATTTACAGAAAACATTATAAATAAAAAATATGATAATTATACATCTTTCTAATTGCACCATAATTTATTTTCATTTACACATCAGTAATTTGAAGATGGACCCCACAGTTTAACATTTTTGAAAACTTAGTCCACCCATCCATATGAAAATGTTATTTTTAGTGCGATATTCGACGATGAACTGTTTACATATAAAATTATACGATGCATAATTCAAACTATGACTAATTAATGCGAAAAATTTATAATTGCAAAATTCAATTATAATTACAGAAAACGTCGTTAAAATTTACGATACACAAATTATCGATGCTCTATAATAAATATTTAATTACCAATGAAATATATTGCTTTGAAGTGTTAAAGATGAAAAAATAGCGCCCGATGCGAAAATTTCGAAACAGACAGTATCTGAAGAACTCCCTAGCTTTATATTCTTAATAGAATTTGATAAAACATTGCCAGGGGCGGATCCAGAATCGTACTGAGAGGGTGATCACCCTAAATTGTATGCTTGTAAGTGTGAGTTCGCACTATCTGTAGAAAATATGTATCGAGTACTCTTTTTTTATTGGATTTCAGAAAGCACGCTATGCTCTGAGGTAGAACGTATCACGCAAACGTTCGATCCTTTTATCTCGAACGCTCGAAGAGTTGGCGAACCGCTGCTCGAGAAGATCCTCGATAGTCGGCGTTTCGGTTCACACGAGACGTGCGATGACGTCTTCGACTGTCATCTTTTCAACAGATGTTTTATGACACTGTCTGAGAACTTATTTGATCATATGCGGACAACGAGACGACATTCGTGAAAGGCTGCAGCGGCGGATGTATTCCGAGACATTTCGATTTGGGTCCAAAAGCCGAATTCGTCCGATTCGGAGGGGTGAGAAATCTCGGGTCGCCGATTCAATTTTCCGATATCGTGACGATTTTGCGATATTTCGAGCCGGACGAGAGATGCATATAATTGCGCCGATCGTTCGGAGCGATAAAATGCGCCATCGGTTTTCCGGATTTGTCACGTTTCACTTGGCTTCCGAGACGCGACCGATCCGAAAAGTCGGCGCAGTGGTGCAGCACCGTGAAAGTCTGCGAAGCGAGAAGGCTTTAACACGGTTAAGCGGTCCAAACGTATGCACCGAGAGTGTGAGGGTTGAAAATTAAAGCGTCGTAAAAAGAGCAATCTGTTGCAAAAAAATATGCGCCGGTAGCTGTGCGGATGACGTGTCTCATCGAGGCGATGTCGGTTTTCAGCTCGAATCCGTTCGCAGATGTTGAAATCTTATAATGAAAGATTTGAGCGAATTCATGTGCTCGGTTCATTGCCCCGAGAGCGAATTTATCGTTCCGCAGGTGGTCGACAGGTACGTCTTGGCAAAAAAGAGAGCAAATATCCATTTTGTCGAAGCTAATATCTCGTCATGATCACGTCGTTATCGGAGGGGAACGTGCGACCCCCGAGTGGAAATCGAAAGGGGCACTCTCCGAATTTATCGCTAGGATTAAGGTCAGAGATCATGTACGATGACACACAGTGTAGTCCCGGCAAATGACTAAGATTTAAATGCCCTTTACATGCAAAACATGTTGCAAATATATTTTTAATGAAACCACATCCTTGGATGATGCAAACCGAAATAACAAAATAATTGGAATAGAGGGATAGGCGAAGGAGCACTGTGGTGACTCACCTGCTGTGCAGGAGAGGTTTCCCGTTCGGCAGCAGTAAAATCCAGTGTGATGGCACAAGAACTAAAGTGTGCACTGCGCGGTCACTGACTAGTCGAGTAGCGAGTGAGGAGTGAGGAGCGAGTAGTGAGTAGAGAGTAGCGAGTAGCGAGCTGCGGGCGGCGGGCGGCTGGTTCGTGCGAGGCGCGGCGGACACTGACAGCCGACAGCTATTTTCCTCGGCAAGGAGTTTCCCCTGGAGGGAGGGGTGAGGCGCGGCGAGGCGGGTCGGGCGGGGTGGGGGCGCCGCCCCTCCGGCACGCGAAACTGCAGGTCGATGACTGTCATCTGCCGCCCGCCCGATAAGCAGTGCATCTGCAGCAGCTTGACCCTCGCACGACTTAGCCCCCGTCCCCTAACAGTTCTGTCGCCGCTGCGAACACTTCTTCCGACTATAAATTCGAATCAATGCCATCATTAAAGTCTATCAACTCCTCCGACGAACTACCGATGTCAATTCTCATACACGAAATATTGATTCACCAAGCCAACTTCACCCCACAGTTACTTTTAGCAACTCCATACTTTAAATAAAACCAATTTATTATATTATTCACAAACTGTAAAAAAAAATCTGGTTTTATCAAAAAAATCATGAGAATTTCGCGGCAGAAGTGAAACTTTTTAGCTCCTAGGAAAAGTTGATTTTATGTACTACTCTTTTTTCATTAATTTATAATATATTTTTTTATGATAACAAAATATTTATAAAATTCGAGATGAATAGGTTAAAATAATGTAATGTGTTGTTATGTATGTTTCACTAGTGCAGCAGTTCCTAGCCTTTTCAGTCTTTTACCCCGATGGCCTATCAGGGAAACTGATTTCACTCCTAATTAAAAAAATGTGCCTAGCCACGTGGCTCTGGTCTGTCATTCTATTATCTACATATCAAAAATTACCAGCATTATTACCCCGCAGAATAGCTGTTGTACCCCAAGTTAGAAACCGCTGCACTAGTGGTTGCGATGGCATTCAAATTCTCTACACTACTCACTTAAGGACACAATCGATTCATCCAGTGTCGTTGAAAGATTTTGTTATCAACCTTCATCACTTCATTCTTCAGAGCCTAGCTCGAAACTATCTATTTATTAAATACCGTTCTTTAAAGGCTCGCACTCTTTCTCTGTACTTTTTCTCTTTTCACACAATTGAAATTATTGGCTAAAATTTGAAGCTGTGTTTGTATAATATATAATAAAATAGGCACGCTACTGATCAAGCGGTTGCTTTATGCTACGTATAGACACATACATCCACATAGTATAGGTAGTACAAACGCTTATCCCTTTCTTTCCGATTAATCATCGGTTGGAATCGAAGAAAGAGAAGCATCGCGCTGCGCATAATCTATTGTGACACAGAGACTAGAAACGATTTTCCATCTTTTTCATGTTAGTGGAATCGTTTTACTTTTCATAACCTTCAGACTAATTTGCTCTATCCAGTCTATAGAAATTTCACTTCAAAAACAGATGCAGTTAAATCAAGATTAACGCTGTTTCAGAATTACGCGGTAATATTGAGAAATCGCACAAGATTTTGTTGTTTGACGCCATTTCGTCTAGCGCTGGAACTTAAACGTATCCCTCGCGTTAAGCAGAGTCTTGCTGTATTTCAATTGTAATTCAAATATAATAGTGTTAATGAGTTAAATTTGGTTAACACGTCCTAATCGACTAATGAACTTCAACATTATATCTATGTATCATTAATAGTTTCGATGAAATTCGATGAAATCCCTGCAAAGGAAAGAGCGAAGACCTGCTCAGGTAATCACGACACCATCAAAATGTTTTATAAATATGGGCATCTAAATAATACGGTTGCAAACTTTTTTTGATATCCTCAATACTACCGCATAATGTTTAAAAGTGCCTGAGAAAAATGCGCCTGACTTCATTTCGTCGCAACAATTGCTTTTATATTCAGCAGGTTCGTGGAAACAGATCTGATTACCCTACCTTAAATACCGAGATATCCCACTAAAATTATCACAGGACGTATAATTTAAAAACGAACCTTCGACGAAAATAAAAACGTTATTCCAAAGGACACGTTTAAATCACCGAGCTCAATGTCACCATTTCAGTCAAAGGCGATTATATCAAGGAATAAATTCCGATTTATACTAGGTACGGCGGTACTTATGCTATTGAATTTATTTTCCTCCAATTAAAAATAATATCAATAATCCAAAAAAATAGATTATAGTGGATATGATTGACAATAGCCCACTTATTTTAATGTGCGGTCTCCACATGTGGTATTGACAGTAATGGAAGACAACCCCCTTTATGTTCACCAATTCAAGTCTGCCCTTCTCAAGGGCGTTATTTTGTTAATTGACTAGAGTAGTGGTAGATTGTAATTGTTTGGTTGCATTCCAGAAATTCATGATAGAATATACTCTTCATATTCCATCAAATACAAATTACAAATAACATCGGACGGAGGATGGTCAACAGAAGCTAAGGCAACGACGGCGGCAATAAATCCTTGAAAATTAAC
The DNA here is from genome assembly GCA_008973525.1 of Stenopsyche tienmushanensis. Lineage (NCBI taxonomy): Eukaryota > Metazoa > Arthropoda > Insecta > Trichoptera > Stenopsychidae > Stenopsyche > Stenopsyche tienmushanensis. The sequence goes on along the minus strand of WACJ01000275.1, from coordinate 3,139,970 downwards.
CCGATAGGAGGTTCGAAATATCGGATAGAGGTAAAAGTTTATAATTATAATATAAAACGCGATCGGAAATCCCTTTTCTAATTAAAATCATATAAACATGACTCGCGTAAATATTAAAAAACTCCATAATCAAGATATATCTATACATATCATTTTAATTCGGGATGGAATAACAATTGAACAAGCATTTAACAGAAAAATATTCGACTGTGGATAGAAATAAATATTCTAGTTATGTGAACCTCTACAATGAACCCATTGTATAACCCGCAATTCTAATAAACGAAGAACAATTAAGAGCCATCATGGAAGCTAATCTATGAGTAACAGTAAAAGCTCTCGCGTGCGATCCAGGAATAGAAATTTATCTTACAGATACAATTATTATAGTCTGGCCTACGACCACTTTAATTTTAAAATTTGGTCAATCGAAAGAAAAATTAATAGAAATAAAGGTCGTCACCATAATTGAAAAGAAAATCATTTTTAATTTTAAATAAAAGTAGATTTGCATCTGAGTAAGCAGCTTCCAATTTTGCAGTTTGATTTGTTACATAAAAGCCAACTTTGTGTCCTTTTTAATATTTAGTGATATTATTTTCCTTGTTATATTTTGAAGCATTACAAGTTAACTGGATGTATGTACATATTTTTAATACAATTTATGCGTGAAGGAAAGGCTATGTAGATCTAAGAATGCTTAGAAATTCTGGCTACATTAAATGAAGCAGATAATGTACTTTGTATCAGTACAGTTTCTTTGTATGTTCAAGAAATTTTTTTTTTAATGATTTAGGGAGTAGAAGTTCATCTACAGATTTATCAAAGAATCGAGTATTTCGAGATCATATGAATGATTCATGAAGTAGATGTTCTTTGATACGGGAATCATTTAATAAGCCTAGCATTGATTCTATCAAAATTATTGCTGTTTTTTTATATCATTATATCATCATATTATCAAAGTTACCCTGAAAATATTTATATTTTTATTATATGTAAAGATATCTTCATTTTTAATCTCTTATACTGTGAATTAGGTCACAAAGACTGTGCGCTACAGGGTGCCTTCAAAAAGTAACAATTTGGTGTTAAACTTGGGAAGCCCAACACCAAAATGTTTCTGTTAATTCAGCAGGTCTTTGGAATTGGTTGATTGTTCATAGTTCTTAGAGTGTTCATCTTAAGTTTTCCGGCGGGATAGCCATTCAAGGAGGATTGAGAGGAGGTCACCGACGAACCTCGCAGTGGACGTCATTCATCCTCCCGAATCGAAGAAAATGTGACGCGTGTGCGTGATTATTTGAGCTCTGACAGACTGTTAAGGCTTCGATGGATAGGAAAAACTCTAAACATGTCGAAACAACCGTTTATTACATTGTAACCGAAAATTTAAAGACAAAGACGCATGGAAACTTCATAGCGATAACACGTCAAGTTGTAGCGTCTTTGTTATCAACGATTTCCTGGCATAGATTTATTTTTCTTTCCTCGCTTAAAAGGAATCCTGAAAAGGAAACATTGGGACACGATTAAAGCCATCCAAAACTCATGTTACATCGGCTTTAAAGGACGTCCCGGATAAGGCCTTCCAGGCATAGCAACTCCGCCTCCAGAAGTGTATCAACGCAGGAAGGTGCTGTTTTGAAGATTTTTACTAATCGTACAAATATGTTTAATACATGATAAGTAATAAATCAAATATCAATAAACCGCATCAAAAGCGCTCTGTTACAAGTTCCGAAGACAACGAAATCGTACAGTGTTAAAGCGAGAATGCAATTGAGATTTCTGAATTTGAAAGGGAAAAGATTGAAGAATCATCTTCAAATAAGAAAAAATAAAACTCCCGAAATATATGTCGTATCAGAAAAAGGATACACGTTTGTCCAAGAAATGAGGTTCACCTTTTTTTTACACGCAATGCCAGGGAGATAAATTTATGAAAATACTTTTCCACAAGAAGGCACAACAAAAATATTTTAATTGATGATTAAATCATTTCTTCCAGATCTCGATGTCTATTTACACAATATATGTCAAATAAGTCAAATACATTTGGCATAAAATTTTGGCTACTGTTTTTTTTAAGCTACGTGTTTTTCTTTCTCTATAAATTTGAATATTGGTAGAACTAAGTATTAAAAATATAGGTAAGCCTATTGTTTAATTTAGTTCGATCTTGTTGAATGAGCGTAACACGATATTGCAGATCATAAGGTTGAAATTGTTTTTCAATGTCCAATACCAAGGCACGAATCCGTAACGAATCAGGATACAACCCCCCGATGGTCGGATTCAAAAATTCTGGTTAAACCAGATTTTTGCTTCAATGCGTTCCGTCAACGAACCATCTGGACCCTATTATACAACGCGTATTTATAAAATAACGTCACTTCAAATTTAATCATATTTATAACGTTGCGCGTGCGTTTAATGAGCCACAGCACTATCTCTACGGAGAATCCCTCGATTTATTGCAGCGGTTTTGTAATGCAACGATAGAATTTCTTCAGATTGAAGAAGACTCATCCTACGATATGATAATGGCGTTGTGCGCGTTTTTAAATTGGTAATTTTGCAAAATTGCCAAAAAAAAAAAAAAAAAAACAATATTGGCCGAGCGAAGCCATCCAAAAATGCATATCGTTGCATACATTAAATTTCCCACGAGCATACATACCAAAACGGCTCCGCAATTAGTGTTGTGTCGAGTTGATTAATCAATGCTTACCTGTAACAAACGTAAAACGAGCAATTAGAGTTTTATTATAATAACAGACAGCATTTATAACGTTGAAAATCCATTTAGGTTTAAATTGAGATTTTAATGAAGGCCTCAGGTCTCGGATGCACGGCTAGAACCACAATTCATGTACGATTCCCGCTTGTGGTAAAAGCACGAAATCGATGCATTGTACACGTTTATCGAACAGAATCATAAATATGTAATTTTATATATTAATTAAATTACTTCCAGGTTCGCTCATAATATCCCTCAAATCAACAGTATCCTTCATTAATCGAATCGTTAGTACTTTTTTATTAATTCTACCATAAAAGTTCTATTTAAAGGGTATGAAAGTTCGTCTTTTGAGAAACGCAGTACGCTATAATTCTATGATATGAAATCTTATTGTGTGTTAGATAGAGAAGGAAGCAAGGGTACTGGGATCGGATGCTGAGCGGACATCGTCGGATCCTTATTGATGCATATTCGCATGCGACGTGACCAAATTATACGCAAGGAATAAAATGACTTGCTCAATTTAAGACTCGAGACGATCGTGCTCTTCTCCAGCGCCCATTTATCATCGAAAGACTTTCGTTTCGGTGAAACTTGTGCCCGATAATCGAAAAGCGCGTTTAACGAGGGTTGATTTACAGAAGAGTGTGCATATTTTTGTTATGATCCGACTGTGAGTTTTATAACGATCTAATAAATTTGTGTAAAGTGGACGCTGATTTTTCTTTCATGGGGAATTTATTATAGGCATAAACGAGAATCTTAGTCTGATATGGACGAACGTACGCTGAAACGGTGCGTTTATTTATCGTTTATGCAGAAAACGTTTGCAGAACATCACAATTTTAATCATGAGCATCCGGCCGTTAGTGGTTGAGTTTCCAACTCGACTTTTTACGGCGTTCATATTGTTTCGTCCAATTTAGAGCGCGGACGTTGACACTCGCAATCCTAAACATAGTCGAGAATAGTGCAAGAAGCGATAGCCTTGATTCTTCGCACTCCCCCAAACGTATTCAATCGCATATCATATATTTGGCCTTATGATTATATTCTCCAAAGCAGAAAATCAAATTAGATCCAAAATTAGTAACATATGACAATAATAAATTATAATGCAATACGAGAGGGTTTCAGATTAACTGTTTTAAAAATACTTTAATTGAAATTAAGTTTTCAAAAAGAGAGAGTTTCATAAAAGAAAGAAACACCTCATTAATAGATCAAAAAGATTATGTGCATTAAAATATACAGTATATCGCCAGTAAGAACCGAGAAAATTTCACGAGATTAATTCAACATCAGTGAAAGACAGAATAAAAATTTAAATTTAAAAACACGATGCGACTTTAATTATCATTAAGAAAATGTGTGCCCACTCCCTTCTTAAAATAAAAACTCACAAATAGCCATTTAAGAGAGAAACCATCCCTTCAAACAGGGGGAAGAAACGCATTTGAATACTTCGATAATAAGCTAGAAATATTCAAGCACGAAGAAATATTTCATTACAAATTGCTTATGCAAATACTTTTCAAATTATTACATTTCATATAAAAACAAAACAAAATGGATTAAATTAAAAAATAGGCATTTTTCGATTACATAGCATATCCAGAACACAGTTTTACAACATAATATTATTATTTCAATCATTAGATCAGGGAATCCATTTAGAATAAAGTCGATAATGCATCTATTGAAATCATGGAGGCAAGAAAAGGCTTTATTATTTTTGGCAGTTAATCAACATCATAACATCATCCATTTAAGTAATAAGACCGTCAACATTGAAGACATGCTGGAAAACATATGGTAAAAATTAGTTCAACGCACGAGTCTAATCCATTCGACTAAAAGAAGTGTGAACGTAATAATAGATCTTGCTAAGTCTATATGAACAGAAGGATTTAAAGATATTAACGTCGAAAATATTCAATATCTCCTTGTATAAAAAGAGATTGATAAAGCAAATTTGGTGGAAATTAAATCAGAGATGTTCAAAAAATCAAAGGAAGATAGTATAGATGGAAGCAATGACGTTATTATTTTTTCACTCTACTTCATTTGATTTCCCTGATATAAGTACACTCGGTCCTCGTATAACACGGTCGTGTAATACAAATCCGTGTTATACAAGTTTGGAAGCTCATACAAAATTAGGGTGTGCGTTCCAAAAAAATATCGAAGATGGTTTATGTAAGTATATACTTACATAAACCATCGTTGGATATGTACTTACATAAGCCAACGGAAGTGTTAAATTTTCATCTTGATCGATGTATTCTAATATTTTTTCAAGTATTCGACAAATATAATATGCTTTATATATTGGTGTCTAAGGGTTGGATTATAGACGTAGTGCTTAGCGATCAAAATAATATTTCTCAGGATATTTTAAATCGAGCGGATGTCATTTTTCCAAATATGCAAAATGCAATCAGTTGGATAAGTTATGTATTACATAGAGCCATTTTAGATTCGGAACCAAGTGGTAGCAGACTCGTCGGAAGACGTCGCCTACGCTGGGATGATCAAGTAGAATCAGGTAGATCAGGCCTGGGTGGCAAACGGAAATGGCAGAGTGTGTTATCGATGGTTTATAGAAGTATATAAATATATATAACGCCCAAGCTATTCGAAGGCGTCACTAAAGAAATGATCCTTATTTGTCATACAATCGGTCAATAGTCGAAAATTTTGAGCATAATTAATAATTTTATTGTTGATCAATATTAATACATCATTATAAAGCGCCACATGTTTGTCTGTATGTTCATAAATCCGTCTTTGGCAATTTGATTTAGCTTTGAAGGAAATAAGACTGGAAGATTGCGTCATTTGTATTCAAAAGCGAGTTTCGTAATTACGACGATCGAAGTGATACATCATAGTTGTAAGTCCGCCGGAACATCCACTTCTCGGTAATGATAGCCGACAATTTTCATTTCTCTCTTAATGTGGAGCAGACCGTGGAACAGTAGTTGCAGCTGAGCGTTTCCGCCGTCTTTTACCTTGCAGCGAGAAGATAGCATCGAATGACTATTTTTGTTTATTTCTTATTTTTTAGAAGTTATTTTTACGCGGAAACAACAATAATTTGCTCATTGTCTTAGGACAACCGGTTGACTTTTGCCTCGACGGTCGATATTTATGAACTGAACTTCCGTCTGGATGCAACAGGTTCCTCGTGTGGTGTTCCACAAATTCTGAGACTTCGACGCGATGCAATCAATTCGACGCTGAGAACTAGACCACAAATCAACAATGTGATGAAAAAAACGAACCCCTCAAAAACTAGAGAGAAAGAGATCCAACATGGAAAGTGAATCTATTATCTGGAATATCATAAACGAGAAAGTGCGATTAATGCTCTTTCAAAGTGTGCATATTTACGTTGTTTAAAATTTCGCCAATACATTAATGTTGCGCAATATTATCCAAATCGGATCATTAATCATGAACAACGAATTCAGAAGAGTAGCATGAATTTATTCGTTCGAACACTCGGAGAATGGTGTTGAAATTAACAGCAATAAATTAAAATAAAGCACCCATATTTAATTAAACGCATGCGCATATCAAACGCGCATTCTCAAATAACAGTGTTGGTATTAGAATAAAGTAATTAAAATAATACACATTTTACATATCGGCGCATTTGCCGTAAACATAATAACGATCGTATTATGCGTTATTTTTTACTATATTTAATATAATGGACGTGCTGTACTGAGTACAATCTGTTTTGGCCCAATTAGTACAGTTTCATACAAATTCATCAGACTATTTAAATAGACATGAGCTCAAATTGGAATGTTTGCAAGAGTGTTAAGTATGACAATTCATCGAGCACTACATCGTTTAATTGCTGTCTCTTATTTGCGAAGCTATGATACGATATTCATTTTACGTCACTGTTAACGATTCCTCTTTATAGTTGGCAAATACTCGCGATAGATCGTGCGGCACCCACTTCTAAGTTTGAATACCTCTCCTAATTCCGACAAAAGACGAAAATAATATGAACTTTATCTATCTACTTCAACAATTTGATTACTTTATAATATTTAAGTTAATTGAAGACTGACCAACTTTCCTTGGAAAGTAGTATAAAAAAAATCAAAACAACACTATATTTTACTATAAAGGGCATTTTGGAATAAGCCAAGTCCAATCCCTTCTTATATCGTGGAAACCTATCCATATGATTTCAAGATGTTCACGTCTGAATAGCTAAACTAACAACGGTATATCCCCGAGGCTGTATACACAACCCTTGTAAATTAGACAATGGGAAATCTTTCGGATATTCGCCTTTCCATTTGGACGTCTGAATTTGTAAATATGTATTCAAAATGCTTCCGTCATAGAATTCTTCTGCAATTGAATTTTTATATTTTAGTCATCACATGTCGAGTCGGATACGAATTGAGTTTCATGCAGAATATTAAAAGAGTATAATTGAAAAAATAATAAATCAACCTTTATATCCATAGAATTTTTAAAAACACATCACACACCATAAATTTAAATATATTCATGTAAATTTGGCGATTTACGCTTGAGAATCTTTCATAAATGCGGAACGATTTAAATATTATGCATTTTGATAAATTTAAAAAAGAAACAGCAGACATTTCTTATTCATTAAAACTATTATTCATTAAAGAAATATCATGCTCTTTTGTTCTTTTTCCGTTCGTTGTGTGTCTGAAGGGAACGACTGAAAAACAATAATTTGATAAATGTAAAAAGAGAAGGTGGGTGACTTGTCCCAACTTTATGCATATTTGCAAATGTAGAATAACGCGGATTTAAATTCATCTAACATAACGCCCCCGCTATCTTGCGTCTCCCAAGTTTAGACGGCATTTAACAAATGTCGTTATATATTATATTTATGTATATAATGATGTATTAAAATAAACGAATAACTCCTAACAAAAATAAAATAACTATAAATTGCTTCGCATCGAATTAAATAATAGACCTTAAAAGTGGCAATAGCTCTCTGATTTATTGGTGATAAAACACCGGATAGTGTTAGAAAGTAAATACAAATAATTTATATTCGGATTTTGATTCACCTTCATATGGTGGATTTTCAAGTATTAAATTTATTTTATTCGTATAGTCCACATACAAAAATATCCGCATGTCAATCCTTTAAAGAAATTATATCAAACAAACATATTTTTTATCGCCAATATGAAGCCATCATTAACCCTAAATAGTTAATAAATGTATATCCAGTAATTCGAAAATTATTTTAAATTGAGTGTAATACAATGGGTCAATTCCTTCTTCAGTTAAAAGTCTGGATTCAGATGCAGATTGCTGAAATAAAATTCACGGTAGTAACAAATTAAAGAGATCGATAGTCTAGATCCAGGTTTACCCTAACTTCCAAAATCCGTGAAACATAACCCAAAGCTCAAAACAATTTCTCGTACTTATACGACTCCACGCAATAGTATACAACATAAGAAACCTTACTGGTTCAGAACTAGGAATATTTAGAATCAGACCAAGGATAAAAGCGAAGAAAATAAAAACACTTTGCAACGATAACAGCACCGTCTTCCGTTGCCATATATATCGCTTTGCATTCCAGAAAGCCCTTCCAGTAAAATCAAAAAGGTCGCCTAGAACAGCTTTCCACGGTCTTCTGAGGAAAATGGCTCAATCTTTACAAACCTCCTTCGCACTTCCCTATCGATACGATCGCGAAAGTGCCCTTCGATGGGTTCATCCAGGAGATCCGCTGGATGAGGGTTCCAAATGAAATTCGGAGGTTATGATATCTTCAATGTCGAGCGAATGAGGAGATGAACTGATGATGATACATGAGAATGGGGATCAAAGTCATTAATAACTAATAAAACGATACATTCAAAAGAAAAATAGCTCTTTATTCGGGTCAGAAAATTAGAAGATCTATAGAGAGAAGATCTATAAGAGCTTTATCCAACTGGTGGTCAGTTAAGGAGATTATATTGAATGTTCCAGTCGATACCTTTTACACAAGAAATGTATGTTATGATGATTGTGTGAAAGAGATACGACTAGCCGTAATTTGTCGATGCGTCTCGCTTGTGCGCCGCCATGATAAGCACATTCCTTATGGGAAGTAATCCAATGAATTCGGGAGGAAATCTAAATTTCGTAAAATTGTCAAAAAAATAATATTCACCAAATAAGACATACAATACATGCTAATATTTTTTGCCCAAAAAAAAAAAGAACAACATAATACACCTTCGCGAATTAGGTTGTTGTACATCAGCAAAACCCGTTTCGGTCATTGTGTATTTTAAAAGTGGTTGTTGTTATTTATAACATGAGATGATTTCATACGCGTGTCGTATTGTAATAATTTTTGGGCACCATATGGCCAGTAGCCAGGCCTGGGTGTGTCGTGTGAGGAGGAGGAGGAGGACGCTGCACCCGCTCGACCCTCTCACCTTCAAGCATTTCGAACTTCACCATTGCTAAACTTTCGGCCCCTCGCTTATTTATATTGTACACAAGAAACTTTGCGACGCTTCTGTAGCTGCAATTGTAGCTTTGAATGGCGAAATGACCCCTCTTTTATTTCAAACTGGATACAGGGACACGCATTTAATACTTTGAAAGTTATAATTTAATAAAATCTAGAAAGCAAGTCCACATAAACCAAAAAAATCGTAAAAGGAAGGAGAAATTCATATGAGGCGTTGTGGATGCTTTTGCGCTACCGAAGTTCATCACTAACACATCACGTCGCTTCGCGGCGTGATTCTACCAGATTTCGTCATTCTTAAAATGCATTATCAATGAATGTTATAAAAAAGTAAAAAAATGTTAAATGGAAATGCATTCCAGTATAAAAATAAAGTATTTAAAATCAGGATAAAATACATATGAAATTTTCCTTCTGGGCGGATTTATAATTATACACGTTTGAAGAAAACATTCATACAAACATTAAAATATGTTCAATAAAAATAGCCTAGTCAACGCAATAAATATCAACATTATATATTTAATACTTTTTGCAAAAAAAATAAAAAATTAAAAAATCGATCGCTTTCAGGCCCAACAAGGTAGAAACGTCCCTTAAATACCAAAGCGTTAATGTAAATTAGAAGTAATTTTTAAAAGTCGTAATAGCTGCATATGGTAATAACCTATATTTATATAAAAATACAATCAAAATACGTTGAACTTTATGAGAATTAACTATAGTACAAAAATAAAATCAAATATAATTTTCATTAGTATTTTCTAGTATAATCTCTCAAAGGAATCGTAATTTTCCCCGCTCATTCAAGTCTAGAGTGTCCCCAATCTTAATATAATTGTTTTGTTGCTGCAAAAAACTTACATTGAGCACATGAAGAACCTTATGCACAATATAATCATCATCATAATTTAACAGTCACAAACAGTTCATTGCAGGACAAGAACTTCCTCAATAACTATTCAAGGACAAGGGTCACAGCTATGCGTTCAAGTCATACATTCATCAGAACATGTGGTCATATATTGATAGATTTTAACCCTCAAATTATTATCTGCGATTATTCACTCCGTAGGCCATCGGATTGAACGTGACGAAAGCCAAAGACAAGAGAAATAGAGCAAAAAAGTCAATATATAGCGTGAATAAAAGCTTTTCAAAATTCATCATATTAATAAATATATTGAACATTTTTTAGCTAAACGTATTTATATGTACCCGAATAAAAGCGTTCAGAGTTTCTATAATCTAGCTCTGAGGAACAAAAGTAATAAATTCATGTATTCTCATGCGGTTAATACACATATCGAGTTAATTAAATTCGACACATTTATATCATGTTTAATTACATTATATCAAATACGCAGAAACCAATTAGCGAAATAGTCTAAAATTTTAGACATAACTATAATTTTGGACGATTTTTTTCGATCTTCGAAGATCGTTGGGGTTGATTATTTATTAATAAACAATTTATATATAAATTATTAATACATTTCAGGAGCTCTGTATTTTGGATTGTCGCATGTTCCGAGTTCGGCCAATAGGTCAGTGGCAACATGCTGACGTGACGTCCTGGCTCTTCGTGGTCAGAGTCCCCAGACGTCCCAAATTGTCGACACCATTTTTATGGAATTTGTCTACCGCAAACGTCCAAAATTTATAACCTTGCCTGCTTTAAAATAATAAAAGTGTTCCATTTAAAAAAAAAAACTAAAAGGGTGATCTGTCATATTGGCGATAGAACAAAAAAACAGGCGAATAAACGTAAATTGAATGCAGCGAGTATGTAAATGGCATATGATTCATAGCCGAATCATTGTGTTCGGAATGCATCATGAGATGACTTCCGCAACGCGATGTAAGACGCTAAATATAATTTAAATCTGTAGTTTTCAAACTACGCTTTTCGAATAAATAGGAAAAAATAACTTCTAGCAAGTGATCGTTTCCATTGTATATGGAAACGCTACATAACCTGCCCGCTTTCATTTGAAAAGCGATACAAGATACAAACGTCTCTCACAATGTTTCTTCGACATTGGAGTCCGAGAGGCTTCCGTGCTTTAAGAAATACAAAATTGAAAGCTATTCTAGGAGAGCACAACTATACAATGAATATCGATCCATCAATAATGGTCATAATAATTTATTGATTCTTAGCCATATTTCAAGGAAATAAAAATGGTCTGTTATTTTATACAGTTATTTTTATTGCGAGCGACGTATTCTTCCTTCAAACTTCTTGTTTTTGTATTCAAATTGCTACGAAATTTGTAAATATTTTTTGGTCATATCTCATATTAAATCTAATCATTCAATTGAAAATATTTTTAAAAAAATGCAATTCTCATTTCATTCAAATTGATTCGTACAGACGATGATATAAAATAAGATTGATTTCCACGATAAAACTGAGATCTTCATTAAGAGATAAAAATAAATATGAGATTGATACGGGAAGAAATTGTAAATAATTATGGGAAATATATTTTGCGTTAAAATATTGCAGTATAATACGCTTGTATGTAAATTTAACAAGTTTAATTAATGGTACAGCGAAAATTTTAATGGAATAAAGCAAACATCTTCATATATGTGTATTATCAATTTATTTTATATAGATGTTGTATTATTAGACTGTTCTTCCATTGTTCTTCGAGTCGCCTAAATAAAAAGTGAGCGACGATAGCGGTTATTTTTTTATATGAATCTCTGCATACGAACGGTCTATTTGATGTTATAAGATCATTGGCACATAACGAAACTGTTTTTGAGCGAAATGTGAAAATTTCTATTATTTTGCAGATAGACACAATAAAGAGAAAGGCTCGCGAGGTGTCTGGCGGGCAGAGTACCGCGACCACTCCCTCGCGATGATAATCACCACATCATAAATACGAAACAGGCACGCCCGTCGTTCCGCGATCATCACGGACGTAGGAAGAACCCATCAAGGTGAGCCGAAACAGGAACGATGGCTTCCTGCTTCTCTTCTTCGCGGTTCAAGGACAAGCGCCGCTTTAAATAGTACAATTTTTAGCAAAAGACAACAAGTGCAATTTCGACAGTCACGCTTCGGACGTCGTCTATTCAATTTGTACTAAAAATTTATCGACCGAAATGATGATGCGTTGCAAATTTTTAGGCGTTCACACACCAAAATATTATATTCTGATTGCGTTCAATACCAATTTCTCTTCGGTGGAGAGTGCATTTTTTGCGATCTGTTGCATTGATCGCGGGTGAAGCACCGGTGTGCCGTAGCTCGCCTGCTCTAGTTCAATTAGAGCAAGGAATTCTAATTGGAAGTGAGCCCGATTAAGTCACGAAGGGAAATTGATTTGAAATCGTGGATAGTGACAAGTGATAGTGAAGAGGGTCCAAGGAATGAAAGATGGAGATGATCAGTTTCCTTGCCTTGGCCAGCTTTCGGAGGGAATGCATGTGACAACCGCATATTATTAAAGTGGGCGCACGAGATTTTTATGGCCCTCGTAAATCGATGATGACTTATTCATTTGGATGGTTGCCGACAGCCCAAACATTATCATTACAAATTGACAGCCGATCATTAAGCAAGGCGGTTACAAAATTGTCTCAAGGAAACAAAACGAATAATAAATGAGCAAATAAGACGAAATAAATACAAGTAAAGATCAAACAAGACTTTGAAGACAGGGGCTCAGCTAGACACGATTCAAACTTTCCTTCGCTCTTTCTAAATACAAAACTTTACCTATAGATACATTAAGAAATTTATGACAGTTATATAAAAGAACGGTTATGCGACAAATAGCTCCCCACTGAAGAAGTGTATTTGAAAAACGGAGAAAACATCATCAAAGACATCGAGGATTAATCACGTTTTCATTAAAAAATAATATAAAAGCTCGCCTTTGTCCATGAGCTACAATAGTTACGCCAATTTGCAGTATCCAGAAGAAATGTTTTTCGAAGATATTTTCGAGATTATTATTTGCAGCAACTTCTATGAAAATATTGCTAACCACTTAAAAAAGGTTTTATACAATATGGTCGTTTAATAGACACCCTATAAATTAGAACCTAAGATGATTTAATTATAGCCGCAAAGTCGGGATATATCAATTATATTTATAATTGACATATTGCAGTACCATCTATGAGACTTTTGCTTATTACTTTGATATGGTTATCATAGCGTTTATGTTTTAAATATTTGACCGTCAACCACATCCCCTGTAGATTCGAATGTAAGACGTTTAGGTTAAATGTCAAAAAGCGGAAATACTCAAAGGATATCGTTGCATAAATACTATTCCCTGATAAAAGCATTATAAACATACAATATCGATTTTTATATAGAGAGCGTTAAATTTAATGTTACGAGCGTTCCCTTCAGATGTACGATATAGATAATGGACCCATCCAAAAGATCTATTTTATTTATTACAAATATATTCAGCGAAATGATACGGTTGGTTCGCTGAAGTATTCTCGGGGATTTATTTTGCGATTTGGTATGTTAACCCAGAAATATTCAGGAGATCATCAATGAAAGTCGAGTTAGGCTAGGGCATGGTCCAATATCGTGCCAAGAAAGCGAGATTCGATATAAAATCGAATAAATGGAACATATCCAAGAGGACTGTCATTACGGGGAGATTATTTTAATGGTGCCCAAAGATGCAGTTGGCGTTTGTATGTCAGTCTGCACCGCAGCGAGGTGTGATCGTTTTGCACGCTAGTGAATGGCAATTTGCTCTTGAAAATTGTACCCAAAATAGATCTAGAAATTATTCCACTTAGCTAAGGGAGCGAGACGATCTGTCCAAATTTTAAATAATCTTTGTTCTCTGTAATTATTTCGTGAGCAAAATGCATTATTCTTCAATACATAATGAAGTCGCGAAATATAATTAAAAGCAATTAATTAACGGCGCCCATGCTATATTTATCCGGCGTGCCCGATCGAAAGCACTTTGGACTCGAATTTTAGCGAAACGTTTCATTAAATAAGCGATCGTTATTCGATAGAAATTTGTTCATCTTTCACCTATTCTATAACACCTAAAGTGTTCATAGATTACGACAGCATCGACCAGTGAAAACCCTGGAAATGGGACTCCCGAATAAGCTGATAAAACTGTCGAGGACGTGCTTACAGGAACGTTTTTTTTTTGAAAAATTTTGAAACCATGTAGTAATTTGATGATTTGGATTATTCCATGTTTTCCAGTAATCCGTGCCCTTCCCTCTCAGTATTAGTTTGGATAATCGAGAATCTACTGAACATAATTATATCGAGTTAATGCTGAAGGTTTAACCTCCTAAAATTTTAATGATAACAATACTGAGAGAGCCGGATAATTAAACACCTAGGATCCATTCTCACACAGAGAAACCGTATAGCGTTCAGAACACGGTACTACTATGGCCTGTAAAAAACATTGAAAACATATTACTATCGGCGAGGTGGAAGATTTAAATATATAGAATCATAGACTTATCTTTCTTTCGGATCCCTTCGGAATTAAATCTCAGGCGCGGAAGCCATGAGATCTAATCGGGAGGTCACGGACATGTGTGGTGAAACGTTATTCGTCAGCTTCATATTTCACTGCCTTCCCCGTTGGAAATACCATGTAACACAGAAAGTCACCTGAGCCGTCTTAGATTTGGGATATTCAGGACTAACGTAAAAAGCGGAATGCGTTATCGATGACCTAGGTTCTCTAATATGAGCTACATAAAGTAAAATGCCTACTTTGCCTTTTACAGGCACATCAATTTCATAGCAATTTAAGGAGCATCCTTTCTCCCAGCTATATGCTAATTATACAATGGCCAGTATACCAGCAATTTCGCACAGAACACCATCGTTTGAATGTTTCACACGTGTCATCACGCCACATTTCCTTTCCCTGTGATGAGCGGATGCTCTTCGTTCGGTCGTTATAAAATATTTGCGTGTTTCATCCAATCTCAGTTTGCTGCATGGCGTTTTATAAACATGAATTTTGAAGAATTTTTGCATGTCATCATATTTTTTAATCCCTCCCCACCCATCCCACATTCATGCTTTCTTGGCAGGTGTGGTCAAAGTCCTGGATGTACGAAGGGAGTGTGTGCCCTTCCGTATGCCATTAATACGACTATTATCCCGTCAGTGGATACAGAATAAAAATGAAAAATGAATCGGATAAACCTGAACCCATATTTTATGTGAGGCATCCGCCCTCGCACACGAACGCTTCAGACTGATTTGGAGAGCCCTAATATAATAACACGGAATGTCAAAATCTGATGGGACCAACGTTTAATGTCCGCATTAGGAAAAAAACCATATGGGAACCAATCATTTTACAAATTTCCAAGCAAACATAATGCGCACGTGTAACGTGATGTTTTAAAGTTAAAGATATATTGATTATTATTATTTTTTTTTACTACAATCAGAAACAAAATATCGGGAACAAAATACCTTTTAAACCCAAAGTGTATTTTCTTCTTCTCACTCTGTGTACGTGATTGAATTAAGCTGTTAGCGGAAGCCCGATAAAAGCTTTTGCTAGTTTATCAATAACCCAAACGTTTGACTGTAAATTTGTAAATACGAAGCTAGAAAGACATAACCAGCCTAACAACTCTACTCCTAACCCTCGAATCAAGGTGCGAGAGTCGTCATAAAATTTTATTATTGAAAATGAAGAAGTCGAGATCTTATTAAAAAAAACTGAAAATCATGTTATTCAAACAATATAAGAACCCTTGAATGCTAGTAAATGTCATATCTATAGGAAAATGTTTTTGGAAATAGGATTTTTTATATAGGTGGTTTAAATAAGTAGGATTTACGAGTAGTGTGAATTGTTAATTATCATGATTTTTAAAGTGGAATTAACCCTACAGAGATGATAAAAACCCTTTCTGAATAATATGCAAAATTTTATTGCGAATCATCACCATAAATCACCAAAGAAAGATAACGATGTTTTTAATATGTTATCGATTGAAAATATTACATAATGTTTTGATCTCTTTTTTATGAAATCTTTTTGTTACAGCAGCTTAGCCTTTATCGCTAAATTTCATCGTAAATTATAACATCTTCGCAGAGTAAACCTATAATAACACAGTCGCAAAAAGTAAGAGTAAGCCGTTATGAAAAAAATTGTATAATAGCACATCAAAAGCGTTACTTTTCATTATATAATGACATTTATGAGGTTTTCGGGGTCACTGTGTGTCTGACTTTGAGGCTGAAGAATCAATGACGTCAAATAATAAAAATAAATATTTTAAATTATGAACGGAAGAGCGTCATATCAAATTTATGCTACGATTAGGTAATGCACATGTGTGAATTCAATTGAATAAATTTTTTCCAACCATAATTATTTTTGTACTGTGCCTATATAATGATTTTCATTTCGTCTCTCAAATCGCATGGCAAAAAAATGTAATAATCATCAGAACGACAGCGATCTGATGATGATGAACCCATAAAAAAATATCAACACTGCAGCGTGACAGACTGTGATCGTTGCCAGCATCCAGAGACCAAGAACTCCAGGTTTGCTTGGAGAATAAAATACCACCGACCGAAGGAGTTGTAACGAAGTACCCACGTGGGATGGATTTGCATTGAATGGTTCTCGTTTGTGGCGGACGTTGTTAAGAGATATAACCACCCATGCGTTAGAGTGATGGACAAGTTATTAACAAACTGGAAATAACTTATGAACTACGAAGCTCGCCATGGAAATTATGTTCTGATGTGTTACATGAATAGGATACAATAGTATATATATATGGGAGGGCTATGTTTTACCATGGCTACTGTCTTTTACATTGGATTTTCACCGATCGATTCTTAAGTCCGGGCTAGTGATAAAAAAAATCAATTTATCAATATAGTGAGACTATAGAAGCATAATCCACTCTAAATAAAACCGAACGTAGTTATTACAAGCGAGATTATAAGGCGATCATAGACACAATGAACAAAGCTCTATAATTAGTTAAGCGTATTTTCATACTATCGATAACAGTTATAACGAACATATACAACGCCAAATTTGAAAACTAAACATTTTTATTGCTCATATAATTAACGAAAACGGATGCAATGACAATTTTGAAACAGTTGTATAAAGATATGCATTATCTATTATATAAAAATTAATCTTTGTTTGTTCGTATTTAATACGCTGTTATACCGTTTATCCGATTGCAATAAAACTTTGTCAACTTATTGTTCACACTTGCGGGAATAACATAGGCATAGTAAAAATATTGTTTGTGTATGCAATTTGTTGATCTCGATATATCAAAAAGAGGTACTTTTGAATTCTTAATTTACCTCTCAAATAATTACTAAGCGCGATCGCATACCATTTTTTAGCGAAATTAAAAATATATAAATTCATTCCAATAAAGACTTCAAGGACTTCAATAAATATAATCAAAATATAAAAACTTTCTTTCCTTGTGTGGCATTGCAACGCATGTCGGGTAATGGGTAAAAAAAGCTTTACACTTTTAGTTTAAGCTATTAGTAGATAACCATAGTATTGAACAACTTAATAAATATATTTTGTGACGTTTGCTTTCACTGAAGAACCATCGATTATGAACATACATCCCCAACAAACACACAAAACATAAAACTTTGGTTACAAGCGGAATTTGTTTTGAATATGCATCGAAATGATCAAATCGTGAAAACAATTTGAATAAGATGAAAAAAGTAGACAAAAGGATACCGCATGAATTGAAACAACGACAGCCACCATATCATTTTATAAAATCATTACTGCGAAGAGAATTTGCTCCTTTATGATACCACAAAACGATCAGAATTCAGAAGCCAATGAGGCTTCGAGACACGCTCCAAAGCGATTATGGCCCCTTTTTTCTTTATAAATTGTCCAACGGCCTTTTAAAAATGAATAAGATAGTTACAGTTGAGTCTTTTTGTCGACACATCACATCAAAATCATCAAATTAGATAGAAAAATAAACTATGAAAAAGTATAGTATACTGGTGATATGGGTCAACTTTGTTGGATGATAATATCAAACCCCATGTTACTTCAATCCGCAGGTATTAAACAATAAAATCAACACTGATCAAGCTGAAAATTATAAGTAAATAGTAGATCTTTAAGACGTCATTGATGTAAATTGACATCATTTTAGTGCTTTAATATTGAATCTTCATTACTTTCCATCGGAAATAACATATTAGGAAATCGAATCATTAAAAATATTGTTTCTTTAAAATATTAGAGAATGAGCATTAAAACGAAATTAAGAATGTTTCATACAAAGGCAATCTTGGCAATTTCTTGCGGCACAAGATTCTATTCAATCATGGCACAAACTCGGTTGTTATTCAATTTAAGTTCGATTGATAATATATATTCTAAAATGAATTGTGGATGCGTTGTAGATTATAACGCCGGAGCCGTCTGCAACGTTGATTGCATTGTACACGTTAATGACCTGGAAGATGAGTGTTAAGGTAGCTATAGTTAATGGCACTTCCTGGAGCAGCATGCAATAAATGTAAACATTTGGATCGTAAACAAGGGTCGTGGTTACGGTATAAGATCTTCAGAAATACGCTCCATTTCTTGGCTCGTCGGCACCATCGTCAGTAAGTAAATATGCCCGTAAAATGTGGTCTCTAACCAACTCATCAAATGCCACGAGCTAAACTAATATTTTGCATTCGGCGAACAGTCTCGGGTTCAAGACGACAACTATATTCGCTGTCAGACTGTCTCCACGTTTGCCGCCATGCTATACAAAAAGCGCATGATGGACGATCTTCAAAATATAGCCGCACCTTGGCGATAAGAAGTGTGGGCTTCCAGGATAAAATGAATGGATGCTGTGACGGGTCGGATCGGAATATCCCACGACATGTCTGGTGGACCCGCTCTATAATCCACTCAAGACCGGCCTAAAATTATCTAAAGGCGTCGAACCCAATGTCACTAGCTGAAATGAATGCTCCCATTGTGCGAGACAAGCATTCGTCGCACCCATTTCGACCTCTTCCTTCGTCCGACCGAATGAGCTTTAGGGCGCGATCCATCAAAGGGAAAGGTCGTGAAGATTAATAGACATCGTCCAAAAACACACAACCAACACACCAAAGCAAGTAGATCCGACTCGAGATTAATACGAAATATCCAGAAAACGACCAAAATATCGAATACCATAACCGTTTGTTGATATAAATATTAAGTTATGATTAAATTAACTTTGAAAGAGAGATATCAATTATATAATACATACTAATATAAATTAATCAAAGCAATATCAATTTTCAAACCATAATATTATTAGAATATTAGAAAGAATAGCAGTCGATGGTTTATTGGCAAATTGAGCAACCTATAAATATATGATTATAACATTACTTAAAAATAAAAATAATTTCATAAATCTTCTCTCATCTGAAAATTCACCCCTCACGATATCGTATTTCTAGTCATATCTTACGTGGAAGGCAACGGAAATCCCTTATATAAAGTACCTCATCCCAAGAAAAAAGGGGATCGCCTACGTCAAATCTACAGATTTGGCACAATATGATGATGCAACCAATAAATAACAACATCTTCACTTCCATCGTCTAGTTCATGCTTTTTCTCATTTTCTAATATCTGTCACTTTTTTGCACAAAAATATTACAATAAAAATATGAGTAGTGAAATAAATCTGTTCCCAAGTGAGCACGCCACGAGTCAACGTCAATCTATCAAGAATAAATCTGGTCAACAAACTTCTCTCTTTTGTTATTTCCAGAAGACAGATTGAATAGTTTGTCTCCTGGATTTGAAGGATCGTAAAAAAATTTCGTTTGTTCTCCATTCTAAATTCGAAGATTTAGAAAACGATCATGATAGAATCGATCAACCGATCGAATCAACAACAATCGATGATAGAATCCATTCGCATTAAAATAAAATCGTGACATAAGATCTTAAAAGGTTAAGATAACGAAACGTAGTGATTTAGTTAGGTAGCGACTTGATCAACGAAATGTGAAAGAATTAAGTTGCCCCAGTAAATAATTTAGCATAGAAGACTTTGTTAAACTTCCAAAGACGACAATATATGGTCAGCCCAAAATGCTATTTAAAACAAATAGCTTTTACGAGCAGCTTATAACATTGTAACGCCCTAATATAAATTCAACCCTAAGTCAAATACATAGGGGACTGGAAATAAATTGGGGTGGTGTTTTTATTAAAAAAGTTATAAGGTAATTTTGTATGTGTTCTACTTGAGTTAATTGTTTATTTCTTGTCGAATATGCCTCTAATGGAAATTGTAACTAATTATTATATAATGCATTTTAGCTCACCCAGGGAAATTTTAAAATTACTTATAATAATAGTATAGAATACTTATCGTATTTCGCAAGTATGTATGAACGGGTGCCTACAAGTACTTGCAAGTTCAAAAGCGCCTAATGATACGGAAAGCTGAAGATGAAACATGCAAAATTCACAATGTTGTTAAAAATCACGACTCTCTCAAAACACTTTTTAGTCTGTATATAGGCCACGATGTTACACGCCATTTGTATGCAAATTCTTGTGCTTCATCGCTGATTGAAGCAAAAAAGAAGCGTGAAACGAGGAAGTAGTTCCAGCAGAACATGTACATATTGCATTCGGATAGATTTAATGGTTTTAGACAAATCACGAATTGAATGCGAGTTCAAAAATTCAAAATGCACACTCCTCGGACAGAGCTAACAAAGTGTCGCCTGCAAGTGGTGGAATAGTTGAAAATTGAGCAATCACGGAAATGGTAATTTTTGCATGCTTTGTTAATCCGCGAATTCCAGGGTCGCCCCTTCGAACAGATTCCCAGGCGCTATCGCAGTCGAAAGAGTTATGCGCTGCTTCGAGCTAAGTGGCAAAGTTGGCACGATCTGTTCGTGAACACCGGCAGAAGATCGAAGAACCTCTTCACTTGTTGTAATGTCCGATAATAATTCTCGTTTGGCGTAAGTAGAGACGTTCCTCCGGTACCCGATGGATCTCACGCGAACTTTGCCTCCGAACCCAGCTCATTGTACTCGAGGATTTATATGTCGTCGCTGTTGAGCTTCTGCTTCCATTGATCAGAAGAAACTTGTTCGAACAAAATGAATCAAAAGATTTATTATCGGGCTACTTCCGCAAACGATAATCGCGCATCTAATTTATGTACTTATGACCATTTTATGTCTATGATGCTATTTACTTTTGTAAGTCCTCAAAAGCCATCCTTGTCAACGATCTACGCCATCTTTACGAAAGCTCTATAAAAATGCACAAAGAGATTTTTTATTGAGTTGACAAAAAGTTTGTGGGTACTTTCATACCCCAAACATATATTTTTCCTTTTTTCAAACTATCCAATAAAATATATAAAGCATTTATATATTTTTATATATATATTTTTTTTATTTATTTATTATGTTGAATCGAGTACAACTGCGATAAACTGATTTTTCCAGATTCAGTTTTTCATGCCTGATGATTTATCATGATATACAATTTTGTAATTATCCAAAACATGATTAGTATTTGGCGGATATACATACAATACGCATGATTGGTGAACAATAAAATTATTTTTATTTCATCTGTATCAACTTAAATTTACATTTTCCATTGACTAGAAATGCGTCGTGTGTCAAAAATCCGAACTCGTAAAGTGTCTCGAGTCACACTTGATGTACCGAAGAATGTGTCTATGTAAATGTCCCACAAAAGAGAATTTTAAGAATAAAGATCCATCAATCGGCGTTGATTATTCTCTTCGATGAGAAAATCACTGTAATAATAGAAATGTCACGATTCTTCTATATACAACGTCTGCGATGGATTACTAAATATATAGTCTGTTGACACTCGGCTCTCCAGCACTATAAACATTATCCGTCTGCGCAAACAATTTTCGTCTACCTCTCCCTTAAGGTCTGTCGGGGCAGAACTGGGAAAAAAGACTAGCCCCATATCGATTCGTCGAAGAGATAAGAACTTATCTAGAGTTGTGTGTCGGGAGGGAAGGCGGCAGTAAACAGACTGGGGGACTAAACCAGACGAGGGGAGACATTCCAGAGCTCTTCGAGGGCGAAATGAACAGGGGCCAGAATAACTCGTGCGAGGAACAACCCGTCGGCTTACCGCCCACCCTATGGCCCGTGAACTTTTCTTTCTTCCGACACTGACAATTATTGGAGTGATTCTGAATATTTAGCGGTTCGCCGCCCCCTTCTGCGAGCTACGACCCCCCTTAGTGTGGAAATTATGATATTTGTCTTCATAAAAACGAGATTCATCCGACAATGGATGTGGGGTAGTTTGAGGACTCAATCCTCTGAATGAGAAGGGGTTTGTCGCACATAATCGAGATTGCACCGTTTATATGACATTCAACGCACTCGAACAACATACATTGTTCAATCGAACGAATAATTGTTATGGAAAAGAACCAATACAATAATATTTAGTGGAAGAACGCATACAAATAATACGAATTAAGCAATCATATGTCAAATAGATAACTTCAACAGTTCTGTCAATAGATTTTAGATTATCAGATGAAACTAAATCGATATATAAATGCTAATTCATTCATGAAAAAATGGAATATTTAGTATTCTCGTTAAAAAAAAGTTTGAATTGTGTAGCAAATTTTGATGGATTTCTATTATAGTATAAAACATTTTGAAAATGAAATAAGTATTATGCTTTCATTTTGTTTACACGTTGGGCTTCAAAAACAGCCTTTTTATTTAATCAAACTTGAGATTTAAACAGTTGTGGCAGGTGGACATATCAGTTAGACGTTCGAGTAAAGCTTTGCTAGTCAAATAATAATTTGATCAAACAACAATATTACATTAGATTTACGAGGTATTTTATTTTCGTCATACCAATCCAATAAAAAAAAGAGAATAAGAACACGGTGAAATTGATCACAAGTGTGACAAGAAAATTGCCAAATTCTTTTGGCAACTTATTACCAGAATTATTAATTACATTGCTGGAAAAATAATACAGAAGAAGATGAGTCAAAAGGCAATAGCTCCAGAGAGAAAGTAGCGATAAAAACAAATTTCAAATATTAACAAGAATAAAATTTACGAATAAATTACAAATGATAGTGGAGAGGTCAGTTGGCAAGGCGAATATGTAGGAACTAAGAACTAAATAAAATGCTACAATAGATAGCAAAAATGTTGGAAAAATCTTTGGATACACAAACAACCACTTCAATTATATATAATTTCTGATGTTCTATAACTGTTTTAATAGCAAATATGATATGACACCCCCAATATGATATCTCATTATTACAAACGGGCTAAACTTCAATCCCCAATTCGCCGACGGGCGTTTATTTTATCGCAAAACGAGCAATATAAATTTTCAGGCAATTAATTTCAACCCTCCGTCAATTGACAAAGATTTAATCGCAAAATTTGCTCGTTATAGAGAAAAACAGACTCTTTTGAAACAACAACACAAATGCTCAATTGAACAAAAACAACTCAATTCTCATATCTTTCAATATTTTATTGAAGATTAATGAAGATTAATATATGAATCACATATAAAATATACAGGATATTTATCATTCAACATAAAATGGGTTTTCATTCCTGTCTTCAATAAGTTAACGTCCTGAAATAGACGTTGTATACCTTCTATTCTTAACCAACGAATCGCAACCCTCAAAGAAATTGAAAGACGATTTTTTTGTATGTCGCTCAACTATCAAATAGTTTACTTAATATTTATCAATTCAATTGATTAATCAAAGGACGAAAGATCATATTTAAAGTCACTTATCTAGATGAAATATATTCAATCAGATAATTTTAAAGAACATCTATGTTTGAGTTTGGTAAAGACTACAGTGAAAAAACATCTTTCTAATTAATATATATGGAGCACCAGCTATGATCATTTTTTTTTTTTTGATAATGATAAAATCCTTCTACCTCCTCTTTTAGTCAGTTTGATTGAGATATGGTTAAGGAAGCACGTATAGTATGTTAATGTTATTGGAAAGTAACTGATGTGAATTTATCTATCCTGTTTTGAATTATTTTTTGCCAAAATCAACAATCGATACAGAACATTTGCGTCATAGCATGCTATTTTTATTTGAACAGGGAATTAAAGCTAATAAAGTAAAAAAAAACAGATACGTATGAAGTATCATAGGTGGGTAAAAATAAAATGGCAATAGAAATCTCAAGGAAATTCCTGGAACGGAAAGGCTCCATAAGCTGTATAATGTCGCATATAAGTATGTATTGCTATTGTCTAGATATAAAACCTGTGATAACAATCTATTTATGTCCTTAGAATGTTAAAAATCTTAATCAGATCAGTGAGATATGCAATACATATCAAATTGATATAAAATAAATCTTCGGAGAAATTCGAAAATTAATTTAATGAGATACTGAATGAGAAAATTACTGAGTAGCTTGAATCCATTGAGAAGCCGTACTCCTCTGAGATGTCTATAAAAGACGCTGTATTGGTACGAAGTCCATTTTCTACTTCCCTAAATGTCGCCAGAATTTTCGATAAAGTACAGGATGAATATTTCGATCTGCAAAACGATTACTCAGCCCGTTGTTTGTTAAAAATCATTGCCGGTATGCTTTGTGCATCATTTAATATCCAAATGACACCATTATTGTCTTTAGAATTTTACTTTAATTTGCCTATATTACATACCGTGAAAGGTTTTTCGATGCTTTTTGTATCAAATACTCAATTATATTCTGAAAATGTATTCATAACATGTTTACTTGGTCCTATTAAAACCCTTTATTGGCAAATGCGGGGTCGCAGATACTCGAAATATTTCAATATCTGCATAAAAAAGACAATGAATATATTTGCTAATCGGTATTTTTTACAACAGCATATATAAAGGTCAGGGGTCTGAGGTCAGTAGACACGGGTGCTGGATGAAAATGGGGGGAAATGTGGGCTGAGCATCGAATAGGAAATGGATTCGGAAGAGCCTCTACCGGAAATGGCTCCAAATGCAAGGGTATAAATTAGTTGGGTCGGTGCAATTGAATTACGAATCCTCGCAACACCCATAAAGATAGATCTATCTACGAATTAGCTGCAGACACCAAAGCGAGCCTTACTTGGACGATAGAAATTCTTTAAGGGTTGTACAAAAACAACATTGATAAAATTAAATTTTATTTAAATATTATTCGGAAAAGTAATAAATCGAAATGGGGAAGAGTCGGTACTCATTTAAAATAAGATATCACGTATGAACGTCGAGGGAAGGAAAAAGTTCTCCGCGAAATGAGCAGGCAAGGAAAACGTACAAATGCAGGATACGATATTGGTCGTATTATATCTCTGGGGAGGAATAAAATGTCTTGCCATTTCCTGTGATACATATTTAATGAAAACAGTTTTACATACATCTTCATTTTGTAAAAACCAAGGGACGCCTTTATCGCGTTAGGGGAACCGATGCAGAATGCACTCAATCACATGAAACGGAATCGCCGAAGGACGCTGACTAAAGTAAAACTGAGCCGAAGGACAGGAGACATCATAGAAGAGTCCTTTTGCGGAAAGGAATTGCATTTGTCTTTCCTTTTAGAGAAGCGAAAATCGATCAACTAGGATTCTTACCCAAGAGAAACCCCTTCAAGATGAAACACAACCATCAAATATTTTGTTTGAAACATACCGAAGTCATTTTATTATACTGGAACGAAAATCCAATATCAAGACTATAATTAGATAAAATATTTTTTTATTCATTCATTCATAATGAGATCTAAGTCAATAAGTCCTGTCACTTTAATATGCCATATTCCGTTACGTATGCGACTTGAATCATGTTTATTTTCTGAGCGTTCTCTTCAGACACTCGAAAACGTTAAACGGAATGACAATACTTTATAGAAAAATAGGATTTATAAAATTTGCAATTATATATTTATACAATAATTTTAATCGTTATGCGGATATTGAGGTATTTCTAAACAAATTAAATACGAAATTGTATGTGAGAAAAATTAAATTGATTTAAACGTTTTAACAAACTTGTCTATCTAAATATATTTTCTTTTAAATTGCAAAATGGACAATTTTCGTCTACTTTAATATGAAAATTTCATTAATATTCGTCTGCGTTAGCATTGCACGGCGCCATACGACATGCGGTGAGTTTTTGTCATATTGCACTCCGCTACAAATTTTAAAGGCTGCTGCACGTATAAACCCAGACAAAGCCCCCTTTTAGCGTGAAAAATATATTTCGAAATTCGACAGGATCAAACAGGAGGGGTTTGGCAAAACAGCGAGCCCACAAAAAGTATGAAACGGGGAAAGTAGGTGCGGGATGAAAGAGCACACATGAAAGGAACGAAAGCAAAAAAATAATTAACATTCGCCCGCAGTGCAATATAGAAATGTTACGTTTTTAAATGTCACCTTTTATTCTCGATAATTAATTTTTAACGAGATGAAATCATACAAGTGAATTTATAAGAAAAAATAACAATTGTTCGATCCAGAACCATGCGCAAGAAGAAATGCTAGCACCCTACGCAGGTAAGCAAAAGTACGAAGGGGAGATGAAAAATAAGGCTCTTCTGACGTGACCCGAATAAATAAAAGTCAGGGTTGCCGTTAAAGCGAACAAATGCATCGAAATTCGCCTTGGGTATTTTGTTCCAAGTGTGGTATTTACATGACAGGAAATTCTTCAATTCGAAAAATGGTTGCCAAATCGCTAAAGACTTGTTAGAACAATTCATACAAATAGTAAAAGACATTAAGAAATTATTTTTCCAATACACAAAACATCGTTATTGAATGCAGGCGCGATCTCCATAAAAATATTTTCTAGGGATATAATATTTCATGTGGTTGTTACCCATTTGCCTTCCTCATATGATAAAGTTAGGAAAAGGTTATTTGAATTGATATTTTAGATAGGATTTAATCTATAAGTAAATAGTGTTGCAAATCAATACATAAATCATATCCAAACTATCGAATGGACATATTAATATGTATTCTCCCAAATTTGTCGATGCGGTGAAATTTCAATCATCGACATTACAATAAAAATCGAGGAACCAGCCCATTACACCAAAACTTTGTTTTCGATATCAATATCAATAAAAGTAGCATTTCGATAATGAGACTAATAAAAAGAGCGTTTTCATCAGTTTAAGAATTGTATCAAAGTGACATTAATTGATCGCAGTTCATTGTTAGCCTAATGCGAAAATTTATTGTCAATTAAATAGAAGCTTTTAAGTACATAAACGGAGCGACTTTCTGGTATTCTAAAATATTTCCATTATTCTAATAAAAACTATATTATTGATTAAATAACAATACTTCAAACTGTTTTCAATCACTTTTAGGCAATAAAAAATATGTTTATAGTTCAATTCTCATTGAAAACTTGCCTTCAAACTGTCCACATTCTGATATTCCTAATAGAAACCTTGATCTTCAAATCCAGCGTTTATGGCGGATAAGACTAGCACAAATCCTCGCTTTTTCGTGGCTACTTGCTGCTGCATATGTGGACTTAACATTTAAACAACTACTGCTTTTTTGTTTATTGACAGGATACTGAATCGAAAATATATTTTTATTCAATAAAATGCTTAGGGTTCTCTAATTTCTCGTTGTTTGTGTCTTTTAACATATTTTAGTCTTTGTAGAAATTATTTTATGTTTCAGCGCTCTTCTTCGGACTTAGTTCAATTCTGGCTATTTATAAGCTGGCTGTTTGACAGCTACAGTGCAATTATTCAACATCCAACAAGCATTGAATCGAAAGATTATTACTGTCAAACATTATAGACAATCTATCTTATTACGAACTCATTCACAGATAAAATATGTGCTTATGAAAATAAACCTATTAGCAAGATAATTTTACACGTTTAAAAGAAAATAAAGGGTATAATTTCTAGCTACATTTTCGCATTTTTAAAGAGATTTTTACAATTTTAAAGAGAACGTTGATCATGGTATGTTAAAAGCATTCATGCTCATACGTTTATGGAACAACGCAATCGGGTCCAAATGTGCCATAAATTTATATTTTTCTTCAGACGAGATAATAATTAAGCAATTGTGTACCGATATTAAATACTTGAACTCGATTTCGTGTGTGAAAATGGCCTTAGCATAGTTCCAATATCAATTGAAGAAATTTGGCACGGCGGAGAAAAATCTCTTTGTCATTGCAAGCAAGCACAGGGATCTCCATTGTACATATTTATTTAGGCTTTTATAACCTTGCGGACCAATAAACAAACCAATTCCTATAATGTACGAGCGATCCAAATGTATTATATCAGCGGTTCTCAAACAGGTGTCCGCGGACCCTTGGGGGTCCGCGAAGATATAAAAAAAATCTTGTTTTTTTTATTAGATTTACAAAAATGAATTTCGAATATAAAGATTTACCATTCCCAAATTCGTAAGGGCATTCGGACATCAGAATATACCATTGAGCTTATATGAGCAATTTTGAGAAGTACTTAGGCGCCACGTAGGATTTCATCCCAGTTCGGTATTCCTATTGCAAAAAAGGGTGATTGGACTGTCTATACACCAAGAAACCCTTTTCAATAAAATCAACATGGTTGTCGCGGGTGTTTCTTTTACTATCTTTGGGTGGAAGACAACTCAGAGAGTCGAAATAATTGTCCGTCATTTTTTTTCAACTGGGTCCATTTATAATTCGAATAGATTTCCTTAAATTTGAATTACAAATATGCAAATGTGAATCGGGGTTACATCTTTTCTACTGTCGGAGTGACTCTGAGATTCACTTGTATTCTAGAATCAGCAGCACAAAGTTCTTTAAGCCAATCAAGACAAGTGTGACCATATGATCACGCAACGATTTTGTATGAAAGCTTTATGATGATTCAAAATATTAATTGACATACCTGGATGTACTATAAGTCTATCGTAGACTACTTGAGCGACGATGGCATCATCGACGAAGTCCCAAAGTCCATCGCTGGCGATCACCAAAAAATCTTCAGTGCCGTTCAT
The DNA here is from genome assembly GCA_008973525.1 of Stenopsyche tienmushanensis. Classification (NCBI taxonomy): domain Eukaryota; kingdom Metazoa; phylum Arthropoda; class Insecta; order Trichoptera; family Stenopsychidae; genus Stenopsyche; species Stenopsyche tienmushanensis. The sequence continues at coordinate 3,110,617 of WACJ01000275.1, read as the reverse complement.
ATCAACGTTTAAAAATTCTGGCTCGGCTGTCACGCACGGCTTGAGAGAGACATCACCTGTAACAAACAACAAAAACATTTTTGTAATTAAAATATTTCAAGCTTTAATTCAATTAAGGAGCATTTTCCGCTTGACAAATCCATAAAATGCTTTATTATAGAGAGGAAATATCTCAACGTTGCAGGAGAAAGATTTGCATTTCGCATTTGAATTTACAAGTGGATTAAGAGACGGCTTATTCGTATAGGCTCGTATATAAACTAGCTTCGCTAGACAAACAGGCTTGTCTGGATGGTAAAATACTAAAGCGAATTTCATTGTGAATTCAAATATTAAAGATTAAAATGGTAGCATAAAGTTTACTTAAATATTTTGCATCATCGATTTTTCCTCCTGATAGATGCCATATATTTTATCGGATGAATGCAATTAATTTAGAAAACATTTCTAGGGGTAACCTATTTTAATATAATTATTTCTCATTGTCTTCTAAACATGTTATACTAATGAAGAGACAATATTATTTTGATGGGATTACCATTATTAAATGATTGCAGCCCTATCCATCTCAACTAATGGTCCCAATATTAACTTTTCAGTTTAAGGATCTCAGACTAAGCCTGAATTGAAAAAATCTAAGTCTAAAAACAAACCTGATATACGATTAAACGTAGTTAACGCAAGGTATGTAAATAAATATTATTTAATTTTAACACATCTTTTGCAGAAAACCTAGATCACAGTTCCTGGCGCGTCACTCGCTGTATGCAGGAGATTTTAATATTATTTTACGAAAAACTGATTGCAATCGCGCATAGCTGTGATCACAGTCCTGAGCATTTCAATTTATTATAATGTTTAGGTGACATCTATGAACACACGTATAACATTTCTTAAATGGAAATACTATGTTTATATATCCAGTCGGCAAATATCGGGCATTAGAAGACACATCCGATACATTTGGAATAACACAATTAGTTACACATCCATTAACAAAATACAACCAAAGTTCCACTCGACTATCAAAACACTTTCGCAAACATAAATTAGAAAACATACGATCAGTTCCCATATAAAATATCCTATTCGAAAGTGCTGTGTCGTGCGGAAAAACGCGGAGTGTAATTTTGACTAAACTGACCCTGTATAAGATGAGTTAACATGAATTTGAAAATTTAATTTCAAAACACCCAAAGAAACGCTCGTATAAATGATGAAAATAAATACCTTGGCTGCTGTTGATTTACAAACTTTAACGAATAAAATATTAGCTTAAAAATTAGTCAAGTAAACGACTAACTAGCAGCATTGATAACGAAAATTTACAATGTCTTACATGGCAACTCTGGCCACTGTAAGTAGTCATCTTAATCAAATAAAAAACTTGACAGATGGGCGCCGCATAAATCAACACAATCAAATCAATCCCAGCAACCATTAGTATATTCTTAGCTTAACAACTTATTTAAGGATAACATAGGTATGATGTAGTAAGGCTATATTTTAAAATATACGAAGATAGTTCCAAAAGTATTCGACCAAACGTATAGATGGCGGTTATTGTATACATCATGGTGAAGGAAAGGTTAGACGAGGCCAAACGAGCTGCTGAGATGAAGAAATGGTAAAGATAATCCGAAAAATGGTATTGGATGACCGTTGACTGTAAGTGCGCGAGCTAGTAAGCATAGTAGACCTATACTTATTCGCGATCTCATTTGCAGCGAGCAACTTATGTAAGTTAGTCTCTGAGGGGGCTTCTGTGATTGTACAGATGGCCCCGAGTACGCATTTCCCCCTGGAAATGACGCAAAAAGCCCTTAAAGAGGACGGAGTGGCCACAAGGTCTGTGTGTCCAACCAGTCCGCTTTTCGGATCGCTGAAATGATGAACGAACACTTCGCGATCGGACGCCATAGCAGAACATGTCTACAGCGCGATTACAAACTCATTACAAAACGAAGTTGTCCGAAGAAGACTGGGTTGTTTAAATTTTACAATCAATCGAAAATATTGTTTTATTTTTTATTGCGAGCTTGCTCCAGCTAAATCAGCTTAATGTATAAGCGATGACGAAGAAAAGATAGATTAGACAACATAGTACAGAATGGTCAAATGAAATAAAAACCATGTGCAACTCTCGACTGGTATTCTGTGTTTTGCACCCCAAACCCAGTTGCGCTTGTAGCGCGCGCCTGCTTTACCACCCCCTTGTTACGGCCCTGCATGATAGTCTAGCGAAGGTGTCATCCATTATTCACGTATTTTGAAGTTAATGCAGAAGTCTTACTACGGAGGACTTCATACTAATAAACAGCTCTCCCTAAACAATAAGCACGAACCAATATATTCATACAAATTGGACATTGGAAAAGCACAATCAATTTTAATGGTAATTACTTCCATACTATTACAAAAATTTACAAAAATGTCTTATAATTCCATAGGAAAATAATACAATTAGAAATACTGATTAAAAAACAGAAGTAATTTTAAAACTGGCTACTGTTGTTAATCGAGCACATTTTTTTAGATCAAGAACTTAGATTCTTTAGATCTTGCTGCTACGTACTATCAACAATAAAATAAATGAAAAGTGACACTGGGTTCCCGTTATACTTGCAGCAATTACAGTAGTAAATTCGCAAAATTCTGTTCTAATCCAGGACAAGGTCGAAAAATAAAAATGGTCGCGGAGACAAAAATCATTCGACTGCATAATTATGGTTGAATACAATCGACCAGCAATTCAACGTTAAATAGTATCCTAGATCAAGAAAACATTTGAAGAATTAGAATGCAGCCGATAATTCGAATTGCACGCTTCCTCGGATACGACACTGCTTCGTAGCACTCGGAGCATGTAATCATACTAACCTCCCCGCAATTTCGGATAATGAGGAACGATCGCGAAATATTTTCGCGAACAATGCAGACTTTGTTGGCCGAATTGAGAGCGAATGTGCAGAAAAAAGTGTGTCATGCAGAGACGAAAGTCTTGATTTCTCCCACAATAACGGACCAAATAGTCGCACATCGGCCAGTAATCGTCGTGACAAATGTGGCATTCATCACCGTTAAACGGACAATTATATCGATTCATTAACACCGAAAGAGAATGCATCATCCGGATGCAGGTCGCCGGAATCGATTGCGGGTCGATGTCGACGCAGTTGGCCCAAAATTGCGACCAAAACGACGATGACGACCAAAACGACTGCAAGCGGTTGAGAATGTCTAATGGCAAATTTTAATGAACGTCCTATAAAATGAAGGCTTATACAGGCGATATATTTTAGCGAATATGAGCAATAGCTTCCAAAAAATTCCATATAAAGATTAGTAAATCTGGAGTACCGAAGTAATTATTTATTGAATGTTTCTCCAATGGTTATCGCGTATTTTAGTTGATGCTTTAAACATGCTCGAAAAGTTGCTGCATGACTTAAAGTCTTCATGGTGCATGTATAGTCTTTCGCATTTTACGGACTTTTAACCATGTTATGCCTTTTCTAAAACCTCCAAAAATAATTTTCATCAGAATAAGACTAAACAAATTCAAGTATTTGAGGAAATAAATAAAGAAAAACCGGTCTGAGCATCGTCAAATTCAGGGGTGACGACTATACAATATAAAGGTTATTCATTTTGGTCATCAATGAGTTCATCAAGCTAAATACAAGAGTTAAAATTGCACATAATTGTGAGCGATTCTTAAACTTATATAGTCCGCGAACCCACTCTTGAACAACATTTCTTTTGCGGAACCTCTCCTATTGAACAAAATTTTTTGCGGACCCCATTTCAACCCTAGGCATTTTAAGTCTTCAAATTCTGATCTTAAGCCCTCGATATGCGCGGTTTCTTATTACGATTTCATTATTACACATTTATTCAAAGAACGTCCTAGTTTTTCAGCTGAATGTTGATATTTTGATCAAATATTTTTAGTGTGTCGATTTTCCATTGCAATCTACTTGTAGTAAAGTTAGATTAAGTTTATTAGAATAGAAACTTTAGGTATGAGTAGCAAAATTACCATTATTTTTAAATATTTTAATTATGGTTGCAGATATTGATATCGTATTTGTATTTATTATTTCAGATCCAAGAAATCAGGATAAAGCCGAAACTAGAATTTCCAGCGGAAATATTCATATTTTCGAGCTCTCAAATTCGTTAGCAAGGTGAAAACGTTTTCAACTATCTGAATTTAATCATACGATAGCGTTTTGATATTTGGAATCCAATTAGATGATGTGTTTTATCAATTTTCCTTCTAAAATATAACAAAACGCGTATTAGACAAACGTGTTTTATCTTGAATGGGACTCAAGGATTTATACAAGCGGACAGATTGAAAAACTGATAATAGTTCTATATCTAAAATATAGTATAAATAGAAATGTTTCAATATTGCAAGATGCAGCAAGCACTAGAGAGCTTTGCAGCCAAGGATTATCCTTGCTGTATGGTACTATTGTAGAATTTAAGTGCTCAGTGGCGCACAAATGTCATTTTCAGTTAAGTATAATATTACTTTTATCCATGACAATTTTTATATTTTATTTGGATTCTTGGTAATGGAGACGGTTCAGAAATTGCTCGACTTGACAACATGGGTCTTTTACGACTTTTTCGCTTACGTCTGACCACTTATCATCTCGAGTTACGAATCTTTCTGGGAAGACTTCATTTTTGAGTGCCAGTTTTATTTAAGATATGAAATTTCGTAGAATCCGTTGAAACGAAAATTTGATAGAAAATATTCAATTGAACATTTGCTGAGATAAATGCATTTTATTTGACATTTAGCTGTTACTGCAATTCGACAGTGTTGTACGGTTCAGGGATTTCTCAGCCAAGTTTTTTGTGGTTCCCTTGTCGACTCATTCATCGTTTGACATCATGCCAATTCGCTACATTTTAAAGCCTCTAAAGCGAATTTACTTCTTTCGTAGAATATAAATAAGCAGAAATATTTCAATTTGATAAAAATGTAATATCATATTGATTTTTTGCAGAAAAATACTTAATATTCTTCAACCGAAACCATACATAAACACAAATTTGTAAATAATTCAAAAATATTGAAATCGACCCTCAAAATCAGCCCCGTCTCAAATTTGCGATTTTTACAAAGTTGCTTTTTTAATTAAGTAAAATCGAGCTAGACGCTTTAGTAATTGAACGTTCACTTAATCTGACATGCAATTAAGGATAGGGAAAATTAAATTAGTAGGGGGAAAATTCGTTTGAAAATCACAAAATTCATGAAGCGTAAAGTTCGTTCATTAATTTTGATTTCAAAATTTAAAAAAATACAGATGGAAAAACTTGCGGTTTTTATGATCATAAAAAAATCTGATTAATTTCATGTGAAATAATTCTTAATTTAAAAACTCATCTTTTAACATATGTTATGTGATACTCTTTATCTTAAACATTAATCGTTTGCAAACAGTTAAAATTGTAGTAAAAAATTATTTAATGTAATGTACTTGACCTAAAATAAAAATATAATAAAACCAATTAACCAGTAAATGTACTAAAATTAGGCGATTACAAAATAAATGCAGATAAATCCCAATCAGCGTGTAATAGATGCACTAGACGATTTTAATGAAATTTTATTCCAAACTTAAAGATCTTATACCTCAAATATCTCCATTCTCATTTTGATTAAATTAGCATCGGCTGAGTGGTAGCAGATATCATACAAAGCAATTTAAATCTCAATGAATATTCAAATAAAAATTCTGCATACCGATGCCGGTCATATCTTGACTGTAATACAAGCAAAGCTAATTAAAATTCGTTCGCTTAAACCAAGAATCATTAGACAGTTCTCAAACTTATAATTCATGAATCTAAATTAAACAACATTCAAATCGAAGCAGCCGGATTGTTTGCAATGAGATTGCTCTAAATTTGGGCAGCTGGGGAAAAACGGCTACTGGAAAATGTATACAGGGGGAGATTTATCACCTTGTCCCTCTCTATTGAGACATTTAGTGGTGTCGCCTACGTCTTCTTTGGAGTCTGGCGAAAGTGCTTTTCGCACTGCATACATTACGCTAGACTGGTTCAAGATATGTGTGGGAAGTCCTTAAATAGGAATTAATAGGCTTATATCCTCCTGTACATAATCGAAAACACTGTTGTTAAACGCTATTCAATTCACTTTCCGCAGGTAACGAGCAGTTAGCGCATAATCTATATCGGGAATCGTGGACTAGCTAGTGTTCGACTACTGATTTGTTCACAAGCATTTGCATTGTTAGTGCATAACTGAAATATGCAAAGACGACTTCGAAAGGGTTATCCAAAGGCTACAGAAAAACTATCCCAAATATTTTTTCTACGGCTCTAAACAGACTAGCTTCAGAAATAGTTTTAGAATAATAATTATTATGAGCACATCTCAATGAAATTGTTACTCTAAGTGGGAAAAATTCAAGAAAGATGCATTAATTTAATAAGTTAAACAAAAAAAATCATAATTAACATCCAAGTGAGATTACACATGACGAAAACTAATGTTTTTCTATCCTATCAAATACACTACAAATCCACCAAAACAAATATTACCAACGCTACTTGATCCTCGTCGTTTATCATTTGAAAGGTGAAGGTCCCTAATCGAGATAAATCCAAAACAAAGCGCATAAAAAATACCTTTCCTCTTAAAGTATTGATCACTTTTATTCGACTTATACTGTTAAAATTAAAATCAGCTAAAAGTCTACGTATTTCAAAATGTCATTGAAGCAGGACGAGCACATACCCACTTCAACACGTTCTGCAAACAACTGTATTTTGTTGAAGAGGGTCTAATAATATGATACAAAAGACCTGCTCAGGTCATAGTTTAAACTGTGGTATTCGCCAAACATCGCTCGTTACTCCACAAGAGAATAAAATCCAACGACTTCCATGAAAATATAACATTAATTCATTCAAATGATTGCAAGTTGATTTAGTTTTTGATTAAAAAAATAAACACTTATATGAATAGTCCTTGAATGGATAAATCAGCATTTGAATGTATCACTTTCCCTTATAGTATAGAGGATTTTTTTGAATTTGCCAACCTGAATAAATGTTTGCAATGAAAGGTTAACATATAGAAATCGTTTAAGAATTAGCTGACCTTTAAAGTTTCTACGTATATTACTTTCAGAATGGAAGAAAATACAATTGATTCATCGTTTCAGTACAATGAAAGCAAACGAAACTTAATTGTTTGTTTAGAGTTGAAATACAAGCAATATCCGTACACTCTCACAGTGCAATAAAATTACAAACACGCGAAGAGCAATATTAAACGATTCACCTTCACAATCGCCAAAGCGATGCAAAAAAGTGGGTATTCAAGCGATGTTTTGCACTAAAAATTGGTTGTTCATCACTGGTAAGAGTGAACACCTCTGCAGGACCGGTCATCCCACGATGGGATATAAATAGTGTACTGTTCAGCAAGGATATAGGTACACAGACCCGTAGCGAAGCTGGCTCTCTACCAAATGATCAGCAAAAAATAAAATATGTAGATATATGCAATGCGAATATGTAACCTTTTAGAAGTAACGTGAGCTTTCGCGATGCGAAGATTATTAACAAAAAGAAAATCAAACATTAAATCCACATTCTCCACTATCGTGCGCCGAGAATTCAAAATATGGAGCCTGCAGATGAAGAACAAACGATATATTATATTCACGATAAGGAAACTATACAGTTTACCAAAACATTAAATTGAATAATATCATTTAAAAACCTACATTACAGAATTAAAATACTTAGTTGATATTCTGATTGATCAATCAAAGCAAATTTTTATTTCAAACCATATCATAAAGTCATTTTTAACCCATGTTTGTAGATGTACTTGTAGTACCATCAAATATTTTTTAATCAACCAAAAATATAATACTAATCGACATCAACAGTCTTGAATAATATTTATTGGCTTTGGTGGAAAACTGTTCAGTTTTTAAAAACACCACAGACACTTTCTATCAAGTTGGTTCACGAAAGCGCCCTTCGATAAGTTCATACAGGTAACCTTTTGCTTGAGCGTTCAATATAAAACTCAGAGGTCATGCTACCCTACAATATCGAGCGCATGACGAGGACCCTTTCTGTCTAATAAAATACTGAGAGTCTAATAAAATTGGTCTCAATAAAAGAAATATTTTCAATTTTGTGTTAGTCATATACGAAATATTGACTACCGAAACAATGGAGATAAACACAAAGAATATATTTTTTAATTCATTACAACTGATTCCTACGATGGAGAATCACATTGAGGTTATGCTATTTAAGATATTACAAAGTATCGATGAATTTTCCATCAGCATCAAAAATATCGATTTAAACGAGATGATGAATGTTGCTTTCAGGTTAGTTGATTCTATTCTTGGAAATAGTTTACAAAGACACAGATTCCGGGAATTACAAGAAGAATGTGAATCTGATCATGGGGAAATTTTTATTGCACTATGGACTGAAAAATCAATAAGCCGCGATAAATTCTTAAAAGTGTTCATAGATATTCTATCCGAAATCGATGTAATTAGCAAATATTGTTGAAATAATTTACATAATATACATACATATATATATATATATATATAATTTGCCTTTTTACGACAATTTTTCAGTTTTTATAGAAAGAAGAATTATTTAAGAAGTTAATCATCCGCAGTAAATTTGATTATCTTTGATATAGAACGTTTACCAATGCACATGCAAGTCACTCAAAGTTACGTGATTCCATCTCTAGCTTTTGTGATTCTTCTCCATCATGACTGATGCTGTATAATATACTCTTTTTGAATTTCAAACGTATCGAATACAAAGTAATTGTCGAAATTGAATGTTTAAGGTTGAAGCACATACAGCATTTAAAATTGTCTATTTCTTGCGCGGAAACGTGAGAGATACACATCTGGTGACCTCTCTCGGAGCAACTTGGAACTCTCCCGCTACGGGATGAAAAGAATATGACAAGAAGGAATAAAACGAAGCACATGAATAGCTGAAAGTCATAGGCAACAACTGCAGCATAGCAACCATCCGCTAAATATAGATGAAAGATAAGTCTGGAACGCCGAGGCGCGTGTCTCCCACTTGCCTCCGGATAAATAAATAGAAAGAGTGAAGAAGTGAAGATGCACTGAGGATAAGCAAATACGCATTTAAAAGCCGTAGAGCTAATTATAGTTTATGCTCAAATAAACACTCCTACGGGATTCCCTATTTGAAATGCCATACCGGTAAAGGCAACCAAAAACTCATCGATGACAGAACCCAATTAGATTGACAATTGAACTAACAAACTTATACGACCAAATTCTTCTTCATATATACAGCAAGAAACGATTATTCATATCATCGCATATATTATAATTTTCAACTAAAGTATTTTTAACAAATCAATATTCTACATTGCTAAATGTTTGTTCACTTATAATATGTCAAAAGTATACCTTTATAATTTAAATTTAGAAAAATATATAGTCATTTCGATGGTTGATTATGCTAACACAGCATAAATTAAATAGCATCAATACGAAAAGAAACATGTTCGCTGTGTTTTTTTTAAATTGAAAAAATATTGTTTTACAAACCAATAATAAGTGTTCACACTACCAATTTTCATCAACTTCATTCGAATATAATTGTTAACCCTTTGAGTAGTGAGCTTATTTTAAATCATCATAAACTTAGATGCTATATTCGTATGTGCATCACTTATCGTCCGTACAAATTCACTTATCTCTCATGACAGCGCATCGTGTATAAAGCTTGTATTTCAATAAATAAACACTGTTGAAAGCACACAATATTCGTTCATTTCTTATCGTAAATATTAACAATACACTTGAAATCGAATCATTTGGGTCATCATTATTAGTCGATAAATTAGGGTTATCGATTCCATACAATCGTACGATGTACGCAAGACACTCTCTCCGTTTCTGTCTCTTTTCGAGCTCAACGTGTAAGAATGGTCTTTCTGAATCACTGGAATTTCATTACAAATAGGCGACTCTCATTATTCAATATATTAATTTTTGCACACACGATTTTAAAATACCTACAAATATTTAAAGCCTAAATAAAAAAGTGATAACCCTGGCTATCTTGAAATCGATACTTCTGAAAAAATAGCAACTGAAAATATTCAAAAGCCTCTTAATAATGAATAATATATATTTTTTAATATTAATATTATTAAATGTTTTGTATTACAATTACAGTATAAAAATGTCCAAATAACTCAACATATCAAAACTTGAACGATTTTATTTTACCATGAGATACGTATGTACGCTAGGCAATTAAATAAGGAATTTTAAATATTTAATAGCGAGAATGCCTTTGCCATGAAAACGTAATATCATCGCCGTCCAAATGAAATGAAACGTACGTCTGGATAACAAAACGAAGAAGACGTAAAAGAGGGTCTGTCGTGGGGGCGTTGAAAAGAAAGAGTAATCTTTTCAATGGATTGAAATCCAGCAACATTTGTTAGAGAAATCTTTTCTTCTCTTTGACACACATCCCTTTGACAAGATTTATTTTCAAGACATTTAACCAGCTGGTGGTTGGTAGCTGCAATAGGCCATTAATGGTTTCCCAAAAGTCCTCCCGGCGCCGAAGTAACAGGATGCATTATAAACTTTGATGATATTTTGAATGTTTCAACAATGTTTGCAATTAATCATTCAACCTGCGACAAGAAAGAAATCGTCTTGTATGTATGTTTTTGAGAAAAATTTAAACTATCATATTTTTTTTTGAATTCTATATACATAATCCAATATAGCCCCAACACCAAGTATAATACAACAAAAAAGAGTGGAAAAATAATTATTGTGTCATGTTTGGTCAAAGGGCGTGTTCCCCGAGAAGGGATCGGCCGTGTGAGCCATGAAATACAAAACGTATAGCGAAAGTATACGCTAAGTTCGTTGCTTTTATTAAATTTGCAGGCTGTACAACAAAACACGCGTATTTAGGGAGGGGCTGATTTGTAACGAGTTCAATATAGTTATATCTCCTTGGCATAGAAACAAATATGTCAACAAATTATCACTTGTTGGCAACCGAAATATGGCGACAAAAGGCATAGAAACACGTTTAGATATAAAAGCTAAAGATGCACACATTAGCTGTCCTCTTATGTATCTTTACGTGTGTAACATGAACATTAAATAACATAAAAATGTAAAATGGAACGGGAGACAAGCATATTAAAATTCTTAGAAAAATCTCAAACAAATACTAAAAATAATGAGGTTTAATGGTGCAATTATTGTTTTTGAAGTAAATGTTCTATAGGCGCGGTAGGGCAAATTGGCATGTACGTCACAAAAAGTGAAACTACAACCGGCTTCCAAAAGGACCATAGTTCTACAGTGGACTGTTAGTGAAAATATTACAATAAAAAAGTCGTGGAATCATATAATTAGGTTATTTTATTAAAAAAATAGTCACCTAAAATACCAATAAATGGAATTAAAGATTATTTTTCTTATTTATTATTAAATAAACCATAGTTCCCCCAAAAAGGATGATTTAAAACCAGAATTAGCTACATATATTGGTTTTGCGTCTGAAATTAAAAATACTTATAATAAGGAAAGTTATCTGAAAAATTGTTTCATCAGTTTATTCAATTAATAAATATTTAAATATCCGACAAAATTACAGTGGTAAGAACGAGCGTGATTGTATGAAATTACAGCCATAAAAAAATACATTTCTAAAAAGTTTTCATGCTATCACAACAAATAAAACCGTTTTTTAAATTATTTAATAAGATATTTCCCCGATATAATTTATTTAATAAGTGTTGGCGTCTTCTGCTGATGAATGGGAATCGAAAAACTATTGTTAACTAAACAAGTCGCTTTAATAACGCTGACTAGGAAAAATCCAATCCCGGGATCCCGGACAGTTTTAAGTACTCATGAATCTCAGGATTAGTAAACGTAGTCCCGAAAAATTCGGGATTGAAATTTTTATCTAACAGAAATCGTACACCCCACCAACACGACGAAGGCTACTAAATCGAGACATTCCCACCGAAATCTGGACGCTTGGAAACAGTCGCGTAACTACTAATTGGCGAGCTTAGGCGACGCCTAGGGGCAGTAATTATCTAATCAAGTATGCATATATGAGTACATATATGTTTTTCATATTGTTATATTAACCTTTCCCTACCGGTGATGTATTTACTACACGACTCGATGAATATGAGCAGCAGCAGGTTACCTGGCTTCCAAAATCAAATCCAGACTAAATGACGAAACACTCGATGCTTTAATGTTACTTCGGGTATATTTTTAAAATAATATTTGAATTTTTTAGTGTTTTATTTATCTATTTTTGAATTATATTTTTATCTTTTCTTAAATAAATAAAATTCTTTCGCCTTCAAGTTATTTTTTTATATTAAACAAATGGACAATGTAATTTCTTGAAACTATTGAAAATTCCGATCCCGGGATCGAAATTTTGGCTCGAGATTGAATTCCCTAGCGCTGACCATATCGCAAAAATTGAAGATATCTCTGAAAATATCTTCCAAACGTCATGACATTAACTAGTTTTGAAAATAAAAATTCGGTTAAATGAAAAGTAAATCGATAATTCAAAACATTGAGGTACCAGGTCTTGATTTTCTAAGTAAAGTATTAATAATGAGAATTTAATGGTATAATATTGTAAATTAACAAAGCTATGCGTATTTGAAATTGGTAATATGTTACTTGGTCCGATTAAATTGGTAACACCCTGTATATTTACTGTCTAATTGGTGAGTCCTGATTTCTTATCTGTAATAAAAATCAGCAGTCATAATGAATGATTTGCATGAAACGCAACTGAGTAATTTAGCCACGAGCCCTGGATTAAAAAGTGATGATTCATCGGCGGCTCTGCTATCCAGACTAAAATACGGAGGTGATGTGATATATGAGGGTGGCGTTCAGACATGTTAGGTGGGTAGACGAATAAAAAGAGGGCATTTATGATACGGTTGCCGTGCTGTGCGTGTCGGCGTAAAATTGCAGGACATGGAAGTCAAATTGTCTGAAATCTAATTACAAAAATAAACGGCACTTAAGACTACCTGCTGGACGTTCCTCCTATATGTGGGACGAAGAAGAATCATCAACGACTAAAGCAGAGTGTTCGAATTGGCGGGAGGACTGAATAATGGAAAGATTTGAAAGAAAGGAAGACAATGGTCGAGTGGGCGACGTTTAACGAAGGGCAAGAAGTCAGCAGACATTTGCGTCACCACAACTTTATTCGCAAGCCGCTGAGCACATGGCACGCACATCCCTGAACAACGCCCAATATTTACCAAGGGACTCCCCCTTTTTCATCTTAACGCGGCACGCTCATAAAATAAGCAAACAATTTGATTGAGTCATATGAGCGGTTCAATCTGGAGGTCCGAAAAAAACCCACTCGTTTATTCAATTTTGAAAATGGCCTGAAATTACGACGATTAAAACATGAAATACGATTTTGACATACTTTTGCTGCTACCAATTTGATGTAAATAGACTCATTACCCTAAAATGTTAGTGATAAAATAGAATTTCACGCGAGCACTAGTGATTTGCAGTTAGCTCAATGTACATTTTAGCATGGAAATTCTCGTTCATATATAGGATGATATAGACGGGAGCGTAGCAGAAGCCCTAACGAACTTTCTATGCGAAAATCACAACGAAGGCAATTTATCTTAATCATTTTTAAAGAGGACTTTATTCAATGGGGATGAGAGTATTCCATAAAATCACAAAGATATTTTCAGAAAAATATCACGCGATTAACGATGTCCTTTATTTAAAAATGGTTGACTCTTTAGATAAAAATCATGGCATTAATAGCATTTATATGAGCCGATTGTAAGGTTACTTAAAAAATGTCATATTAAACGAAACTTGAAATTAGTACAAAATATGAGTTTAAAAAATCTTTTTATTCCCTATTTGTTTTTAGCTGAGAAATCCTTATAAATTTTGTGCTTCTTTCAGTGGAAGAATTTTCATTTAAAAGTTTTAGCATAAATTATTCGCTCGACCATTTTAGAATAAAATTGTTTATCATTACATAAATGTCTAAATAAAAAATAAATTACAAAAAAATTTTGGATTTTGCCGCAACACAATGCCGTCTCCTTTATAAGACACACGTAAATATAAAAACAACTAATTCCTTCTAATTATACAAACAGGTTATCTTTCTAGCTTTAATGATCTTTTAGAAGTTAATATAAATATGAAATTTAGGTAGATAAACCCCCAAAAGTACCCTCATTCCCGCCTACCCAAGATCCGCCTCAGCAAATTCGAGAGCTTATGTGAAATGCTTTTAATAGAAATAAAGAACCATCACAGCCTCGAAAAGTTTGAAATAAAATATATTTGTAAGAAATATATATTTCTTTTAAATATGGAACTAAAACACCCATATTAGATGTGCTTATGTTAAATCTGAAATTTAATTAAATTTCGGCAGAAAACCATAACATAAATGCTTAACCCAGGGATGTCCAATCCAAATTATCTTGCGGGCCATATAAAAAATTATATATCCCCATATAAAATTTAGATACACTATAGACATTTTTTGGAGTGAAAATTGAAACATAAATTGATACTTAATTATTCTGCGAACTCATGAATAAAACAGGCAACATCTGTCATATATTCGCAAGAATATTATTTTAAAATCAAAGTTAATTTCATCTTACAATTTCGATAGTTCATTTTTGAAAATATGGATGCACAAATAATACATTTTTTTAATACATTGGTTTTAACTACTTTGGATATTATAAAATAAATATATTTTGTTAAAATGTAATGATTATCGTGGGCCGGAATTTTTTTAAGACGGGCCGCGAGTTAGCCATCCCTGGCTTAACCATTCAAAGACAAGTGTGACCATATGGATATATTAAACATAATTTCACAAGAATTCAAGATCAAGGCAACATATAAGTAATTTTACGAAAATGGGCTTTTGGAAAATACAAGGACTATATCTAAAGTTTAACAATGGCAATTATGTATGTTGATATTATTATGCCCATAGGTCCTTCATTCTTTAACAGCAACTTTAAAATTGGACATGTGAGTTATGTTGTAAGGATTGTTGATAAAAATTATCAACCACCAGCAAGTTTACTCTTCCATGACAAAGTTAAAAAATTCAATTTCAAATATTAGACTACGATTAAAGTCCATACGGGTCAACAATGAGAGGTTAGCATAAAAAGTTTCAACAAACCGGTTTCGTTTTGGACAATAAGAGTAACAAGCATACTTTCATCCTTCCATTTAAGGATCGTCTCCCAAAAATGCGAATCTTAAATTTCAGGTCATGTAAATACGATCGACGTCGTGATCCACCATAGCGATGGTCATCTTTTTTTTGCTTCGTTCTTTCGATGAACATTGGCGCCGTTCTGTGTGCAACTCTCTACAAACAATAGAGCCATAGATTAGGCCGTTCACCGATGAGTCACTCTATCTATTTTGATGAATGCACTCGCAAACGACTTTAGATAAAATCGCAAGCCCGCAGGCGGTGGACATAAACCACGGGGAAGAAATGCAGTTGAATAATTCACGCAGAGATTTAACTCTATTAGCGGAGATGCATTATTTATCTGCGATGGAGTCACCTTTTCCATTAGGAGCGCTGCTACAATAATTCATCCGAGATTGAGAATGATATCGCATAAAGAGCAAGGAGCACTGCATGGCAATCTGCATAAAATTACCGTTGACCGACAATTGGGACGGAGATCGAAAATTGACCAAGAGAAGATCGAAAACCATCGAGATCCCACCATCATGATTCTATCATCAAATTGATTAAATCCTCGCCCATATGCATGCTAAAAAGCTCATTACGTAGTGCAAACGCAAGAGCATAATGCATTAGTGCATAGTCCTAATGGATTTGCAGCTCTCTGCGTACATCAAAAATTGAATTAAAACTACGCTCGAATAATTCGCGCAGCGAAGTAAATATAGCATGAATACATTTATTTTGAAAATGGATAACGTGGGCATGTTAACGACCCCTGGGTGCAGCAAAAGTGGGAGTGCAGGTTGCTTACATGCGGAAATGCTTATACTGGTTCATAAGGATAATTTGCGATGGTGAAACGTGGAAGCAACCTAGACCCGATGGAGTACACTCTGCATTACCTTTATTGCTCATGTTATGACCAGGTCACGTGAGCATGAGAAATTTGATGTAACGAAGTGTAGATCCCATATGCTACCAGTATTCAATTGCCGAATAAATAATTGCTCATTTCCGTTTGATGGTATTACAATAGAATGAAACCTCAAAATTACACCCTCGGAATTTTCATATAAATAAGATCTAAAATATTTTAAAAAAAATAATAATCCATATACGCACCTATACAGTACTGTCAAAAATAAATAAGAAAAAATACAATATTACAAAGAGAAATTAATAAGCAACAACATAATTAGTAGCATGTTCAAATTTTAGCAAAATATATCGTTAATTGACGAATGTAATGAAATCAATGACAACCAATTAGTGGTGTCAGAAATTCAATAAGAAACACTAATAAAGCAATAAAGATTTATGACACATTAGAGTTATATCGGCAAACTGTTCATTTAAGAACGTTATGAAGAAGAGTTTCGCGTATAGGCATTTTACATACCTATCTAAATCTTGTAATTTCGAGGTTAAAGCCTCATGGATAATCCCGATTTTTCGTTAAATAATGATATGACAAATAAACATTTTTGGTAAATGGTATTTATTTGATCATCCTTAACCATATATATTTTGTCGGCCTCCGCGATTCCATGACTTTAAACAAAAATCAACAGCCGCCCACAAATTTTCAAATCGACTGAGCCGAGACGTTTCATGTGGGTCCAAATTGGGATCGCAATACCTCAGGATATCGTAAATTATTCGTTAACATCAAGTCTTATCAATTGTTTCTTTATAAGTCTTATCAATACAGTTTTTCTGGAATATATTATGCAATAAAATTATGATTATTTTTTTAAATACATAAATATAAATGAAATAATTCGGGCAGATTGTTGAAGGGTTTCTTTATATTTGATTCTCATATAGCTCGGTCTCCCGAGTTTCAAATGCGCCTTTATGGTTATGAAGGTTGTTTTTTTTTTACTAGACGGCAGTATGCACAACTAGGGAATACGCAGAACCACCCAACTGGCAAAAATAATTGCAGATTAAAAATACAATATCCAACTGGGGTAACTCAAGTACCCACTCACGACTCGCAGCTTTATTCGACCCTCTATTGAATGGGTTGATGGATTTTATAGTTTTAAGGTTTCGCTGTCGCTTAATTCAAAACGCCACTCTTTTCTGAGGCATGATGTAATTAACGATCATTTTACATTACTTCTTTTATTACTCAACACTATTTTAAGCCTTTTTATTCCGAAAATTAAGCAAAATAATAATTAAAAAAGTCGTTCACTTTCAGACCAAAAGACCACACCTACCAATGTCGTGTTTCAGAAGCCCATAAACTGGGAAGCTCGTAAAATGTGAACGGTGGGTGGTTGAATAGCGACATTCGAAGAAAAGTAATTAAGGCATTTATTTCTAAGAATTATATTGAAATATGAGATTTAATTGCATATGTATGCAATTATCAAGAGCTTCATACTTTTTACAAACGGCAGTAATAATTATTTTTTTGGTCGAACAGTGATTGACAACTAAAAATGAAATTATTATTATAGATAATAGGTCTGAAAAAAAAACTGAAATTTTACGCTCTTTTACTGGTATAAATCATAATCATATCATTTAAAACTATTATTCTGGTCAATTCCTATATCTATTAATACCAACTAAACTATTAAAGAATGTTTATTACATTCATATGTATTTATAAACTGCTCCAGTTTATATACTTAGTGGTAGGAAAAATGATAAAACATCCTGCTTTTTATAACTACGCAAAATAGCATTTATGATTAAACAGTTGCTCATATTTAAATTCGGCGAAAAACGATTGCTCGTTTTCCACCTACTCTGATATAAATCAGCAAGTGATGAAACTCGAGATGAGTAACGAACAAAATTATATTTTCATTCCATTAACGTATTTTAGGAGCATTTTCATCCTTAGAGCTCAAAATGGAAGAACAATATAGTTATTATTTTTTTATAAATCAATATTGATATAAATAAATTTGAAAGTAGTGAAGACAATCATTATATGCATAAACTTACGTTGAATTAGAAAAAATAAGGTTAACTGATAGAAGTAAAGATGATGTTTGTTGTGTAGTGCAAATAACAAACAAAAACAGCAAAAAATAGAGCTGTTTCTGGATCAACAAATCTCACCCTCATATTAGACTCAAATACTGATCAAGAAATCTGGATTTCTGTAAATGCACCCAAACCTTCAGGATTTACAGCAGCAGTGATGAATTAGAAATATAATAGAATAATGATGATTATAGTTCAAATATACGTTACTTTCTTATCAAAATGCCACAAAATGTTAATAATAATATTTTATGGACTAATTGCTTTATATATAATTAAAATCCTAGACGAACAATTGATATATTGAAAGACGATAACAATGGAAACCATTAGAAGGCACCTGCATAGGAGAGTCGCTATCGTGACCAGCGAGGGAAAGGACAGAAGCGCTCTTCGACAGGTACAATTTCCATTTGGAAAAATGGTCGCGGAGAGGCTCGTTAGCAGAAAAACAGTTACTTCAGCGACAGAGTGTCCAGCTTCGGTCGAGCAGGTGGTTGCTTGTCGTGATAATATGCTCCGACCATTTCGTGTCTTCGTGCTGGACGTCGAAGCGTCGGGCCGTAAAGTATTTTTGCGGGCGAGGCAGTCCACACAGTGCCTCGCCCAACCAAGATAAAACCACTCTCCACCACGAACTGTAGCGGTAATGCCACCTAACACCTTCGCAAATGCCAATAAAAGCTGAAAGACCAAAGCAGCAAAGAGTATTGCCTCGAACCGACTCAGCTGCACCTGCCTGACTACCGGTTGCTACGGCCAAAAAGCTCAAAAGGCTTATACTATAAGCCACATTATTGCAAGGCTTCAAATTTATAAAAAAAATAACGCATCAAACATCTAACGTTGGATCTACGAAATAGAACTCAAAATTTAACATTTGAATCATTCATAAAGCTAGACCCCGGTTAACGACCATCTCTTAGCGACGGTTCTATCTCATGATAAGTCTGAAACTTTAATATTACGTCTGTATGGATCATATCATATTTGAAAATATATATTCAAGAACAAAATACTTGAAACTGAATAGATCATGGAACAATATAAGCCTATTCGAAATAAAGCTAATGTAAGACAGAACTATAGCATGAATCAGCAAATGGACGTAAGTAGTAAAATAAATAAATAAATTACTGCTAAAATATTAAATTAAAATAGATTTAATGTGTACTAAAAAGCAGTCTATTTTAAAATTTCTACTACATAACGTGCCGATTGCTATTTTAAGTGCTAATTCATATTTAGTTCCGATCCCCTGACTATTTGTCTTTTGTCTACGAATCTCATGCATGCATACCTTTTTTAATACAATGTTCGTTTAGACCAGCGTTCGTCGCATAAATATTCCACTTGAATTTTCAGCTGGAGTGAAAAATTTACTGTCATCATGCATTCAATTATTATTTTACCTAAAAATTTCAACATTCATATCATACCTTCAAAAATTATAAAGCCCCATAATGAACCATTAATTTTTTAACGTATCCTCCCTCCAGAGAGGCAGTAATACTCCCCATGGAAGCGTATAATTTTATAACAATGAATGCATACTATGTCGCCTGATACAATTAATTTAATCATACACTTGATAAAACCATATTGTGGATTACGTAGATATTTTATTTTCAATTTCAATAGAAATACTTCAACGCATCAATCCAAAAGCTCTCGTCCGGAAACATTTTTTCGGGCATGAAACAAAATAGAGACACATCGAACGACGAATAGATACATTTATTTTTGTTAGTCAGTTTTGCGGAGGACTTCAGCCAAATTAGATTACAGAATTGACTCGCGCCCATTTATCTTCCAATTCGGAAACAATCAATCTTTCGTTTATGCACCAGCCCTTCTATGCGAAGGAAGCGTGCCTGCTCCCGATTCAATCGAGGGCATTATTCATCCTTGCCTCATAGATTCCTTTCGACGATATAACGAAAGTTATTCATACTACAGAATTGCCTATTCGGGAGCCGTATAACAATTTTACGAGCACTTCTATGCGAAGAGTGCATGCAATAAACTTTCAATAACAAATTCCACAATCGAATTTCACCGCGAAAAGAGCACAAAAAGCGTCAAAAATGCATTCATTAAATAAACAAATTGCATAAAACGTTTTTGTAATTAAAATTTAAAATCAACATGTCGTTTGGGGCTTAGTTATATTTCAATCGAATATATTTCGTATTGATAGTCATTGCACGATGTAATATTTGAAAGGCATTATGTAGGAAATTAAAAAAATAAATTGCGTTTTTAGCTTCAAACAATTTTCTTGAAAAAACGTACAGACTGACACAAAAACTCGTCACAAAAACATTTAAATTAATGCATTTATTCCCGTCGCATCAAAACACACGTTCAATCGGTTAACACATTATCGGCGGGCTATTTGAACTTTCGAAGTTTTAAACATATCTTAATATTTTTTTTTTAATTATATTCACCCATATCCGCAGATTACACTCTTAAAATACTGAATTATTTTGATATTTTTAAAAATCGTCTTATAATACAAATGAAAGGTTAAATAATTATTTTAAATGACCCAAACTTAATTAACTTTACGAACACGAGAATCATCGTGCCCCGCTGTTAACGTGTTTTAAGTAACACATTATACTTTTTATACAGCAATTATAACGAGTGCTCGAGTCAGTCGAATATAGCAAAAACATTCGATATAAAATAATAGCAGAAATACAATTTATATGCAATATTACGCATAGTTCACGATTCGCATAATAATCGTTTGCGGTTTGTCGAAATGGTCTTATCGCGTTGCTTTTCTTCGATCAAATTTCCACGAGTGCATCGTAAGATTTTACTACCTATTGTATAGTCAGGCTGAAACTGTATTTGCGGGATTCAAATTATAGCTACAGAAGCTTGCGGTAGCTCCGTAGAGCCTCCGTTCGTATTTCGAACAAAAAATAACTAAAAACTGTTTTATTCGATCAATTCATTGCGATATTGATTTTTAAAAAAATCATCGCCAAAAACGAACCAACTTTGCTGTGTAAACAAATTTGGGAGATTGGAAATGTAATATATTTCCGATCGATCGTCTCGAATTATATTTGACCTGATATCTTGGAATCTAAAAGTAATCCCATTTGCAACGTTAATTATAATATTTTATTCTTTCTTGACATCCAACCGGAGGCATTGAAAACGAACGCATAAAAATTAATCTGTTTCTCAAGACTGTTTCACGAAGAGAACATAACGCGCAAGTTGTGTCAAAAGATTTAAAAGAGATGAATATCGTGAAAAATCATTTTTTAATCAATATATTCCAAAGACTTGATTAAAAACCGATACAAATGTTAGAAAGCTACTCTGAGAGTGTTTTTTCAACAGCAGGCTCAATAAAAATGAAATTATGGTCAAGCTTAAAAGTAGAACGTTCAATGCACTTTTTTTAAAAAATATGTACTGTTGAAAAGTAAATAAAATTCTGATCCTTTTGATTTCGCTAAAACCTCAAAATTTCACTTGATTTCTAGCCTTTGTCTACGAAAAAACGCGTTGCGCAACAGAAGATGATACTTTTCGCCCTCTTTGTATGATGGGATCAAGAACCTTCCTTCCTGAGGGAGTAAATTTATTTCTAATGAAGGGAACTTTATAGAAAAATAAGATGCTCCATTTATATTTTTATATAATAATACTAATGAAAAATTCCGGGTTATATTTTAATCATCCTCGTCTACATATATAAAATATTCGAATACTCGAATATTCGAATATTTTACCAATTTCACATTCGATATTCGAATAATTGATTTTACGAATATTTGGGACCCCTATACTCGATTATTATAGTATTTGATTGATCTGATGCTGATCATTCAACACGGCACTACCTAGCAACTATATTTTGGGAGCCCACAATTAAACTCCAAAATAATCAATATCTCGATTATTTAGATGTACGATTATCCGGATCGTGCAAAACATGTCATTTCAAGACAAAAAAGAGCGGATAAAACAATTTTTTATGTAATTGATTTGCCTGTAGGTTCAAAACAGCACAGAAGCATTAATATAAATTTCAATATGAGGGAATGATTGAGGTTGAAGACCAAGAAGAAAAATATTGCTCTTGCACATTTTTGCATTTGCACAGCTTTTCATTGCTTAGATATTAGGTGTTAAAGACAGAAAGCTTATGAATTGGGACAATTAAGTATATCTCAAATATGTTAAATAATCAAGGATTTCTCATGCATTCTTGTGATATAATTAAATATCGAGATGCCCAAAATTGTGAGATCCTGAACAGCTACCTCTTGCTATCACTCCCCTATTCTAACACATGCGTCTAACTAAGCAAACTAAGATTTTTTCATGAAAAAAAATTAATATGATAATATAGTCGTAGTTCCACGTTTCCAACTGATGAGATGTAAATAGGCGTTGTCTGCACGAGGCCTGCCCCAGTGGTACCGATCACGGGCGTGACGCTCCGTGACACCTCTGTTAATCCGACGCCACTCTTTTTCTCCTCTTTCATTAAAATATCCATCATGGCATTCATCAGAGCCTCCGTTTTCAGGCTTCGTGCTGTGAAATATCTAAATTTTCCATGACAGCGTGACAGCTTCGAATAAAAACGAAAACCACTACAAGAGCGACCTCAACAAATCTTCTAAAAAGCATTACGTTCGCCAATGCTGACCCTCACCCGGCGGAAAATGACTTAAAAGCATGGTCAACTATAATATTTAATCTGGCACATTTTTTATTTAAAAAATCATATACGAGAATAGTTTCGCCAAACACATAACAACAATAAGTATTGACGGCATAGAAGACGTTGTGGCCATTTATTTCTCGGGCAGTTTTTATAACTTCAAACAGGGTTTTGGTATATTATTTAAATGTAAGAATCAAGTAAATACTGTCTTATTATCTGACCATTAATTTGTCGTTTGGAATGTGGAAAAAACTTGATTCAGAGGAATTGATTCGGACGCTTGTGGTGGGTGCAAGTAAAGCGCATAAAACACATAAAACACTAGTCTACTTCGAGTTATGGTGCAGTATAAATCTTGAAAATTATTTGTGTCCAAAAATTCAATATTATTTTGATAGTATATTATATGTATATTTTTACATTTTATCTCAGACATAAAAGATTATCATATATTTACGAATAGGTTTTACACCAATCCAACCCTATCTGGAGAACTCTTGAAAAGGAAATGTTTTCTCACTGGTACGATCATGACCAACAGAAAGACTTTGGAAGTGGTGGAGGAAACTATTTTTTGTGGTTTTGAAACATCGATTGTAAATTCTTATATTTTATACAAGTAATGTGAAATCAAATAAAATAGAAAGCCAATAAATCATAAAAAAATCTCTGCCAATTGTTGATGCAACTTATTGGTAATTGGCGCTCCTACGAAGTCCGAATTGGGACGATTGTCAACAACTGATCGCGATCAACGGTTAGATGAAAGTCCTCATTTCATTTATAGTAGATCAGGGAGGAATTATAAAGACTGTATGGTGTGTTCAGACCATGAAACTGAAAAAGGAAGACAGCGAACGCTAATTTTTTTGCGACAATTGCGAAAGGAAACCAGCGCTTCATCCTGGAGATTGCTTAAAAATATCATACATTACATGATTACAAAAATTAATAAATCAAATAAAATGCGTAATATACTTAATAAACATCCTGCATAACAAAATACTATTTTTTTATTCATAAACCCCCATTTTTTTCACTTTATTCAATACAAACATTTTTAAGAAATACACAAAAAATGGCTTGGAGTTGGTGAGAAGTAAGAATATTAGAAAATTTTTTTACATTAACTGATAAAATTTTGTTATTTGCTTACTCGCATAACAGCTTAATAATTCGATGTAACCATCCAAATTTAAAAATTCCTAGAAACAATAAGATTAACATTCAGATATTGATATGCAAGCTTTAACTGTGTCATCTGTCGTTTCCTGTAGGAACACTCAAAACAGTAGGACTAACAACGTTATTTACACCCACAACCAACCCAACTTCAAAATGCATTCAAATAAATATAAATTTTATTATAGACTATATTCATTTTATAATGAAGATATGCATGGAAAAAAGACAATCGAAAAGCGTGCCTTTCCAATTTATTATGACAATTTAATAGCACATTCGAGGCTACTGTAAATATTTTATAGGCGGTAAGGCAATAAAATTATAGCTGAATTATAACATGTGAGTAGTAGGCATTATGGGGGCTTGTCAAAAATTACTTGTAACGACCAAAATTATTTAACTGAAACGTGAACTTATCGGAGTAAGAGGATACCGATGCTTTAATATTTCATCCTATTGTCAAGAACGATGAGTTTTTTAGAACTTTTTGTTCCTTTTAAATTAGTATAATTATTTTAAAAATAATCGATATGCATGTAGATCAACTACATCTTTAAGTCATCATCTACAGAAAACGCAATTTATCCACATTTTATTAAGAATAAATGGTTGATGTTATATAATGAAAATTGAGCAAATCTTTCGTTTACTTGTTAGTTTGCCAAAATTTAGTAATGCGATACACGTCAAAGCGTTTATATTTTGTTGACCTGACATGTAAGTAAATCTTATGGAAAAATAAGTCCCACTTAAGGTTTTCTGATATTTCTTGCAAACTTAATCGACGAGGTCACGAATTTAACGAAATAAAAACGGACCGCATCGAATTTTTGTTGATTCAACGGCGTCACATTGATGTTAAAGTTGCGGTCTGCAGACCGCAATTGGTTTTATCAAAAGTCGCAATTTTGATGCCTTTGGCGATCTGTATAAATAAACTGAAAATGTGTTAAAAATGTCACAATATCGTGGTTGCACTTTGCTATAAGAAAGCGAATCGGAGACAATTCTTCGCCAGTCGATAAATATTAGCGACACATGGGATTCGTAACTGTATTTTTTTAAATATCATTTGAATAATAACTTCGCTCAATATGCAAGCAATTAATATGACTGATAAAAGATGACACTCCAATAACGCCTTATCATAATGGCGAAATGCTGCATTCATTTGGCATCGTGATTGGGGTCATTAATAGGCCTTGTATGTATCGATGCGACGAAATCGAATTAAAAACTCTATTGCGATGCAAAGTGCAGCTCGTATGCAACGGGTCGTTTTGGACGTAGGATGCAAATTGCCTATTGTTTATTCAGACAATTGCCACGTGATTGCTAAATTCTATCATTGAAATTATATGCACTAAGTGCATTTGCATGATAGTGGTAATTGATCGAAACGTATCGAATTATTTTTACCAGAGGAATCAAAGATCGCTTTCGACAACGCTGGTAAAAGTAGCAAAACCGTTTCGATTATAAGGGGAGATAATTGATTTTTATCAGGCGCATGAAATATTCGTGTGAAAGAATAATTTTACAGCACGTTGAATAGCAACTGATTTAAAATATGATCGACCCTCGTGTAACACGACATTCCTTCAACGCGATTTTGTTCTACAATAAAATTTGATTAGTGCGAGGAAGCATAGCTATATTTAAAACGCATAAAATTGGAGACGTATTGCAATAGATTTTGAATAGCGACAACGCTCAATCTATCGGAATTATGGAAGCACGGAAATGCTTTACGATTTCATAGTGTATTAACCTCATTACTTCATCCATGAAAGAAATAAAACCATCAAAATCGAATTAATGCTGGAAATGTTTACAGCCGGAGTTACTTTAACGTGTAAGACCAATCGAATGCTAGCTGAAACAAAATGGATACAATATTAACATTTTCTAAGCCTATAATAGGCAAAAACTTAAGCGACATGAATGTTAGGAATATTCAAAAAATATTGGTGGAATAAGAGACAGATTAAGCAAATTTGGTGCAAATGGCATTTGAGATAACGCAAAAATTCAGAGACTGTAAGTAAAAATAGAAAAATTACAAAGCTTAACATAAAGAAATATCTAAACTTAATAGAACAATTGGAATTATATTCTCGAGATGAAGATTCTTCCGCTAAAAAAACTTCCAAGCAGAAAACTGGAGTTCACATTCACCATAACTGCTTCGCTCGTAAATTTTCATTATCATTTATTAAATCACATAAAAATTGACAAATTGAATGCTTCTGACGACTCCATGGACGACCATGGTTAGTCATCTTGATAAACAGACAAGATGGATTTTCCAGTGGCAATACAATCCGTGAATTGAATTTATTTCAGCTGTACATATTAATATTATAATAACGCGTACGTTTATCATATATGGTTAGAAAAACCGTATACGAAGCTATTTTTCTGACATTGTAATTCAATACGTCTGCTAGGCTTAATCTACGTTTCTACGATTGACGTTGAAGTAAATTATGGCATATTTGCGTTGTTAGTCGAAGCCAAAACTAGCCGATAATCCGATTGAATATTATATTTCAATATAAACAAGTCATGCACGTCAAAGAAATATCACTCAATGCGAAACCACTTAATTCTATTGGAAGTGTGAGGAAAAATTACATAATATCTCAACATAAGACTGGATATATTAATAAGTTAGTACAAATATATCTAAAACTTCTAATTAAAAAAAAAATGCCATGCATGAAATATTGCAATTATATTGCAAATTAACTAATAGTTCATATAAATACATCAAACAATGTTATATATATCCAAATAACACATTTAAATTCAAATACAAAGTATTGCGAGGATTTTATATTATCCGATTCGTCTATCGCATCTTCTTGAGTTGAGAATGAATGGCTTACTCGAACAATTTAAGTCTTCATCGCCAGAAGGTAAAGTTCCACAGATATACTTCAGTACAATACCAGTTTCCGTTTTCATCGGTGTTTCGTGGAACCCTTGGTTTCTGTGAAATCCAGTTTTAAAATCAATGCCTTGAGTCATTGGGGTCCATGCAATTTAGCACGGTTCAGGGATCGTCAATTAAACAATTTTATTGTTGAACCTTTTATTCGTCATCTCACATTTATTTTTTAATCAGTCATCTTACAGATGCGTTTCATTTATGATCAAACCAGTTGTAGAGGAATACTATAAGGAGGAATCTACGCCATTTATGGTGATGTTTTCTTATCAAGCTCACGCGGAATTTAAAACGCACGATTAAGAACAGAAATAAACTTAAGAAATTATGGCAAAAATATCGGCTCAAATCCATTAAAGTATTGGTCAATCGCCTCAACTATCAAATTAAAAGTCAAATCAACAAATTAAAAAATGAATCATGGAAAACTAAGCTCTCTAAATTAAGTCCCTCAGACAATTCCCTTTGGAAAGTTGTAAAAACCCTCAAAAATAAACCTAAAGAAATTCCCAGTTTAATTAATAATCAGATAAGTGCCGAGTCCGATAGAGATAAGGCCAACCTGTTAGCAAAAACCTTTAAATTAAATCACAAAATTTCAGAGAATATGAGTAACAATAAAACCATTAAAATAGTAGATAAAACGATTAGGGATTTCCAAAACAATTTAAATATAAAATCACATAAATTTAAACTGATAACACCCATTGAAAATTTAAAAATAATTAGACAACTAAAAAGCAAGAAATCCCCAGGTTTCGACACTATAGACAATACAGTCATCAAAAATCTCCCATTTAAAATAATTATCCAGTTGACAAAAATATTTAATGCGTGTTTGAGCATGGGGTACTTCCCATCCACCTGGAAGTCGGCGAAAGTCATTCCATTGCCCAAACCAGGTAAAGATGCCAGCAACCCTATAAATTATCGCCCGATCAGTTTACTTTCTGCACTAAGCAAAATATTTGAAAAACTTATTCTAAATAGACTGGATGAACTTAGTATAAATGTTATTAATAATGAGCAATTCGGTTTTCGTAGGAATCACTCTACGGCTCATCAGCTGACCAGACTGACTGAACACATTACTAGAAACTTTAACATGAAGAGAAGTACCGGTATGGTACTTCTCGACATCGAAAAGGCATTTGACTCTGTCTGGCACCGCGGTCTGATCCACAAAATGATATCCCTTAAGTTTCCTACTTACCTTATTAAAATGATCCAATCCTATCTGTACAAAAGATCATTTTCGGTAACCTTAAACAGAGCAACGTCAACTTCCCAGTCTGTCTCAGCGGGAGTTCCTCAGGGCAGTATTTTAGGGCCTCACCTGTTCAACATTTACTTACACGATCTACCGACACCGTCCCCATCAAACGTAGCACTCTACGCCGACGACACGGCATATTATACCAGCTCTCGGAGCAACAAGCTAATAGTCGGAAACCTCCAACGATCGCTAAAAGCTGCATTTAAATATTTCGATCGTTGGAAACTCAAATTAAATAAAGAAAAAACCGAAGCTATCTTGTTCTCCGTGAAACGGAAAAATCTTCGAATTGACCCAATAGTCGTCGGGTCCAGCTCTATCGAGTGGAAACCCCAAGTGAAATACTTGGGGGTGACTTTAGATAGAAGACTGAGGTGGGGAGCACAGGTGTCGGTGACTCGTGCCCGCGGATTAGCAGCTATGGGGGCGCTGCACTCCATATTTCGTCGGCGCAGTGCTCTCTCGGCCTCTAACAAATTTTTATTATACAAAACGCTGATTCGACCTACACTCACATACGCCGCTCCCGTCTGGAGCAATATATGCAACACCAACTACAATAAACTTCAAATCGTACAAAACAAAGCCATAAAAATTGTTTTCAATACATTTCCATACACTAATCTTAAACGTTTTCACAATAAAATTAAGCTTCCTCTTATAAAGAATTTTTTTCATAAGCTAACACTCAATTTTTACTCAAAAATTCCAAATCACACCAATCATCTCATATCTACACTCGGCGAATATACCACTCAAAACAATAATTTTAGATACGTTCACAAAATGCCTAAACATATTTTACTATAGTTGATAGTCATGAATGCGCGACGTATGAAGGATATATGATTGATTGATTAAATTATTTATTTTGTTTAGTTTGTAAGATAGTTTTTTAAGGAATGTCGCAAAGGGGTTTTAAGTCTCCTATTTTTCCCCCTATATATATACAAAAATTAAATTAACTCTTATTATGTAAAATTTATTATAACTAAAATATATACTTGTAATTAAGATAAGGATAGTAATCTAAGACTTAAATTGTTAATCCATTTTTATGTAATTGTGTATATTGATACACCATTTTACCTTGCTATATTATATTTATTGAATAAAGGTTTATAAATAAAATAAAAATAAAATTTATGGTGATGTTCTGTAGGTTCGATAATGCCAGAAATGGTTTAGAAATTTTAAACCACTCAATTTTTCCTTAGTAAACAAACCAAAAAGTGGATCTCCTAAATTTATCGATGAGGATCGTATAGCTTCAGAAATTGAAGCCAATCCAAAGTGTTTCATTCAAGAAATTACGAAGAAAAAATAAGAACAAATATTCATGGTTCAGCGTCCAAATAAGTTCGCAGAACACTGAAAAAGTGTGGAAATAAGGCGTATGGATACCGCATGTATTAAGTAACGAGAATAAGGCGGCGCGCATACGCTTGTGTGAAGCTTTCCTCGACGAACAAACTAAAATGCTGTTCTTAGAATACATGGTGACTGCAGACGAGAAATTGGTTATATACGAAGATAAACGACCCAAAAAGTAATGGCTATCGACACAGGAGGTACCAAAAACATGCCCTAAATCAGGTCTTACTACGAAAAAGGTCCTAGTATTTTTTTGGTGGGATATTTATGGTATAATTTATTTTGAATAGCTGAAATCCGAAGAAATAGTCATGGCTGAAAAATACTGCAGTCCTGCAAAAAAGAGACCTGCTTTGATTAACTTCTAACACATCAACGCGCGGCCTCGCGTCGTTAAAATCACTCGGGATAAAATTAACACACTTAGGTGGAAAAACGGTTTAGCATCCCCCACAATCATCAGACTTGGCGACATCTGATTACCAATTTATTTCGTTCCTTACGGAGTTTTTTAGATGGGAAAAATATACATTTAATGGTGATATCAAAAACGATCTCTTTGACTATGGTTTTACATATCGATTGAGATTATTTTGCAAATATATTTTTTTATAAAGAAATGAATTTCATGTATACAAACGCCCTTTTGTCTGGGTACATCTGATATAATATGTTTTGCCTTCTGTACCGTTTTGAATTTATCAAACAGAAAGTCAAAGGTAAGGTATGCTCTCGAAGTAACACATCACTCAATAAGTTCGTGGGACTTTGTGTGTTAAGTATAGGAGCGATTCTAGGATGTACTTTTAGTGTGGCACGTAGAGCTTCTTACAACGTACTTAAATCCATTTCTTTTAGAAAACACTTTCAAATCAAATTAACACGGTCAAATTGATATACATATTTTGTACTAGCTTCCAAGGAAAACTGTTTAGTCATTATAATCACCCGAATTTGTTATAAATCGAGAAGGACGCGAAGTACTTTTCGACACATATTTCAATGTCGAGAATTGTTGGAATGAATATTGAAGAGGCTTTAATCCCGCAATGGATTGCATGTGACTATACTACGTATGATGATAGTTCTAAGCCAAATTTTAATTCATTATTATATGCTGAGTGATGCTTAACAAACTCCATTTTCGAAGTAAAATTTTATATCGACCAATAAACGTTTTTATGGCAAGAAATTAAAATCGTAACAGATAAGCCCTAAGCACGAACTATAAAAGATGAGATTATATTAACGTGTGGAGCACCTGCTGACGGGGCGTGCGTAGGATTGTGGATGATGAAAGTGCATCGAGGTTATAACTGTACAACTTTATTCTTAGTTCACTTGCCATAAAAGCACTGTGAACCCCGCCCAATACTATACAATACCATATAAATTACATTCAGACAATATTGAAGAAATTGTGAGTCATCGATCGCGAGATATCCTTATAAAAGAACGAAATACACCCCCTCACCCTATTAATTGTTGAAGCATAAAATATTTTTATTAAAAACCAGCATTATAGAAGATCGCCTTACTGAAAAACGTGTATAGAACGATTTAAAAAAAACGAAGCAAGAAATATGTTCCACGAGTGGCGGATGGCGCACGAAAACGTCGACACTACGATTCTTTACCATTAGAATATCAATATATAAGCTGAATATAACAAATACGAAAATAATAATATGCACATTTATGGCGATTCGTCTGATGCAGAACATTATGGCATTTGGAGTGAGTCCCATAGCAATTGAGATTAGACACCATAACACGAACCGTAGCTAAAGCATAATATTCGCGAAACATCAAGTTCTACAACGTGACGAATCTCAAGTCGGCACGTTCGTCTTTCTTGCATTTACGGCGATGTAAAAATGAGATAATCGCTCGAACATCCCATAAACAGCGACCATTCCTCAAAATCGAAATATAGAACACTTTAATAAAATCCATCGAGCTATTGGTCCGTGTATCGATGCAATTTTTCAATTATTTACGTTTGGATCGGGGCCAGGATCGAAATAGACATAGGTGAAAAAAGCGGGTGTTGAATATAATAATGAAGAAAACATATCCGGCAACGCTCAGATGCAACGCCAAAAAGAGAACGAAAAATGTTTTCATTCTTACTTAACGCAACAATTTTGGACAGGATGTATCTGAATATATTTAACGCATTCGAATTCGTGTAAACACAACGATTGAAATGTTTCATTGGAAATCGAAGACATTAGTAAACGCAAAATAAAACAACATTGATCGTTATTTAAGTAGGATAACGCATGCCTGGATCGAAAAAATTCGTCGAACTTGTGTGGTATCGAATTACGCGTATTTGCGATTTACGCGTATACGCATTACAATATAAATGACGCTGGACTGACCTGATACATGGATTAATTTTAATTATCACTAAAATTATTCTTTTGATATATAAGTAAGACTTGTAAATTTGTAGGAACGAATTAATCTACATGTAAATATAACATACGTAAAAAACGCTATTTCATTTGGTTTAAATATGATGTAAACCTTCAAGAAATGTTAATTTTAACCAAAAATAAAACTAATTTTATTTATGCCCAAAATAATCCAAATTCTAAGCACAAAGATAATAAGAGTGCTTAAATTAATTCTATTCTTCAACTAAATTTACTAAAGATTTTACAATGGATATTCAAACATAATTAAGCTGATGGATAAAATTAGATATGCTCTCAAAATACATTAAAAAAATATAAAAGACTAAGATAACTAAGTTTCAATAACTTGATTCCATTATATCTATCAAATTTCCTTATAGAACGTCAGATCACGTTGTATACAAATGATAGAAAGCGTTCAATTCTAGGTTGAAATTCAAATAAATCTTTGCAATTGGATTATATTGTCGATCAAGAATGAGAAAATATTTACAATCAAGTAGTTTCGACAAACAAAACAATCAGGATTAGTTGGAAGAGAAATTCACCAATGATTTTGAGCAACGAGTGGTCACGAAAATATAAGAACATGTCCAGGTCATTATTTGAACTCTAGTGAACTCCGTAGATGATTATTCTTTCATGTTTTTGGATTAGACTGTGAAAAAATTTGCTAATCATCCCAAATAAATTTAAAAAACGAGCATTGAAATTCTTGATTGGCGTGAACATTTTATTATGAAGCAAAATTTTATATTCTTAGCGTTCTCACGGAAACACAAATGTCGCATAATCCAGCTATTAAAAGATCACTTGATGCCATCTTTAGAAATATTTGAGAATCGTTGTCAGTTTTTCGCATTTTTGATTAGTCAAATTACACCAACGAAAGACGAATATCTTCCCTGAAATCATAAAGATGTATGCGGCTATCTTTATAAATACTTCGGTATAATTGGATGAGATATTCGTTCGTATCATCACGTCGGCTCTGACTCATATGGCCATTTTTCCAGCTGCTTCTGATCGTCGGCTGAAAGTGAGATTCGAAGTCTCAAAAATATCTCGGTCAACTTGGGGTGCATTGAAATCGTCTCGCCAAATTCGTTTAGGTATTTCAACTATGTAGATGATATTCGTTTATATTTACACGGACCGTTTCAGATACTTGAGCTGGACAAAGGACTCTCGTAGAGTAAAACGTACCAAGCCGCACAACTGAAGTTTGGCATCCTATTTGACTAGCAAAATATTTGCGATATTATAAAACAAACCGACGAATATTTCAACAGGCTCTACAAAAAGCATAAAGACTGACGTCTACAATAAAAATCGCGGTTTTAAGTCGGCAATTTGTCTATTCTTCATGCCGTAGCGGAATATTTAAATTGCAAATACAGAATAACGAGTTCAGAAATTTTTGCAAATCCGATGAGAACGAATAATTTGCGTATTCATTGTAGCGCGACTGTATTTTTATTGCCCTTCCATAGTCTGCGTCGATAGAAATGGCAACTTTCATCAGCACGTGGAATCATTTTAATGGTAGCACGTTATTTAGATACGTACCAATGAGCACGGGCTCAATGCACTTACGTACAGTACTCTGCTTTTCAAAAAACAAAAATATTTATAACTAATCTATCACCATTTAAATAGATTATCATCTAGGGAAGCAACGGTTAATGCACAACCTCAGAAAAGCATAACTTCGCACGACTCTTTTCCGCCATTTATGGAAATTTAAGAAGAGTTCGGTGTTCCTGCGAGGAAATAAGCTAAGAATCAAGATGATCGATCAAAAATATGAATATTTCCAATCTCTCAAATATGTTGAAAAATGTATCCACAATCTGGATTTAAGTCCGAACCTTTATAATAAGAGTTCAGGATTTAAACCACAATACAATTAGCAAAATAACATATTGTATACTGATAACTCTAAAATTATATCCTGAACAGTAATCTTAGACCGAACTGTCATCTGATTTTCAGTTAGATTTTAATGGTGAAAATTATATCCTAATATCATTATATTCCGTGATGATGACACCTTAACATTTATATGATTTCCTCGCAGAAGAATTTAATGGGTATTAATCAAACTTCAAATAATCAATTCAGATAGTGAATAGAAGAGCAGAAAAATAGCTCAGAGCAAAACAACAGACAAAGTTAAAACTTAAATTAAAATATTGCATGGTTTAGGAAAAATCTAGTCGTTAATCAAGATAATTTAAGAAATTAAGATAAAGAGACAAATGGATGTGTTTGGTGTTAACTCATAACCATACAACAAAATTTGGAAAATTTCTTGAAATGGGGTATAATAGATGATGAGAAATATATAATCACTTTAAGTGAAAATACAATGAGATCGATCTTATTCTAGAATAACAAAAATATATATTAATTTAATTTGGTGAACATTAACAGACGATACAAATGTGAATGAATACAATGTCTTCATTAAGTAATCATAAATTTGGAAAACAGATTATCAAAAGAAAACCAGCAAAACGAAAATTGTATTTCAAATCAAAAAAGAAAATTTAAGTTCTTAATTCATCAATTAGATCATTCAAATCAGGCTTTGATTGAAAACGAAAACATTTCATAGAAAGCAAGAGCATAAATTATCATTAGACAATGCCACGTGTGGCATTCATCACACAAAAAAAATTGGTGGACTTAAGCCAACTTGACGCATATTCACTTCCATCTTCTCTAATGGAAATAGTTAAAACAACCTTTGGTAAGTGTTTTGCTTTAAAATCAGAAGATATTTAAAGGAAGATACAATATTAAAATTTTACTAGATTAGATTATGTTGTATAGAAATGATATATTTGAATAAATACATTTTTAAATGGTGCTATATTCATGTTTGGAATCATCATATGTATTTCCAATAAAATGCTTAAAACAAAACGATCAAAGGATAAAAAATATCATTATAATAATGTAAGTGATATTGATATAAGGGCACTTTACACCATGCGAGAAAAAATAAATCTTATGGCACTTAATAATAAATCTAAATTGAATTTAAAATATTTATAAACAACACATCACTTATCAAATTTAATATGGTCAACAAAACTTGTGAAATAGATTTTTAATATGATTCTTTAACAATATGATAATTTAAAATTCAAATTAATGTACTAAGTCATAATAAATTTATATATCTAATAAGTAACTCAAATATTTAATTAAATCAATGCTTATAGCCCAGTATTAAGAATTATTTTTGAAGACACATATTTTTCAACTTGAAGTGACAAAATGTGATCTTAAAAAAGAGTCTTAATAAAAAGACAAGGTGAAAAACCTACAAGATGTTTACACAAGAAAAATTGAATTTAAAATCAACCCAAAACTTATGAATTACAAAAGATATAAACACCAATAATTCTAGAAAGAAAATTTGTTTCTTGTCTATAAAAAATGTAATCAGATCAAGATACATTATTCATAATTCTCCCTAAAACCTGCATTATAATCACAAAGATGTTCCACAATATTCGATACACAATACAAACCAACACATGTATAGTAATAAATCATAATAAACAGTTAAGCGTAGCAAAAATATGCAAAATATAATACCTTAAAAATTGTGAATTGTTATTTTATTTAATACATTATTTTTTCTATAAAAATAAAGCATTATACTAATCATAATAATTTTGCATTTTATACACAAACAAGCATCTCAATATACAAAGGATAAAAACCGCTACAAAAATCTGAAGATGTGATCGAAAATAGTCAAAAATATTAAATTTAAAGCCAACAGAGAATAAGAACCAAATATCAAAATACAAGCAGAGCCAATATTTAAATATACATTTCAGGATATCTTACTGTAATATCCAATAAGGATTCATCGAATGTGACAAATTAAAAATGTATAAAATACAAATCTTATATTAATTCAATTTCGAATCACAATAAAATTTTGAGACAGTTAAAACGTCTAAAGAATTACATACCAATCGCTCTTGATATCGATAGAACATCATTAACGCGCCAAA
Organism: Stenopsyche tienmushanensis; assembly: GCA_008973525.1. NCBI lineage: Eukaryota > Metazoa > Arthropoda > Insecta > Trichoptera > Stenopsychidae > Stenopsyche > Stenopsyche tienmushanensis. Next base: position 3,074,286 of record WACJ01000275.1, on the reverse strand, counting down.
TTGGACCATGAGCAGAAATATATCCGCCCATGTTTTGTATTCTATTTTTTTCGTCCTAAAATAATAAAAATAAATTAAAGTAGAAAAAATTATACATGATAGAAATCAAATCAAAATAAATTCAAATTCAATATGATAAATAGATGAATAATCCCCTATTATGACACCAAGTCATTATTACATGGTCTTAGAGAGCATTTACAAAGATTATTCAACACTAAAAAGTTAAAAGAGTTGATGTTGATTAAATAAATAAAATGTTCAAAATTATTTTTTTTACATTGTAATTATAAACTATTATCCAAATCAAATGTAATTTTTAAAAATTAAATTAACATTTTTGCAAAATAACTTAGGGAGAAATTATAAATGTAATAAAACCGCATGAATGTCTTTTAGTTTTTATAAATGGTCTGAACAATGGTGATTCACTGAATGAAAAATGAATTGATTGAATTACATAGCATCAAAATACTTTAAAATAGCATAAATATTATCATGTTACACACTAAAAAATGCAAAAATTGAAAAAGAAAAAAATGTTTATCCAGATACAGTGGAACCTCGATAAACCGTTCCCGCATAATACGTTTTCCCGGATGGACCGTTCATTTTTTATAGTCCCATCAAACAATTATTATTTGAAGCTTTCCCGCATTCACCGTTTCCCGCAATTACCGTTTTTTTTTCAGGGTCCCTTGGAAAACGTAAAATCGAGGTTTCACTGTATATTAATTTTCAAGGAATAATAAATAAGCTTATTAAGATTTGAATGATAAAACACGTATATCAAAGATTGACATATTTTTAACATAGTATTAAAAAATGAAAATTATTAGAAGTTGTTAGGCTAATTAGTTTTTAATAAATAAATAATAATTATTAATTATATTATCAAATCATTATCTGATACCCATATTTGAATCTAAGTGGATTTTGGCTGTAAAATCGTTTCATTCAATTTTCAATAATGAAAAAAGCATCCATCCAATCCATCGATGATAGTTTTCAAATGGATTGTCCCCATAACTGAATGAATGAAAAGCATATATTGTTAATGGCTGTACTGGATGTAATAATAGCACCAGTGCTCAGAAATATCACTTTTGTAATTATCCCTCGTTTAGAACTGGATTAGTTGTGTTACATCCATTTAAAATCAGATATTAAAAACATTAAATAAACATATTTTAGTCAACATTAAGCTTATAAATGGAAGTCTACATTTTTTTTAACTTTATACAATAACAAACAATATATGGTTTCTTGACCGTATGTGTTCTATACAATGAGCATTTTGCTCAAAACTCTTTATTTGACGGTTTTTGTAGATTACTTTGTAATACATAATATTTGAGATATTTACATTTGGTAAAAGAGTAAAATCCTTATTAACAATATAGTTTCTTAACCTTTTAACTGCCAATGACTCATCAGCGCATACAAATTCGACGCGCCGGTGCGTCGTTGGCAGTTAAAAGGTTAATAGAATGATTGTGGCGGATAAAAACATACAACTAAATATTAGTATTTAGATTAATACTTTTTTATGCAATTAAATAGTGATAAAAATATAAATAATTCAGTTATATAGAACATAAAATAACATACATGCTAGTAGATTAGAACTTTTTCAAGCGAAACTTAATTAAAATATTCTTGGATGTATTCATAAGTATAATTATATAGTTGGAGAATTAATTAACTCTTTTCAGTTACATTTTCTGTAAGTATGGTAGTGCTTCTTGCCCGAACTCAGTCAATAATAACTCACTTTTTATTTTCTTAATACTTCTTAATAATAGTTACACTTCACTTTGTTCATCAACTTGCACTATAATATTACTACCACTATCAGAATCACTATTGTACTCAACACCATAAGTATTATTGTCAGTCTTGTCATAATAATCTATATAAAATTAATCACCACTATTGTATGCATATCTTTATCTACATTAGGAACTTATTTCTTTTTGGATATGTTGAGATATCATTTTTTAGATATTAAAAATAACGTGAACTAATACATTGGTAATACATAATGCAGACATTTTGTAAAGAACAATTTCAATAATAATACATAATATTAAAATAGATCATTTGGTAATGAAAATATTTTTTCTTTACATCATTCACAAATCATAATTCACTGTTTTACAAATTCTGATTGAACAATAACTGTAGTTTGAGTATTTCATAATGTTTTATTTTGTTGGTAAATATTGAATTCTAAACATTCTGCATCTTCATTTGAGCATAAAAAATATTTTAACATCAAGCCCATGTAATTATAGCTCACAAACATTCTAATGGGATTTATCTATCAGCTTTATAAAAAAGCAAGAAATTTAATTAAGCATTTTACAAGTTTTTGTTCAAATAAAATTACATGTTATGTAAAATTATAATTAGTAACTCATCATATATAAATGTTATCATTAAAAATAATATTTTCTGCTTTGCTTTTGCACTTTACTTTACATTTGCTTTTAACATTTATTCTAAATTTAAAATAATATTATAGATACAATATAGTTTATACTCCCTAATTACTGTAATAATTCAATTTATCGCATCATTTTTAACCAGTGCTTAACAAAATTACAACATGTAAGTAAAAATATGTCTCAAAATACAATAGTTGGAGGAGATGACATTCGGACTATTCATAAAAATATATCATTTACAATATTACAAGCATATAATTGATAATCAATGCGATCACAGGTTTAAGAAACAAAGTTAATAAAAATCAGATATATATGGAAAATGAGCATAATAATATCGTTCATCATTCCAAAATTCAATATAGATATTATGAAATAACTATTAATCTTATAAAAATAATTACCCACTGGATATAAACATTTTAAAATACAAGCAAAATAATATTGACCAAATATAATAAAAAAGATTAGTAATTAATAAAAATATACTAACAATTCTTTCTGGTTTGTGAGATCTAATAAGTGGTAAAATAGCACCATTTTGCACCAATATTGCTCTTGAATCTCCAACCCAGCCGACTAGTAATTCTTTACCGTGTAAGTAACAAACCGTTCCTGTGGACCCCTGTAATAAATATATAATATTCAAATAAAATAATATAAACAGATTTTATGCATAATAGATTTGATTAAAAAATAATAATATGAACACAAAAAAAATATTTTATGCAGTACTTACGCCAGCTAATTTATTATCATTAAATTGTTCATCAGTCAAAAGAAAGGCTTGACGTAAGGCAGCTTGAGGAGAATGGAGGTAATAAGGGTTCTTTGCCATCAACATATGCAAATGTGCTGCAGCATAAACTGCAGCCAGCGCTCCACAGTGGCCATCGTACACTGCATAAAAACCTGCTGGCTCTTTACTCTATAATGTAAAAAAACAACAATGTCAGTATAATTTAAGATTCAATTTGCATAAAGATTGATTTATCAAAAACATTTTACCTCAATATCACATAAGTAGTTGAGATCATCAATAACGACATGTCGATCTTCCATACGTCTAACACCATTGCGACTATTAGAGGCGGCCACTCGTGGTATAGATTTCGGCGGTGGTAACTTTGCAGCGACAGCATTATCAAGGCTCTCCTGGCAGGCAATGTGGATTTGTTTGACTACATTGTTCATTACTTTCAATGAATGATAAGTTGCTGGAAATAAGAAAATGAATATTTTATTAGCGTTATTTTATAAAAATTTAATACATATGCACAATACTTATTATAATCTCTCTTATATCTTTTAGTAAGCGACTAAAACTTTGTATTTATGTATGTATGATTTTTGTTGAATCTATTCATATATTATTTTTATGTTAATCTATTTATCTATCTGTTAATCTATATTATGATTTCCAAACATTGTATTAAATAGTATAATAATAGCTTTAAATTGATTTTATTTTTCACTGATAAAAACATAAAATAATCAACTTTTTAAGTCTACGTTAAATACAGTTATAATGTAAATTTACAAAATATACATTATATGAAAAACTGTTGTTTATTCATTAAACTTATATGAATTATAGAATATCATTTTATTTTTATATGTGACTTCAGAATGATAATAATATTCACATTATCGACGGACAACGACAGACAGCTATATTACAAAGTTTCCGGAGATCTTTTATGTTAGCATATGCTAATAAGATTCAACTATTTACATAAAATTAAAATAAATACTGATCCATGTTAGAATGCAATTATTCTAACAATGCTAATAAAGGTGAACTCTTCAAAATTAGTGAATTTTGAGAATTTTTAAATTCGATATTCACAACAAGAACTAGCTATAAAAACAGCTTCAATAGCTTTTTTATTTTATAGTTTTGTCTATTAAATAATGTTATTTATAAGATATAATTGTATTTGTATTTTTACAGACGAAAGACTTAATATATAACTGGAAATGGCAATATATAACTGTAATGAAATACAATTTGTCTAGTATAAGCAGTAAGGGAAAGAAATTGCCTCGTTCAAGCGAGGCCCAAAAGGAATTCTAGAGAAATAGAAATAAATCCTGATATACGATAATTTTATGAAAAAGTGGCAAACAAGAAGAGGGTAAGGAGTCGACAAAGGAGGTTTAACTAAACTAGGGAGGGAAAAGAGATAAAAAATCCCAGGTTAATTGAACAGGTTTACGACACCACAGGGATGCGAATGAGAAGAATATACTCGTGCCAATCTAGCTAGGGGAAAAATTTCACTTCAAAACGTATACAAACCGAGTTTTAAAACGCCAAATAGTTTTGCAGTGAAAGCAGGTTTTTACATCCGAATCATGGGGTAGATTATTCTTGAGCAAGGAAAAACAACAAATATATATTTTTTTAAAGCTGTATTTAAATTGTGATCAGTAATTTGGATTGATCAATCGACAAAGAAAAAAAAAGTAATAAAATCGACTCCAAAACCCGGTTTAACCACAAATCGAGTCATCTAACAAATATATCTGCATTAATCATTTAGTGGCTAGATGGAGTGTCAATATGAAAAATAGAAATAAAACAACATCCTCTCATAAATCAAGAGAGAATTTTATGTAAAATATGATTTGGGTTAGAATAAAATTGTCGGTATACAGATTATCGCATATTTATATCGATGCAGCATGGTTTCGATGTTAAATCTTATCTGATACCCATATTGTATGGAATGACTCTTCGGCTTTACACCGTCGTTTATGACGGTGTAAAATGGTTCATGACACGCACTATGGACAAACAAATAAAGCAACTAATTTGACTGCATCATAGCTTTAAGAGCGTCAAATGTGATGGAAATGAGTCTACTTCCGGATTTGAACCCGTTAACTTCCGCTGCCGACAAACTGTGCATAACTGCACAGTACCGGAATCAGATCTGAGCAAAATGCATTTTATTTGTTTCTTTCGGCGAATTTCAAAGGTTATATCACCTTTTTTGTGGAATACTATGTTTACTCGAGATTTTCCAAGAATTCATATCAGATGGATTGTATTCATAAATACATACAACAAGGTGTTAATTTATATGGGGTGTTATATAAAAAATGGTATGGAGTAAAAGTAGATTAAAATGGTTCTCGCGTATACGCATAGTAGATAAGTGGTATCCGATATTTCAGCACAATAATTTGTGAGTGGATAGTACTTTTTGTGAAAGTTTTGGCAAGCTGGTGTGAGTTCAACATCGATCTGGGAGGTTTTTGTCGAAGCTATTCGTGAGGGGGAAGAAGTGAACGTTCCATGCATACTAACGGCCTCCTCATCGGGCGAAAGATTTCGAGGGTAGGCAATGGATAGAGAAAGAAAATACGCATTCGTGTCCGCTATTTTCCATACACACAATAGCAACAATACGAAAAAATGCTCCACACGTGTGGGGAACACGTCGGCATAGAAGCTCAAATATACTCTGAATGAGTTCCATCCGATATGGGATTGTCTGCTGGGGACGAGGCCATTCCGTGGATAAAGACCTAATAGAGAAAAATGTTCCAGGCTCTTAAAAGTCGATTTGAAAAAAGATACTTTAATTCTTGGATAACGAAAGGAGACCGAAATGAGAAAATACTGATGGTGTTCTTCTCAAAACATTTTCTGCAGCACAGGTAAAAGAAAAATATCATACTAAATATAGATTCCTTACTATTTGGGTAAACATGCAAGTCAATATGAGAAATATAATAAAATATTTTATGAAGCGAAAGGATTAAAATTTCCTTATGGAACATAAAGAAAAACGTGATTTTTCATGCAAATTCTATGAAAAAAATCTAGGTCTGGCCAAACCACTTTCATTGACTCTAGGGGTATAAATAGAAATATCCTTTTTTTCTCGAAATACAAGGATACCGAACTATTTTTTAGCTCTAAGTTCTGTAAAACCCTTCAATGAACAAAGTCAGGAAGTTTGAGTTAGATCTATACATAGCTATTATTAAAAAAAAACTCATCGCAAAAGCAAAAAGGTCTGACCATCTTATTGAGAAGAGTTAAAATGATCCACAATTTTTGTAGATTCAACAGTATCAGCCACGAGTGCGTAAAAAAGTCAAAAATAAGATACATACAATCTGAAAATTTAGGATCGTTGGATCGTGTCTCTCTCGATTATACGAGGTAATCATGGGGAAAAATATCAATATCATCATATTGCAGCCACAAGCAGTCCAGAGCCTCTTCAATGTTAATTCATGAAAAATTTGACATTCATATAGGTTGTATCACACATTCACCTACTTGTGCGATCGATATTAGAGGCACCTCCGAGCTTTATTTGTGAGCACTCACCCAACTGGTCACCTGGGAGAACATACCGAAGAGCGCTTTCACAACCATTTTGATAAGAGCTGTGGATAGTTTTTAAGATTTCTAGTCCCTTATTTCCTTCCAAGGCCTAGAATGAAGTCAATTGTGACGCCAAAAATTATTCTAGTATGAATTTTAAGTAGAATTACGATCTATGAGTGAATATATAAATTATCATTATATCTAAATTATATTTTGATTACTATCGCAAATTTAGTCACTCTTGCAAGACAAGAGACAAGGACACTTGCTCTATTATTATTCCGTTAAGAATTTACCCAGGAAACAGCAGCGTTATTCGAAAGATCGAAGGTTTCATGCCTATTATAACATTATACTAAAATCTCCATTGATTTATAGCAGTGATATCAAATGATGAACGTGATTTGAAACTTTTCATTCATTATCTGTAAGTGTTGGTCTTATGGTAATGTCAAATATAAATCTTAAATTAGCATCCATGAATTGATTATGTTTAAAATTTAACAATCGATCATATTGGTAATTTGTTAGTTTTCAACATTATAGCTACTCTATTATATGAAATGTTACCTATCGCATTTGTTGTTTTATGGCTCATTTAGCCCCTCTCGATAAATGTTATTAAGGATACGACTCGTCGATGAATTATCTAAATTGTTGACTCGTCAAGCTTATCAAAAAATAATCGAAGTATGGGCATTTGAACAGCGCCAGAACAAACAGTGCAATATGGACACATGCAAGGCAAATATGAAAGAAGCGTATGAAAACGGATAGAAGAATACATAGGGAGCAGCTTTATGAATACTTGAACGCAAATTGGACCATTTTTTTCCTTATTGAACCATTCTTTCGTGGGTCTACCGCAGACGTTTTTCTTTTGGGCTTTCCGAGAGACATTTTGATAACAAATGATATAAAATAATGGATGCTTGTGTATTGTATTTGAAGCAAAGCTTAGAAAAATACTCAAATTGAATATGTACCACAAAACATAAAAGTACTGAATGATATAGAAGAAAACATTCCACCGTACATTTAGAACAACTTTAATTTTCCGGATATTTCCGGACAGAAATAAGAGAAATTCCAAATATAGATATTACCATTTAATAAAATGCGAAGGATTGGATTAAAGAACTATTCTCGGAATAAATTCAAATCAAACATCATTGATTACTGAAAAATTATATAAAATGGATCCGAGTTATTGGCGAGATACGTACGTAGTCATTATTTTTTTAGTCAGACCCCTAATCGTCTAAATATTTTCTTATTCAGATTCAGCAAGTCCGACTAAACCTAGATCAATCAGAAATTCAGGTTTTCATAAAAATCATGGGATAAGCATATTATTTTGAAAAGATCGATAAAATAGCCTTATAGACTGAGTTTTATTCCATTTTTTATAAATAGAAATAATCCTGAATGTCTCAATAATTAGGGATTATCGATTATGCCTAAAATTACAAAGTGCACCAAATTAAAATCACAAATCACGGGACAAATTATGTACATGTGCAGTTATTGAAACGAAATTATAATTACATTTTTTTATTTAGTAGGAATTTCTTTTGGTTTCCAAGACCATATCTCATCATTCTGATATTAATTTGACCAAATGTTTGGTTACTTCATTTGAAATACTAGTTCATTCATCGGCTAATCTTCTTACTTCTTTCTTTGAAATTATTTTTATATGTACTTAAATTCTGAACCACCAATTCGACGACATCGATCCATCTGACATTGAAATGTACGCTATTAAGATCATAGGTTTCCTCTTTTAAATGGCATTTTTATGTGAGCTACTCTAATTTCGTCTAGATAGTATTTCTTTTTAATCCCTTCATATTGTTTGAATCGATGACAATGATTGTCGACAATGATATCGGCATGGTGTCATTTTTGTTTTGCCTCGTGTCTTTTATATCGAACAGTGATCCGATACTCTCTCCGAGTCCCTTCCTTTGCATAAAATCCTTCACACAAACCTTTGTATTCCAAATTTTATCCAGTTCGGTTCATTCATTCCTTAAATCAATCCAGAGCATTCGACAGCATTTGGACTTTGGGTTTCTGTCGACTTGTGCATTTGTTGTAAAACAAATTTAGAACATGAATATATTTTGTAACGAAACCTTCGCTTTCAATTGAAAAACCACCGATGATGAATACATACTTCAACAAACATACAAATCTTAAAATATAAAACTGGCGTTATAAGTGGAATTCGATGCTAAACATCGGGAAATTTTAAAACGTAGGAAAATTTAAATTTTAAACTTTAAACTGAAGGAAAATCAAATTGACAATACATACCAGTTGTCGACACACATCCCTAAACCATAACACCATCGTGCTAAGTTACCTTTTTTAATTTGGTTTTTGCTACACTGTCATTGCCAAAAACATTGAATTTATTTTATTCAAGAAATATTTTGTCTTTTACAATATTATAAATCTATATTTTTGACAAATTCTAATCCCCTCTTCCAACTATTTACTTTACTTTTTTCTTCTGCCAGCTCTGTGTTTGTTACGAAATTATATAATTTAAGCTTGCATTTCAAACAATCTACACGAAATTCCACACCACACATTTGATGCAGAGGAGCAATATATTACATCCATTGTTTGCAAACAATTCCATGAGGTTAAACTTACACAAAGAATTCCAGAAGGCCTTGTACTCCCACTATTAAATCTAGGACGCCGGGAATTGGGTCAACCCCCCCACAATATATTAAAGCCCAAAATGGAATATTTCCTATTGAATATTATGCTTGCTATGAATATTAAGCAAAAAATAATTTTAAAAAACGAAATTTAGTCAATACACACATATATTACATACGATTGGGTCTTATTTTGTAGTTGCCATATCATTCTAAAGGTCATTCTTTCTGCATGACACAATGAGAACGTTGCCAACCGACGCAAATATTTACAATGAAAATAAAATTAGAACATACTGTATAAATGCCGATAATTGAAAAAACCCGTATTCCTACATTAAAAACTGTTTAGTGAACACTGGAAAAGATTTCCACAATTTGCGATAATTATTAGACTACGGTTATGTGAAAATTGGCAGATTTACTGGTAGCACTTATCAATGTTTTAATATGTTAATAGGACGTTGTAAACATTGTTTATTTTTATTACATATTATTTTGTTCGATGTTTAAGATTGCAAAGATTTAACCGATTACACGATAATGATATATTCGCGAATATAAACAAAAACACAATAAACACTTTTTTAATATACTCACGTCGATCTTTTACGATTTTAAGGCATTGGGGGTCGTTAACGCAGGATTTAATTGTTCCATCCAATATGGCTCGACATAAGGGTGTCACCAATCCAGGGGGACATTCTCTGCAAAAAAAAAATAATCATTGCTTAAAAAGTTCATTATACGTATTATATGAATAGATTAATTTGGAGCTAAAAATCCTTTCAGGCAAATGACTTCATTATCAACGATATTATCAGCAACGCTTTGCACTTATCACAGTATACTATCAACAAAGCATATTTGCGTAAAGCTAAAGCCATTGTACTAATAAAAACTAAAGCGTTTAATGCCGAAATGAAAATATATACAGTACTGAAATTTACAAAATATTGTATATTCGAAACAATAAATTTTAGAACTAAAATTATCCATCAATAAGCCCAGTATAAATAGAGCATTTCAAGAACTGGCCATCAACAACATATTCCATCATCGTCAAGATTTTCCTCTCTTTAATTAATAAAATCCAAAGATTCAATATATATAGATTACCAATTTGAATATGATGAACCGCAAGAAATATTTTGTTCTAAAAACAAATATTTAATGCAATAGAGTTTGTAGATTTATCAGAATATTCATAACATCTCAATAATACTGGCATTAGAGAAACGCGATAATGGTAACTCGAATATACTTAAATACATGTCAGTAATAGTTTGGAGCAGCGAGTGGTCATTATACAACGAAAATTTACTCGGGTCTTAATTAGGTCGCGTTAATCAAGTCATTCCTATTTTCAGGACAGGGCGCGAAAGCACTCGAATATTACTGCCTAATAATACATTATAGAAAATACATATAAGAGACCAGGGTGGGATTTAGTCTTTTGCGCAGACCTTATTCTGTTTTGGTTAGTTGCCTTCGATTTTCAGCTCGCCTTATCTTAAAGTGATCCTTTCTATTTATTCATGTGAATCCAATTATTTTCTTCAGACGTTTCCTTTTACAGATTATAAACATTCTTGCTTTCATACACCAAGAACATATTGCATGTCTTACATTCAATAAACTCCTAGCCTTCGCCACGAAAGGAACTAGAATCCATGTACTCCAGAACGTCCTTTCCATTAAAATCAACATCTTTGACAGTATTGACTTCTAAGTCAATGTTGTTAAAGGTTGTGCTACCTCTGAGGTTATGCTTTCTTCAATATCGAACGCATGCGAATGTAAATCAATGATATTTTCAAATAGGTTCAGATTCGGTTTTCGTTCTGGCAAAAATAAAGATTTTACCGATTGTCTGTTTTCATTTCATGCACTATGATGATGATAAGTAAATTTTGTCACTCCTTCATATGGATACGATCATATTTATACAATAACTCGAGGAATATCAACCATACAATTGATATCTTTGCAATTTACATAAATTTAAATTTAAATAGCCTACGTATTGAGCATTCCTGTTTTTAAAAACTAATTCATATTGTTACTAAACCTTGTTGTATCAAATATTTATACAGATTTAGATTTCAAGCAAATTCTTCTATTCGATGAGTGATCTGCTAATGCTTAATCATCCAAGACATATTCTGCTTCAATGAGATACGAGAAGCAACATTTTTTTAGCAAAAATAATTGTTAAATACCAATAGCAAATCCGTTATGTTACGGACAGTAGTCTGCTGTTGTTAGAACGGTTTTACAATTATATATGTAAATACGATTCATATAACGGAGCATTACAAATCGGAAAATATATTTATAGAAAACGACATTAGATTCTTCGTTTTAAAGACCAAAATTTCCCAGTCAATATCTTGTCACATATTTTTATTTTCTTCCAAAAGTAAATCAGAATGTATGATTATTTTGTATGATTTTTTTTACAATCACAATGCAAAACAGAGATAACAGATTGGCAGAGTGGCGCTCATGTTAATCATGAGTCATTAACATCATCATTTCGCTGGTCGGTGACGCTATTCGCGCTTGTACTACTGAAATATCATATTTTCTATGTTTGAAGTCGTAAATGATAAATAAGATTCAATTTATGTGCAAGTTGGGATAATTCGTTTTCTTTGGCTAATTGCCTGGCGATACTAATGGTACTGCATGATGATGTTGGATAAAATAATCTATGTTGGCGTAACGTTCTTGCAGATCCGTACCAACATTAGCACACCATGCTATTGAATCCTTTTCAAAGTCGACTTCAACATACTTAATTAGTCCAATTAACTCAAGTGCAGACATTTAGACCCAGAGAGACGACTTGCTTTTATTGAAATATATTTGTCCTAATTATAACGCACTAACAATATCTAACTGATAATACATGTATATATATAATGTCCAAGAATCATTTTGTCATCTTGATATATGCTTTATATTTATCGGACGTATTTTTTTACCACTGTGTTTGTGTAATATATAATAAAATAGGTTACGCATATACACACAAGCACAGTAGAGGCGGCGTGGTACTTACGCGTAGCATGTCTATTGTGTATGAGGAGGGTGCAAACGATTCTCCTTCTCTTTCCGATCAACCGGCGGTTGGAGTCAAAGAAAGAGAAACGTCACGCTGCGCATGAACATAGCTTATATTATTTTTCTTCTCTTCTGGAGAAGAGGAAGTGTTTCACTTTTCGTGACCTATAGGGCAATTTACCTTAACGCGTCGATAGATTTTCAACACTGTTATTCGCTACAAACGCATTTCGCGACGCGATAACTACAGTCTTTTACTTCCTTCATATGCGTTTCCGAATATTTTACAATAAATAATATGAAAATGATCGTAAGTAACAACTATAAGTGTAGAATAAATGAAAACATTTTATATATTTCTTGGATAATGTATTAATGAATGAAACATCCATGTTTTAGACTTATGTTATGCTTTGTAGAACCGAAATTGTTCAATATTCCTGACGTTAAACGAGTCAAGGTTTTAATATTTCACAAGCGCCTGATAAAAATATCATACGTCTTCCAATCGATCTACACCTACGTCCGATCTATTCTGATTGATCCAAAAAATCTCTACATAGACTTATTTTGAAAAAAACAATGATAATTTAGATCAACGGATCATAATTTTACATACAGATATCGATATTTTTTAATCTAAAAGATTCTTGGTTGATTTGTAAGTAAATTCAGTCTTCTTATAATAAACTAATTCTAATCGTTTTTTTTAATCTTTTATAAAAAGAAATCTGCTCAGATTGAATAAAGCATGACGTTCATAATTTATAAATAGTTTATGTTACTATTCGTGTGATCTACGTAATTATAGTAAGTGATGCTCTGATTTGCGTTAGATCATTTCAAAATATAGTGAGCTATAAATAAATTTGAGAACACTGTATCGAACTATTTTCTTCCAACAAAATATAAGGATGATGCATAAGTTCAAGCATATTCATAGAACTAGCCAATAAAAATAATTATATACTGTATAAAATACGCTGGACTATTGTTCTAATATTTTTAAAATAGTAAGACTCGATTAATGCAATCCAAAACATTGTTGCACAAAAGCGATGTCATCGATATTTGAACAGGTCATCGCTGTTTATTAAAAAAATGCGATTAAGAACATATTTATCGTCCATTGAAACATAAGCTGACTATGAGAAATATGGAGGCTATGTTAATAACTGAGGAATCCAATCCCGAGATAAATTTCGATCCCGGGATTTCGGGATTGCATTAGACCATCCCGAAGTAACATTAAAGCATCGAGTGTTTCGTCATTTAGTCTGGATTTGATTTTGGAAGCCAGACAACTTACTGCTGAAAATGCACGCTCAGCCTCCACATTCGTTGGAGGTATCGTCATCAGATATTTAAATGCTAGATCAAGTTGATGACCGCGCGAGCCCCCATTTTCATATAACACCATCGATGTGACTGATAAAATTCCTTTCTGCTGAGACATGGACTGAAACTCGCAAAATTCCCGATTTCCCGACAAATTATTTATTTCCGTCGCTGCAGATGAATACTTATATACTATAACACTTTGATGTGATTTGTAATTATATTACGGAGGAATACAAACATTTTGAACCCCGTATCTATTATATTTCGTATCGATATTCCCATTATTAGAGTCAAAGTGTAGTAAATACATCACCGGTAGGGAAAGGTTAATACAATAATTTGAAAAACATATATGTACTGTATATATATGTATAGATAGATTAGACAATTACTGTCCCTAGGTGTCGCCTAAGCACGCTAATTAGTAGTTACGCCACTGTTCCCAACGTCCAAATTTTGGCGAGAATATCTCGATTTAGTAGCCTTTAGCGTGCTGGTGAGGTGTACGATTTCTGTTAGATAAAAAATTCAATCCCAAATTTTTCGGGCTTACGTTTACTAATCCCGGGATTCATGAGCACTTAAAACTGTCCGGGATCCTGGAATCCGGGATCCCGGGATTGGATTCTCTAGTCACAACCCACATATTTATGTTTACGCACATGACGAAGACATTGAACTAATGTTCGGTTCACAAGAAGCTAGTAGGGCAAGTAAGTGCTGCTAAACTGACAGGCTAGTATTTCTAATTCCATTTTTGAGTTAAAACAGATCACTCGCTAAGCAGGGCTCTACTCCTATACTCATTAAGAATGGCGGTTCTAAATCTACAACTATATGGCCCCTATTAGTTTTATTACCAGCTTTTTCTGTTGATAGTCTGTTTTTAAAAATAATTCAATATATAAAATAAGACGTAGAATAATCTAGACAAACGAACCGATCTCGTTCTACTCGTCCGAGTCTATTATTAAAAGCAATGTTTGTTTAAACAACGCCCGCTGTAACTTTTTATCAAACGCTCATTTCCGTTGCCTACCCCATAGATCACGACCATGGGACACAAAAATGTGGATTAACTACAAACGACGAAGGATTGTTCCGGCGCGAGGGTTACGGATGCTGGGGTGGCATGAAACCACGCCAAGGATGTTAATATTTATGACCACCGAATTTAGCTCAAGACAGTCTATTTATTAGATCCATCCATAGAACGAAAGCTTTTATAGGATGTTTAATTTCGTATAGTTTTACTTGAAAATAATAACTTCTCTATGGACTAATGGGATCATCGTATTAAAAGTTAAGAACAGTAAGAATAATTATACCGAAAAAAAAAATATTTCCGAAAATTAAATAAACACAGTTTTGGTTAATCTATGAATTGGGAATGTGCTAAATCCTCATAAGCCAACTAATATGAAAAAAACATCGCAAAAGACATCATGATTCATAAAAATATGCTGCTCACATGTAACCAACATGGAACATATTAGGCTTCCCGCAGTTTACGCGTTAGCCCGTACTAATCGAGACATTACCGTATGTGTTTGTAAACATTATGTTCAATCGTATTTACACAATTTGAGAACTGATGCCATAATGATATTTGAGTAATTTACATAGAATTGATTCGATTTGGAGAATGTAAAATCACCACAAGCAGGATGTATGATAAGGGACCGCATTTAGACCATACATTATTTGGTTGCATTGGTTGTTTCGATTCTCACAGGATTTCTATGTTGTATCATCAATAGAAATGAAAATAAATCGTACAGCGTAAATATAACGTAAAAGGGCGTTTTCCAACGTAAGACTCATGAATGAAAATCAGCTGTTACTAGGGACCACGCCCTTACGCCAACAATGACGTCACAATACGAACATGCGCCTTCTAATGAAAGTATTTCCCAATGACTCTAGGGGGGTGAAAACGCTACCCCAATGTATTCTACCAAATCAAATATCATCGAAATCACGCTGCTTATATATTTTTAAATAAGTTATTAAATGTTTTCTTCTGTGAATTACAACGTAAAATAATGGATCTCATGATAAAAACGCTATGGTTAATAGCAGGATTCATGCCAAGAATTTGAATTTTTGTTTAAAACATTTGAAGTTGAATAATTATCAAACAGGAAAGAATCAATTGACGTTTGATATATGATGAAATTATATTTAAAGTATATTCAACAACAATAACCGCAAAATTATTTGATATACAAAGTGCAGATACATAATAACGATGATGAAATTTTTAATGTTTAAATACTTTTAATTACGTTAAAATCAGGTATCAGATCGCGTTTTTTTGGTTGTTTGAGAAATGAAACTAGAATATTTTTTTTTACCTCTATTTGATATTTCGAACCTCCTGTTGGGTTCTTGTACGTGGAATAACTGTGAATCCGTCAACACGAACCCAGAAAGGATTCAAGAAATTGCTAAAGAATATGTTTACCTTTTGAAATACACGAAAAAAACTAGGCCGTTCTCTGCCGCGTCTGATGCCGCGTAATAATGAAATCGTAATAAGAAACCGTGCACATTGAGGGTCAAATGTCAAAATTTGTATGATACATGCAGTTTATATACGATTTTTACATAATATGGTATGCAAGCTACAAACTGAAACTGAGACGAAAACAGACAACCGGGGTAAAACTGTTATTTTTGCCGGAACGAAAACCGAATCTGAACCGATTCAAAGATATCGGTTTTCGGTTCAACGGTACACGCCCGATGGTATCATATGTAACCTTCACAATTCTTATCCAGAATTTGTTTGAGTGTATTCAGCTGATATTATATACTGCAATATTTACTCTTTGCTTCTACTACAATGCTTCCGTGATCGTACAGATCATATAAAATGTCGAAAAAAGCCCTAAAAGATGACGGAATGGTTTATATATTCAATCGGTCCGCTTTTCAGATCGCTGATATGATGGATGAGCGCCTCGCGATCGGATGCCATACCTGAACATGTCTACAGAACGATTACAAACTATTTATTGTCTTTATTTTATTGCGGGCTTATACCGGCTGGGTCGGCCGAATGTTTAAGCGATAGCGATGAAAAGGTGAATTAGACTTTTAGCATATAAAAACGGACAGAACTAATCAATGCTGGTTCATGTAAAGTAAAATAAAAACCATGTACAACTCTCGACCGGGTCGGTATTCTGCGTTTTGCGCCCCAAGCTCAGTTGCGCCCGTGGCGGGCGCCTGTTTTACCACGCCCTTGTTATAGCTCTGTATATATTTGCTATGTATCCTTACTGGAGCTCCCAGATTTCAATTTGTTTCCAAGTGTTATGCACTCTAAGTTGGGACTCCAAACCTCCAGCCAATAAGCAAAAAGATAATATAATTTCGATATTTTTTTGTGGTGATCTTTAGCGATCCTTTTTATGGAACTATAACCAACTATTTTAACATAGTTTTTAATAGCGTATATATGTTTTAAAAATGTGGTCGCCAGCCACACCTCCTGTAGATTTAAACTGAAGATAATTGAATTACGAGTTCAATCGCTTAACCACGGGACTCCCTACAGGTACTTTTATTTTTAATAAACTATATTATTATATATGTTACTTCGAAACCTAATTATTATACCTTCAATTAATTATTTATATTATACTAGCGATTATGCGGCATGAGTTGCAATGCCACACGCACTTAGTAATTATTTGAAAAGAAACGCCGTAGTACAATTACGCGATATATTGCTATGAGCTAAAGGGTTAGGATCCAAAAGCATTTCAAGCGTTCACTCTCGCCTCGAAGACCGACTGATTCCCTCTCTTTCGTGAGCGGAGCTAAACCGCTTTATTGCGCGCGCAACCTTCCTCTCTCTGGTCCCGCTTCACTTCACCTGACGAATATGCGCCAACATGGTGGATCCGGTAAACGTCTCGAAAAACAAATTCCGCACACAAACAATGGTTGTGCTACTTTAATAACCTTCTTGGATACACGCCCAATAACTCACTAAAGTTTCATCGCAATCGGATGAATTGTATAGGAATGTATAGTCCACAAACAAACAGACATTCATTTATATGTATAGATTTGTCGTTCACATTTTCCAGAAAGAAATTTCTATAAAAACATTTTAAATTCATAATCCCTATGTAGAAGCAGAAATGTGAAATAATACGTTCATTAAAAAATAAGTTTTTGCAACAAATAAAAACATTTAACAATTACTCAGAGCTGAATTTAAAATCGAAAAAAAAACGTTATTTTAGCTACATGTACCGCTATGCTACGAAAACCGTAACCAAACCGATATAAATGTTTGGAATTGAATCAGAACGAAAGCCGAAATAAAGGTTCGAAGTCCTATCAATGCTTAAAAACAAGCGCGGAAAAAATAATACCATTGCTATTTTTTGCCAATAATATCAACGAATGAAATGCCAAATCTCAAAGAGACCTTGAACTCTTACTAAGAGATAACATCCGATGAAGATCTAAAATAGTGTATTAAAAAAAGAAAAGTTATTTAAAACAAATAAAAACGGAAAAAAGTCGAAGATAACATGCCAGTTTTTATGATAATTTTTTGATGAAAGATAACGTGCACATCAAATACTCTGTTAATGTTAGGAGTGTCTGTTTTATCGAATTTTTTGAAGGATGTCGACATCCGCAACATCATACTTTATCATCTTATTTATAAAATGAATCTACAAAATATTCTATTAGCAATAATAAAAATCGTTTCCCTTTCATATTGAATATTTATTAGACATAACATATAGAATGGATGGCAAAACATAAATTAGAGACAATTAGGCTGATCATGTAACGAGACAATAGGATGAAAGGTATGCAAAAGGTGTCATTCAACAAAAGGCATCAGCAGATTTATGGAACTTGATATGTATATTTTACATGAATCAAATATTGATAAAACCATGTAATTATATCCTTTGTAAAACTATGATAATTTAGTGCAGCTGCAATGAATGATAATGTTACAATATTTCTTCTAACAAACGTAAGTCAAAGATTCAATGCTGGTTTAAAAACATTTCAAAGTGAATTTATAGTTCAACGAATTTATAAAGAGTTCTCTTTATATATTTTATATTGCTTATTTTTTACTATTCAATTTATCAAATACCACAAATTTGTTAAAAGGAGTACAATAATTCTCTGAATTATTAAAGTAATATCAACATTGATCAATTTTAAACATTGATGTCTTACTTGAATTTAATATATGTTTTTTATGTGATGTAAATAATTCTAATTTGATGATTTGATGAAAATAAAATTATATGTGGACAAGCTGAAATACAAACTGTAAACAAAATTGATTTAAGCCTTTGTCATATATAGTAGGTAGTTTTGAAATTTGCAAAAAGACAAACAATAACTGGTAAATATAGAAAATACCTTAATATAAAATCGTTTGAAAAGTAGTTTAAAAAACTCACTTGTGATCCAGGTACTGCATAGCATAGCTAAAAATCTCGCCGGATAATTCAGCTTCAGATACGGAAGACGTCAAGACTTTAAGGGCAAATCCGTCCGCATCCAAGCTGCTAAGTTTTTCAAAGAACTGTCGGTACTCAATAAGGTAATCACCTTTATCGCAATCAACATTGTCACAAATTTCTTTTTCACATTTTTGCTTTTCGTAGAAAACCGTTTTATCCGACATTTTTTAGTGTAATGCGCACAAAAATTTCTCTTAGTTATAAATTTCTTACACTGCTAACAATTTAAGGTATTATACAAAATATTTCAGATTTATTCTTTCACTATATTTAATTAATTAATGGTGTTTTGTCAAAAATTCTACTTAGGCCGTGGTCAAAACTCGATATGATTCGCAGACAAAATGCTAGTTCGCACTGAATGTTATCATCAATTTGGAATATACAATTGACACCTGCGGAGAAAATATAACCGATGATATTAATTAAAACATGAAAGCATTTAAGTAAATACATATTGAAAACATTTGAAATCATAAACACACGAATATTTAATATTGATATAAATGCATCCATACAAGTAATCAAATAGGACAATTCTACTTTATTAATCAAAATATTGAATGTATGTAAATAATAATTTTCAATGTCTCTTCTTTTAGATAAACTTTAATACGTCTCAATAAAATATCATTTATATAATTTTTTCACAAGAACGAACTTGAATCAAACTGGAATAAATTCATACAAGAACCATGATTATTGGACTTGGAATTTTCTAATGTCGGCAATTTTATGAATAAAAATGAATATATTTTTAATCATGTATTTTATTCATTTAAATGAATCGAATTGAAAGCATAAAAACTGATTAATTTTAACATATTATTTTGCGAAATAGTCAAAATTACAATAGCTCTTGGTTAAAGATATTGGTGTATGTATAAAAAACTTTTCTCAAACAAATTAAAATCACTAAATAATTACGCATTTGAATCGCATTTATCAAAAGTAATCATTGAATTCAAAAAAATACACATAATGGAGGCGATTTATAAAAATAATGCTAATTTCGTACATTCCCGTCTTCCGATGCACAGCTACACCGAACCACGCACTCCCCACTACTTTTACTGTCAAACAATCGGTGTTGCCTTAAACTGTGCGTGTACATACCATAACAAAAAATATTATATCTTCATATTTTTGGGGTTTGTTTGCGCCAATCATTAAAATCTTTAATGCTTCAAAATAAATGGCGCATTTAAATTCTATAAAAATGGTTATTTTAATGTTAAAATCCTTTTTAGAATATATTAAAAAATATATGCTTATGGAATCAAATTTATGAAGCGATCTTATCAATTTAATAAGTGTTTTATTAAATTTTGATTTAAATATGACGTAGATCTTAATAAAATATTACATTGTTTATGGAGAAGTAAATTTTAATTTACAGAATTTGATTTGGAAATTTTTAAAAAATCTGTTATTTCAAAACCAATGAATTTATTTCTTGATAAGCAATTAATTTTTAAAAAGTCGTGATAGTACAGATTATCTCTTTGGTCGTTTTACTTACGAATTAGGTTGCTGCAAAAGTGATGGTCGACTTTTCAATTGAAGTATGGAATTGTTTTCTTGTGCTCGATACAGTGACACTTAAATGTCACATTGAATGTGGTTGATGATTTTAAGACTTTTAATCTGCTTGATTTAAGTATCATCTGTTTTGAAGCTTTTTATCTGGGATGAATAAGAATGAGCTTCGTATAATATTGTTACACGAATTTAAACTAGGACGTAATGCAACTGAGGCAACACGAAATATTTGTAAAGCTTGGGGGCAGAATAGCGTTTCTTATCCCACGACAAGGCGGTGGTTTAAAAATTTCCGCATGGGGAATATGAATTTAGAAGATAAAGAACGTCAAGGAAGACCACCTTCAGTTGACAATGATCACCTCAAAGTACTAATCGAATCTAACCCCAATCTAACTACACACAAGCTTTCTGCAGAATTAGGAGTTGTACCGACAACTATTAGTCGACATCTTGCTTCAATTGGGAAAGTGAAGAAAGTTGATAAATGGGTTTCACAGGATGAAAGTGAGATACAAAAAGATGAATGATATAAAATTATTTCTTCTAATTATATATAATTCAACTTCTGTTGCATGAAACGAAATGACAAATATTTTTAGCTTAATTATTTAATGACAATTTATATTCAGCTGCCATATAGTACATATGTAAAACACATACGAACCAAATAAAATATATGCAATATTATATACAAGTCGTTTTAATATATATATACAGTCGACCCTCCTATAGTCACGGGGCATTAAAAATTGTGTGAATCGATTAAGTGGATGATAAATGCTTCGACGGCTATAAAAGTACGGTCTTATCTCTCAAATGTTATGACCAAAACATAATTATCGATTATAGGAGGGACCGCCGCTAAAAAGTGCCGATTATTTGAAGAAAAAGTCAGTATAAAAATGGTGATTATAGCAGGGTCGACTGTATATGCATTTCGAATAGTTTTGCACTGATGCAAAAAACATATTAATGTTTTAACAAAATATCTTCCCATTGTTTATGTATACTCGATATAATCTTTCAAATGTTTGAACTAAATAAAATGTAATCTAATGTATTTTACTCGTTAAAAGGGAATTTATAAAGATAAGAAAATTCAAATAGTGTAGGAAACACTATATTTCTTTTAATAACCTAAGTAATCTCCCTACTAATTGGTTTTAAGATTTAACTATGTTTTCAGACAAATTTTGCGTATGATTGGGAATTGATATCCCGATTTATTAATATAATTGATGAAATACAGAGTGAAGTCGAAGAATATTTGTATTATTCAAATTTACAGGCAAAGGCTAATTTGCCAAAAATTGAATTACAATTATTTGATTAACCAATTCTAAATGTATCTGATCATTAATTAGAACGCTTATAATACATTTTAATAATTATTAGCAATTGAACCTATGTTGTTTAATAATCATTACTTATATTCACATTTTATTTCAATAGTTTAAATAACATATAATTATCACATTATACTACAAGACCAATTCTCTGGATCAATTAGTTTACTCTGTTCGCCTCTCATTTCTTTAGCTTTTTCAGCAAGATATGTGTTTTCATCTCTTTTAGCTAACCATTCCGGTAAAGGCTTATTCCAATCTTCTGGTGGTTCATTTCTTATTTTCCAAATGTTATTATTGTAATGAGCTTTTAATCGAGCATTCTTTCTTTTCATTTCATCCACAATTATTTCCACCTATTAAGAATTAAAAGACATAATTAGATATATAGTTATTAATTTACAACATGCAGACAATCACAAAGAAAATATATCTAAACTTATTTTAACGTTAAGTGGCAGACATGCAAATATAGCATATATGTAAAGTTGAATGCAAAATTTACTCGCTCATCAAAGGGTTAAAGAAGCAAATAGTGAAGCAACAACCAAAAATGCATGTAAAAAACATGTTATTTTTGGTTCTAAAAACAGATTAATATACGAATTATGCAAAAGATTTCTGTTGAAAATTATGATTGTTTTTGAGTCAAAATGTATGTAAAATCTTCACCGACCACAACATAACATCCTTCAATAGAAAACGTAATATCTCTAAAAACTCCTAATTTTATCGTTTTATATGTTCCATTCTTAATTTAGATTCTGATAGTAGATTTATTCTATTCATATTTTATGCACTCACTTTTGCAGCTTCATTTTTTGTTTTCTTCCATTTATCACAATTATCAAAGTTCTTCTTCCATTGATTGCAATCTAACAGATCGCCATAAATAAAATATTGATGAAATCTTGCTTTATAGTTAGTGCATTCTTTGTATTCTTCGTGATAAATTTGACAAGGCCTTATCTATAATTATAAACCAAATATACATTTTAAATATGAATTAACATTAGATAACAGACGAAATGATTCCCTTCAATTTACTAGAATTTATAATAATTGTGTATAGAAGAGTATAAAACAAAATGTGCCTTTCATCATTATATAATAAAGGGATTTATTTCGAAATAAACTTTAAATGGAAGTATTAACAATATGAAATATATTTTTAGGTATTTAAAATAAATAGAAACATATTTAATTCAAATTTTATCATAAAAGCGAGTCCTGTACAATAAATGTTCAGAAAATAAGGTTATGTTTCAACATGTCATTTGAGAATAAATAATGGCATATTCAATGTATAAAAATAGTCCCGCTCAGATAAATTACCATCCATTCAAAATCAGCAGAGAGGGTCGCATCATCTGGAATTGTTTCTTCTATCACAGACATTGCAGCGTTTAAAACAATTTGAACATTTAATATTGACAAGAGTTAATAACTGTGTTGCCAGGCTACTAATAAGAAGTCCACTTTCAATACCGAAAATATTTACAATACTTTAAAGCACTTTTTTTATTTAATTAATTGACAATCATTTGTATAACAAGTTTTAATTGTTATTCCTTCTTGTTAAAAATGTTCCCCAGTTAAAAAATATTTATTTGAAATTAGAATAATCTTATAATTTTGTTTACTTTTAAAATTATTGAAATAAGGCATTTTACTAAAGTTCTTAACTTAATTTTTTCAACGGATATAGTAATTAAATTAATATCTGTTGTTAATTTTTACTTTTAATCAAAAGAAATTAATTTGAAACTATCATTTAGCATTTATTTTTTTATTAACAGAAAACTTTTAGTACAAAAGAAGCGGAGATTTGAAAGTAAACAAGGCATTATTTTACAAAAAATATTTACATTTTTTTTTTTTTTTTTGGTTTATTATGATATATTATTTTAAAGTCAACGCTATATTAATTTAAAAATACTTTAACTTCACATTTTTTCAAAGATTGATCTATTTGAGCTTCAAATCGTGACTTATAAATTTGGATTCTCATATTAGGTTTAGGATCTAGCTTATATTTTATCAATTATTGAGTTAACAAAAAAATAGAATTTTACAAAACAGAATAAGAACAAATGTAGAAAGAAAGTTGATTATTTTTTAAAAGAAAGTTTTATCTACAACTAACAATACAATGTGTTTGAAGCAATATTCATATTCTACTATGTATATAGAGGAGAAAGTTGAAAACTGACTATTATGAAATTTGAAATATAATTTCTTATTATATCTAATGAATCTGAGTATTGATAAAAGTAATTGTTATATGCTAAAAACTATCTAAACAATTGAAAATACAAATACTAGTACAGTTAGGATATGTAATTACAGCTGAACAACGATGAACATATCTTTATAGATATGTATCTTTATAGATATGTTCATTATTTTTCTTATGAAAAAATGTTGGTAAAGTTTTAAAAAGAAAACCATCATAAACAGAATTGAAGCATTGCAATATGATATCATTTTAACTATAATAGATTCTATAAATAGCTTTTGAAACATTAGGATTACTAATTATACTATAATTTAAATGTAATCAAATTTCATTTATGTATTAAATACAATGAATGTATTTTATAAAATATCATAAATAAATAGTATTAACCATTCCTTATGCATTTATTGAGTTGATGCAAAAACCTTACCATTTCAACAGTATTTATTTGCCTATATGTAAATTATTGATATAGACTTTTTGACATAATTTAAAAATACTATTTTTACACAATTATCTATTATTTTTTATTGTATAACATTATTTAGTTTTCCCATTATGTATATTTAAATACATTTATTAATGGATTAATATACTTTCGTGAATTTAACCCGTTGATGAGGAATCGCACATATCGAGTGATATTAAAAGAGCATTCTTGCACGTTGAATTTGGAGATTGTGAATCAGAGACAGGGAGTCTACTAACTAACTACTATAGATGACCTTTTTAATTTTACTGGAAAGGATTTTCTGGAATGCAGAGTGCAGTCTCTCTTTTCCTCGCTAGGGTGAATACATATGTGAAGCATACAGATTCGCTCCTACACAAACTGAGGGTGTCTCTCCGTCCACGAGCAAATTTGAAACTGAGTGGTTTCCTTTTTCAGGTTGATCTTGATAAATTTTCACGATAATACCAGAAGATTTTATAAGGATATAGGATAAATAAATTGATTATTATACAGGAAATGGTAATATATAACAATGGAAATTATGCAATTGACTAAACAAATATTGTTTCCATTAAAACTATAGCTTTTTATTATTAAAAAAAATGCAGCTTCTTTTGCATCAACTCAATATTTTACAATTAATGAGTGCATTAAAGTTTAAATGTGCATTTGAAAATGTCTATCAAGGTGGAATTTTTTACTGAATGATTTTGAGCAGACATTGCAATTGAAATATTGTATTTTTTTCGTATGAGTCAGTGCATGATACTTGAAAAATACTGGAGAACGCAAGATTTTTCCTGTAAACAAATACAAAAATATTAATTTATTAAAATGCATAATGAACTGAAATTAAATTAAAATTAAAAGTTAACGAAATTAACATGAATAATGATTTTTTGTTTATGGGAATCGTTTAAACGAGTAAAAAAAATAAGACTATGAGAGAAATATATACTCTACCACAAATGTCGCATTCATATTGATTTGGTAGATCTGATTCATGTTCACGAAGATGATTTTTCTTCTCATTTGAATTTGCAAATGTTAAATCACATATTTCACATTTGTACTCCAATTGTGATTCATGCTCAATTAGGTGTTGATCTAATTCATCATAAGATGAGTAAAATGTATGGCAAATCTAAGAAAGACAAAGAAATTAATGGATAAAGAATTTTAAAAATAATTTTCAACAACAATTTGAGCCTGTAACGTGTTTCGAATGTACATTACATTTCAAATAAATTTGTCAAAAATTCAGATTTGATTGAAAAATATTTTAGAAATTTAACGACTTATTCTTAAAACACCTATCACTTACATTTGTTTTAATATAAAATCCAAATCGATACCTCAGAATATCTTATTATGGACATAATTAAAGCTGATTGGAAAAATACTAGTAACATTAATTAGGTTTGAATATATATATTTTAAAATAGCTATAAATTATGCCATCCATATAATATATTCAAATAGTAAAGCAGTATGGATATTGGATATCCAGCAAAATAATTAAAGACATTTATTTCACTTACATCACAGTAATGCTGTTTTTCATCGGGACATTTTTGTTGTAACCATCCAGTTTGTGTTGAGGTATTTTTTTTATATTTTACATTGTGGGATTCTGTAATGAAACGATTTTAATAATTTTTAAGGATATGTTTCTTGAACATTGTTTATTTATTAAAACTAATAAGTACCGATATGTTGAAGTAGTTTTTCTTGAGATGGTAAAATTTTTAAGCATGTACCACATTTATGGCATTCGCCACTCTTTTCTTGATTTAAAATTTCGTTATGTCTTGATACATGTATATGGAGATTGATTTCATAGGTAAATGTCTGATCGCACTTATCACATTTGTAGAGTTTTTCTATTGAATGTACAAGCTCGTGTCTTTTAAAAGCATTTTCACTTATAAATTTTCTCTGACAAATGTCACATTCAAAACCACTGCAAACAATATACACTATTATAAAATATAAAATTTTAATCGATTGATTGATTGATTGATTTAAATCTCGCTTTAAGATTGTACTTCAAATACTTGACAAAAATGCGAAAATTAATATACTGACATACCTCTTTCCTTTATGCCTTCTTTTGTGAATATGATATGTGCTTGAAGTATTAAATGTTAGTTTGCATGGTATGCATTTGTATGACCGTAACTGTTTTTTTGAACTATTTTCTTTGGTTGTGGGTTTTGTCTGCAGTACATTTGATGAAACTTCATTCGTTTGAGGTCGAGTAGAACTGGTAGAGTTGCTGAATAAATAATTATACAATTAAACTGTTATTATAAAAAGATATAATGTTATTCATGGATTAGTTAAACTACAAATTACCATAAGAGTGTGTATTCCTTAATTTCATAAATACTCGAATTGAGTGCCATGTGACTTTGACTTCCAATTGTTTCTATTTCATTCAAATTTTCATAATGACTCCCTAAATGAAGAATATTGCAATCAGAGTCATTACAAATATTTGAAGACATATCAATGCTATCACGTACATCATTATTTTCCGAAATCGTTGCTACCAAATTATTGTCTAAAAGTAAAAATTTAATTTTTGTAGAAGAAAATAAAATTTACTATAATATAAATCCTATGATTTTTTCATTATTTCATTTTTAAACAAAATAAACGTATTTAATATCATTTAAATCAAGATTATAACAGTATACATTTTTTACCTTGATTAGTATGCATAGTGTCTTGAATTTGCATCAAATAACTTTCATTATTTTGGGCATTCATATCTGTGTGTAAGTTTGGATTTTCTAATTCGAGCGTATTTCTATTCATTGTCAATTGAATATTGTCAGAATTTGAATTTTGTAATTGATAAATGTTGTTATCTATTAAATTGTAATGTTCAAAGTTTTGATGCGCATCCTGTAATTTAAATATCCATCTCAAATAAATAAAGTCGATAGCATACATATGTATAACTAAAATAAACAATATGAATAAATATTTTTATACCAATGGTTTTTTCTTCTTTTCATCACAAATATTTTTCTGTGAATCTTCGTAGTAATTTCCCATATTTTCTAACTCATCACCACATTTCCATTCATTTCCAAATCTAAATGGTTTTCTAGATATTGGAGTAGGAGCAAAAAGAGAATGCTCCCCAGGTGGAAATGACATGTCTAAAATCTAAATTAGATATAGTTTATTACACATTTGAACATTTTTAAGATGTGTAAATATAATATTAGAGTACTACATATAGCAGAGTAATATCAGGAAATCTATGCAGCAATATAGCTAATGTATAATCTCTCAGATGGACTTTATTAGGCATTAAAGATGATGGAAATACCTTTAATTCGATGTCTTCATTGAGAATTGCATTTTTATCTTTTTTAGTTGGTTGAACACCTCGTTTTTTCTTCAACGAGCATCTATATAAGTGAAAATATATATGAAGTATCTTTAAAATCAATGTTGTTATAAAATTTGGATGTTTGCTGAGATCAGGTTAACTGATACCTAATTAAGATTTATATTTAAAAAACACGTCCGGAACAACATAATTAGTCACAGCTGAAATTCTAAAATCTTCATAGCCATCAACATCAGTGAAAAGACAAGCAAGTATCTATTATGACTAAAAAACACTTTCACAAACGTAAATTATAAAAAAATGTAATAAATTCCCATGTAAAATATCCCACTCGGATGTACCGTCTCACATGGAAAACATGCGGAGATGCTCGTTAAATGTGTAAGCTTTAATTAAACTGGTCTCGCATAAGATATTTTAAAAATAGTCATTAGTGTTAAAGAAATTATGATTTTGAAGATGGAAAATGCAAACACAAAAAAGTATATTTTTTTCCATAACTCTAAAAAGAAAAAAAAGCATTAGATTGACTATTTTAATCTATCAAGCATGTAAAACATGCACAACATGGAGAACGTAAATCACTTTCAGGAACGGATACATGCTCTGCACACACATGTATCCCAGCCCAGCTATAAGATACATCTAATTTTGATTAGTTCTAAGATTATATTTTTAATAGTTTTTGTTTTCTGTTTAAGTTAACAGGATATAACATAGTAAATATTTAAAATTTTGCAAAATTATTAAAATAAGATTTAAGAGACTTTCATACCGGTAACATTTATCTTTTCCTTTTGATGAAGCAAATGAAAAATTTGCAACTTTCGCAACATATCGAAAATATGATTCTCCAACTCTATAACATTAGATAAAAATATTAAACATTGTACATGATTTATATCATTCAAATTTATAATATTTACTATATAATTTTATTTTATTTCACATAACAACCTTAAATTATTTGGGGCGTCTTCATTGTTCCAAGAGTTCCATAGTTGTCTTACGTGATATTCAGGCGAAAGAATAGTGCGGGTACCACCACATGTAGGACAATTAGATAGTGTCCCTTTAAGATTATGTAAATAGCCAAAAATTGCATGATATTTTTCTTGGAACTTTTCTGCATATCTATCGCCACCTCTATTTTCAGTAGGAATCTTTTTTGAATGCAAATATCTTAAAATGAGCGATAAGTACAATTGGTTATTTATTTAAAAAAATTGTTTTGATTGTTATTATTTTATTTCTTAAAATGATTACCTATTAACTACACCTTGTACTCTACCATACTTCAGACCAAGTAATCTAGTAAATGTTTTTCGACAAACAGGTACAATTGCACCTGAAAGAGTTGAAATATTATAATGGACTACGACAGATTTTCTTTGAATCCCATCTTTAGATTTACATCTAAAAAAAGTCAAGATATTTATACTTAAGCATATAAACTCTAAAATGCATAATTATACTGATGTTTCAATCCTAAAATATAATGAATATACCTTTTTGGTTCAGAAACAGCACAGTGACGTAAAATAAATATATCCTGTTTTATTTTATTTGTATCAGAATAAAATCGCTTTTGAAAATTCTCTATATCCAATGTCGAAAGAAGGCGACAATATAAATGCATATCATTGTGAATGCAGTCTGGCGAAATTGGCAGATTTTTAGGACTAAAATAAAATTTTTAAATGTTTTATAACAGCGACAATAAAAGATAATCTTTATAATAACATTACATAAGAAACTACTCCACAGATTGTAATAGACTTGAGAGATAAAGATCTGATCGATACTATAAGATAAATCATAATTGATGGTGATTGATCTCTTTTAAAAGGAATTAATGGTGCATTTTTCTTTTTATTCCCTCTACTATTCATTCAATAAATATATCTCTATTTTATTTTTAATTCAATCTAAAGAGAGTTAATCATGGAAATAATGATGCCATGTTGCTATAATTTACATATTATAGGCATAATTACAATCTATTATCAACATTGCATATTAATGAGCATCTTTAAAAGTATTAGGAATATATCATTAACACTTTGAGTGTTGAAAATCGAAAGCAGACGGGTGTCTTGTGTCTCATCATACACCGGTTGTGCTGTAAAGGAACTCATACATGTCTAAATGCTCGTTGGGAATCCGGCACAGATTGAGATGCACATTTGCTTTTTTTATTTTATGGATATAACCTTTTATGTCATCTATAGGCATTATTTAAAATCATTATGAAAAATCAAAATAAAACTTGTATGGCAGTAAATACACACAAATTAATACACTATATTTTTTAAAAAGCACTTCTTTTTGCTCACAATTCACTATATTCCTTTGTTACGAATAAGGTGTAAGAACAGAATTAGTGTATAGAAGTCAAGATTCGATTGTTCGTGTTGTCTCGAGAACAAGCGTTTGTTTTGATAACTAAGATACAAGCATCATCCTTATTGCTGACGAATTTAGTTTTTTACCCTTGACTGTTCTGGAGTGGCATCATTAGCTGAGTATCACCACTTTTTTGCAAAATCTACTTCGTCAAAAGTAAAAAGGCTTGCACGGCAACCCCATCCTTTTATTTTCGCAACACATTAATAGGCAAAAATAGCTGAACAACAGCAAGCAGATGCTATGCAAATTGAACATTAAGAAATATTCTGAAGAAATAAACGAATATTATGTGCTATTAAGTGTTAAAGTTCATTTATTGATATGCAAACTTGTTACATGCTTCGCGGAATTGAGAGAAAAGTGGGTTTACATATGGACATTCTAGGCATGATCTCAGTACAAAACAGTTAAAGAAATTTATAGTCCTCTGCAAAAACTTTAAAAAAAGGTAATATGCATCAGTTTTTTAAGAGAGAAAAAACTTTTGTATCAAGTTTGAATCAAGTTTTTTACTTATTACAGATCATCCACAATAATCATTAGACAAGCCAAAACATAACTAAATGTATTATTTGTAAGCAGATGCACTATTCTGTGCTTTGATTATTATTAACTGAAAATGTACAAAAAAATAAACTACTTGCATGCATAACAATATAGAAAGCGAAGTTTTATAGAATACATGAAAGAAGTCTACCGTTCTGATTTGAAATTATTCTTTTTAATAACAACTTTATCCTTTTTTATTTCTGCTGATAGGAGGGTTTTACTTTTATCATCGTCATTTGGTGTTGACAACATATATGAAACATTGTCTCTATTTTCTCGAACATTTCCTGGTTCTAAATTTGTTAGAGTATTGTTTGTAAAAAGAGAAGCGTCTTTTTGAAGACTTTCAGAGTCCATAAAAATGCTATTAGAATTCATCGTGTGTAATTCTCTAAAAGAGTCAAATTATTGAAACAACATCAACTCATGTCAAAACACTACTGATAACATTGTTAACAATTATGTGCACAACTGTCAACTTGTTTTTGGCCATGACATTATCATTTATGACCATTATATCATTTGTGCTAAAAAAATATATTTAAATAAAATATGGTTTCAATTTAATTTAAATTTTCAAAATTAATTGAAATTATACGCATTTTTATTTAAATATTTCATTTTCTGACGACAATCCGTATGATTCAAAAATGTATTCTAATTAATAAACTTCATTACATTTTTAAATACTTTTATAAATTCTATCACTTATTTAAATCACTATAATTTAAAAATATAATGAGATAAAATCTTGAACATGTTTTTGAAGTCCGATATTTGAGTAATTTTAAATTTACAATGCTTACAACTTTCTGGAAAATATTTAAATTCTCTCATTTTCAACACAGATGCCTAAAATTCTAATAAATTTATAGCTAAGCATTTTAAAAAAGGGAAATAAATGAAGACTCATTGTTATCATATAAATTATTATTTACTCCTTTGAAATATTCGCTTGTTATCTTCAACGACTCAATGTTATCTTCGACGACTCAATAATAGCAACTCTTATCGTCTTGTTATTTTTGTGAGTATGGATAAATTGAGTTAAAGCATGACTGTTAAATTTACAAATTCACGAGCTTAAACAATTATATTTAAACATATGGATTAAAATGAAATTCCTTGTTGACACGTTTAATGAAATAAAATCAAATCTAATAAAATATGAAATTAATGCACATGTGATATGAATATGAAATATTCTTCATATTCATCACTATGAAAGAGTTAAAATTGCATATTGAATATCAGCAACTTTTATCATTTATAGATAACATAATCTGTTATGTATCTTCGTTTATATTATTTGATTATTTACATTCTGATCAAATCTGATCAAGATTTTCAACCACCTGGGAAAATTTCTCTTATCGTATAAATTTTTTGGGTTTCATTTTATCATTATTTAAATTTTTTTGCCTTAATTATATATGTATTTTGATATAAATACATATTTCCATAGATCAAAATCTAGTTCTTTTAGTCTTACCCCACATTTATTATCCTTTGTTTCATTGTTACAAATATAATTTTATAAAGGTATTTCTTGATTTATCCTAGAAAGAATTTCAAATGCTAATCGTATATTTTAATGGTGACTAGTTGATGTGAAAGTAAGCATGAGTGAATATAAGAGTTGATGGAAAAAACATTGTGCCATACATGCCTTTTTGTTCCAACGGTAATGTAACGGCAAAGTTAAGTTATCTATTCTCTTGAAGGCACTTGAGTTATTTGAATTATTATATAAATTAAAAATGCCTCAATTTAAATCCGGCTACATTTCCCTCCAATAATCAGGTCAAACGGTCTTTGAATACTTTAAATCCAGACATGTATTTAGCTTCGATTTGCATTTTTTTAAATTTGCTCTCCATCGGAAGTCTGAATGATTGTAAGTCGAAAATTGACTGTAATATTATTATAATCAACTAACATTAAAATGTTAGAATAAAGTATAATTACTAATTACAAAAATAGTAGACTCCCAATAGTAACTTTCTCAGCTATAGAGAAAGGTTTCTATTTTAAAATCCATATTT
The DNA here is from genome assembly GCA_008973525.1 of Stenopsyche tienmushanensis. Taxonomy (NCBI): domain Eukaryota; kingdom Metazoa; phylum Arthropoda; class Insecta; order Trichoptera; family Stenopsychidae; genus Stenopsyche; species Stenopsyche tienmushanensis. Next base: position 3,040,918 of record WACJ01000275.1, on the reverse strand, counting down.
GAAACAAATTTTTAATCAATCGTTCTTAAAGCTTTTTGCTAAACACTGTGTATTTAAAAAAAAAACTATCGTTCGTCATTGCTGTGACCTATGATTGAAGGGTCATTGAGAATTTATTAAAAATATCTTTATTTTAGAATATAACAAAGCATTCGAGCTGTTGCGAATGTTAGTTCTCTTCTATTAGATAACAGCCGTACAAGTAACACGATTACAACTCCCAGTAAGCAGATAAAAATTCAGAAATGACAATATCTTCAGTGTGTAGAAGACTGCTTTTGATAAGAACAACAAGAATTATGGCATCCGGTGGTAAACTATACTCCACATCTTTTTTAGTGGATAATTCAAATTATTCCTTCCTGAAAGATCTGGGACTCGAAAAAACAAACTTGGGAGTTTACAATGGAAAATGGTTGGGATCTGGTGATGTGAGTGTTTTTTATTCTTGAATGCTAGAAATTATCTACGCTTTTAGAAATTGAATTGTAGCAATGTATGAAATAAACTTAGTATTTGTATAATATATACTGTGTTATACAAATACTAATATTAAGAATATTTATGAACCATTATTATATTATTTATATTAATTGCATTGTTTTGAAAAACGGTGAAATATTTGTACTAAATTCATGTTACATTTTTATACATTATGTTTCTAAAAAGTGATCCATTTATCAGATCATTATTATGTGATTTAAAATAACAGAATTTTCTAGATGTAGATTAAATGTAAGATACATTTTTCTGTGTCACAAGCAATTCAATTTTTTCCAAATCAATAAAAACATTTAAATTGCCAATCTTATTTGTCACAAATTAATCATAAACATGTAATCTTCAGTCAGGTGAAAATTACGAGATCAATCAATTTCCACGTCACAGACAATATCAGTCATTATATTTTATTATATCAAATATTTGTTGAATAAAATGTTAACTCATGTATAGCAACTCGTATATATGTCACTCGATTCAAACAATCTTATCAAGTCACACTGTGTTTAACTTTATATGAAATATTTTATTGTACTCAAGTAATACTATAGATTAACAAGATGTATATATACTTAGAAAATTGCTTCAATCAATCCTGCGAATGGAGATATAATAGCCGAGGTAGTCAAAGGAAACAAGGAAGACTATGATTCTTGCGTAAAAGCAGCTGAACTTGCGTGGCAAGATTGGGCAGAACTTCCAGCACCCCGCAGAGGAGAAATTGTAAGACAAATTGGAAATGCATTAAGAGACAATTTAGAACCATTGGGAAAATTAGTATCATTAGAAATGGGTAATAAACGCTACCATGATTAGACTGAATACTTATCATCAACCTACTTTTTAAATAATCATTTATTATTTTGAAGGAAAAATTCTTGCTGAGGGTATCGGAGAAGTTCAAGAGTATATAGACATTTGTGATTATGCCGTTGGTTTATCACGTATGCTACCAGGATTAATATTGCCATCGGAAAGACCAGGACATGTCCTTTTAGAAAAATGGAATCCTTTAGGCGTAGTCGGAGTTATTTCTGCTTTCAATTTCCCAGCTGCAGTTTATGGATGGAATAGTGCCATTGCTATGGTAATTATTGATTAGTATTATAACAACACAATAAACTCATATTGCATGTGATTTAAAAAAATTGAAAATAAATATAGGTCTGTGGGGATACATTGCTTTGGAAACCTGCTTCAACTACACCATTGATTGCAATAGCAATGACAAAAATAATTGCAGAAGTATTGGAAAAATTCAATGTTCCTGGATCAGTTGCATCACTATGTGTTGGAGGTGCACCTATTGGTCAACTCATGTCACGGGATCCAAGAATTAAGCTATTGTCCTTTACTGGTAGTACTGCAGTCGGTCAAGAGGTATATAAACGTCATCATCTTCATTTTGATTAGCTATGAAATTTAAAATAATTATATGCATTCGTTATTAAAAATTATATTGCAAATTTAACCATATATAGGTGGGTTTGGAAGTGCAAAGGAGGTTTGGTAAACATCTTTTGGAACTTGGAGGCAACAATGCTATTATTGTAAATGATGATGCAGATTTGGATATGGTAGTACGTGCGTCAGTCTTTGCTTGTGTTGGCACAGCAGGTCAACGATGCACAACCACAAGAAGAATTATATTGCATAAAAAGGTTTTTATCACAATATAAATATTTTTCTGGACTGTTAAAATTTTCTGAGCAAAAATAAAATCGTTTTGTTTTTAGGTTTACAAACAAGTTCTTGACGGTCTTAAGAGTGCTTATGCACAAGTTCTTAAAAGGATCGGTGATCCCTTGGACTCGGAAACTTTATATGCACCATTACACACCGAAGCCTCTGTTAAAGAATATCAGGGATACCATTGCAAAGGCATTAACTTTGGGAGGAAAAATCGAATTTGGCGGAAAGGTATTATTAATGATATTAACAGTTTTAAATATATATTTAATATGATTAATGTTTATATATTTATTAGGTTATAGACAGACCAGGTTACTATGTAGAACCAACGATAATATCGGGATTAAAACATGATGCAGAAGTAATCAAAAGTGAATGTTTCGCACCAATTGTTTACATCTTAGAAGCAAATGATCTGGATGAAGCCATCCGTTGGAATAATGAAGTCGATCAGGGATTATCTTCAAGTTTATTTACACAAAATATTGGAAACGTTTTCCAGGTATGTTTACTTCCATTTGCAAGATGTAAGATTATTAATAATATATCCATATTTTCAACAAACAATTATCATTTTAGTGGATTGGTCCTAAAGGATCCGATTGCGGTATAATAAACGTAAATATACCTACATCTGGTGCTGAAATTGGAGGGGCGTTCGGTGGAGAAAAACATACCGGCGGAGGTCGCGAATCTGGTAGCGATTCATGGAAGCAATACATGAGACGATGCACGATAACAATAAATCATTCAAAGGAATTGCCCTTAGCACAGGGTATAAAATTTGAATAAACGCAAGAATGATGAATTCATGCAATAAATAATGGTTTTTAATAAAAATTATACCAAATGAGAATTCAAACAAAAATGTATTCAATAGTTACTTTTTTCAATAAAAAATTGTATTCAAACTTATAACATCTTACTATTAAGTTTTTATACAATATGGTTTTAAATAAACATATATGTTTAAAATAAGTTTGTATGTATGATTGTTAATTATCGTCAGTCGAGTACTTCAAAACGCCAGAAATCGACTGCAATATCGACTGATGATTTTTTATGAAATTTGTACGTTGACGGTAAATCATAACGTAATTCGGCAACAACTTTTGACTTTAATCCCCATTCTTTGGCCTTTTTCATGATATGTGATCTGTAAATTAAAACTCGTATTAAAGCAAGGCTTTTATTAAATAACACATTGTATTTAACTGATAGAATTAAGTTACCTGGTGGAAGTTTTATGAAGTGAATAAATAGAGCAAGTTGCAATTTTTTGAGCTATTTGTAAAAAATTTAGATCTAGACCAGCATTGTTTTTTGTACCAAAAGGTGGATTCATGATTACTGTATCAAATTTCTTATAAAATCTAAAAAATAAAGGTTTATTATTAAAATATAAAGTATGCCGATATTTTTGTGATAAAAATGATATGAACATTAATAAATACCTATCACTAATACCGGAAATATCACAGCATATGGCATCAACATTGCTTGTTTCAAGTTCCGCCATGTTTTGTGAAAAAATGTTTAAGGCATCAGGATCAATTTCGACGCCGACCACAATTGACGATTGTAACAATGCAGCACCTAAGCTCAACATTCCACACCCAGCGCCCAAATCACAAATTGATTTTCCTTCAATTTCTTCATATGAACTCTGAATGACGAAAATAAAATATTAGCATTTAATATATTAAATAAATGATTGCAAATTTGTAATAAATTGGAATTTTACTTGTATAGTATGCGTCATGCAAGCGGCAATATGAGATGGAGTAGCATACTGCTCATAAATCACTTTGGGATTATCAAATCCATCCAAATCTTGTAACCATTCTTCCAAAACCCTCAATTTCATGCAAACAGACATTTTCACTTTATTCGTAAAAAAATGTTTATAATTTTTAAATCAATACACAAAAAAGTTTAAAGTATATATTTTTATATTTAGAATTTAGTTCATTATTTTTGTCCACTGCACTGCACTAGGTTTTTATCACTTGGTGTCGAACCGAGGTAACACTGGTAAAATCTGATTTCCAAATGATGAATCTTGCGGTACAAAATAACCACACGATGTAGCATTTGCATTATTAAGAGCTGCTCTATGTGACGTGTTTATCATGTGGGTATCTGACATTTGCGGCAGGATCTGAAAAAAATAATAAATGTTAACATATATACAAGTCCAATTTTCTAATATATAAAAATTAATATCTGTTTGTTCGTATCTAATGCGCTGCCATACCGTTCAACAGATTGTGATAAAAGTTCGTCCACTTATTGCTAAGGATTGCGCGAGTAACATAGGCATAGTCTATCTAATATATAAAAATCAATGTTTGTTTGTCCGTATTAAATGCGCTGCTATACCATTCATCCGATTGCAATAAAACTTGCGGGAATAACATAGGCATAGTAAAAATATTGTTTGTGTACGCAGTTTTTTATGCGAGACATGGCATTGCAACACATGCTGGGTAATACAATAAAATTTTTAATATTATTTTTTACATTGAAATTAATAAAATAGTTAATTTGTCATTTGTTTTTTGTATTCCGATTAACTTTAGATTCAGCAATTTTAGAGTTATGCAAGTCTTTTTATAAATATATTTATAAACTTACTGTTGTCGTTATCGATGGAATTGTAGAAACGGGAAGTTGAGCAGTAGTCGATGTAAGCGATGAAGATACAGATGACCCACTGAGATTCGTTGTTGAAGAGCCTTGTTTCAGTAACATCTGCTTTTTTAAATGTAACTCCTCGAGAATCTTTCGATTAGTGAGTTCTGTTAAATAAATTGAAGTGTTATAGATTTTTTAAATTCTTTAACAAATATACTTTTTCACATTCTTTACTCATTTCAACCAATTGTTTTATTTTTAAAAGTGGAATATCATTTTTCCAATCGATTTCCCAGTAACTTAAAATACTTTTTTTATTCTGTATTTAATATTAGATATCAAAGACACCACATGCGTTTGATTACAAACTTTTCAAAGTAAACTTAAATAAGTTTTGAATAATATTGATATTTTGGAAAAATACAATTTATTAGATCGTATACAAAATGACTAACGCGAAAATGTTCATGAAATTATTATACGGATGGAATATAAAGGAAGTGACGTTTCGAAAAATTCGGTTTCATTCGTCAGAATGCAAGTTATTAGGTTATGAAGAAAAAAAGATGTCAAAAAGCACCTCGCTGCGCATTCGGTTGAGAGAACGCCATGGAATGAGATTTAAATTTGACGCATCAAACGCGACCTCTCCGACGAAAGCCTTCCACATAATGAACCAGGAATAGGAAAATAGGCACAGGTTGCACGCATTTTTTTTATTACTAGATTTATGCTTTTGGCCTTAATATTTATTTTCACGCTTAACCTAGTCATTGATAATTTTAATTAATTGATGATATTTATATTAATATAAACATAGCATTTAAAATAAAACAAAAAACTACTCAATAAAAAATCATTCGTATTTGGGTATGCATTTTGAAGTTTAATCTTATTAATCCTAATTATGAAACTCATCTTTGTAAAAATAAACTACGTCACGCATATGATTTAATTTCTTTATTATTTTAAAGATATTTAGATAAATACAAATTTATTTTGAGTTTCTGATTTAAGATTTTATAAATTGAATAACTAATGTCATGGTGTAAAGCTATCCAAGTTACGGTATGATTGCAATATAAGCAATTAGAATATAAATAAAATTAGTTTGAATTAAAAAATTCTAAGGTTATTGGCGTCGAGCTTATGATATTTAAATTTCTTGAAGCGATGTAAATTTTAAAAAAATGCCGTTTATTTTTGTTTGCGAAATTTTAAATAATTGCAATTATATAGTTATATAAAAATGTGATCCGTTCAAATAAGTAATGAAATAAAATATTTCGTTTCGTTAATATGATTAATTACAAATTTCATGTTGGAATTTAAATAGAGTTGTGACACATTTTAAAATATTGAGTAATTTATAAGCTGGAATAATTGTATAATAGTATTTGTTTTAATTTTATATATTTTTAATAATATTTATATTTGTTATATTATGATGCGGAAAGTATTATTGGTATTAAAATTGTCGTAGTGTACAAGGGCCTAGTTAGTCGGACTTGAATGGATTGTGTTGTTGGTTGTGTTTTTCATATGCGGATGTAAGACGCGGCTTAAAGTGTAAGCGTTGGCGTCGAAATGGAAGATTTTCATTTCGGACGTCACAATATTTGTATGTTGGCGCCGCTGTTTTGGCCTCGGGCGGAACTTCGTCGGGCATAATTGACGGGGTGGTTTTCGCGCGGGGGTCGGTCGATATTTTCGCAGGAGCTCGGAGGGTGTAATCGAGATCGGCGCTCGGCCGCGAGATGAGGACGTAGAGATCGAGAGAGACCGAGTGCGGACGTCGAACGCGAGTGAGATGACAGCGGAGTCGCCGCTGTCGTCGCCTTTGCCGTCACCGTCACATTGGTAGAACATTTTATTGATTGTTTGCGGGTGACGGCGGCATGTCGGGCGGCGAGCAGCAATTTTGCCTGCGCTGGAACAACTTCCAGGCCAACATCACCAGTCAGTTCGAAGCGCTCCGAGAGCAGGAGGACTTCGTCGACGTCACTTTGGCCTGCGAGGGCCGCCGTCTGCAGGCTCATAAAGTCGTGCTCTCCGCATGCAGCCCTTACTTCAAGGATCTCTTCAAGGTATACCTTCCTATTTGGGCTCATTCAAATGTATAGCGTTTTTCTTTAAAAGAATTATGTCTATATTTATTTAAAAAAAAATCTATTTAGAATACTCTACAAAGAAAATATAACATCGGCATCGGAATCCATCGAACATCTGATCGTTTTTAAAATAGAAATACTCGGCAGTGACAAGCAAAATCATAGACATTTTATTCTACATACCGCAAATTTCAGCACACTTCTAATATCAAGCAGCATGCGAATATATTATTACAATGAATTTGTAATACATTCATACTTCTTACCTTCAAATCAACGTTTTTAGTCGTAGGCTTTAACTCACACTTATATTATTCTTTTTCTAGCAATTTTCATTATTTTGCTAATATTGCTTCTAATTTGTATGTTTAACCAAAGACAGCAATTGAACGATGCCGAGTTTATAGGATTGATAAAGTGATCATACATCCCATTATAACGTGGCAATCAACTGTGCGATTTAAATTGTGTATATTTTTTTCAGATTCAAATAGGTTAGCGTTCGTGTAAGTAAGAGGTGACCTGAATTAAATGAAAATAGAACTAATTTTGACATATCCAATTTTAAAAAAAACCTGATTTGTTTGTTTGGTATACACATATATATATTTATTATGAAAATGTGTTCTGTCCATCAGGCTTTGATGATCTGATTCATTCACGTGCATATTTGCAATAAAATTTTAGGACACCAGTTAAAACATTTTTCATCATATTTTGCTTTGTTTTCAATGGTTCAATTATTGTACTCCATTTAAAAATAACATTTTATTTTCAGCCTTTTTGAGTTAACAACCACAAAGTCTTTCATATGATTAGTCTTAGTTTTTATTAGATTAAAACTTTCATTTAATATAGCATGGGAGTTAACATGTTACACAATATTTTATATTAACAGATAACAATGAAGATGTGATATATTATGATTTGTTAACAATTTTTTTAGTATAATAATTAATTATCATTAATTTCAACGTGTCCTGTACCAATTTTATTGAATCATTTAGCTATGGGACTTCAGATTATATTTACTATGGGATTAACTCCTTTATTATTGTTTATATGTAATTATTTTATTAAGCATCATATAACAAATCTCGGCTTAGCTAGAATACCATAATTAATTGTTGTAAGGATTTTTGTAAAAATGTGATAAGAAAAAAATAGAAACCATAAAATCCAATGGCTTTTACGGTCACTTTATGATAAGAGGGACTATAAATGTCATTAAATGATAAATATAAGCCTACTGATGGGATATATTTCAATAACTACGATTCCTTAAGATGCTTATATCATATTGCGTATTTATAGAATATTTGTAATTTAAGTATGAAGGATTTTCTACAACGTAGTTGTTTTATACAAAAATTTGAGTGTTAAATCAGCTTATTAGAATAGAGTAAGCTGATTTGGATTGTATATCTTTCTTATTTTAAATTCTTCATCATACTTTAGAGCTTAAACTTTGAACTATCACTGTTCATAATGAGTGATCGTCATATGAATAAATTACCTATTAAAAGTATTGCTACATGTTTACCTTTGATTTTAACTAAGCAATCGACCTGTTTTAGTTGCTGAAGAATACTCGTGAAGACATTGTATAAGAAATAATTGCCTATTTAAAAATGAATTTATTGTATACAATTGAATAACTAAAAATGATAGATAACGTTGATAAAGCTGATAGTATTTAAGTAACTCGATTGATCGGATCAGAATAACTAAAATAGATAATAAAATGTGGAAAATAGAAGTCACTGTTAAATATCAAATACATCTAAGATATTATAAATTGTTTCAATTTGGTTTTGATGCATCACAAAAACAGAAATTATATTTTAATTAAGTATTCTATAGTTTTTTTTTAATAGTAATAATGTTTTTATAGGGTCTTATTAACTTCTTTAAGAATTACTGCATTTAATGTTTGCAGTCGTTGATGCAGAAAATGTTTAGAGATGAATATTCGATCTTAGTCCTAATATTAATTATCAATCATAATTGTAACTGTTGTTTTTCTTTTTTTTTTAGAGCAATCCATGTCCGCATCCAATAATATTTATGCGAGACTGTGAATTAATACACATCACAGCACTATTAGAATTTATGTATGCTGGAGAAGTCAATATAGCACAGGCGCAATTAACGGCTTTTCTTCGCACCGCAGAAGCATTGCAAATAAGAGGCCTAACCGATTCTCCCGAAAAAAACCATAAGTCTGAATTGAAGGTATTCCCTTTTAATTAATTATAATCATAATTAAGCAAAAATTTAACTGCTTATATAATTTAGATTTACAATGTTTTTAACTATTTTATATATTGATAATAGTCATTATGGATTTGATTATGGTATCATGTATCCATGTGCTTAAATGTACCAGCTGATCCTGAGGATTTATAAATCCTTTTTTTTTTTACCTTTATCTTACATTAAATTTTAATATTAAATATTTATAAATTCACCACATGCTTGAGTGAATGATTGAGTTTTGAATTACTCATGAACAGAGCTGCTGGAGCATAGTCCCTTCAATGAGAGTCCCTTAATTGAGGTAGCTTTTAGAAATTCTTTTTATGGGGTTATTGCCAACCGTTTTTACATGTTTTTTCATATCGAATATGTTTTAAAAATGTGGTGGCGAGTCACACCTGTAGATTTGAATCCAAGATGTTTGAGATACGTATCCAACAGCTTAAGGGGGGAAACCAGTTTAGATGGATCGAAAAATTGTTTTTTTATTTAAATTTTATAAATTGTTAGGAAAACTATTCAAGAATATGTTTTTAAAGTTTTACAAAAATTCCGATTCTTTCCGATGTTATGAGCACTATAGTGAATGCAAATCGGTGCTGGAGCACGCAACACGTAGTACGGAGTGGCCCCACAGTAGACCCTTGTTCACTACCTAGCTCTATACCCCTGTATTATGGGAAGAAAAAAGAAATGAAAGAAGAGGGAGATATCGACAGTCGTTCTTATTTATAAATTCTTAGAATAGAGATCTTAGGTAGAAGGTACTAGAAGTGTTGGTATCGTTTCGACAGAGCGTCGGTTATCAGTTTAGCTTTGACCTTCCTAGCATGTGTTTTAGAAGTCAAAATATAATCTTATCCGAAAGAAAAACAGGAAACCACAGACCAACGTAGTAAACCACGTAACAGGTCCTTCCACAGAAATCACCAAACCGAGAGTCAATCAAGGTTTAACGAAGATGCAAAGTGCCAGCAAAAAAAGTTAAACGCTTGGAACGGAATCCAAAGCTTTTCTCCTTTGCAATCCGACCTTCAGAAAGAAATTCTTCCAATATATATAAGATTTGTCGAAAGATGAATTACTGAAGAGATGTTTAGGTGGTCACACGCAGAATGCAAACAATAGTTTCAACTCGCCGTTTGGCGATTGTCTCCAAAGCATCTACATTTTGGCCTAAAAGTAATCGAGGTTGCAGCATTTTTGGCTTTTGCCTTATTCAATGAAGGGAATTAAGCACTTGTAATGATTATGAACGAGCTGAAAGTAGTTGTTGGCTCGCAGAGCTTTAATTATGCATGGAAAATGGATCAACTGACAAAATAGACGCAGCGCAGCAATAACCAAGGAAACTCAGAAAGTTCAAAAAGAGGAGATGCAAACTCAAAATTATGCATATAAAGAAGAAGAAAGGTTGCTATATAGTTCTGGAATAGTTGATTAACCGCTAAGTAGTTTCATACCATTTATTACCGTCTTAAATTTCTCTTTTTCGGTTATTTTATTTTCAATCTTGTTTTTCTCAAAATGACTTTTTTTCAACTGGCGGGAACTCTCAAAAAACCTTTGATCAATTATAATTCTCAGATAATATTATTGTTCAAAGTGTGTATTTTATTACAAGAAAGGTGCAAAAGAACGGTAAAAAATCGTATTATTTTGTTTAAACGCTCCTAAAACTTATAATTTTTATTTCTTTTAAATCAAAACTGGCCTCATATTCTTAAAAAATATATTGTAACGTAGGTTAGCCTTCAGCCGAATATCGGGGCCCAGTTATCTTCGTTGCGGGCAGGTCGTTCTTCTTCTTTTCTTCTGCTTCAACCTCTCCGGCGCGCGACGATATCCTCAGTGCGGGTTTTCCGACGACTCACGGCTGCCTGCGCCGCGACGGTGTCTTCTCTTTAATATCTTTATTGTCCCCACTTCGGAGAGGTTGAGGTTGCGATGCGTGGAAGATCTCGAAAAGGGAAATTGACAGGCTTGCCCGGCAACCCCCCCCATCTCTTATGTTGGGGATTTCCCAACCTGTTTTCTCTCTACGTTACAATATTATTAATAAAATTAAAATATTGTATTGATTTTAAATAAAAATTGTGACATTTACAATTCCCGCCAGCAGCAAACTCCGATGGCGATCTTTATAACTCGGATATTTCCGGCGGAAATGACTAATAAAAAATTCAGATGTACTTAAAAATATTAATAACATATTCTCTAAGTTTAAACAAATTCTAATCATTCTTTCCCTGTTAAATTTTTTTATGAAAAACAGTAAAAAATCTGCCTCCTAAACCGGTTTCCCCCTTTAACTATGGGACTACCTACCGTAAGCTATAATTAATTGATTCCACCTCTAAAATTTTAATTTTACATACTGATCAAAGGAAAATGTAAAATATTTTATTTGAGACTGCAATGAAATGTGGTGTCTTATTTAAAAAAAATTGATCCAAGGGTAAATATGAGCTTGACAGACATTGCAAAAGTGATATGTACTCAGCAGATATATCACTTTATTATATACCGACATGTTATGAGCACAGATTGGGAGAATTATGTTAAATCAGAGTTTTTATGTGGAACATGAAATAATGTATTTATGTGTCGCTGTTTCCATATTCTGTTCTATCTTTCCTGTTTTATGCAGGTTAGATAGTATTTTTAAAATACATTCTTTAAAAACAACTTTCAAAGCTATTTAAGGTGTATTTTTATTTTTTCAGAATTCATCCACGAAATCACAATCATCTCAATTACGTAATTTATTGTGTGGACGATTGCATCATCAAACTGCCAAAGAGACAAGCCAAAATGCTGGTTCCAGCGACAATTATCAAAAGACTGCCAAACTTTTCAATCAAAGTCGAAAAGTTTTACGAACAGGAAATATTAAATCTAATGTAATACAATCTCATAATGGAATGTCCGATTCTGTATACTCTGGTGCACTCTCCGGATCGAATAATGATTATGAAATGTCAGATGATGCAAATAGATTAAAAGAAAATATCCTAATGAATAATCAGGAGGATGAAAATTTCGATTATAACTTAACTGAAAATAATGCGTTGATATTAAATGAGAACGAAAATCCCAGTACTAGTAAAATTAATCCGTTTGCAGTTAGTAATATGAGTTTTGGCGGGTTGCATTCGGATTTTTCACATGAAATGATAGAGCCTAAAATAGAAGTGCCTGATTATACGAGTGAAGATGATACTCGGCAAGAACGCGTTTTCAATCCTGATGTAATATTTGGAAATGATAATCCTGCCCATTTATCCAACAAACTTTTAAATTTCCAAGGTATTTTCTTTAAAAAAATCAGTTAATTTTATTAGTATTTAAATTATATGTGTAGTTTTCGAAAAATCCTAATGAAATAATAATTTTTAGGTCGAGATATTGCAGCTGGTACCAGTCAAGATACTAAGGCAGATGTTGAAGGTAAGAAAATATGATTTTCATTTCATTGACTGATCACTATCAGGCTCTTTTATTTGATTATTATACAAAGTTGTCTAAGTTAGCAATGCACACTGAAAGTCGTTTTGCTGTAAAATTAGTTGATTTATTGTGTATTGAATGTTTTTATTTTATGATCATGTAATATTTTTTTTTAATGTTTATTTTAATAATTAAGAATCCAATGGTTTTTCTTTAAATGTAACATAGAATATTATTTATAACATTGTAAGATACAAATCTACAGAGTGTCTATTTGCTTAATTTTATTATTTTATTTTTTAACTGTTGTAGAACTGTTTTTATTTTATTTTTTTATTTTTGTAAATCTTGTGTTTCGTATATGTATGTGCTTATATGTGTCATTTTTATGCACTGACATATTTTCAAAGGTGAGTATGATTTTTTTTGTATCTGATGACACCATCTGCATAGTCATTTTCGTTGCTTTGAATTAAATTATTCATTATGCATAAAACCAATTGCAATCTGTCACTCTGGCTATATACTTTAAGTTTTTTAAATGTGTTATTGTTTTGGTCAGTCTTTTAATGTTTCAGATTTATTTTGCCAAAGATTTTTTTTGTTATCTTTAAGTGACACATGTCTGCTGAAGAATATTTCTCAATAAGTTTTAGTACAACATTGGTGTTATCGTTGTTGGTCAGTGTTGCTTTTTGAGGATGCGGTGGCAGGTTGGTGCAGTGTGAGTTGCATAGCTAACAGGGCAAAGTTGTAAATCTCTCACACCGTCAAGAATTTAAATGCAAAAGATCTATTTTGCTAACCACTTATTAAATCTCTTAATTTTTTTAAATTGAGTGAATGTTCTCAAACATTAAATAAATCGTGTTTTATGATTTCAAATAAAAATTAAATCTTTTTTTTATCACTTGATTAAGAAAAATCTATTCAGATAAAGAAGTAAAAGTATCTCTCTCAAGTAAATACAACTGCACTGACTTTTCATACTTCTATATGTTTCTTTGCTTTTTATTATATTTTATTATTTCTATTATTTAGTGGTATTTAGATATTTTTAAATACATTTTGCCCTGTTGGCTGCTTAGATACTGGAATCTCAAATGCTAACTATAAGTGAATGGTAATTTATTTTGAATTAGACTTCATGAATGAAATTTAGCATAAGAGATGAAAGTACAGAGCGCCAACATTAATTGTGCAATTCGATTTCATTACGTTTGGTTTTGGCTGTATTTTTTTTTGTATACTTATATATAAATATATATGAAATTAAACATATGATATTATTGCATCATATGAGTTATCACTTAAAGCCTTAATTATTAGCACATTATAGAAGTAAATATTTTCAAAATTACAATTTGACATTGAAATGAATTTAATTTTTAACTATAAAAGTTTTTTATAAATAGCATTCTATAATGACCTGATACATAACTTTTTTATAATTAAATATTTAGAATTATATTACATAGATATATTATAATTGATGACAAAACCATACGTCTAAAATAATACAAATATTGCACTATTGGTGTTGTGTGTGGGTGCGTAGCAGGTGGACGATTGATGGGGGCCGGGCGTGTGTCCTGCCCTGAGTGTGGACGTCGATACTCCAATTTGTCTAACCTGCGTCAACACGTGCGTCTCATCCACCGCTCTCAGCCTGTAGCGTGCCCCCTCTGTGCGCGCTCTTTCAAGACTCAACTGTACTTACGCCGCCACACCCTCAGTCAGCATTCCATTCGTGCAAACTTATCATCTAATAGGAGTGTTGTGCCAATTAGACTTGTATCCAAGGAAGCAATTATTCAAGTGAAAAAAGATTTAATGGAGAATACAGGTAGTACTTTAAAAACTAACGAGGATTCCAACGGTGAAAATGATTTAACTAATGGATTCGAAAATGTCAATGGGGATATGTCCTCAGAATCCATTGATGTTAGGGCGAAAATTGAAACGGTGTGATTCAGATATTCTTAAATTTACTTTCTTTTCATTGTAATTGAAGATACCTGCCTATTTTCCTCGCAATATTTCTTCTTACGTAATTATTTCATTTTATTTTATTCTAAATCTTTAGTTGATATAAAACATTACTGTAAGTACTATTTATGCTTAATCATTTCGTGGTAAAATGAAGAAGGTAAATTTACTGAAAGATTGTCTCAATAATCAAATATTTTTACTATCTTGGAAGACAATTGCAAATTATATTAAGAGCAATGATATTTCAATTTACACTAAGGGTTGTATAAAAGATTTAGAATATAAATAGAAAACATATATTTATACTAATGAAGGTTAGGTTGTGGGAATAAAAATAGTACTCTACTATGTACTGCATTATTTTGTAATATAAAATTTGTTTATTTTGCAATTAAACTTAAACAGGCATTTTTATTGAAGAGCAATCAAATGAAAAAAATGCAGATAAGAGTTACAAAGCTACATAATTGCCAGACTCCGTTGTAGTTTTCAACTCGACAAACATGCAACATGTATACGACATTCCCGTTTTTATTATTTGAAGAGCGGTCATTAATAATAAGCCGCGACTGCAAGAAAAATCTTTCGGCACACATTTTCCTTTCTTATATTCATAATTGCTTATTATTATTTTTGATTGTGAAAATGATTGCAAATATAAAAATAGGTTTTCAAGTACACGATTGTTTTCTATAAAATGATAATGATTTTTTTCAATTTCTAATAATTGATATCATACAGAATTGAGGCGATCATTGTAGATTTAATCATTCTACATAAAGGAGATTTGGTTTATATAATGTAATTGATAAAAATATGTTTAAAGCATTCGATGATAGCGAGTAAAAATTATTAATCTGAAAAAAATGAATAGATTTTAAATACATCTAGTGTGTGCTTCCTTTCAGATACTTAAATGTTCGTTAAAATAAGAGTTTTCGATTTTGTTTGAATTGTAATTATGTAAATTTATCATTTAGTTATATTATGAGTATAGTGATAAATTTAAAGTCATTCTATGAATCACAAAATGACTATATTTCGCATATATACGTTTTTCATTTACATTAAGTTTATTTTTGAAAAGTAGAGACTGAGAACCGATATATATATTTTATACATCATTATTCGATAATGAGCATACCATTTAGTGAAGAAGTTTGCACACCAGCATTTTTACTGACAGCGGAAATTTTCTTGGCTTTATATATTTTTTCTAAATTTGTATAATTTATACATAAATATTGATTATGTGCATTGAAAGTAGCACTTTTCCCAACTGTTTCTTGGATATATTAATCATGCACTAGTTCTAAGTGCCAAATATTTTGAGCCTATTTAATAACATTAACCCTTATGTGTGATAAATATTACATTTTCAGCTGTAAAAAGCTAATTATAAATAACAAATATACATGATCATTTTTTTCATACCATAGCATTATTGCTTACAATAGAAAACAATATATTTTTGCTGCATTTTTTATATATATTATATTTTTACATTGACTGTTTCTTGTTGATATTTCTTAACAGTGTGCCTCATAAATAATAAGGTTTTAGTTGTTAATGTTCAAAATGCAGTTATATTGTAAATAAAATAAGTTATTTACTATATATTTTCACTCAGAATATGGTGCTTTAGACAAAATCCATAGTTACAACAGATACACATATTTAAATGCAGCAAAAATATATATACATTTATACACATTCCAACATTTATACCTCAGCAAATGCCTAAAACAACTTACTATAATAGTTTCATTTACATTTTAAAATATATGAATATATTCTATCAATATAACAAAGTGACAGATTGTTACTGGGCTATATATTATTGCTTATATTTTACTAATTAATGAATTTTGTTAATTTATTTCGTCTTTATGTCTAATTTTCTACAATTGTGTAGAAACTGAAGTATAATAAAAACATTTTCAAGTAAGAATATTTTATTCTGATACATTTTCATCATTATAGATGTTAATTTAGTGTATAAAAACATTTAAAATATTATAAACAGTTAATAAACACAAGTGTCTATCATTTGTGAATTTTGTACTATAAGATAAACTTGCCACATCATTGATATCTTTAAATTGTGAATATTAATAATAAGAGGATCTGTCATACGGTTGTGAAACATGGAAAATGAATCCTGAAGTGTGTTAATAATGACAGAGCGGATTAAAGTTGTTACAGAGTGGTGCGTTGATTAAGAGAAATGATATGTAATTAGATGAATGAAAAAAATCATAAAAATGAAGCTGGACATGTGATATTGAATGGAGAAATAGAAGCTTAAAAGTGTAACGATAAAATATTTTTACTTGAAATTGTGCAAGTCCTCCGTGTTATACATTTTTATTTATTCATACGTTTATTGTTATACTAATCTATTTTTTAAAATAATAATTTGATTCGAAACAAATTTTTTTAATCAATAATAAATATATTAATTATTACAAAAATAATAATACAATTATTTTTTGACAAAATAATATGATTATTTTTTGACTGTGCATTACGTTTTAAAGAAACATATTTATAAATTGAACACACGTTTAATATTTTTTATACCTGTCCGTGAGATGTTAACTCTTTCACATTGCATTGAAAACGCGGTTAAAAATTGTGAATAACTGTATTATCGCTTAAAAATTTTTTTGTGCTAAGAATTGCAAATTTGAGAATTCAATGAAATTGGATTTATAAATTCGTTTTAATTTAATTTTTACAGTAAGATGTTTCGTCTAATTAATAAAACTTAAATAATCACAAATCTTAAGTAATCCCTGCGAATGGGTTATCAATCTCAATGGATGTAAAATTAGACAATGTGTTAAATATTTTTATTTTATATATCATCAAAATTGAAAGTTTTTTTTTCATTTTTACTAAATATGAAGCTTTCCATTTTTAATATTTTGCTATTTATTTCTTTAAAATGTATGCACGTTATTTTTATAGAAACTGTAGATCACTTTTGAGTTTAAAATAATAATTTTTTGATTAGTTTTCACAAGGATATATTATTTTCCTGTTCAGTCATGTTAAAAATAGTATTTGAGTTTTTCTTCTAGTGAAATATTGCATTTAAAAAAAAAACATCATTTTAAGCTTTTTAATTACAGGGTTTAGTAAATCATAAGCTTTAATATTGATTCACCTTTGCGACATCATTTTATTTTCTTTATTAGCAACAAAAACTAATTTTGTTCAATACATGTGCAATCGCTATTTTAGTAAACGAGCATACATATTTTATTTTATTAGTGTTACATTACGTTTGCATCGAGTCAATGATGTTAACTCTTAATATAAATATGTTTTGCTTATAAGTAACAAAACTCTCAATTATTACTATTTTTTCTTGTTTCTTCTTAATATTCATCATCTTTGTAAAAATATAGTAAAATATGCTAGTCATTATTTTCCTTAATAAATGTAAATACTCACTTAATGATAAAAGTGTCTAGAAATATTGTGAAATTTAAGTTTTTGTTACTTAAGAATACATATTCCTTAAAAACTATTTTCACTCTAGTCATGTTTACTTTGAGTATATTAATATCTAATAAATACACATTTTGGAGTCTTGCGAGACTTTATCCGTTATTTTGTCTTAGTATGTAATTCATTTATAATTTGAAATCAATATGTGGTTGAAAATATTACTTATTCAGTTAATTTTAATGTTTTTATTATTAAACTTTGTTTGATAAAAAAAGCTTACATCAATATTGAAAATAGACATTAAAATTGTATACAATTTATGTGTGGGATAAAGACAATTTAACAAAATAAATATTTATCCACTTAAAAAACAAACAGGAGTGTAATTAAATGATTTTCCTCAATATTGTAGGCTGTAGGCTTGTGATACTCTACGGATGCCTTCATCTTACAATTTCTTATCCTCTGTTTTAATATTCCTTCTAAATTTGTGTAAGTGTTAATATTAGTTTACGACTAAACAAAAGCATCTATCCTTTTCCTAATCCTACAAATATTCTGCTCATTTTCGCATTAAGACTAATCGTAACTTCTCCTTAAGCAATTATTCTCGTTGTATTTGTTTCAATCACGCACATTTTCAATGATACAAAAAAAGGCTTTTACACTAATTTATATATCAACGAATGTCGAAACTTAATCTTGATCCTTTTTATACATCGTCTTTGATTAGCGTATGCACAAAAAGTCATCCTATTCGACATACTATTAAAGAATTGTACAATTAAATCCAAAGAGATTTGATGGATATAAATCCTAGTTAATTTATCTATTCATTTGAGACTACAAATTTATCAGCGATTATTATTATCAATGCTAAATTGGTGGCCATTGCAAGAACTGAGGTTGCCTCAATATTATTTGTATAATGTGCAATAATATGGAAGACTTCATAGATTTTGCCATTTAGATTGGACGTTATAATACGGCATGTGTTTTTAGCGCGCCTGAATACTAAATATGATAAAATACTTTGATCCGCACTTGTGTTAAATATACATGGACACCGATGAACGACGAAAGTAAGTGAAAGTATTTTACTTTATATATATTTATATTTAAAAAATATATAGTGTAGTTATATCTGTGCAAATTTAAGATATTGTGATCGTTAGACTTTGGGATTGGCAGTGGGTATGGCCGAATGAAAGGATGAAATGATCTGGAAAATATTTGCTCAAAATTATAATGTATTTTTCCCTTAAATTAAAATCTATCTATATTTTTAAAGATCTTTAATGATGTCATTCTCTCAATAATATATTTTTTAATCAAAGAATATGGGTTTCTTAATGTTTATATTAAACTACGTTTTTTGTAGATTAGTTGTTATTCAATCCTAATTATTTGTGACGTATAACGGAGTTTTTCCCAAAACCTTTGTAAGGATCAATTTTAATAATAGTAACATTTTGATTGAAACAATTCATCTTAATGTTGCATATAATGGACTTGTTTTTTTTTTAAATGATTGTTCTCTAAATAACTCCACAATTTGCTTGTTTTGTGATGGCTAAGTATTCCTACTGGTTTTATCATGAATTAAGATCTATGGCATGGCGTGGTCAAAGTATATATGCGAGTGGACATCATTAGTACGTTGCTGGAAAATGTTACGATTTCAGCCTATCCATCAGCAGACGGATTGTGTGATTAGATTTTTTGTTTTAAACGGAATACATCGTTATTTATGAATACTGTTATTATATAAGTGAGCCATTAAAGTTTTGAGTGAGCGATGATTGTCATCAGCACACGAAAGAAGTGTTATTTATTGTTGAACATAGCAAATCTTATATAATATACGATTCAAAATTGTTATTCGGGCACTTTGTGAAATGTCGCTGGATGTTGTCGTTTGTAGAATTTACGAAGCAAGACGTGTTTATTATTTTTTAAAAAGAGATGTCAAATAATTTCCTTGATATGTCATTCCTAGTATTCTTGAGTTGGTTCATTCCAATTCCGAAAAAGTGCCTTTGTTATTGAGTTTTCAGCTGCTAAAATTGGACTTCTATTCTTTCCCCTTTTATTTTCCGTATAAACCAACGGTTCCTAACCTTTTTAGTCTCGTTACTCCTGTAGCCTATCAGGAAAAACTGATTTTATCCCCCTTTTAAAATTTTGTTGAGGAAAACAACATATACATACAAATAGCCTTTATTTATCATGAAATTGCATAAAACTATACTGAAATTACAATTTTAACATACTTCCTTAATGACGGTTAAAGTGAAAGTTGAAATTGTTTTGCATTTGCAAGTTTTTTTATGTTTGGTTTAGTTTCACTCAACGCAAATTTTTAAAGCTGTCAGCTATAATATGATATTCAGCACGTACTTTTCGCCAAAATATACAGAGATCATAGTTTTGAAATTCCATTTCTCTGAAAGTGCTATTCTCGAGTAGTCCGAGAAATTCTACTTTGGCTGATACATCTTCGTCTTTAAAAATTTCATCATCAGTAGAAAATGGTCCTAATATCCAAGAATTGAACTGACAATTGTCCATGTCCAGGAAATATTGCTTCAGTGAGTCTATTACTGCAGATAAATGGTGAATCACAGAATTTTCAAACGTGTTTTTTACAGATTTGTCATTTGCCAATTGCTCACACAGTTGTGTAACATCGATATATCACCAACTTGAACTCTGCATTAGTAAAGTTCCAATTTATCCAAAAACCTGGCCACTTTATCCTGTGCTGTCAAGATATTCATCATATTTCCTTGTCAACAGACTGTTAGGCCTGATCCACACTATGGTGCCAGTAACGGTTCGATCTCGCTCCGGTCTCGGTCCGATCAAATATTCTTACACAAGAAACAATCAGAGTATTCACACTATCGGATCGTTCCAATCCCGTTTTTTGTATGAGAATATTTGACCGGACCGAGACCGAGAGCGAGATCGAACCGTTACCGGCACCATAGTGTGGATCAGGCCTTAATTTCACTGAAAAAATCAGCAAGATACGTCAGCATTTTGATGAATGATTTATCTTTTATTTTTGAGTACAACTTTATTTCCTTTTATGTTCTCTGGTTTTCGCGAAACATTCCTATTTAGAGCTCATAAACCTTGTATAAAATTCTTCCTCTCGAGAGCCAGGATACCTCTGTGTGGTACAAAAGACCATTAAATTTGGCTCCAAATTCGACGTACAAAACTTTGAATAATCTGGAATTCGTAGCGCTGCCACGAATATGATTCACAATTTTTAGTACATCACTCAACGCGCTTAGTAAATCTGAAGAAAGCCAAATCGTATCATGCAGTGATAAGACAACTTGAGGAACAACTTGTTTCACGAATGCTCGAAATCCAGAACGTATTCCCATCATCTGTACAAACGCCATCTAGCTTTGACCCGTCCAGTCCTTTTTCCACAAATAACTGTTTTAGCGTTTTGAATGCGTCTTCATTGCGAGTAGTGGTAGGAAAACCTTGCAGAACAAGAATTTCTTTTTTACACGGTCATCTTTAATGTACCGAATTTATTCCAGTAAATGCGAACACGAAGCTACATCGGTTGTCTCGTCCAATTGCAGCGAAAACATAGAACTTTCTTTAATTTATGAAATAATGGTCGTCAAAATATCATTACTCAACTCTAAAAACGGCTTTGAATTGTTCTAGTAGAGAATTATATTTGATTAATCTTAGCCACGCGGTACTCACCAATAACGAGAGACACAAACAAGATTTGATGAGTTCCTTTCCTATAGTGTGCCGTTTTTTGTTCATAGCAATGAGATAAGCAATTTGATACGAAGCTAGAAGACACGATTCAGTTACGTTTTGTGCATCATGTGGAATCCAATTGAGGTTTTTCTATTTACCTGTAAATAATATTCGTGAAACCCCTTTGTAGAAATTCTTCTTCTTCTTTATACAAGCGCCATTTCCAGAAGTAGAAGTCATTTCACTTAAATTATTGTTACAAATGCGAAACGTGCAAATTAGTGCTCGAGTAAATTGAAATTGAATCGTCTCCGTGTGCCTTCATCCCCTTACTTGAGAGAAGGATTGCTAGAAAGGGATTGGAACACAGTGAGAGATTTCTTGGAAGACGCAAGCAAACCACATGATGCTCATCTGTCATTCTAGCCTAGACTAACGTGGCTTCCATTTTGTAAATTATGTGGATTTCTGTATAAGGAGACTCTTTTTTTTATTAAGAGAGTAAGAATTAAATATCGAAATAAGAAGAATATCATAGATGTTAAAATTATTCAATAATGTTTTATCGCTTTTTGTAATTTGTGCTTGGATGTTATATTTTTTTCTTGCTTATCATTAGAAAATAGTTTGCTTTCAACTGAATAAGCAAACCATTCAATCGATAAAGCTTCATGTAGTGGGGCGTTATTGTTTTATCGCATGCAAGAAATTCATTTGGAATCTTACTACAAAGATAGAATAATCGAAATTTCGATGATAAGCCATTTGTCTATTATTTTTGGCTTTGAATACAGCATGTACATACTTTTTTCCAACATCAGGAAAAAAATCGTATAAATTTCGCGTTTTGGTGTATGTTTTTGGTGATGTGCGAGGATACATTGTTTTAAATGCAAACTGGATTATCTTCAAATTCATCACAACATCCAATTTCATTGCGAAGTCTATTTATTAAGTCGTTTTTTTTATTTAACATCTCTGAAGATTGATTCATCGTTATTTTATAATAATATCGTTGTTATTAATTGCATTGCTTTGTTGTGTTAGTTGCTTTAACGATTGAACATACAGAGATGTTTCCATTAACACATCTTATGCGGAGTCAATTAATTCAAAACTTACACTCGTAGTCGGCATCTCTGCGTCTTTTACGCGTGACACGGCTCTTTTGAGAAGGATATCTTACACGGAAACTGTTCACGATTTGTCTAATTTGTTTGCGAAAGTGTTTTGTTAGTTGTAAAGGTCCTTTGTTAGCCTTTACGTTGTTGATGGCTGTCAACTTGTCAGAATTTGAGCTTTAACCGGATTGTGTTGTTCCAGATATATCAGATGTGTCTTCTAATTCCCAATATCTGTCGACTCGATAAATAAACATATGATTTACATTTCAAAAATGTTATATGTGTATTCATAGACATCAACTATTATTGGTTTTAAGTAATTATAAAATATATTTTATACCAGAGGTTGCATTGGTTCTCACTTCTTTATTGTCTGTTTCTTTAAAAGTAATGAATGGAGCCTAGTAAAATTCATTTTGATCGATCAATTATACAAATATTATTAAAAAATCACAAAGAATATTCAATAGGTTGGTTAATGGGTTCAGCATCAACTTTTTGTATCTATTGAAAGCAGGAAAAACTGTCACAGCAAGGCGGTATAATGACCAGATAATTGAATCGAATGGAAAGCTTTAAAAATCAGTCCATTTCTTGTAGATAGTGGACGAAAGATCACTGCTTCGGGGATGAAAAATATGATTTTGGAACTTGGATGAGAAGTTTTGCTACATTCGTCCTATTTGCCTATAGTGCGAAGAATTGATTTAATATCATCTACATTTGGATAAGTTTTCATTGACTTAGGTTTGTTATTGTTATTTAATCAAACAACATAGACTTTTCAAATCATGAAGATTTATTCTCTTCCCTCTTGAATCTATGTAGATTATCACCAGAAATGGGTATTGATTTATCTGATGTATCGTTTCATTGCTTTGCTCTTTAGCGTTGCGTGAATATTATGATTTTGAAATAAAAGAGAATGGATATCACCGGCTCTTTATAATGTCAAGTCACATATTTCAGCAAATATTCCAAAGGGTTAACAGCGCCCCGTAGAATTTAAAGGAGTCAATTTTTATTCTTGGTGTAAAGTTGCTACGGGAGCCAGATTTTTACAACTGCGCACAGGTGGTGTCACTTTTCCAGCTATCGTAGGGCACGGCTTCTTTTTTATTTTTTTTATTTGGACGAAATGTGTGTTCTGTGAGTCGTTGAAATAGAGCAGGTTTGAAATCTTTATTGTATTTTTTACCTCACCCGTTTTTATTGCACGCGAAATAATGGCGTTCCCAAGAGTGAAGTAAAACATTCTTCGCATGTGCTTGTAAAAGCGTCTCTTCGTGAAAGGAGGAGTTTCTTCTTTAAAAAATGTAATGCACTCATTAAATGAATAGGAAGTGGGGGAGTTTCTTTGATTTATTTTGTTTGGCTTTCGACTGCATTATATGATAGATTGTCCAGTTAGGAATGTCGTTTTTTAAATGAAAGAGTTAAATCCAAACAAAATATTAATTTCAATGATAAAATGTATTATATTTCAGTAGATACAACCTTTTCTGGTTTTTTTTTGGAATTTGGCGACGGTTGACTATAGCTGGCCTCTTCGTACTCAACGCCACTTTTAAAATTTCTAATTATGAACAATAAATCTCCCTCATTATGGTTTGACCATATGGAAGGACTTCATGGTAGATTATTCCCTTGGCTTAAAAGAGCTATTTTATTCAACTGAAAATGAAATATAAAAATTCATGAAAAGTCTCGATGGTCGGCTTTTGAATCGTTTAAAAAGCTATCGTCCAATAAATTTATCATCGATGCATTGATATTCATATAATAAGTGTTTTTGCATGCATTTTGATTCCCCACGATGTATTGGTAGGTCCGATTATCATTTTTTGTAATCCTCATTTTGAATAAAATTTATCTGTATTGATGATTTGAAAGAATATAGAATTCGCAGAATAGACCGACCGTAAAAGATGTGCTCGTTATCTATTGTAGATAACGCTACTTTTGTGAATGAATATCTGATGTTGATAATGAAATCTATTTGCGTGTATGTATTTCATAACATCTCACTTTTGAGATGTGTAAACTGAATATTTTTAATCAGCTATCGGATGTAGGTGATTTTTATAGATTTATTAGTGAGTAGTGATTTTATAATTATTTTTGAATGATATATTATAATTTAATTTTTGTTGCAAATCTAGTCACTTACTATTTTAAAATCGAGAAAATTGAACTAAACCTGGATCGACGAGATGAACGAACGAAAATATTAATACCTATAATTGGTATTTCTAAAATAAAATATTTATTTTATTGTTAAATATGCATTTACTTGAAGAGAGATATATAACACTACAGATATTCAAACATGTATCTACCCTTTTTCGTTCAGTAAATCGGGCTCTTATTTAAACAGAGAACTTGCTTTGTGTGGAAAATGCTTCTGACCTGACTAAAATTTATTTTATTGCTGGCATTGTGGACCCGAACGTGTCACTGAAAGTTGACACATGCCAAACAGTTGACACTTTGTTGGCATATTTTTAAAAGCACGTGAAATGCTTTTTGCGATTAATGCAATATATTTGTCGTTCGTTTAAAGGGCAAATATGAAAACATGTTGACTTCGTATGAATTTTTTTTAGGAAACTGAATTGATAGCTCAATTAAGATAATAAGAGATTTTTTTACGGTTTTTCATAATGATTTATGAACAGTGAAATTATTTTCTTATGTTTAATGGATTATTTAAAGATCTATTGCATAATTGTAGCGTTGCAATGTTATATTATGTGGTGAGAATCATTTCTTAAAATGTTCTAACCATTTTTTACTTGCAAAAAAGTCGTAGAACGATCGTTGTTCTTCAGACGATGGTTGATCGTTTTTAAATGTTCATACATTTTTAATGACATGCTATTGTCTTTGCAGTTTTCTATTTACATCACGTCTTTTTGTTTGCGTCTACGAGCAGTATGTTTTGTACTGATTGACGATCCTGCCAAAATTATGGTTCCTATTTTTTTTTTGTATCGTTCTAGTTGTTGTTTCATTGCAAAGATTTAGCAATTAACGACGGAATTATCTTAAAATTTGCTTATGTAAAGAGATATTTAAATCTCAATATATATATTCTTAAAGCACGTTATACAAGTAAATATATATCACAGTTCATAGATAGTGTTATACGAAGGCTGAGTATAAAATCAAATAGTATTTTGTTGAAAAGGCAATATTGAAGAGGGTTATATTAAATGTATCAAGATATTGCTATTTTGATAGACTAGATTTGAAAAATAAAAATACGCTTCAAAGAGTAACTAACGAAGGACGATGTTTATGCAAATATAGCTAAGAGATGCATCAAAAATTGCTCATTAAAATATCTTAAGCATGTTCAGCGTTTTTTAACCACGTCAAAGCTTTGAAAAAGTGGCTGGAAAAAAGTCTTTGATATATTTTATGCTTGGGAATTAATTTCCTCTCATATCGTATCATGGATATTTAAATATCTAAAGAAAATTCTTTAAATATTGCATTTAGAGAATGAATTTTCGTGAAATACTTATTTGATCGTGAAATATGAAGCAGCAAGATTAGATCAGTAACAAACCTATTTTATTATATATTACACAACCCACTGTAAAAGGAAATACTGAGACTTCTTTTATAATCACAATTTATTGTATATAATACATTTTTCAGTGTCGTCTTTCATCGAACGCCTTTCATTGTTTCTTTAGAATTTGGCCAACCACTTTGCTGTTTTATAGCCTTCGATGCGTCTTAACTTTAAGACTAAAATTACACCATTATGCTAAAATTGTTGTTTTGTAATTGCTTGTTTAAATCTTTAGCAAAATACATTTTGGATCTATGCGGTGTTTTGTCATTTTGCAAACAAAGGGAGTGTTTTTCCTTGCGACATTTTTCTGTATCTCTCCCCTATAAACTCCCGAGTAATACCTGTATTTTCATACGTTAGTATGATTTAAAACAAAGATATGCATTCACCCCGCATTTCACCTCACTTTATGTCCGACGTCTATTCTTGTTTTCTCTTGGACTTATTTGCATTTTGTGCTTTTATATAAAGTAATATAGAATATTTCCTATTTATTATGATCATTGTTTGAAAAAAATGCATTAACCATTTGAAAAAATAAATATTTTTTTAATATTATTTCTGTGAATGTTGAATGAGGGAATGCTCACCCTTAACAGTATATTTTACTAAAAGCTGCAGTTTTTTACGGTTCTTGGAACTCATCTATTTCTATTAACTTTTTGGTGAATTTTTTTGGTGAAAAGCCCTTTTTAGTAATATGAATATCAACATTCACTTACCTTCTGGAGAAACTGCTTATTTTATAAAAAATATTTTTTGAGACTCACTTGAAGCGAGATAGTTGAAAATTATTTAATGGTAGGAAAAGGGATTAATAGCAATTTGAGAAAAATTGAGACGCACTTGCTTTGTTTTGTTTTTCGATAAAGCCTTACTTTTCATCGAAAGATGTTTTATCCGCCCTGTGAACTGAAATCCCATCGAACAATTTTCAATTTCGCTCGAGTTCGTTCGCTGTCAGGTCTAAAACTCAAGTCGAATAGAAAATTTCAAAGAAGCAGAAGAAGCAGGGCAGATGTCTTGGTTTGTCGTTTTCCATGATTGGTGACGCTTGTTGAGTTCCCGTTTCAGGTTACCCCCTGATCTTTTGATTCGCTCCTTTCGCAGCAAATGAGGGTAATTAAACGGAGCTCGTTAGGGCCCTTTATCCCACCTGAAGAATTTATTTAATTGTCGACTCTGTGAATTCGAAACCGTCACATCTTTCTTCTAATTCCTAATTTGATCTCATCTTTCATTTTTCTCCCCGGATGCTTCAATTAGATAAACGATAATGCGTACACAATATCGGTCGATATATTGTAATATTTTATAAGTTCAGCAGCAAGAGCGTTCATTTAAAATTAATTTTCAACGAAAAATTTGCAAGAAAATGAGTGTGGAAATCATCTTGGATATATCAATGATGATATAAAAACAATGATTATCATTTTTAATTGTTAAAGTTAAACATTTAATGTTAGTGTTCAAGTCATTTCGTAAGAAAAAATGATGAGAAAAGCAAGAAGGTCGAAAAAAGTCGGGAAAAGTGGTTAATTTCGCGCGTTTTTCGGGTCACTTAAAATTTAAAATGAAATATTAACAAAAAATAAATAAATAATAGAACGTAATACATAGTATATACACCAGTTTAAAATTTTAGCGTCATAATGTAATTTAACGTAATAAAAAAAACATCCATCGATAATTTTGAACAACGAGTGATCATGAGAAAGTAAGGATTTGCTCCGGTCATTAATTTGAGCCGCATTTATCCCTATGGATCGCTTTCTGCTTGATTTTTAAAAATCATTTTAACTCACTGCCAGAACAACGGAAAAACAATGAATTTCTCAATGCTAGCCTAAAAATTAAAATTTAAATATTGAAAGTTGACGAGGCTATGGTGAGTCAAATTGGTAACACTTGATCTGGCGAACCCTATATAGAAAAACTAAGATCATGGTGTGTTTTTTTTTTGTATCTCTATCTAACCTCCTTAATTTACTTTTGGCAGTAGCGATTGAGGCTCAGTTCGTACATACGTGGCGTATATGTTGTTTCTTCACGTATTCGAATTAATGGTGTTCACTTTGTGCTTTCAGAATCGGCATTGAGTCCCTCGTGTAAGAGTGATATGCGTTCGTCGCAAAATTAATTACGGCGTATTTAAACGCATTATTCGAATCCTATTGTTTTGTTTAATTTGCAAGGGTAATATTGTGTTCGCTCGTGTGATATTGCTCCGACGGAATCCCTTAAGCCCCCCCTCAACAACAACAACAAAAGGTCTTTTTTAATAAGAAAATATACCGGATATGTATGTGGATTCGAAATGGTTTGTTCTGTGTTCCTTTCAAATAAATACCAGCAGGCTAAAATATGATTCTGAAGTATAAAAAATAATGTATCTTTGCCGCATAGTACGTTCTTCTTGATTCGAATACTTATTGTATCAGATTATATGTGTCGCATTTTGCTAGGGAATCTCTTCTTATTGTGCCACATTGGACGCAGGCGATCTTCATAGGATATTTTCCTCGGGATTTAATACGGTCATTTCCTGAAGTCTTCCATATTTTCGTAGAACTTGGAGGTTGTTTATTAATTATTTCGGATAAAATTAAAGAAAAATACATTTAATTTTGTACAAAAATTAAAATATAAGCCCAAATAAAAAATAATTATTATGCATCAGCTATATACTACTTGAGTAGCAATAAAGAGAAAATTACCAAAATACACAGCAACTTTAACATTTGGTTTTTCATTAGAATAAAAGTTTTGCGAAATTACGCTTCTCATTTAGTTGACTTTTAGC
The DNA here is from genome assembly GCA_008973525.1 of Stenopsyche tienmushanensis. NCBI lineage: Eukaryota > Metazoa > Arthropoda > Insecta > Trichoptera > Stenopsychidae > Stenopsyche > Stenopsyche tienmushanensis. The sequence goes on along the minus strand of WACJ01000275.1, from coordinate 3,011,560 downwards.
TCTTTAAACGTTTTGTAGATACTGTATATAAAGAGGTTATTGTTCGTTTTATTAATGCGAGGTTGTTGTATGTTTTGGCAGAATAGAGAAAAAAATGCTTCAGAACAAAGAAAATGAGAATCAAAAGTAAAATTTTCTAAAATCCTTAAATAAGCAGTGCGAGTGGGGTTATATAAAATAAAGGTAGAATTGATCCAGATAATAGAAAAGGTAGTAAAAAACCCAAACTAATTGGTACAATGGAGCGCTTAATTATAATTATACTAAGAGACTTCTAGGGAAAGGATTTTTCATTTTGTGGTTTACATGCGGTTAAATTGGGGTAAGACTATTTGAATAGGAATTTTACGTAAATATTTACGTGAAAAAAAATGTACCGAAAATTGATATAAATTTTTTAGTTTGTGGTTAACGATTTTTTCTAATTTATCGATTCCAATTGAAAGTCTTCTATTCTTCTATTCAAGTCTATATTGGACGACGACGCTCTGGCAACATTTATTTGGGAATACATTTTTTTATTCCGGCGGATAGTCATAACAAAAACAAGTCCTGCCTACTGTAGTTTGTCCACGCTATTTAAAGTTATGAAATAGTTGTCAGTAATAACCGTCTTCCCACTTCCTTTGTACTTGTCAGTTAATTCCAGTAGCACTTTTTCACCTAAGTTGACCGCTCTCTGGCTTCTTCTTTTCCAGTATACAGGATACCTTTACAAGGATTCCATTTCCTGAATCATAGACTCACCATTTGGATTTTACAGACATTTGGTGTAAACATATTTTTTGCAGCATAGGTAAAAGAAAAATATCATACTAAATATGGGTGTTTTCAAACATATGATGCGAAATGTTTTTTTTACTACAAAGATAAAAATACAAATCAACATGAGAAAGATGATAAAATATCTTATGTAGCGCAAAAAAAAATATCCTTAAAATAAAAATAAGGTTTAAATAAAAATATCCTTTTTTTTCGAAACACGGATCTCGAACATTTTTTTAAAACTTTAAATTCTGCAAAACTCTTCAATCAATAAAGTTAGGGAGTTTCAGTAAGATCTATACATAACTACAATTAAAAAAACTCATCGCAAAAGCAAAATGGTCTGGCTAGACCATTTCATTGACAGAAGGGTTAAAATCAATAAACCCATCCGTAAAACTTGTTTGAAGCACTTCAATATTTTAATGCTATCTTCGATGTAAAACATGTTTATCGGTAAAGTTTTAGATAAATTATTACAATGTGAAAAGTGGGATTTTTTAAAAATAATCCCAGTTTTGTTTCAATTGATATGTCGTAATAATAGAGATGATTAGCAAATGAACAAGTTACTGTAGTTTTCTATTAAAATCATTGAATATTTACATATATCAGTTAAGAAGCCGATATGCTATAATCACTTGGTTGGATTAGTTTAATTAATCAATTGGAAATGAAGTACCAAAATAATGTTGAGTCTGAAGCTTCTTCCGTTTTGCGGAGTTGAAAATTATTTTTATATTTTCGAGGGTTGTTTATTATTTTGTTATAAATTTCAAATCCTTTTGTGCGGTTTAAACAATGCGCCTACGTGCTCCCATTTATGTTAATGCTTAAATCGCGAGCCGTTTCCATTTAATAACGAGTTGGAAAAACATTCCGCCCCCTCAAAAAAGAGAAAAATATTAAACGAAGGGTGCTTCGTTTTAAAAATTCAAACGTCACGTTCCAAAGACATTGTTTAAAAATTTGCTCTAAATCGCTTATAAAGGCTCCGAAATTGCTCGGCTCGCGTCGACGCGAATTATAATTTGTGCAACATTCTCATTAGGCTTGTAATTTATGTACAGGTTCTAATTGTGAATTCTGCGAGTGTATAACCGGTTGAATTTCGAAGAAATTTGTGCCACTTGGAGAAATTAAAATGTCATTTAGACGCGGATTAATCTCCCCGTGTATAGTTTTTGTGGTGATGCTATATTTTTATGGTCGTTTGTGTGTGTCGAAGATTGAAGAGCTGTTGAAAATCAATACGGCATTTTAAAGAATTGTCGCAATCCAATCCATATGAAATTTTCTTTATTTGTCTTCGAGATACGATTTGTCATTCCCTTGAAAAGACCTTGATGGATCGAGCAGTAGGCAAAGGACTCGATATATTTCTCCAGGTAATTGGATAGATTATGTCTTTATAGAGAGAGCAGCATTATACGTATTAGTGGAGTTGATTGAGCGTTGGATTTTATTTTGCTTCGTTCCAGTGTACTTGATTGATCGTATATGATACCATTATATTTTGTCTTTGATTAATTATTAATTTTATATGGATGAGTGGCACGTAAATATTTTTATTATTTTACAGTGTGTTTTGCACATGAATTTATTTTTTGGGGTTGTGGTATTCATTTGCTACGTTTCACAGAGAGGCCTTTGTTCTAAGAGTCAGGATTGTCGAAATAGATTTTTTCCCCAACATATTGAAATAATACCCTAAATTTGAACTTTAAATCATCATAATTATTAAAGCTTTTTGGGTATGATGGTTTCGATGGATATTCGCGACGGTATTACTCTGCAAACATTTTTTATAGATTCTTTTTGCATATTTCCAAAAATATTTCTTCCTATTGCTTGTTTGCAAATTAGACATGCATTTATATACTACATGTTGTTATATACTATATTTATATACATAAATTGGTGTTTTTTAAAAATGTCGTTTTTGTTATTGGTTTATTCTATCACGTCCCATTTTATAAATTTGTAAAGGGTGGTTTGTACGTAATGGTATAAATTACCCGCATTAGGCTATATCAGTTCGTTTTTTTTGTTCCTGGGATAGTTCTCTTATTCTGTCGCAAAATTTGCGACGTCGCCATTCACAAAAGCTTTATTGTAAGCCCCTGCTAGAGATTATCGCGGTGAAATTTGTTCAAAGACCCAAGACGATTATTGCTTCATCGCCACGTTTACATCCGATGTGCGGAAGGTAAGACATATTTTCTCTGCGATCTTTTATGATCACAGTTTTATATCGGAAATTTTACGCCCAGTACATCCTCTAGATGTGAGGTTTCTAATATTAGAGTGGTATCAAATGAGATTTTTTCTGAATTTCGACGATCCATATAAATGGAATTTTACGATGGACCGCGACGCTTGCCTTTGCTCCCGATGAACCGAAACAATTTATTTTCTGTGATTTTTCCGCTGGGTATATATATTTTTGCTTTATATATTCATTCAGTTTTTTTTAAATGTATATTTATAAGATGAACATTTAAAAAATATGGGCACATTCCACGCTGAAAAACCTTGGGGTTGCTCTTTTAAAAATCCACAAGAAGTGGTTAAATTTAATGGAAATGTGCGTTGGAATGTCAGGAATAATGTAATTTCAAATATATTTCTTGCATTTACTACCAATCTAGAGTACTTTTATGGCTTTTGTGAAACTTTGTCTCATTTCCATATGGCATACCTGGGGGTATAATGGGTACGTTTATTACAGGGTAGGGTACAACGTTTTAAAATTGGATGGTTCACGTGATCTGTTCAACTATCGGACTGGAGAGGTGTCAAAAGGTGTAAGGCGATCAGAAAAAAAGTGTTTAGATCTCGTCATTTTTAAAATTTTAAACAAGATACAAATTAACTGATGACAGCGGAAGGGAGATACACTTTATCGTTTTCCAAATCTTTTTCTGCCCACAGGGGCTGCTTATAGTATGGGAGTTAGTGATATTACTTGTGTAATTATTCCTACTAAGCTGATTCTTTTTGTTCAATATTGTATGTAAACAAAACAGCAGTCAGTTTTTGAGACCTTGTATCGAAAATAGATGACGTTTATTTAATAATACTACTTCAAATTCATAGACAAAAATTAGCTTTGTAGGTTATCATTTAATGTCAGCGAGTACAATTAATCAAGATTTGAAAATTGTTATTAATGTCCGCAACGTTGAAAGCTCGGTAGATTGTAACTTTCCTAGTTTACATTGTATAAACACTGATTGAAACAAAAATTAGCTTTGTAGAAATGGGTGCAAAATTTCGGGCGCCGTCTCCTTTATTTGTACTTGTCGGAAGGAAGAACGCAACCACGATCCTTCCATTTCGTTAACTCTACACGCCAACGTTATGTATCTTCGTGATGCCATTAATCCACGATTAAATCGCGTGATTTGGGAGATTAGCTTTTTTATGTCGAAACAATTTCATCCTACACTACACGCTCAACAAATAATTAAGCTTGTATTCAAACCGTTAGACTTGATCTTTTTAATCTTGTCTCAAAGTTCATGAACAATGTATGCTGCTAATTTTAACGTACAGGTGGGGATTATAAATTCTTAAGTATTGCAGAAGCTCAAAACTATCTAAATTTATATAACATGCAGTATGTTGGATATTAGGGGGATTGGAAATAAGGAGGCGTAATAAGGGACTTGTTGGAGATAAACATGGTTGGAAGTATGTGGATGATTAAAACTAAGAATGTTTGAATTTCGAGAGTGAAACATTTGAAATCTCCGTAGGCAGGGTATGTGATACAATAAATAAAAAATATATATACAAAAGTACGTGAAAAACTCAATTTGAACTATGTATTGAATCCTTAATACGTTGATGATCACAATTGTAAAAAGTTTTAATCTTGATTATTAATGAAATAGAGTTTAATTCCAATTTATCAGAACAATTTGTATGTTATACATACGAACCGTTCACGTCTCTCATGTGCGATATTCACATTTGTCCCGCGCTCTGTAAAAAATTCGGCTCTCAGATAATTTGTGCAGATATTTTTATGCCATTGAATGTTCTATTATATTAATAACGGATATTTTAATATTTTCCAACTCGAATTATTTATCATACAATTAGTAATTATTTGAATTAAGAACGTTTGATGCTCATATTTTTATAGAAAAAAAAGAATGATCACCATTTTCTCTCAAGAAAATCTCTTCTTAAAGTTTTTTTTGAATGTTTGAGTTATGTGATTGAAAAATCTAATGTTTTCTGCGATATGAGAAAAAAAAGCTTTAAATTGTTTTGTGGCATAATCAATCATTCCGTTTTTGTGTTTATTTTTAATTTAGTTGTATTTTTCTTGGCTATTGTTCCACATTTTTGTGTTTTACTTTAGATCTATATTTGTAGTGGCTAATTTGATTTATATAACATCGAATAGAATTCCATTAGTTATATTTTTTACTATCGAGTATTTTGTTCGCAGGTGGAAATTTGTTTTCCGACGTGGGGAGAGTAAAAGAAGAAGGTGGTATTGTTCACGGAACGCTGGAGAACATTGAGGGTCTCGAACATTTAGGTCTAGGCCTGGGGAGAAGGCCCTGGCTCGGGTTACCGTCGTCTCTTCATCATCAACACCGTCGCTTATTGGCTAAACACGATCCAGGCCCACCTCGCCTAGTGAGTATATCTCCTTATTTTAAATATTTAAATATGTATGTTTTCAACAAAGTGTTCTACAATCAGGAATTCATGAGCGAGAATGAAATGATTTCAATGCACATGGAGTGGTCAATAGAAAAAATAACACTGCATCAATATAAAACTATCTTTTCCTAAAGAAACTTACTTAAAAGTAGTATGTGCTTTGTATTTAATAAATAAGAAAAACCAATATAAACAAGATCTCAATGGTTTTTGGTTGATGCGGTGAAACTTCGTGTATTGTACTTGTACAGTAAACTCTCGATTATCTGTGCGCGGTTTACGGATTATCCGTGCTTGAAAAATATTATTCTTTTAAATTAAATTAATTTAATAAAAGGAAAAGTCCGCTCTTGGACATAAATCGTTCCAATAAAGGTTGGCAATGGTCTTATAAAAGGGATTGTTCCCAAAAAATATATTTTTTTCTAATGTAGGGAAATATGTAAACTAATAAGATATTCTGGGGAAAAAATTCCGGGTGACATTTGAAGCGCCCTCGTACTAACTACTAATAGCCACATATTTGCTTAACTATAAGCGTTTTTTTAATAAATAAAAGATATTAAAAATATGAAATAAAAATTTGTATTGTATGATATTATTTTCAAAGCCAAGTAAAAGTTTGATGATTCGGATTATCCGTGTCCTCTCCAGCATTAGACCGGATAATCGAGAGTATACTATATTTCCATTTTAGAAATATTATACATTTTTTAATAGATATTGCCCAAATATACGAATGTATTAAACAGGATCGCGATTTCAATTACCCGTGATAACGATTAGTTTTTTATAAAGTGAGATTACAGTCTCCCGCATATAGCGGTGCGTAATAAACTAAGATCTAAGTTTCCCGTAAAATATGTGTTAATGTAAATAAACATTAAAATGGCTGAAGTCTGCTTTGGAGTATTATTCGTTTTAATTTTGTATCAGACGTTTCCTTCCATGTTTCTACACAACCACCAATGTATTTAGGATGTTTTCTCTTCTGGTTATATATCTGAAGAATTGCAAAGCACATTAAAGATGCACCATTGACAGTTTTTGGACCCCTGGACCCATTTCGTTTTATTGTGTCAGCAATTCTTAGACTAGAGATATTTTTTCCTCCAGTTTTAGATTATAGTATTATAAATTGACTAGGTCCTTTAAATGTATCATTAGAAATAAAACAAATACATGGAAATGTACAAATTGCTATTATATTAATTAATTTTGTTATATTTATAATATTTGTTTTTCGTTTAGGTTCTATATTGATTTTTTCAATTTATGGCAATAATATATTTTGCTTGGGGTTAGTGAATACATCACTACGAATGAAGACTCAATATTTCTCGTTCGAGATTATACATCTTCGAGCTTTGTTCTACTGTTAAATTTTATGTTTTTGTCGTTGAGTAAAGATTGAGCTGATATGTTTGATGTTTCAATTCTGTTTTACGACGCGCTTTTTTTCTTTTGGAATACATTTTACAGGCGCGTTGTCACTCTTCGTCGGTCGTATTTCTTTTTCGCTTTGTATCTGCGCTTTATCTTTAAGCACTTCGTGATTTAATTTCATAGGAGTGCTATTATCTAAATTCGTGATTTACAAGAGGTTTTACTTTTATCTCTGTTTGTTTACTCGATTGGAGGGTAGTGAATCAGCATTTGCTCTCGCTGGTCTCACATTTTCATTCATATATGTAGAAGGACTGTACAGAAAAGGTCGCCCCTCATACATGTGTAATTTTATCTCCATAATATTATCCAATGACCCCCGGCGGCTAGCTTTACGAGTTGCTACAAAATTTATTGTCAGTTTTTCTCATGGAGCTTATTCAAAAATTATATTATATGGGATCGTGTAAATCACAATTGTCACTCTTTATCAAAAAAGAATTTTCAGACCTCAAACGTGGATATTTAGATGTAATATTCAAGATGATGCCCAAATCGCACTCAAATATGTTAATTTGTACGGGATCTACTGTTTATGCAATTTATACTTAGAGTTATATGAAAGAAGTTGAATTGTTTATCATATTGGTTTTCTGAGTGTCAAATTCAGAAATTCAAGTTTTTTTTTCATGAATGATTGCATATTTAAATATCACACACTTAATTAAGTACAGTAGAATCTAGATTATATTTGTCCGGATTTACATACACATGTAATAAATTATTTTTTTATTAAAATAATCAATGATCTATTTTGGCTTTAAGCTAACTTTTCTTTTAAAAGCTGCCAAATCGAGAATACTTGAATGAGATATATAAATTGTCCTGAATTACACTCTTCTTGGTTTTCAAGGCATTTTATAGTAACATTTAAGCACTGAAGAGCTTCAAGATGTGTGGGATCAATATCTCCCTCGCAAATCCCTTCTTTGTCTTCTCGACCATGTTCTTCTGAGACAGATATTTGACTATTTTATCATAATTCGAAATTTAAAATCCAGGATCGTTTGCATCACAATTAAACCACTCGGTTACATCTTCTTCATCGCATTCAGCACATATAAAAATTTGTACTATAGCTTCCGCAATGTTTCCTATATTTTCACGTCTTGATGTCAAAGAATTGTTGGCTAGTTTTTTTTTTCTAATTGAAGCCGGTCTCATCACCATTGTATATAAATTCTTCGTCGAATCTTTCCTTCTCTACAAATAGCTTTAACGTGTCAATTAATGTATTTGCTGAAGGTATATCAGCAGAAAGCTTTTTCACAAGTAAAGCAGTTTTTTTACTGACACTGAAATGCACACCAAAATTCATGCGTAAATAGCGAAAACGTAAATGTTAAGGATGTCATTTCAAGGTTTCAATATACTTGCATGCTCACATTTTTATATTATTTTTTTGAATATTCCAAATTTAAACATCTAAATATGAGCATGAGGTGGTAATTGAAACTTGGCTGTAGAATGCTTTGTTAAATCATACATTCAGTCTTAGCTTGTGTATTACGACAGGTTTACAGTTGCGGAAGTGGTCTGCGAGTGCTTTACAATTTGAATTGCGCATCAAAGGACTTCATTATGTTATTTTTTGCTGGCGGCGAAACAACGAGTACCACAACTGCAGTGAACTGTATCGAGGGGATGAGAAGTGGATGCTGCATATGAATGTGAAATCCAAAAGGAGGTTGCTTGGGATTACTCGTTTTCATTTCCACGGAAAACTGAGTTTTATTAAAAAAAAAAAAGTTTTTATTTACGATTTTGCATATAGGGGATGCGATTTATTTTTGCCTTTGATGCAAAATATGCATTTGGATTTTTTTCATTTATTTTTACTGCTTGATATTTTTTTCCATGTTAAAATAATGTCTCATCGTTCAAATACGTGACATTTTGTCGAAACAATATGTAGAGTGCACATCTCCGAATTTTTGATTTATAACAGTATTTTCGTGTAAATATACGCTTTTATGTTTTACATTTTGTTTAAGGTCCATTTTGATACCAGAATTTTTAAAAATCGTATTTATCAACAAGCGTGACCATAAGATCATTTTAGATAAAATTTATTCATTTTTCTGAGCTAATTATTTGAATTAGAAATGAAATTGATTGTTTGTCTGATTTTTTTTTAGAAGTTCATAGGACTTAAGGCATGATTCGTAAATTAAATTAAAGTGTAGTAAATTAACCATTCATAATGCACTCGTGAACTTGAAAATTTATCCAGACAAAAGCGGTCTGAACTTTTACGAAAGACCATGTCGAGTGACGATTATGCCGTAAGAGAAATAGATGTTCAGCTCATAAATGTATACGTCGTAAATGCAGGATCCGCTACATTTAGATCTTGTTGGTATATACAAGATCTGCAACAGATGTGTTATGTGCTTATGAATATCTTTTAATAGTATAACATTTACGGGTTTTCAGTATATAGTTAATTTCGCAGAAGGAAAGTCATTCAGAGTTAATTTAAGACTTTCAGCCAGTTAGCTTGAAAGTCACTTGAAAAGCGAAGCAGGTTATTTATTTTCTGTTTTTGCTTCTTAGCAACATGGTAAGTAGAAGCTATTAGTTTTCGAAAGCTTTGAATTCACTCGTCTATGTGTATTTTGGATTAATGTTATGCGTGTGAATCTATGATAGATTCAAAAACGTGTTTCGAAAATCTGAGCGAAAGGCGGCTTTCGATGATCATTGCAATCTAATAATGACCCAAGCAGTTACATTTTATATCGTGGCCACTCATTGTTCCAAATGATTAATGGATTTACCCATCAATTGGATGCAGTATTTTTATTCTATTGCAATCTTTTAGATTGCAACAAAAAACCTAGTTAGAGTCTTCTATATTTGAGATTGCAAAGATATCACATCAATTTTATTCCGAACTTAGGGCTTAAGCATCACAGAATTATTTCAACGTATCAAGATCGTATCCTTGCCTGTTTGGAAATATAAGGTGATGCTGGAAATGGTTCACATTTTCATCTCGGCACTCTTCCGGAAGACTATGGTTGTGTATGAATATTTAATAATTAGACCCATCTTACTACTGTTTGCCTTCGATAAAATGTATTTTTTTTAGATGGAATTGAAAAAGCACATTTTCCTTTTGCTCCCTTTTCCGAGCCCAAAATATTTATGGAAAAAATCCAGAAAACGTGAGCATGAATCACAGACGTGATTCATTTGCATCTATATTGAGTTGCCTCGTGAAGCTCGTTTATAATACGTATGCTTTTTAAACCGAACAAATAAATACGAGCGAAAATATTAAGGACAAATAGTCACAGTATCCAATTTTTCCCTGACTATATATTTTTATATTATTTTTAATGTTGCATCGATGAAATATCGATTATTTGTTATCTCACTTGATTGGGTATTTCATTGATGAAAATCGTTCAAACTTCTTTGGTGTGTGTTTATTTAATAATTCTCCGATGGTTTACTATTAGACCCATAATGGAAAGATTCAGCGATTCCTCCCGATGTGGGCTACGATCTGTAATCATCGTTTTGCACTGAATATCACAATCTGAAAAAGCACTATCAAATTTTAGGGTTGCTAGTTTGCTGGGTAGTTCGCCTGAGATTCAAATCACGTTTGCAGGATCATTTCTTAACCCATATAACCACATCGTCAGCTGAAATATCCCGTACTTAAGTCGTCTAGGCAGCCATTTTCTCATAAAAAAGTTTACATCCTTTGCTTCAAACAAAAAGTTTAATAAATGTGTATATACGGTGTTTCAAACGCAATACATTATTTTTATTTAGCAAATATATTTTTTAACAGAGGAATAGGTTTTTCTCTTCCAGGATACTTAGTCCTTGCACAATTGTCGAAATGTTCTCAAAAAGCGCCCGTTGAACATGTTTTATTTATCATTGCTATAACGATCTCAATATTATCTGAAGTGTGAAATATTTCGAAAAACGTGAAAAGGAAAGGATCATTAACTAAATATTATATACTCAATTTAGTCTTACGTTTAATTAATTAAAACTAGATTTTCCGATGATATTACATACGTATCGTGTTTTTTAACATTGTTATTAATCAATGGTACTAAATATTTTCATATTCAGTTATATAAAGTGAAAGAGGGTGCGTACCTATAAATAATTTATTCACAAACTTATATGACGTGGAAAAATCATTCGGACTCCGATAATGCTTATTTAACCGTGTGGTCTGTATACTATTCGTTCGGAGAAGCTTTTTTCATAAAAAGTAAATGGTTCTATTTATCCAAGGGATGCTTTAATTATCCTTAAGAATACATGTATCTATTTGCGTTTATTGACACGCCTAGTTTGGTGACCTAAGTGACGAAATATCCTTATTGACTATGATTCTCATGGGGAATTTTCTTGGAAATTTTATATGGTGGCTTTTCGTTGTCTTATATAACTAAGATAAAGAGAGGTGAATATTTTTTTTTAGGTGGGATAAGATCTTCGAGGGAAATTATCATCATTTTTTGATTGTGTCATAATTATCGATGTACGTCCAAAAGTTTGATAAGAAGACGTGTTTATGAATCGTGTCTTGATATTCTTGTTTTTAAATTTTATAAATGCTAATTAGTGCTGAAAAATACCAATAAAACATACATAATGCGTAACACAATTGTACGGATTATAACAATAAAAATATCGCAGAAAAAGTTTCTGCGATTTTGCAATATAGTTTTTTTTAAATTTCTCACTTAAATATGCATAAATTTCGAAGTTTTAAACATATCTTACCATTTTTTTAAATTTGTACTCACCAATATCTGCAGATTACACTGATAAGCATCAAAACACAAAAAAAAAAATATTTACACTCTTAAAACTCTTAATTTTAAATATTCTTATGCTCTTAAAAATCGTCTTATACAGTGTACTTTCGATAATCCGGGGCGGATTATCCGTGCCTGAAAAATATAATATACATGTATTTTTTAATTTTGGATATTCGGATAATAAAGCCATTCCTGAATAGTACTTAGGTATTATTTACAGAGATCAAGATTAAAGAAATAAAACATTTTAAAGCAATAGGGATGATGCTTGTATCTTAACTACCTAAACAAACACCTGTTCTCATGTTTGATTGTAAAATTCTCTCAGATTGTGAAAATGGACCCGGGGTGATAACAGTGATGGCTTGATTACTAAAATTTTAACATGTATGGTACTTTCTGAATTATTGGAATTCGCTTGCAAATACGCGATCATCCTACCATACATGTTAACTGTGAGCGTTTTTCTTAATAAACAATGAGTATTAAAATTATGAAATAAAAATTTGTATTTTAAAAATGATATTATTATCAAAACCTAAAGTAGAAATTTGATGATTTGGATTATCCGTGTTTGTCTTCCCCGGCAAAGATACGACGGTTCATGTAAAACTAAACCTTTCTTGTGCCCGGTGTTAAGCGTGTTAAATGAATATCATGCTCTGTGAGCGTCAGTACAGTGTTTTAACCGCGTTACAGCAAAATCGCGCTATAGAATTACTGTGTTATGAACATACAAATGTTTTTTTTTAAAAAAAACTCGGCACGAGATTTTTTGCATGGTTTCGCATATTTAAACTCTTTGACGGAGCAGAATGAAAATATGTATGCTCATCAGGAAAAGCTCTCTGGGAGCTTATTCAAATTCTGTTGCCAGGCGATGAAGGGCTCCTGGCGCTTTATTCAATGGATGTTATCATTTTATTTGTGCGCATTTATTTTTCGTATAATAAAATAAACAATACTTTTTTCATAATTTGCGATTTTTTGGAGCATTAAATTTTTCGTCGGAATTTTGGAGAAAGCTAACTTAGTTTGTTTTGTTTGACATTCAATGTGCATGTGACGTTTTAGCGAATGTATTGAAGTACATTACGTATGTAAAGAAAATAATATTATATTTGATATATCGCTAATAAATTTATAATTGCTTCGGATGTGCGTTCGTCTCTTTTCAAACGGAGAAATTCTTTGTGACGGAGATTATTCTCTATTGTGATGTAATGTCAAGATTTCGAGCTCAATATCTCATTTGAAGGCAATTTCGGAATTAAATCGTTGCACGAGTATTTCTTTGTGTGAGCACTCGGGAGTGTGATTTTCTTTGATCGTAAAATTGACACAGCGTATGGTCATATCACATATTTACAAATGGCTGAAAATGTGATGAGGGTACGAAACGCTTTCTGAATATCGTAATAAATCGTAAGGTACAATAGCGTCCATTATCTAAAACACCCTCTGACAGATGAGGCCTCAATTTTTCCTGCTTCTGAAAATATCGACACCGAGAATAGACGACCCATTGAATCTCAAAGAAATTACATTTATGTTCAATGAAATGTTAGACAGATATTTTCGTCATTTATTGTTCGATTAAAAAATATCTGACTTCATTATTTCGCTTCATAAAACCGATGCCGGCGATCTATCCCTAGTATCTTATTGTGTGTGAATCATATTCTAGTGACTGATTTGTATTTCATCTTAATTTAACTTTTCTCTAATTTGCAAGGTTAATCATTATATTGCGGAATACATACAGAATTGGAGCAATTATGATGATTCTAAGATGCCTTTCTTAAGCGTCATGTAGGTAATCAATTAGACGATTGGGAATTTTTTTATCGATCGAACCACATTTGTCATTTAAATCGGCTCTTAGTATGATTGGAATAATTTGGTTTGTTATTTGAGCTCTTCGACCACAGTAGCTTTTTTATATCTTGTTCTACCTATTTCGGCATCTCTTTCGCAGGTACGACGATCATCTTTTTAGCTGATTTTGCTTTTTTGTCCGTTGAAGGGTAACTGCGAAAATCTATTTTCTATTTCCAATTTGAAAAACGTATTACGTAGAGGAGATCAATGCCGGTTCCTTCTACCATCTCGTATAAATATTTTACGAACCTCGTATGAACAAAAACCAGCGCACTTTGTAGTAGTAATGAATGGCTGAATTTAATCGGATCGTAATAACATAGATCGTATAAAAAATGGGGTGCAGATTTATTACACGGATTAAACTAGCCTGCTAGATAGGATAATCATAGAAGTTAAGGGTACCTTCGTGCGGTTTTAGCTGTTGAAATTAGCTCGGCTTTGCAATTGTACACTGAACTGTTGGTATTATTTTTTGCTGCTTTCCTACATTTACTGCGGTAACTCTAAGTCATTAATCATTGAATGGAACGACTTTGTACAAAGGCCGTAGGATTAATAAATGCTCGCCGGGTGGACAAAGGCCTCACGTTTGCAGATTTTATCACAAGTCTTTAACCGACATTTACACATTTATTATTAAAGATACTATCGTGGTTTTATGTATTAGATTTTCTATTTTTGTTATCCCATAACATTATAGATTGATAATAATATTGATCATTCCTTTTAGTCCTGAAAAATTGATAAAAGTGTCAAACAAAAGATCATGTTTGTAACAAATTCGACATGTTCCATACATTAGTATTGTATGGATTAATCATCAAAGCAGTCGTAGGATATTTTCAGGGCAAAGAAGTAAAAAAGCTTGGTTTGATCATCGTCCCTTCCCTTATAAGTTATTTATATACGAATTATTATTTTTTTACTTCGACAAAACTAAATTATTAGTATCACTCCAGCAAATGGTTTTCGTTAAATTTCACTCTCTATCTAATGGATGATACTAATTAAGATCTGTATAAAATTCCTTTTCTGACTTCTGATTTTACGTTATATTCATTTATTTAAATAGACTTGACTATTAAATATGAGTTTCATAAAACATTCTATGAATTTATTTTGAGTCCGTAAAAAGCCATCAATTCATTATTGATATAAAATAAAATGCATAACACTTTCGTGCGGTAGATGTGAAATTTCTTTGCGCCTAGACAGAGTTGATTTTATGAATTGTTTTAACCCCTTTTTGTTAAGGGAAATTGTTAACTAAAATATGGAGCAGTGCTTGTGTAATATATAATAAAATAGGCGCGCTACTAGTCAAGTGGTTGCTTTATGCTACGTATAGGCACACAGACGTATACACTGTAGAGGCGGCAGGGCGCATGCGCGTAGCTTGTCTATGATGTATGCGACGGAGACGGAGAGACTATAAATTATTCTCCCTCTTTTTACGACCAATTGTCGCATAGAGTTTCAATTTACGTGACGTTCCAGTTAATTCAAGTTAATAATACAAGTTTAGCTTCTATTAGCCTTTCTTTTAAAAATGTAACAAGTATGGCGCTTATTGATTGCTGCTTTTAACTTATGAAAAATAGCAATGACGCAGCATTACTTAATTATCTTTTATAAAGGTAATCTTACAACTGTATTTTTTCATGAATGATTATTTAATTGTTTCAGATTAAGTTGGGTGAAGGCATAGAACTTCTCGAAGAACAGGTTCGGTCCGTCAAATGGGCCGACTATCGGAAATTGACGCGTAGCTTGGCAGCGCTTCTGTTCAGTCCTGCTGAACTGGCGACGTGTTCGGTTACCGGTCAACGTTGGAGTCGAGCTGGCCTCGAAGAACGTCCAACTAAACCGCCATTGGATCGACACAAAGTTCAGGCTATCATATGTAAGTTTGATGAATTATTCTATCATTTACGTCTATAAATGTGCGAATTATCCGTGCACAAATCTTTTCGGAATTGTTGGATCTGACACCATTAGAAATGGGGAGTAAGTCATGAGCCTGGGCCCTTGTGCTGACTTTGGCTATACGTAGGGTCATCGTGGTCGGGGCAAAGTCTCGCAGCTGGATCTCTTTCGAAGCAATTGTATTTTGTTTTCCTGATCATCTTCAACCTTTCGAAACTTCTTTTTCGATTTAATAATGAATATAATATATATAAATGACCAGAGCTTTTATTGCGTGCTTATTAGGGTGATCCTTATTTGGTCCTTAAAAAACTATTTCAGTATTTTTTTCAATTTTTAAAAATAATATTAAGTCACAAAGTCAAGTCTGTAAACACAAGCTCCATTTCTCAAGACGGTGTTTACAGCTGTAGTGTTAAAAAATAAAAGTAATACTTAACCAATAGAAGTCAACTTTGAACATATTTGGTTTTGATTGGTCGATAAGCCAAATATTGCTTTTATTTTTAATTAATAAACTCCCGCCACTGCTTATGGACGCCATGATAAGTTGAAATAAGTACGTATAATTGGGGAAACAAAAAGCGCGTGCTCTCGCTAATGGCTGAATTTGAAGTGAGCAGCAAGGCAGGCCTCAATCTCAATACGTACCCGCAGGAAATAATCAAGAAAGGGGGAAGGGAAAGAGGGGTGACTGTAGTGAAGTAGTGAGTCTTTTTCCATGCTATTCCACTTCAAAATAGACTAATAAACATACCAGAATTAATAAGCCAGATTAATAGTTAAGTGGCCATACAACGTTTTTTCTGAAACTTTGACTTATGGTAGCGAACTCTAAAATCTTTTTTTTTTGTTTAAATAAAAAACACGTATTCATTTTTTTAGGGCAGAAAATCATATGACGGAATGATTGCCTAATTTTTTAAAAGTTGAAAAATAAAGACCACCCTAGTGCTTATAGTACGTACCTTCAGTAAAGTCGGTTATTTTTGATCTGCTATAGAATTTTTACCTGGAATATTAATGGTTTTTTAATTTTATTTTATATTTAAACTTAGTGATAATTGTTGTAAAAAAATGATTTAATATGAATTTACCTATAGATGAAAAAAATGTATTATTTTTAACGATTTGTTTAGTATTGTGTTTTGGAAAGTATATGAATATTTTTATAGTTTAGTCTTATGTGGATTATATAATATTATGATGGCGCTATAATTACGTGTTTAAGCTAGAACCAAAATATCGTCGGAAAACACATTTACTGTGAATTTCCTTATAATATGGGAGCATTTTTGATATTCAAAGCAGATTTTGACTTCGTATAAGATTAATTATATTCCTCAGGTTGTTTCCTGAAATTTGTAATGAGGTCAATCTCTATTCATAATCTAATTAAGATAAGATCAGGGTTGCTAATTCTATTATAAAGTTCAAATAACCGAATTAACGCCTTATCCGGCCGTTGTACGTACGCATCGAAGGATCTTTAGATCTATAATGCTGTATTGCGAATTATTAAGGTTTTTTTAAATTTATAATGCACCTGTATGTATGATGCGTGCTTGCGGATCCTTATTAGTTAAATAATAATACTGTCAACAATATAAACGATGCGTGCAAAATATGTACAGGATGGGTGACGGAATTAGTATATTTTGCGGACTCGTTTTCATGAGCTTAAGTACCAGTCCCAAACTGGTGATATATGGTCAACGACTACAGCATAAATTATTTTGTAGCAGTAGGCGACATTAACAATAATTATAACTTCGGTATGTTATAACATGTGTTTTAAGCACTCAACTAGAGTGTGTGTTAATTTTTCACCATAAGAGATTAGTGTTCTATAAAATAATGTGTTATGTATCATTGCATATCTTTGATTAGATTTATGATTTGTAAAATAAATTATTCAATCTTTTATTAATCTTATTTTCAATTATTCCTCATCAATTATTTCGATTGTCATGTAAAAAAAAATATTTTTCTTTTTTTATAACTTGTGATAAAAATGATTTGGAGGTTTTGAATAAATCTAATTATTGGAAAATTAGCTGTAGCTTATAGTTTTTCTTAACAGAAAAGACATTCAAAACTATAATTAAAGCACTGAGTTAGATGCATCATCGTTTTCAATTGGTAGATTTCCCACAGGTTTTTGCAAAGAAAAATATTGATTATTCAGTCTTAAATAAAAACAAATATGATACAAAAGAACTTTATTGCTTTGATGCCTTTCTCAAAAAAAAGGCTAAAGACAAGATAAAATTAGGCGAAGAAAAAAATAGCAATGTGTCTACAAAGATATTTTTCTGATTTAATTTTTATACAATTAATTTATTTAACAAATTATAATGCTAAAATTAGAAAATATAATATTGGGCTTACAAAGACTACACATAGTAATATATTTATAAGCAATGGAACTTCTAAAATAGCTCCATACCTTTTGAAGTATCGTATGAAATGATAAAAATCTCGGGAGGAGAAATTACATTTTATGGATAGATTTTCTTTGTATAGAATTCGTTTCGATTTCGATTTGCTTTAAAATCGACATATAGCGTGAAAAGGGATTTTTCAAAGCTGACATCATAAATCTCGACCTAATTTATTTCTTCCATTTTAAAAGATATCGTTATTTTCTCGCGAGTATTCTATCTTTATTTCTTAAAGTGACGTTTTAATATTCCTGCATTGCTTCGTCACGATTAATGGATCCACTTGGAGCATTATTTGTCTTTTTGGCATCTAAATTTCATGCTCGATGCCCACATTATTTCAGCATTTCAACAGTATTGAGCATCCTATAAGTCCTCTGCCTATAGTCGAAATAAAAGTACACAGACAAATAATGTATATTGATTGAGTTTTCATCGACCTTTATAACATCAGCATTGTATCTTATTGCTCCCATATATAATTCATTGTATTTAAATTGGTGAAAATTCGCGTTGTCTGAATTAAATCTTTTTATGTTCGGATCATTTGTGACATGGTGCCTTGACTTGTTGAAATCTGGATCGATTCAGTTTAATGTCATGGATAATCGTGGATACCGTTTCGATCTACCTTAGCTGAGTCATTCGTTTGACTCATCAGAAATAGTGTTTAGCCGATCTTCATTTGATAAGCATTGGAGTTTAGAGCTTTGCTTCTTTTTTTTCGTTGTCTTTACCGAAATTGAGTTGAGTTCTCTAATGAAACTTTTACGCCATATTCTTAACACGTTATATGCGGGAATGGTATATTTATCAATTATATAGTCTAACCATTAATCTAACCAAGATTCAGATCACAAAATATAACATACATTTTTTTATTTATGAAATTAAATTTGTAAAGGCGCGGTAGAACAAATCGACTCAAACGTTTACTTTAACGTTTTGAAAGACCGTTGGATTTATGTATAAAAGTAAAATAGAGAAAGTCTTGCTTGCATTGAGTTCTGCAATTCTTTTGGCACACTATTTGGATAGTTACGAGATAAGGTACGAATCAATTAAACGATTTTATTCCGAGTCAAACAAAGTTGTACTTGCATAAAGCTCTTTCATTAATCGATATTCTACGCTTAGATATCGTATTCTTTTTGTCATAGTGTGCATTGTTTGTAACTGAATTTCTCTGCGAGATGTACGCTTCTTTTTTATTACACAACCTGAAATTGTGAAAGTGTATGAAAGATTGATGATGCACTTATGTAATGCATTTTCTTACTCTCAAATAAAATACATTTTTGCAGCAGACATTGACAAATTCTCCTTTGAAATTTTTTAACTTGGTACTTTATACTCAATTTAAGTTTCGAGATAGATTAATCATTTCCTTAATCTAAAACAAGTTACGATTTTATTAAAGCATTAATTATAATTAATATCTTGCTAGGGTGGCTGCTAATATAATCGGTTAATTATATGATAAACTTAGTTGATTAATGTTCCTTAATACTTGAGCCTTAACCTTTTGAGGAGCTCGGTCGCGTATTTGGGATCGAATTCCAGTGATTCAGAAAGCGCATTCTTAAATGTTGAGCTCGGAGAGAGACAGAGGCGGAGAGAGTGTTTTGCGTACATCGTACTATTACGATTACAGAACGATAATCCAAATTTATTGACTAATAATGAGGGACCCAAATTAATCGATTTCAAGTGTATCTTAAACATTTGAATCAATTTTTCAAATATAAAAAATCGATGACGATTGATCAGAAATATTAACACTTTCGATCTCTTAAATTTATTGGTTCGTTGAATTTTTGTCCTATAATTTGGATTTGGTCGTTTTATACCAAGTCCAAAATATTGGATGTTCTCCTTGTCCTTGTTCTGTTCCTAAAGCTTCTTGGCTCCGAACCGGTAAGGTTCATTATGCGCCATATTGTTGAGTAGGGTCGACTATGTAAGAGATAGCGAGTAATAAGAAAGTCATGATTTGTAAAAGTAGCAATGAATAGTAGACAAACTGAGTATCAGCTTGCTGTTAGAAGAGTATTTAAGTATTTAATCTGTAAATCAGTACTAGTTATGTGGCCAATATTTAAAATAGATAATATCGTATAAGCATAGTAGTTAGGAGTAGTCAAATGTGGTTAGGCCGCAAAAAAGTGTAAGTCAAATTGTATTAGCCAGAGATAATTATGTCGCGAACGTATGCGAACTTCGGCGTTTAGTTGCCGGCCAGGCACAATTAAACAATATTTAATTGGTCAGACTGGAAGCAAACTGGAAAAAATAGACATAACTGGAACAAATAGGTAAAAGTCAGGTATCAAGCAATATCAACTAGTCAGGTCCATATCAATAAGATCAAATGGTTCCATACTCAAGATTGTAGTATAGGAGTAGTCGAAACAGCCTTTTGGTGGTCGGACCTAGCCTAGTTGTGTAAGTTTGACTTCCGATTTTAGTGTTCTTACGTTCATGTGATAGTAGAAAGTAAATGACTTCTATTAAATGTAGTAAAATTCATCCATCATGTTTAAAAATGCTAGTAATTAAAAATAAATGGGATTAATCGTTTGTAAATATTTTTTTTATTATGATTTGAAAATCAACTTGCGTAACACAGTTTGAATACACCTGATGTGAGGATAGGTGCAAGTAATAATTTTAAGGATCGCGGTGGCATCTGTCAGACCTGAGAGATTTATTCGCCACCCATTAAAGGCGAACGGGGTGCGAATTAGACGAAGAAAGGGCAGCTACAAAAAAGGGGCTTAGTAACAAACATTTTTCACTATCTTTCGGATGTGGGATTATCATGTTGGATTTTTTCGCCCCACAAAGGAGTCAATAATTCACGAACGCGCGTCTAACCCCATAATGTGTAAAACATTGAGAATAATATCAAAAACGGCTTTTCATCGACGCAGAGAGTGCTTCGGTTATTTTTTTAAATGGGAATTTTCCATTTCCAATATTAATCACTTATCTAATACCTCAATTTTGCCCTTTTAAATTGAATGCGAAATTTCGTTTTGTGTCCGCTTTAATTTATGCGAATTCGTATTTTCTCGATTATCCCTTCTAATTGAAAACAGGTCGCCAACTTTTCGAATATAGATATTCGCAAACGAAGGCTTTGTTTGTCTATATTGAAAACGGTGGATTTTGCAGCGCAAAGTAATGAATCTTCGCCAGAATGAAAATCGATCCATCCCGGTACCATTGTAAAGCTTCAATTATTTTTGTTTTGTTGTTCTTTTCTCGGATTTAAAAATAAGGATGCTTTTAAAATAATTTGTATCCATATTATGAATTGGTGAATAAATGTCCCCCTTTCTAATCCCTTCTGTTTAATTAATTTTGTTTGAGCCGAATATCGCTATTCTTTAAATAGAATGAATGCTTGTATTTTTTTACACGTTATAAAAACATGGATTGATTTGAGCGGTTTATCTTTTTTAAAAAGATTTTTCAACGATCCAGGGTATAAATATAAACCACATTATCCTTTTTGCATAGTTCATCTAAGATTTAAATTTCTCAACTTACGATATGCTGAGATATATTTTAAAATCTTACAGGCAAACATTTGTAATTAACGAAACTTTTAGACTTTGAAAATTAAGTAGATAAAAGTCTATTCGATAAAAATAAATTATTTAAATACGTCTATTAAATTTGACATTTGGTGTTAGTCGAATCGACTAACATATTGCGTCTATAGCTAAAATTACAGAAAGCAATTATTATTAATATGTAAAATAAACTATTTTTTGAAGTAGTAATTACATTCTTATGATATAAATATCCGTTTTCAAACTAAGGCATTATGATACTTTCTCAATGGATTTTTTCTCCATAAATCTTAAACAACTTTTGGTCCTGTTTGTGTCACCGCTATAGAATATCCATAAGTAAACTACTCGTTCAAATATAAACATAACAGTTATATATTTCATAAAAATATTTATTTCGCTCTGTTGTGAAACGCTTAAAAATCTGAGACATTATTTACATGGACGGATAACGAAGGGTTTGATTAAAATTGCAAGTGATTTTAATGCTGTGGTGGAAATCATTAAAGAGATCGTGTGTTATTTAAATATTCAAAAAAATCTTTTACGAAGCGTTATGGATCAACTTGTAAGAAAATGAGAAGATTGAAGCGTTTTTATAAGATGTCAAAAGAATAGAAAAAAATGACGTCGGCTCGGTCTTGTTTTTCACGCGCCTTTTATTGTGTATTAAGCTACATTGGCGTGACAAAATAAAGTGACGTGCTATGTCATACGCTCGAATTTTCTATGGAGCCTAGCGTCAAAGTGTCAGGATTTGACCCCTTTGTCAAAAAGTTTTAACATAAATATTTCCATCAATAAATTAAATATTGTACAGAGTAATCCAATTTCAGTTTTTCCCAAAGGCCAGCTTCTAGTAAGCTTTAACAAATGCAGATTTTATAAGTGAAATATCTATAGGCACGGTAAAATTGGCTTGAACGTCATGAAAAAAGGAAATTCTAATCAGCAGTTGATTGGAAAGAGTGAGAGAATCGATTATGTTCTTCCTACGTAGCATAAAGTGATCACTACACCAGTAGCAAGCCTATTATATTATATATTACACAACACACATCTTCATCTTTTATTGAACAACTTTTGTTAACGTATGGAAACTTTTTTTTTGGATGTAGGCCATGTTTAGCTTCAGTTAAAGCTTCTGTACCCTTGGTCCAAGATCGTTTACGTTGAATATTCTCATAGAGTATCCAACTTTCATCTCCAGTGACAAGTCTCTTCAAAAAAGGTTGGCTATTATGTCGTTGGAGACGAAGATCGCATGTTGAAATACGCTGAAGTTTATTTGAGTCAGTCACTTCTGAGGAAGCCACACATCTGAACGATTGATGTAGCCCAATTTTGTCAGATGATTATGGACAGATGTTCGTGGAATTTCTAATTGTTTAGCTATTTCGCGAACAGTATATCGCGGGTTTTCTTCAACCATGGCTATGATTAGATCTGTGTTCATTTGCGAAAGAAACTTACGGGACAACCTAATATATCATACAATTTCAATAGATATATTCATTACCGGAAAGAAAATAAATTTCATTCTTTCTATCATTCCTAAGATAACTTCCCACAAGATAACTCTTTCAAATTTTGAACGATATTTTTATAGTTATTACTTCTGTGGCAGCAACATGCTGGATACCAGCTAGTGTCACTATATATATGGCTTACATTATTAAATCGTTTATTTAGGGCTTATTAAAAACTATATACTTTGTAGCTTGTAATTCAATCGGCTTAATCATTTTTTTAAAGGGCTATTTTCAGACAAATGTCTCCATAGCAGACTTTTCTAGGATAAAGGGATTTTTCATCGCCTTACAAGTATGATTAACCTTTTGAGGAGTGAGCAAATTTAAAATCGTTTTACACCGATTACTTTCTGTCAGCTCCTATCAGCGTAAGACAATCTTCAATTCGAGGCAGAGTCAATTATAAACAAGCACTATTGATAGCATACAAGAGCACGTAATTTTTTTTTACGTAAACAATACACAAGGAATCGATTCATTTGATCCTGCTTTAGAAGGAAATGATAATCAGATAACGACACATTCAACAAGCAGTGACGAACAGGAAGCAATTAAACAAATAAACACTCTCCATAGCACCCAATATTCGGTCATTTCTTTGCGTAAACAAATAACGAACTTGAAATCGAAATCATTATTAGTCGATAAATTTGGGCTAACAATCTATACAATCGTGCGATGTATGCGAGGAAGCTCTCCGTCTCTGTCTTCCAAACTGCGCTACGTTCTCTCTCTGTCTCTGTCTGTCTCCGAGCTCAATGTACAAGAGTACTCTTTCTAAATAGTGGAGGGGGGTCCCAGGCCTTGGGATAGTACTCCTTTTGGGGTTAAAATAGGAAAACATTTGAATAGGGATGTTTTACTAGTATTCTAAAATAATATTTCAATAACTCAGATTAAACTTGAATTAAGACGATTGATTGAAAATATTTATTCTTCCGATCTCCAAAATTTGTTGGTAGAGTGATTTTTTTCTTTTATTCAGTTTTGAATCCGTAGCACTATAGCAAGTACGTAGTAAGTACGTACTAGTAACTTGTTGATTAAAGACTGACTCGTTGGGCGTCGCTCACTACGTGGGAGTACTTGATGTCACACTTAAATTTGTAAAATGTATATACAACATGTAAGATTATGTTTTTATACAATTCTTATGTCCGCACTTCAATGTGCCTATATATTTTTCTACGTCTCGAAATGGAATTTGATGTGTCGGCTGAGTGTTGATAATTCCAATAAGCTCAGGAGGGAAGGCTCACGAGCCAAGCAAGAAGCAGAATAACAACAAATTAATGTTTCCATAGTGACCAGTGACTCCATATTCAGAGCTGTGTTTTCTTTCCCTCGATCGGCCAGATGCTCTCGCCAAATCGGATTATTTTTACTGTGCGAATGCCATTTGGGCCACTCTCCAGCCAATATAACGCCTCCCTCGGGACTCGGGGGATAAAAAAATAAATACTGCGAGATAGAGGTGGCGCTGAGCGTAGAAAAAAAGTGACCGGGCCTTGGCTACGCTTGCTTATTGCTCATGAAATATTTGAATTATACGATATCAATTTTATCTACTTGTATTTTGGATTAAAATCGATTTGGATTTAATTTGATGTTCGCTTGAGTTGCTGAATAGGCTCACAAGCAAGATTTTTTCAGGACACCTCTCGCTTCAATTCTCATTTCACTTCAGCCCCCGGGGGTCTCCCCCACTGTTGCAGGGGGGGGGGGGGAGATGATCAGGAAAATATCTATGTTTATTTCCAGATGCTTATTTTTAAACTGTAGATAGCGAGATATCCAATAAGCTCCTTCCTCGAGAAGTCGTGTATTCTTGGTTTATTCTGTTCTTGTTCAAAGAGCTGAAACCCCTATACCGCTACATCCGACGCATACGACCCTTTTCGTTTTAATATCTTTTTAGGGTCAATTTGTATGAAAAAATAATTTTATTTATATTATTTAAATATTTTTTAAATTTATATTTTACAGCCTACGTCAGTCGCCGTTTCCCCCTGGTAGAAGTGAGTCGCATCAAACAAGTACTGGCGTACAAGTGCAAAGAAAACTGTACGGCTCTCAGGATGAAAACAGTCAGGTAAATTTGATTTTTTTTCTTACATATTGTATATAAATATTGCAAATGAATTTGAAGATGTGAATACTGTACCAAAAATATTTTCGCTCTCAATTTCTACACCTTTAGGAATGTCAAATGAGTGAACATTCTGCGATGTACAAATTATAGCATTAGGGATAATACGAAGGCACGCATAACACGGGGAGAGTGGAATGCAGGACACGGTCCCAGGACGTAACTTTCTTAGTGACCGTTAGCGACAAATAATGTTTGACGATTGCAACTATTTACATTGTATGCCGTGTAAATGTGCTATAAAAGGAAATATAAAAATGCGACAAATTTTCGACGATGTCTACAAAATAAAATGTTAGAAATCGCAACCAAAGATAGAAAACACAAATGATACATGGCAATTTCAATCATTCTTATACAATAAGTGTTATTTTCCCTCTGAACTTTTTAGAATGGCCGATGAATTTCATTCAATTAACATCCAGAGTAGCTTATCAATAGGTTGTTAATCGAATCAACTTAAAAGCATTTCCTCAAGAGAAAATTGATAGATACAAGGGAAAATATATGTAAATGATTCATATTTGGATATACAAAAGCAAACATTTTTATAAGCAATATATATTTTTACACAGGATCATGTATTAATACTTATGCTTATACAAAATGGCGAGGCCACCTTGATATTAGAGTTTAAATGGTTAAAATTTATTATTAGTAAAAAATGAGAGTTTTCATGGGTTGATACTATGAATTGGAAATATGAACAAAACGGCGAGCGGCCGAGGAATAAGATCCAATTTTCCCGCAAAATGGGTGTTAATTTTAATTTTTTAATTTATTTTTCTTATGTTAATAAAACATTCATGAAAGATTTATTTTGTATGGATTTGAAAAGCGGTGATGTCCTTTATTGTTGATGCATTGCCGTAAATGAGTTCGGGGTTTTGTTTAGCATATTACCAACGTTTTTTGGAAACGTGCAATTTCTCTACTTATCGCATTGCAAGGAAATGGGGTGAGATACCCCTATAGAAAAGAGTCAAAATGTCACCACGTAAAGATATCAAGTGTCCTGGGAACAGCTGTCTCAGCATTCCGAGAGATCTTCCTACAGTATAGTCAATATCACTCTAAATAACGAAAGTTTTATTTATTTACGCATTCGGATAAGTGAAAATGATCTTTATCTCTAAAGAAAGCAACGACATCACATGGGACACTGAGGGACGTTTTCACAGATTTCCATACGATTTTATCAGTAGCGTTATAATAATTCTTAGACCTTTCCTTTTTTCTTGGACTTTGGAGCAATACGAATCGCTTGTTGATTTTCGCGGCTAAGATCATTAAGTGGACTAAATATGTCCGTCATATATGCGAGTTTACTCATCCATTAATCGTTCAAATAATATCTAAAAAGTCTCTGCGACCCGGCACCGAACCACGGACCACCGGTTGAAGAACACTGCTTTGATCGTTTTTAGAGATTAATGTTTATTTCATGTCCAAAGATATATTTTTGTGATTGAACTCTTCTAAGCAGATCATGAGAGCTTTTGTCATTGTTTCTATAACCACTGAGAGTGTACGTGATATATTCGTATTTTGCACTGATCCCGCTTAAATTTTGCATCTTTTGAAACCGCATAATAAGAGGGCTAAATATTTTTCCTGAGAACTTTTTGAATTGTTTTAACACAAATATATGATATGGATAAAAATGTTTTTTTTAAAAGTTATAGATACGTTGAACTATTGGTGTTTTTATTTCACACGGTGAATTGAGTAAATTGGATGTGTGTACGAATGAAGAGATTCTCGCGTAGATTTCCCGTAGGATATTTCATATGCACTCAATTCGCGGTTTTCAAATTATTAAAATTTACCTCTGCGTTGGGTTTGTGATTTTTTAATATTTTTAATATTCATGCCCTTTTTTTGCCATATCTGTGTTACATTCAAAATAACGTTGACATGAAAATCTATTGTTATGATATGAAATATGAGCACGGTAAACGATATTCATGAATAATGAGCTTTTTTAATTTGGTTTTGAAATCACATTTAATTGGGTTTTATTTATTTTTTTATTCAAAGTTATTTGTAACTCGATAGTTTGATATTATGCGCCCTTAAATAATTCATTATTTATTTTCTTTGCTGTTCGTATAGTCTTACCAATTTGTAGCTTCGGGTATTGTGTTCTTATATTACATATATACGTATATGGTATATATTTTATTTCATAGCAGTTTTCGATTTAAATATATTTTTCAAGATAAGTCAAGGATATTGATTGAAAAGATGTTTCCATATTTTGATAAGATAAGCTATTTAAATATAGTTTATTTGACACTAATGGGGCCTAAAAAGTGACTCATAGGGGACTCAGCCCCCTTTGCCTTTCAGCCACCTTTGTAGAGCTTTAATAAGTGTATAGTCCCAAATGTGGGTATGTTTTGAAAAGAATAAAAACGTCGAGAATTTTTTTTTTAGTTTTAAGTTGTCCTACGAATAAAAATTAATGAATGAATAAAAATACGGATTTCCGTCGCGTATGCTGCGAGTACGTCTCGGGGCTGCGGAGCCCTGTCGATTGGGGAGTGGATGCTTCATTGCTTCTAGTCGAGGCCTTTCAGGCTAAGATGAGAGGCGCACGGGTACGTCCGACCCCCGAACTACCCTGCTTGAGGCAGCCACGACGAAGATTGCAGGCCCCTGGAAATCAGATACATCAATATTATTCAATTGTGGCGTAAAATGTCATTCAAGCCTTAAGCTTCCTTAGATTACAATTTATTTAGGCTCTCAGTGTATTCGTTATCAAAAGAAAATAATAATACTATTAATAAAATAAATATCACACATTAAATAAATGCCTCAAGGTTTTTGATAAGTGATGAAAAGCGATTGAAAATATTGGAAAATATTTGATGGATTATAATACACTTTTTGTGGAATTTTGATTCCTTGTTTCTTTCCGATCCCCTAATATTATTTCCGAATTCAAATTAATGTTTGAAATAGTTTAAATATTTTTTTCCTTTGGTTTATACATTGTCTATTTTTTGTTTATATGCGAAATTACTTTTGACCTTATAATATATTTTGCGTCTTATATATTGTTTGGGGAGTATACCCCTAAACAATAAATATTAATGATTTGGGGATCTCCTGAAATATAATTTTTTGGGGGTCGAATCGAGGCTGGAGGTCTTTCTTGATAAGATGAAAAATATCGATCACGCTCTACTCTGGGGAACCGTAAATATCATTCATATTGATGCTTTCATTTAATGCCTTTTTCTATTTAATTGGTTCTTCTCAGCGTCTTTTTGCATTGGATATGAATATATCCAATGCAAAAAGGAACACATATTTATGCATTGAAATGCATAAACACGAATAATTAATATTGCAGTATGTTTTTTAAATAATCTACATTTTACGAACACATCGTATTATCTATCAGGCAGTCCAAAAGTTTTGGGATTTTTTTAAATGGTGTACATTTTAATCAATGATATATTTTCCTCCACCATCTACAATTTGTCACCATCTTACAGGTAGCTTTTTAATTTCATTGCTGTAGAAAGGCACTGGTTTTGATGAAAATAAACTTGAAAGTCCATTTTGTACATCCTGTTTAGAATTTAACTTTTTTCCTAGTAAAAAAAAAATATTCTAAGGCACGAAGTAAGGCATACGTGAAAATTACTTGGGGTAATATCCGGATTAAGCGGTTGGACTCGTAACTCAGTCATCTTGGGTTCGAATCCTACAAGAGATGTGGCTGGCGACCACATTTTTAAAAACATATATACGCCATGAAAAACCATGTCGAAATGGTTGGTAATGGTCCCATAAAAGGGATTGCTAAAATCCCGTCAATTAGTCTGGATCTAATTTTGGAAGTCAGGCAACTTGCTGCTGAAAATGCACGCTCAGCCTCCACACTCGTTGGAGGTATTGTCATCATATATTTAAATGCTAGTTCGACTTGATGACCGCGTGAGCCCTCATTTTCGTATAACACCATCAATGTGACTGATAAA
Source organism: Stenopsyche tienmushanensis (assembly GCA_008973525.1). Taxonomy (NCBI): domain Eukaryota; kingdom Metazoa; phylum Arthropoda; class Insecta; order Trichoptera; family Stenopsychidae; genus Stenopsyche; species Stenopsyche tienmushanensis. The sequence goes on along the minus strand of WACJ01000275.1, from coordinate 2,982,347 downwards.
ATTCCTTTCTGCTGAGACACGGACTAAAACTCGCAAAATTTCCGATTTCCCGACAAATTATTTATTTCCGTCGCTGCAGATGAATACTTATATACTATAATACTTTGATGTGATCTGTAATTATATTACGGAGGAATACAAAAATTCTGAATCGCGTATCTATTATATTTCATATCGATATTCCCACTATTAGAGTCGAGGTGTAGTAAATACATCACCGATAGGGAAAGGTTAATATAACAATTTGAAATATATATATGTGCTTTATATATGTATACATAGATTAGACAGTTACTGCCCCTAGGCGTTGCTTAAACTCGCCAATTAGTAGTTACGCCACTGTTTCCAAGCGTCCAGATTTCGTCGGGAATGTCTCGATTTAGTAGCCTTCATCGTATTGGTGAGGTGTACGATTTGTTTTAGATAAAAATTTCAATCCCGGGATTTTCGGGATTGCGTTTTCTAATCTCGGGATTCTTAAGTACCTAAAATTGACCGGGATCCCGGGATTGGATTCCCCACTTGCGATAACGAGCTTATGAGGAGGCGACTGTATGATATTGATGTGATTTTTTTAAGGCCGAGGTTCTAGTTTTACAGTGGATGGCTGCACCATGATGATGATGATGATATTGATATAAATTATTTGTTTTGTTTTAGTGATGGTGCATCTCAGCAGAATGTCAACTTAACGACGACAGGAGATGGGACGGATTCTTCTTCACGAGGACTGCGTTCTGGCGCCGTGAAATATCGCGAACAAGATTCTCAAGTGCAGAATTGAAAAGAAAATGCAGGGATAAAAATAGATCTCAATATTTAGATATTGTGCAATACGTGATTTGAATTTGTTTCATTTATATTTTTTAATTAGCGGTTGAATTTCGTCAATTCTTAGAGTCTGAGACTACAATGTACATGTAGCTATTTTTAAATCTTCATAGACGATATAAAAGGATCGCGTCTTTCGCATGATTCTTCCTAATGACTAACTTCATACATCTTCGTCGCGTTAAGAACAACGTATAAGTGTTTTTTTTTCTGTTGAATTATTTATTTAAACACTTAAAAAACTAGTCAAAACTTATTAATGTGTCTTTTGTTGGCTGCTTTTGAAAGTTTTGATGGGTTTGCAGTAAAGCCCTCGAAGGCAGATCAAGGCTCGGGGAGCGCTTCTACCGCAGCGTCCCGGGAGAGAAATTGGTCCATTTTAATACCGCAAGTTTTGTCGAGATTGCGGAGCAAAGTTGGCTTGTCAATGACGAGGGAAATAAAAGTCAATTCTACCGTTTAAAAGTAACTTCACGAAGGATTTAAAGTTGAAACAGCGCGCCATCATGCGCTTAACACTTTGGATGCCGATCGATTTAACCTTTTGTTCTAGTCGCATCGCCAAAATTTGGTAGTTGGCACGGTTTATAGCAGTGTTTCTCGACTGGAATTTACTATTACAACTCTATGTACATATACGAATTAAATAGACGATATGAATTAGTCATTATTAGATAATAACATTGCAAATAACACTCCCTATATATTCCGGATTATCCGGAACAATAGATGCGGATACAAGCATTTGATCATTTTAGACATATAAAAGATCTATTTAATACATTTTTAAAAGGTCTTCCTTTGATTACCGATATTCGATCTAATGTTAAGCATTTGAGAAACACTGATTTATATGTCCGCGCTTAGATTAATTATGTAACTCGATAGTGTCTGTCGGATCTAATTAATATCATCCATATGGCATTCTATGGAATTATTGCAATATTTTAATGCACTTGTTATTATTATAAATATTTTACTATGTTAGTCTTGATCAATTTGATGATCTCTTTTTATTTACAAGTGAATAGCAAAAAATATATTTTTCCTTCTTATTTATATTCAGAGTCTTTAAGATGAATACGAGTCATATTTGATTTGTATGATATGAGCGCGCTCGCAATCGCGTTGCACTACATCGGATCATCCGCGACCATGGGCCGATATTCATGTTCGAAATACCGGAACATCGAATGAATGCGTTTATTTAATTCGACGCGCTTGCGAATCCGTTCATAATAATAAATAAATTTATTTATACATATAAATAGTGATATATATTTAAAAAAATATATACTTTTATTAAATCGTTTTAAACGTTTTCATAGATATGTTAATTTGAATCCTGTATACAATACGTATCATTATACAAGGGAAAGCAATATGTAACTTTGTACGTATGTAATAATTAAGATTTATTTTGTGAATGTTCACAATGAAAATCAAATGGCGCTCATCTATTAATCGTTTCTGTGCAATATTTATATCGGGACATTTGATAGTACTTAAATTTTATGGTATTTGATGGTTTATATGGAAGAAATTTAGTTGGTCTCATCTGTGCCAAATATTAAATGCATCGAATTATTCTATCATTTTTGTTAATTTATTGTTTGCAATTTTTATTCGTTTGCGACGATCAATTCTACGTGTAATGTTATTGTATTATGAGCAATATGTTGTATATAGTGATCTGTCTTCCTATATTGAGTCGTCCATTTTTATTTCGATGTGTAAAAGGATTATATTGGTTTTTATTTGCAGTTTGATGATACTAAAACATAAGCTGTAGTGTTGTATAGTGGTTTGTCTATTAGTTGCTTGGAAAAATATTTATAATCTATTAGAACGGTAAAGGTGAGTTATTTTAAATTATTTATTCTTTAACTACAATTTGATTATTATAACGTGTACATCAGATATGTCTGAGCATTCCAATTTTTAACAACTGGACGATAAAATTCGTTGGTTTCGTTTAAGGACAAAGGTAATATTTCTTGACCTTCGATCAAATGTTGTCATTTGAATTTATCCTCCTTATATTTCTAGTAATAAATATTGATAAACAATGAAATAAAAGAGGAAGCCTTGGATATGTTTTTTGTACACAAATTCAAACAAAAAACAAACGGAAAAAAACAGGGGACTGATTTTAATATCAAATTTTTCTGTATCCTGCTTGAATATTCATTTTTCCCCTTATTTTTTTATAATTGTAATCAATACAGAATAATTTAATGTATCAGTATCATTAAGCGGAACATTTGTGCGATTTTTTTTATTAAAGCTTTTTTGAATGACGTTGTTATTATGGGTAGTTTTTGACCACCCCAAATGTGAATTGTATCAAGGCTATTCAAAGGGAAGAATTATATATTTTATCCAAAAATTAATAAAGGGGTTGATAGATTTTTTATGGCTTATATGATGATTTCAATATTCATTAAGTTTAAGTTAAATAATTTTGAAGTCGATTAAATTTTAAGTAGTGGATGAAAAATTGCTCAGTTATTTAAACGAAAAATTTAGTTCATATATCATATACTATTGTTCTTGTAGTTTTACGTTTTTTTTGTTGTTGTTGTTATTGTTAAATATTATATATGATACAGATGTCTTTAGATAAATACGAAAATTTGTACACAGCTCCGTGTATAATCAAATTTTTTATTCAGTGTTTTGATTCATAAAAATAAAATTAATCTTCACATATCACCGACCATATCTAAATAATATCATCGATATTTAAAATATCATAATAATAGTGTATAAATATTCAATTGAAATGATGGTTAATACTTTTAAAACATCGATATGTTAAATTCTCGTTAGATCGTTATTTTAATATCGGCTTTTTAGTAATCAATGATCATGGATTGGTTGTAAGACATTTCGAACGCTAAATGCAATGATGCATGCTTAATCATCCCTCTTGTATTTATATCAAATATTGTTGTTTATTTGTTATTATTGTAGTCTTCTATTGATTCATATTATTTATTGTGAATATTTTGTCAATATTGTATGCAATTTTGACATTGAATTATATTTTGAGCAACAAGAGCATTGGGCATCTTTCGTCATTTTTTCCTAATTGTTTGTACTGATTAATTTATGCGTTTAGTCATGTTGTCATAATGTGTAAAAATAACTAAAATGTGATATTTAAAACTGTTTTTATTTTCCAATTTAAAGAGATGTAGTCAAATTTGGAATTATCCAAGTTCATTTGAAAAATATGCCATATCATGTTGTATTAGATATTTAGGAATAACATTTATACATATGTAAAGCTAACATAAATATGTTTTTGTATATAATGATTGTGAATCAAAGATTAAAGGGAAGTTCAAAAAATACGTCATATATGAATTCGTTATGAACTGTATGCATATAATGTATTTTTTCTGTAGGGTCATTAGTGCTGAATTCATATTTCGGTTTTAATTTGCATGTCAATGCCAATGCCTTTCTTTGTGTTTTTATTTTCGGGATGCCAATAACTCTTTTCGGTCCACGGCTATTTAAAAAAAATGTTTTTACCGGGTCATATAATATGTTAATGTTTAGTAGCTAATTTGGGTATTTATATTGCAAATATGTTTGATCAAATTTAAAAAAACTTGGAATGTTTGATTTGTAGAACCGCAAACAACCGAAACATTGTCGTAAAAGTCGGTATTAGTGTTATAAAAACGTAGATCAAAAGCTTATTGATATTATGTAATATTTATTGATGAAGCTATAAGGTTAATACAGTTTAAAATCCTATGGTCCAATGTTACCTTGATTGAAGTAATAAATTTTGCATTGTAGATCAGAACCGTGTTGTAGGCCATCCTTACTTCTTGTAGTTAATTCATGTTGGAATTAAATATTTGATTGATATTGAATTTTTAGGCTAATTGTCTGCCATAAGACCATTATTTATAGTGAATTTAGTGATCTAAATTTCGAAGAACAAGATCGATATTTGCAGCATGCATTGATGGCGGATCGAAAAGGGTTAAAGTCAAAATTAATACTATATAATATCTATGCAAATTTATCACAGTTCATTTAGCGCCAATAATACCAAGGAACGATCCTATATAAAGGCCCGTGGACATATTTAAAAGTTCCCTTTATGCTTTGACATGGTTTAAATTATTCAATCATATGTTTTTATTGTTAGTTGAATTGAGCTGAATTATTTATGTCATTTGTAGTCACGTATCGAAATTTTATTCAGTGTTTAAAGATTTATAACTTGTTATAATGTTAAAGTAATCGGTGATGGAAATGTTTATGTTTTTTCAGGCGAAAGCTAACGTTGCTAAAAATCATAATACTTTTAGATTGTTTGTATTAGTTTCTTATTCCTATATTGGATCATTCGCTTGTGGACGAAATAATTTAGGGTTTTTTCTTGACTTGTGGAATCGTTTTTCTTGAACGCCATTGCAATGCAGCTTTCGCAAACGTTACTTATATAGTAGATTAAGTATTTTATTTCAATACATAGGCGCTTTTTGCGAGTGAAACAATTAGTCTAATTAGTTCATATAGGAAAAATATTTATATAGATTTATTTACATTAAAGTAACATCTAAATATTACGTGCCCCTTCGAGTGCTCACTTCTCTGTACATATGTTCAACTGTATGATTGGTTGCGTCCATGCTAGTGTTGGTCGCAACTCGGAACGACGAAGATGTTAACAGCTGATTTTTATCAGTCGATATTTTTGTTTGAAACTATCAGGCTGCTGCATTCGTCGAGCAATTCACATACAATAATACATTACAATATATACATCTATAAGTTTTAATTGAGAGTCAAACACGGATATTTGATTTCGTTATGATATTTTTAGGTTAGGGGTAAATTGAAATTATGCCTCTTTTCTGTATTTCGTGGAAAAAGGGAAGATAATTAAGAAGAGAGATAAAAATAGCCGATCTGATATTATTTATCGCCTTTAGATAGAGGGATCCCAGCTGCGAGATTTTATGATGATGGTAAGTCTCTTCATCAAGCACGGCAGAGGCCATGGATATAGATTTATAGACCATCTCACTGACTATTACTAGGTCAATTCTTTTTGTGGTCTCTGATTCTTGTATAGTGAGCATTTTGGCTGACTTGTGCAGTCCTAAGTCAGGTGATCAGGATTTTCCTATTTTTACAGGTTTCAAAGCGATCTGTCCCTTGACAGTCAGCCGCGATGTAACTTGAACTCAGGTGCTTGAATCGTTTAGTTATCTCAATTTTGAGCCTAATTTTGCTGGATATCGAACCTATTTTGACCTTGCTAATTTGCAAAAGTTTCTTGGTTGTGTAGCGTGGGCGATTTACCATCCCCATGCAATAGCGCTGTTGGTCTGAGTGGATTTAATTCGCCAGATTAACAGCGACAAATTAATTTTCCGTCTGTCTTTAGGCGCAATGTGCTATTTTAGCGTCGTCGGTTGGCCTTGGAGTCGGGAGGACGTCCTTCTCGCAGCCAGATCTCTTTCTCTTTTTTATATGCCTGCCTTAGGCTACGGACTTGTATGACACACAGGATTTCTTCGTCATTTGTATCTCCATTCAAGTCCTTGATTATGACGTTTAATTTCTTAACTCTGGTGCCCTCACCAAGCCCCTTAGACTTATGCAGCAGCTTGATATATTGATTTTGTTGAAAGTGTAAAGCCATCAACGTAGAAGTGTTTCTTTTTGTAAATATCGCTTTTTGACTTGCCATATCGAAGAAAAACAAAATGCTGTGCTCACGCCGGTGGTTCTAAGATTATTTTGTAGCACTCGAAGGGCTTAAAATGAACGGAAGTTGTAAAATTCATATCGTGTTGCGTTATGTAACTCATCGGATAGCAGGTTGTATATTGATTGGATCGCAATTAGAGGCTGTTTTAACGATGTGCCAAATAAATTAGCTTTACGTGCTGATTGTCGCATAGACTGAAATGGATTCGTAGGGTCGAACCGTGAAATGTTACATCGAATATGAGGAGCTTCAGTAACCGTTCCCTCGGGATAGAAGACTGTCGAAACTTTGAATATCAAATGAGCTAGTAGATTATATGGAAGAAACCATACTACGTACATATTTTAGTAGTTATATTTATATAGTGCCGGCGATATCGCCCCATAGCAGTCTATATTATTGAACATTACTTAAATTTTATTGTTTGTTGTATTTCTTGTTTCATTGTTAAACAATTTGTCATATTATATTGTGAATAATTTATTATACAAATTTACGTATTTATTGCAATAAAGTCAATAAACTCAGATGTGGGTGTGCTTAATTTACCAAAATAATTTGTTACATCCTAATTGTTTTTTTTTTAAGGTTTTCTTCGACGTTTTTCCTGAATTGTCATTATGGGAAGATTGACATGATAGCCACATAACCATGTAGTTATCTTGACTAACCACTTACTAACCAGTTCTGCAATCAAACTGAAGGGAAGGCGCCGCAAGATGAACAGTAAAGGCGCCACAAAAAGAGACCAGATTCCTTCCTAAGCATAGATAAAGCCAGCCCGAGAAGATGCGGAATGAAGACGTTTTATCCTCTGTCATAAATCTTTTAAATTATTGAATTCATATACCAAAGTTGTGTATTCAGGACCCATTAATATACCTAGGGAATTATTTGGTTCGGTAGTCGGTATAGTGGTTTGTTCCTGGACTCTGACTGTAAAGGCTGGGGTGCAAATCCAGATTGTGAAAAAAAATTATTACGAATACTATTCGGATATTTCTCCAAATATCCTTCCTAAAAACAAAATTAAAATCAATGTTTCTATGCAATATTTTAAATAAACTTAATTGTTTTTTAAAAATATATCTATTTTTATTGACTTTTATTACTTGATTATGGAGTATAACATTGTCTGGAAAATATTGCATAGTAATTGCATACTAAAAATATATGAATGATAACAAACATTTTGTTGTGCAATAATGCATGCTGCAATTATATTTTATGTCATATTTATTTTTATAATATACTTGCAGTAATAATTTTAAGCACGTTATTATCTTTAAATAGTATTTTGAATTCTGCCGTAATATAGCGGCGTCTTTGAAAACACTCACGTAAATAAATTTGTATGAAATGCGCCCACAAAGTAAAGCTTCAAATTCCTTCGCAATATTAAACATTATGCTCTTGTAATTGTAGCTGTAGTTCATGTAAACACTCATTTCCCAATTTACGCGGTAGATGCGTTCTTAAGAAACAGAAAAAAACAAGAAATTCATATAAAATGATTGATTTCATATTAAATTTGTTCCGAAAAATCCGTTTGTTGTATTGAAAATATTTATCCAAAATATTGTTTTTATTTACATTGAAGATTTATTAATCCTCATTTGCGCAGGTGTCTTACATCATTCTAACCATTTTCTTCATAACTGGTTCGAAATCGCCTTCCTCATCAGATGAAATGGTCAATTCAGTTTAAGAATTAGCGGAAATATCCGAGTTTTCACGAGTAGTTTTTTTTTTTAATTAAAAAATCCGTGATTTTTGATTGTGTTTTATTTTTCGTAAAATCTTTATATAATATCATTTACAACCACTTCTGACAATATCTGTCTTTATTTTTTTGTATGCTAAACTAACCTGGTTTACACGTTGTAGAATTGTGATTTTTTTTCCAAATTTCTGAAACTGTCAGCGATTGATCGTTTTTTACTTTGGTCAAAACTTCTTGAAGAGTTTGTTTTATGTAATACATTTTAAAAGTGACTATTATTCCTTGATCCAAAGGTTGGATCAAAGCTGTAGTGTTTGGTGGTAGAAATATTACGATTTGCGGCACTGAATATTACAAAACGCATCAAAACAAATAAAAACATATTTTCTCGACCGCGTTGAAGTGAAACCGTGCAAAAAAGTACCGCGCAAATCGGGGGACGAGTGTATATGTATTGGATTCTACACTTCTTTACACTTTTTACTTCTTTACATTATTTTACACTTGGCGTGACGACACGTTAATCTATCTAAGAAAAGGTTCTTCTCAGAAGAGCTTTAAATAGTTTTGAACTTTTTTCGTAATTAATTCTTTTCTTTCTAACAATAGGCAGGCTGGAGTAAAATTTTAATCTTCTACGAAAATCTCGCATATAGGTGACAGGATTCACGGACTGCTTATCAATTTCCGCGATGACGCCATTAACTATTTTCATATAATTGAAAAAAAGTGGAATTCCCAAATATCAAATTTATGTGTCATCAGTAGGGAATCCAATCCCGGGATCCCGGACAGTTTTAGGTACTTAAGAATCCCGGGATTAGAAAACGTAATCCCGAAAATCCCGGGATTGAAATTTTTATCTAACAGAAATCGTACACCTCACCAACACGATGAAGGCTACTAAATCGAGACATTCCCGACGAAATCTGGACGCTTGGAAACAGTGACGTAATTATTAATTGGCGAACTTAGGCGACGCACAGGAGCAGTGACTGTCTCATCTATGTATACATATATAGCGTACATGTATGTTTTTATAATTGTTATAGTAACATTTCCCTACCGGTGATGTATTTACTACACCTTGACCCTAATAGTGGGAATATCGATATGAAATATAATAGATACGGGGTTTAGAATTTTTGTATTCCTACGTAATATAATTACAAATCACATCAAAGTATTATAGTAAATAAGTATTCATCTGCAGCGACGGAAATAAATAATTTGTCGGGAAATCGGGAATTTTGCGATTTTTAGTCCGTGTCTCAGCAGAAAGGAATTTTATCAGTCACATTGATGGTGTTATACGAAAATGAGGGCTCACGCAATCATCAACTCGAACTAGCATTTAAATATCTGATGACGATACCTCCAACGAGTGTGGAGGCTGAGCGTGGATTTTCAGCAGCAAGTTGTCTGACTTCCAAAATCAGATCCAGACTAAATGACGAAACACTAATGTTTAATGTTAATGTTAATTCGGGCATATTTTTAAAATAATATTTGAATTTTTTAGTGTTTTATTTATCTATTTTTGAATTGTATTTTTATCTTTTCTTAAATAAATAAAATTCTTTGGCCTTCAAGTGATTTTTTATATTGAACAAATGGACTTATTAGTAATTTTTGATTAAATTCATCAAGGTAATTTCTTAAAATATTGAAATTCCTAATCCCGGGATCCCGGGACTGGTCCCGGGATTGTCTAACGAAATCCCGAAATCCCGGGATCGAAATTTTGGCTCGGGATTGGATTCTCTAGTCATCAGTCTTTCATTGATATTCAGCGGGAACAGGTCAAGAGATACACCAAACCAACTGTTTAGGCAACAATAAGTTCTACATAATCGGAAGTTTGGAAACATTTCAAGAAGGTTCCAGACGACAAAGCGCGTTGCAACAAAATATTCAACTGCAAAGGATCATCGACGAGCAGCCTTTTTGCGCATTTGTTCTCCAAATATCTGAAACAAAAATGATTACTACAGCCGTACCTGGACCATCCAAAGTCAGAACAAGACCCTCCTCCCTTCCAAAACAAATCGGTATCGAAAATTTCTTAAAAATGAGTAGTTTAGAGCAAATTGTTTCAAGATTAGCAGCAGTGAATAATTTATATTAATGTCTGTGTAATGCTTTTAATATAAAATTCGAATAAGTTTAATATATTAGATTAATTTTATATTCCATATATTTCTTAGAACCGAAAACCGGTGGAAACCGATTTCGTTCGAAAACTTAAAGCCAAAAACCGGTTTTGAAGAATGTCGGTTTTTGTACAAGCCCTATTTTAGATCACGGATAAATAGACGGCAGACACTTTATTAATGAAATTGAACACGATGAAGGTAATAGGCGATTAGGGCACATTGTCTCGTTAATTTGAAACTATAGAAGGCAACGTGCTTTCTCCTTATTGTGCTTATATTCTTGTTGCTTTTTATCTTTATTGATTTAAAGTGATTTTACAAAGTTCTCAGGAGAATTATTAATCCATCTAAAACTATTGAGCTATAATAAAAATAAATAATGCAAATACTACCAGGATATATTACTTTTAGTTATTTCAAAACGAATTGGAGCTTAGGGCTTATTGCACATATTTTAAGTTGTGTATTATTTAAATTAGATAGATAAATTCACATTTTTTTGAAATACACATTTAATCTGTATTTATAAAGCTTTCAGTAAATATTGCTGTGTGATGAAGAAAGTAGACGAAAAATTGTTGTTATTAGAAAATGTGATAGCATGACAACTTTTTATAAAAACTATTTAAAACGTTAAAATATTTAATTAGGGAGAAATATATATTATATTTAAAATAAATGCGCTCTTGGGGAACGATGGCCCCCACGGATCCCTGCTCTACGCAACAGCTACTTGAGTTATTTTCATCTCATAATGAAAATACAAAAAACTAGTTAAAAGTTTTTATTCAAATAATTATGAATATATATATTTATTTTAGACGTACCAAAGCGAAATAAAAATCCAATCAAATAAAATGCAAACATATTTTATTAGTATAGAAAATATTGTTATATTATAGTTTATGTATCGTTATAGAAGAATCAAAGCAATAATGTTTTGGCATAAATCGTTAATTTTAATTAAACTGGCTATATTATTGCTTTTAGTTCGCAAAAGAAGTGCAATTTAACTGCACATTGAATGTCATCAAGAAAACCGTCTTTGTACATGCATCCACAATTTTGAATTCCAAAATTATCTGGTCTTCCCGGGCCCCAATTAGCATATCCGATGTCATTAAGTTTTTCATCTAAAACCACATTTAATTGAACGTTGTTGAGTGTTATTATTATGAATATAAACAGTGTCAGTATTTTTCTAAAGCAGGATAAAACAATGAGTCCTTACCTAAAACAGTTACGAATTGACCTTCTTTATAGATGTCTTGGAATCCGAGGAAAATAAAACCACTTTGAGAATAAGGTATGAAACTCTCCGGTCGCTTAAACATTTTCACAAGATACTTTTCTTCTGTTTTACTTCTTATTATAGCTAGATTACCTCCTTCAGCTTTACATAAGGCTCTTGCATCTGCCCAATTTCTTGGATCTATATGCAATTTATAGCACTTGCCTGTTCCTTGGGCGTATTCGTAAGCTGAACAATGAATGATAATTTATTACAATATTCAATTTTTATTCTGAAATTACCGTCTTTAAAATAATGTTTCAACTTTTAAGAAATATATATCTTTTTTATACAAACATAAAATATTTTAAATTTTATGTAGAATTTGCATTATTTTGCTATAAGCGCAGTTTAATAGTATGAGTTATTAATTTGCTTTGTCGTGTATTTTGGCATGCATCATTCCAGCCGACTCATTCATGCTCCGCGCATACTTATAAACACATAAATATACTTATACTTTTTATATGACTTACGTCAAATAGATACATATAAATTGTATACGATTTATACCTGAATCAGTTGTGCCGCAGCGAGCATCGGGTATTTTGATAGTTGCATTTAGGCGCTTTTGACAGATGAAAGCTGCAGGTATATCGCAAGGAAAATCATTTAAACCGCCGTTTCTATGCATAGTGCCACAATCTTCATTATTTTTGTTGTCTGGTTGACCTCCATGCCATGTATGGTAAAAATACTGAATTGTTTCACCTGTGAAGTATCATCATTTTTATTGTTTGAAAAAAAAAAATAGTATCCATTTTTGTGTATCAAAGTTACCTTTTAGAGCTATGTACTCTCCTTCATTAAAGACATCGTGAAAACCGAGGTAGATATAAGAAGAGGTGTTTAGCTTAGATAGAACACAATCGGGAAACAAAGAAAATATGTTCACTAAAGCAGCACTTTCTTGTGCATTTCTAGGCATAGCCAATTCAGCACCTTCTTGTTTGCATACTTCTCTAGCGTTGAACCAAGTCTGAGGGTCGGTATGAAATTTATAGTACATACCAACCTCTGGCATGTGGATGTATTCTGAAATTACAAATTTATCAAATATATACACTGAGTTCGCCAGACCAAGTCAAATTGCACTGCAGAGTAGTTAAATAACAGTTACGAAATAGTTTCGAAAAAGGAAAGAAAAAAAAAATCCAAATGGACCTACATTCAAGAACTTTATTAAGCAATAAAAATTAGCAAGATGATAAATTTAAATACCTGACGCCTGAGTAAGCCCAATAACAAAATTCAGCAATAATACAAACACCAGCATCTTCATTTTCATTGTTTGATGTGATTTTTAAACTTGAATTGATATTAAAAAACATCAAAAAATATTTTTTTAAAATCAATATTTTATATTATAAAATAAAAGTGAATGATCATACCAATTGTTAATGAAACACTGTTTGAAATTCAATAAATACAATTTAGGTGTGATTCTGCAATTGGGCTGAGACGCTTTATATAGTGATATTTATCTGAACTAATATTAATTTATGAATATAATTACTTAATATAAGGATTGTTTTCCAATCTAAAATATCATATAGTAATTGTAATGTATAATTATTATCGCCCATTACCATTATCTTGCCGGTGCATTTTTGTGTATGACACGGTTTAATCATAAACTTGGCCCTCGTATAACACAGTAATATGGTTATATGAAAATATTGCATTATTTATGGTCCATGTGATGTTAATTTCAAAATATTGAAACTGAATAAGTGTGCTTCATTTTTTACAATTAACAATAAAGAAAATAGAGAAATATATTCGAATCGCAAAAATGGTTCTTCTCCACTCTTTCCAGGTTATCGATGGGTATGTTATCGATAGCAGCATGAATATTGTTTAACCTTTTAACTGCCAGAGCGTAATGAGCGCGTACAAATGCGACTCGCCGGTGAGTCGTTGGCATTTGAAACGTTAAAAATATATTTACGTGCTCCGATAAATTAACGTTAACTTGAACTTTGAAAAGCAATTGATTCTGGATCTGGCTTAAAAATATTTCATTTTGCTGTAAAAGAGTAAGAAGCAATGCGATTTAATTCACAATTCTCCTTTGATCGATGCCAAAAATACAATAGCAGCACTATCCATTAAAATGCGAAAGAAATTTCGCCCAAACACGATTTGTGGATTTCAGCAAAAAAGCGATCATGTTTAAAGGGTCTTGAAATTAGCTTTGGATTGGTCTTTCTATTACAGAGCTAAATATAAAATTTATGTATTCACCAAAAGAAGCTGAAATATCTCATTCATTAGTTATTTTAATTGTTACATGTAATGTGAGTATATATAATATAATACAAATATGTATGAGAAAATATTTTAAGAAATACGACATATTGCCCAGTAGGTTGGCCTGCGATTAAGCGGTTGAACTACAATAGTAACTTAGTTGTCATAGGTTCAAATCTACAGGAGGTGTGGGTGGCGATCATATTTTTAAATTACATATTCGCTATGGAAAACTATGTAAAAATGGTTGGCAATAATTCCATAACAGGATTGCTAAAAACCACCACAAGACATAGATGGAATAAAAAAGTGCGAAATGTCATAAATGTTAAAATTTCTTTGTTGTATAATATTTATGTATGATCTTTTTCTATATTAATATACATTTCATTATGTGCTCAATACTTTTGGCTAGGGCTGTTTTCCTGTCATTTGACTAGGTACAATAATACAATTTAGTAATAATATGTGGATCATATTGATTTGTATTCGTCGATACATTTTCTCTATACGTAATTAGAGTTGCTAATTAATTAAACTATGGTAATTTTATGCCTAAATCTTTAAATAATACTCTTAGAGATATTTAAAAAATATTATTCTGCTAAAATTATTATTGACGTAATTGGAAACAATTACTTTTCATGTGCATGTGTTAAAATTATATATCAAAAATCCCTAAATGCGACTGAATGCTACTAAGTAATCTGTACAACGTTTATATAATCCACAAGTAAATAAAATGCTTAATCGAAAAAAAACTATATACATTTCGAATTAAACATGTGCAGCGTCCTTTGTGAGCACCAAGAAAGCACAGGAGCACTCAGGGTATGCGTGCATGCTTCTCACATGGAAACTTATATGTGAGCTGCTCACGCCCTTTTTATTTATTATCAGAAGTTACGTACTACACAGAAAAATATTGTGGAATCTTTGGGACGGGGAAAACGAAAATCAGAGGACTTATGAGATCAAACGCGCATCATATCGTAGATAGATCACCCATAGAGTGACAGAATATTAGAACGCAGTCTTGCAATTAGATTACAAATCGGCAATAACCGAAAATTAAGAACCGGGAATTAAGAACGATCATTACATCTGTTTTGCTGGCAAAAACCATAGCAAAACTTCGGTATTAGAATTGCAAGAGGAGCGATAGAAATCGAAAAACGAAGAATCTCCGCAATCGACAGACGAGATGACGGCACTAACATACCCAGTGCTTGGCTACTAATTTTATCGAAAATTAAAGCACCAATAATCAAGCAAAAAAAATCTTAAAGTGCAAACAATATCTGATGAAGCGACGGCAATGCAGGCGCTGGTAGTTATTCCGCGTCCATGAGTCCGATAGGAGATTCGAAATATTGGAAAGATGTACATTTGAAATCTTAATATACCTCTGAAATCATTCCTTTTTTTTATCGTAATTAAACATATATAAAATCATTCCAATAAGCAGAATGAAAACACAATCACTTTATCTTTTTAAGTGTGGCATTGCAATGCTTGCTGGGTACTCGCTAGTATTACATATTACAAAGTATATTATATTACAGAGATGTATATTGTAATTCATTTTAGGATAATAAAATCAATGATAACGATGTTGTTAGCTATGTAAATTAAATTAAAAAAATAAATTAGGTATTCCTTCTCGTTCACAAAAAAAGACCGCTGGCACTGAGCAAGGAAAATCATTGAGGAGACCAGTATTGGTCATAGATCCACAATTTTCATTCCTTCCACTGTCCGGTTGTCTATGCCCCCAATTGATATACTTGATATCATTAAGTTTTTCATCTAAAATCGTAAAAAAATGAATATTATTCATAATGTACTAAATTATCTGAAGACACATAGTAAATGAGACCTATACCTAATACTGTTACAAATTGACCTTCTTGAAAAATATCATGAAATCCAAGCAATGCGTAATTTTTGTGTACCACGTGATGTATGCGATTTTCTGGCTTGTTGAATACACTTACAAGGTAATTTTCCTCTTTTTGATTTCTTATTATTGCTAGATGACCTCCTTCAGCTTGACAGATAGCTCTTGCATCTGCCCAATTTCGTGGATCTAAATGCAATTTAAAGCACTTGTCCGTCCCTTCGGCGAAATGGTAAGCTGAAATAAAAATTAAATTGTTTTAGCTTAGCAAGCAATAAGGCAAATTCTCGCCTCACTAAAAATCTTCATATAATTATATTTAAATATTTAGCTATGGATGCCATTTTATTCATAAACGTTAATGTTTATGGAATAAACGTTGAACGTTAAACAGTTAGACCGAATCAAGCAAAACTGAAGCAATAAAATAAAGGCTGGCTCGTAGAAAAATTTAAAAAATATAAAATCAGTTTTGTCCGTTTGAATGTTGACATTTGAAGTAAAAGTTGTCATTTGACTAAATATTACATATTAGTTTTGGCTAGCGAAGTTTTATATCATTACACACCATTTTTTAGAACAGTTTTCATTCTAAACGTTAATGCAGAATCCAGTGAATAGCTTTATGTTCCATGGTTCATAATCTTTTTGTATTGATCATTTTTCAAACGTTTTGTATATTTAAGTGAGATCTTTATCCAATAGCGCTTGTATAATATTGTTTGTATTTATCGAACGTTACCACAGACTAACAAATGATAAATGATAGACGACGCAGTTTGTTAAGTGCCTGATCTTTTCGACTTCTTGTTTAACACGTTCCGTGCCAAGCTAGAATCGGTGTTGTTTCTCACGGGGCCCAAATTCGATAGTCGGAGCGTAAACAGAAGGAATAGCAATGCAATATTATCATGCACGGAATAAACATAGACAACATATGACGCATCTTTTCTCAGGTGTTGTTTTATCTTAAATCGATAAGCTTGACTCTGCCATTAGTCAAATTAACAAAAAAAAAAAAAAAATGTGAAGATAAGCAAGTGCGAACAGACAAGGGTAGGAATGTAAGTTTCGAAATTGATCTCAAAAGATATTTAGACAGTTGTCATCTGGAATACATTATAGAAAGATATTCGTAAAGTTAATATTTATAAATCGCAGAAATACGTAACAGTGAACACTGGATTCTCGTTTCGGAGACTGTTTGATTGACTGACAAATTGTCGATCTCCAGGAAACGAAAAAAAAAATGTAAAAAAGGTCGCAAGATATTTTTCTAACTGTCCAAAATCACATCATATGTGTTTGAATTATTTTAATTAATAGTTGGTAACATAATATAAAGTTATATTTTACTTCAAACATAATTTTATGTATAGTACACCCATCCCTTGCTTAACACGATACTCGCTTAACACGGTTTCAGTTTCGGTGAAAAAAAATGTGTTTCAACTTTTCAAATGACCGATTTTTTAAACGACGACGGAGTATAATAGAAAATTTAATTGAAAGTAGTAGTGATAATGATATTCAGCCCATAAATAAAAAGAAAATGTCAATATTAATATCCTCTAGTGATAGTGACACTGAATAATATATTTTATCCGTATCATTATATATCAATAAATTTTCATAAGTTCCACCTACCTGTTTTTTCTTAATATCTTTAAAAAAAAACCTATTCCCTCTTTTTCATACATTTGTTAGTCTAGCTTAACACGATTTCGCTTAGCACGGCGATCCTAGCAGAACCTATCTTCCGTGTTAAGCGAGAGATGGGTGTATATGTATATTTTAGTTATTTTAATTTTATGTCTTTATATGTTATATATAAACATATATTTTTTATATTCTGTTTATTTTATATTTGCATGTGCTAATTCCATTAAATAGAAAATAAATAACTTGTTAAATCGTATTTAAATGGAGGAAGAAAACGTCCACTGCAATCATGCGACGGGGCCCGTGCGGGGGAACGCCCGTCAACTGTAAACACGCGACGCGGCACGGAACGTGTTAACTAAACTCCTAATTGATAAAATCAAATAAAGAATAAGCTATGTTTATATAGTACCTGTATCGATTGTGTGACAACGACTGTCTGGAAATTCAAAAATATTATCTCCTCGCTTTTGGCAGATAAAAACTCCCGGAACGGCACAAGGAAAATCGTTTATAAAACCACTTTTATGCAGAGAACCACAATCTTCATTTCCGAGATTATCAGGTTGACGCCCAGCCCATGTGTGAAAATAATACTGTATTGCTTCACCTATAAAATAGATTTTTGGTTAACATGGAAAAATGTCCTATTTATTATTAAAAGTTAAAATATTACCGTTCAATGTTATGTATTCTCCTTCATTGAAGAGGTCATGAAATCCAAGTAGAATATAGTCAGGATGAACCACACCAGTCAGAACATATTTTGGATACATTTCAAATATTTCGATTAAAGCTGCAGTTTCGTTTGCGTTCTTAGGCATAGCCAATTCACCACCATCATTATCGCATGTTATTCGTGCATTGAACCAAGTCTGTGGATTACTGTAAAATTTGTAGTACATGCCAACATTCGGCTTATGGATGTATTCTGAAATATTTTAAAATATCGTATTCAAAGCGGTGAAATATGAAATACTGAAACTATAATCGGTCAAATGAAGTCGGCAATGCCTCTCTGAGTTATTCCTTTGCAACAATTCAATATAGTGTTTTTATGTATTATAATGTTTTTAATCAAAATAATCATATATTTAAACCATATCTTAACATATTAGAAACGCAAAAAACTGTTTCGATTTATATAGTTTCTAATCTTTTACCCTTAGATGTCAATTTTGCTAAATATACGGCTATGTTAACATCACATGTCGACCCAATAATAGCTTTTTAATTACTTCAGTATGATCTTAGTGATTTTCCAACTCAATAAAAAAATCTCTACATGAAACGCTCAAAACGAAAATATTATATTGGTTGTTAAGCTAAGAATTAAAACTATCCCTGAAGAGTAAAACAATGATATAGAAAACAAATTTGGACGTATGATATATAATTTTGAGGTGTCGCATAGACTTTCATTATTGACATATTTTAACACATTCGGTTCAAAGTGCCATGTATAAGAATCGTCTCTAACCATACTAAGAGAGGAAATTAAAAGTTATAATATTAGCTATAAAAAGAGACTGATTACTCCTTAATCGTTTAATATACAATATCGTATCACCAACGTTCAATAAACTAAAAACATTTTGTTTGATTAAAATATAATATTACTGATTCACTATTCACATTTTCAAACAATTTCAAACAACTCGATCATCAGCGATGGACGTTGTTAATTTTTGCACGTGACATTGATACTTAAATTTTAGTACAATGGATTAAAGGACAAATTTTCATGATGGTATGAGTTTATAGGATATAAAATTATAAATATAAGTATTTGGCAATTAAATTTGGGAGATCGGATACATTCAAATTTAAAATCGATCTTTCCAATCCAAATACTGTAGGGATTATACATATTGTGCTGGCTTGTCTATGAGGGACTGGATTGGCAACAATAGAACCTCATTTAAAGAATATATAATTTAAATTACTTACATATGGTTCCTTTTCTATTTATTATTTTTTAATTCAAATAATCCTATGCCAATTTAACTATATAAAAAAATACCACGTGAAAATGCTTTACATATTGTAGAGATCGCCTAAATTAGATAATGGATATGCAGTATTGTTATATGAGATCATATCAATCTGTGAACTTATAAATATGGCTCACAGCGCTTAGATTATAAATTTAAATGCAATATTGGGAATTATGGGATAATAATTGGGTATAATAAGCTTGGAAAGTTCACACAAGTATGAAAAAAATGAGATACGAGGGAATAATATAATAAATATACCTGCTGCTTGAGCTATTCCAATAGCAATATTCAGCAATAATATTTGCATCAGAAAATTTATTTGTATCCGTTGACCCATTTTTATTTATTTTTTTATATTTCTGACCCAGTAGTTTAATATAACATTAAAATATTCGATATTTTAAATCAAATCACTTTACATGGAAATTATAGTATTTTGAATAGTTATAAATTTATTAGCCACTGTCAATGTCAATTGTGAATTTTGCACTGGTGTGAAGAGATGTGATTTTGTTTTGAACTACAGTGATTTATATAGCATTTTTTTATCTTATCTAAAGGTATTTTTTGTGAATAATGATACATAATACAGGGAAAACTGTTCCTCTTATCCAATGACAAATATCATGTTGCTATTTTTTTATGTCAGAGCTAGATTTATACGCATTAGATTCTCGTTTATTCAAAACAATTCAAAATGAAAAACCAGTAATAATTTTACATACTAAGAATTTTATTTGAATTTGCTCATTCGTGAATTTTATTTGATGTGCTCAATTAAAATGTAAACATCTAAGTCAGTGATTCTCAACCTTTTTGAAGTCACGGTGCACTTTTGACCATGGGAAAAAGTGGCGGTGCACCAGAATTAAGAAGTCGAAAAAATTTGTACACAGACATCATTTTTATTACATATTTAAAAAAATAATATTTACATACCATTTTTTTTACATATTTTCTTTTTATGTCAAATTATATAAAAAATGTTTAACATTGAAAATATATTTAGTTAGTTAATTTTTCCCTAGAAACAATTTTATATTTATACGCGTTTTATTAAAAATATTTACTCTCTTTAAGTGGTAAATCTAGGTTGGGGGAGGGGGTGTTTTTTTTCCGTTGTCCACCCAAAATGATGTCCCTGCTTAACACAATAGAAGTTATATGATCAATCAAAAATCAATTAATGTGCTACCTGAGCCTGTTGGCTTTTGCAGATTTACACAAATATGATGTCGGAAACTATAACAAAATTTTCAGTGCCTTCGTGTGAAGAGCTGGATATTCTTCTTGGACAGAAATCCAAAAGTCCTCTATTGTCTTTTCGGAAAATTTTATTTTTAGACTAATTCTTCTTCTTCAAAATTCACAATACGATTTTTCAGTCGTAACAAATGGATTTCGAATCCAGTCATAATTTTCTCTATTTAAGGAAGGAAAATAACGTGCAATATTTTCTTCCAATAAAGTTTAATGTTCTATTATTACAGAAACAATTCCCTCGGGAATGTTTTCGTTAAGTGAAGTTAACATATCTAATTTTTTTCTATTTTCGAGCTATTTTTTTCAAAAATCCTGTAATTTTGTCAATGGATGTTAAAAAAATCGTTTTTCCCTAGAACGCTTGTGTTAACTTTATTTAAGTAATTGAAAATATCTGCTAAATATGCCACTTTAACACACCAATCATTATTCTGAAGACGTTTTACAAAAATCATCCATACCTTCATTTCGAATAAAGATTAACAATTTATTCTTAATTTCTATGAATAGACATAAAACTTTACTCCTAAATAACCACCTGACTTCAGTGTGAAAAAGCAAACACTCGTACTTACTTCCAGAGAAATGTAAAGATTTTTAAACATGCGTGTTTTTAAAGGTCTTGATTTTATGAAATTCACTACATTTACAACTTGATCTAGTACATGTTTTAGTGCTGCTGGTAATGTTTTCGAAACTAAAGATTCTTTATGCAAAAAACAGTGTATAATTATAATATTAGGGTTTCATGACTTTGCAAGGGGCAAAAATACGAACAATGACATTACAAAGTTATTCTTCTGCATGATAACGCTTGATCTTATGTCGTGAAATTCGTAAAAAAATATTTGGAAACGCTCAAGGGATACTTTGTTCTCCATATATTGCTCTTTCTGATTACTGGTGGTTTTTGAAAGATGCAGCATAGTTTGGCAGGTCACTGGTTCACGATACTCCTAATAATTAAAAACAACTAAATCTTGACTCTTTAACAGGGTACATAGGGAAGCCCCGAAGGCTTGGAGTGTATTACTTTTTAAAAAAGGAGACAATTCATTGCTATCGACTATCGTCCAATTTCGCTTCTCTCCCATATATATATAAAGTATTCTCTAGAGTTAAAACTAATAGGCTGTCAGATCGATTTGACAAATTTCAACCTCGAGAGCAGGCTGGATTTAGAAAAGGCTTTAGTATCATCGAGCATATCCACATACTAAGACAAATCATCCAGAAAACCGAAAAATATAATCAGCCACTGTCTTTCTTGGGCAGTTTTAGACTCACTACAACGCTGTAATATAAAATATCTCCTAAGCTTATCATAAATGCTTTGGAAGATGTGCTTAAACTGCTATCTTGGAAAAAGTGCCGACACAGTATTGACAACATACAAGTGGAGAAATTGTGACATAGTATTAATAGCCGAATCGTCTGAAAAGCTTCAAGACATGCTCCAAGACCTAAACGAAGTGTCAAGTAAAATTTGTCTGAAAATGAACATGGATAAAATCGAAGCCATGGTAAATAGTCACGATTCTCAGACCTTCGAGGCGATATCCATTGGGGGAACACAAATTGAGGTTGAAAATGAATACACTTATCTGGGACAAGTAATACAACTAGGACGACAGACTTTCTCAACAGAAATTAACAGACGAATACCACTGGGATGGCAGCATTTAACCAACGCATCATTCCAGTGTTAACTCACGAAGACGTGGAATCTAATATCAAGCATTTTACACAGAATAAAGTTTTCCCAGCGTGCCATAGAGAGATCTATGCTCGGAGTGTCAGAAACGAGGATATCCGAAGAAGAACTCGAGTAGTAGACGCTACTGAAATAATTGACACACTTAAGTGGCAATGGGGGAGACAAATGTGTCGAAGAAACGACGGTCGATGGGGAAGAAAAGTGTTGGAGTGGAGACCCCTGTAAGACTGACGACATCGAAAGAATAGCAGGATGAAGCTGGATGCGGAAAGCGGAGGATCGAGAGGGATGAAGACTCATGCGTTCAACGGTGGACGAACACAGACTGATGATGATGATGATGATTATGAATCTTTCCTCAGCGGTCAGACTGCATGACGATTTGAAGATTCCGCCACGACCAGGCGCACAGCTCATCAGATACCCATTGAAGCCATCCCATCCTGTATTAAACCATCGACATCTTATTCCGCACTCTATGTAAGAGTCTATTGTGACAATAAAATCAAAAGTTTATCGTGACTTTAAAAAAAACATAATTTATCGGCTTTAAATCCTACATCTTAAAATAGACATCAAGGACCTCCAATTTACTATAAGTCGCAGTACAAAACACTTAAAAAACTAAGAACACTTGCCTGAGTATCGACGCTGCATGACGTTCAGGATAGATCCTGGAGTATGGGACGCATTCTGGAACAACACTGCACTTTATTTATTAAGATATATCCCTCTGACGATTAAGCCAAACCGTATAACCTAAGAACCGAACACGCACTGATTGTCGCCTAGAATTCGACGGCTCAACTGAGCGTACGAATATAAATGTATTAATACTAAATGTAAATTATTATGAAAAACTATTGAAAGAATGCATGAGATTCTCTCTGAGATGAGCTCTTTTGATATATTCCCAAAAATATTTTTATCAAATTTGAAATTCATTAAAAAATAATATATTTATGCAACGAAAAGGATGGTGATTTTTTTTGAAAAATAATATTCTTGGGAATATATCGCAGCAGCTTATTTAATCCCATGATTTTTAAAAAATAGTTTTTCTTATAAATATTAATAATTTGTCATAAATGCTTTTCAATTTGTCCGTCCAGTTTAGGCGTCGAGTTTATGCTATGCAACAATATTCGGTGCAGAGCTATATTTTATTTTGACAGGTTAGGATGTGCATGTGCGTATGTTAAGTGATATTTTTTAATACACAGAGTGTTGTGCCTGTTCCGGAATGTGATCCGTGTTCCAGACTGTATCCTGATCGTCATGCAGCTAAAATATTGAGGCAAGTAGTCATAGTTTTTAAGTATATTGTAATACGATTATTAGGCTTATTATCGAAATGTTTAATGTTGAACAATTGCATTGAGATTTCAAGAACACAGATCGGAAATAATACTCATAGTGGATTGGAAAATCAAGATGTCTATTTTAAGATGTAGGATTTAGGTCCGATTTTTGTATCATTTTTTAAAGTCACGACTAAAATTCAAATGTATATGTAAAATACGATATTCGGAAGTGATTCATTTAGCATTTCATAGCTAAAAGCTTAATTAAGCATCAATTTTTCCTTAGATTAAAGAAAATACATCATATATCATTTTAAAAATATATCATCAGCTAAATAATTGGACTGAAATGTTTCAAATATTTAATTTCAGGTATGAAATCGTGTTTAATATAAAAGCAATCCGCAATTATTTGATTATGAAATCGACCAGTCTTGATCAATCAATAGTTTAGATGGACGTTGTGAAAAATTGTACAGTGTGGTTCAAAAGAACTGCTGGTGAGCCAAATTCCAAAGGTGTCCAGGACTTCAAAATTCATGCAGTAAGGGCTCACAGGTAAGGATAATAAGATCTACAAGATAAATTTGAGCTATCATTTAATTTATCATCTAAAATACACACACAAAATATTTGGTCTAATGGATGTTTAAATTCTTTGTTTTAGGTAAGTCTTTCGAATAGCGCAATATCAATCCGAAATACCGAAGTTTTCAAATATACTCATACTTTGAGTTAAATACATAATGCATAAAAATACGTAAAATCGAAACATAAATGTTCTTCAGAATATTGTCGATTATTTTTTCTGATTTTACTGGATACATTTTCTTTTGTATGAGACGTATGATGTCTAGTAATATCGTCACTACTTCTTTCACTTGTACTCCCTGTGTCATTAATATTTTGGTCTGATTCACGATTTCGTTTGGTAATAAATGTATCCATTGTAACGTAGGCGAGAACTCTCAGCTGAATACCGGGGCCAGTTATGTTAGTGTTGCTTCTGTCGACCAGTCCCAGTTACCTCCAGTTCATAGAGCTTCTGACTGCCTGCGACTGCCGCGTCTCCCGTAACGTTGACGAGAAGGATTCCACATGGTGATGGTCCTGGATTTCAAAGACGATTGTTTCTCCACAGCATGTTTATTTACTCCACTTTGAACAGACTGCGGCTGCGAGGCGTAGAATACCCAAAGTCTACGTTAAACGGTTAACATACGCGCAATTGATTTGGCTAATTCAAAATTACATTAACTCTTCCGTTGACTTTCATAATTTCTTGTAATAAGCTCGCGGTGCACCAGTGCACCGCGGTGCACCGGTTGAGAAACACTGATCTAAGTAAATGCATTGTAAGTCCTATTATCTATGCATATATAAAATAGCGGAATTCTTAGAATTACAGTAATCTGTGGGTTTGAAGCTTTATTATTTAATACTTTCATAATGTCATAATGTTTCATAATAAAGTGTAGTTATATACATACCATATACTGGTATAATTGGTAAGACCCTGGTTTCTCATTGTTAAGATTCGTTGTTAGAAATCCTTCCTATTTAGAAAAAACCGTAACAAAATGAGTGATCTTAGTGTACAACTTTTTCATAGAACAGCAACAGCAATGCATGAATAATTATTGAGTTCTCCATATACTTTCATAGAACCACAATTTTCTCTAGATTTTTTTTTGTAAGGTTGTCCAGGATCTCAATTTTCATATCCTAAATTATAGATTATTTTGTATAAATTACGAACGTGAAAAGAATTGAGTTTCCCTGCATATTACACAAAAAGCAAATTTAAAGTTAAAATATGCTATTTAAGTTTATTTCATTGTGAAATCGCGGAGCAAAAGTAGTAGTTAATTGAAAAAAATTGAATTCTGATGAAATCAAAATTTTATCGAATACAAAATATTCGACAAAATTAGTTGATATTATTTTTAGTTAGAATTATTATTTTTAACTTAAATTGATCGAAACCTTATTTATTTTCAAGTTTATAAAGATCTTGTTAAATGATTGTAAGCTTTAAAAATATCAAATAATGTGTTAAAGCATAGTGGCATTGATCGGTGATCGATAAACTTTGTGTGAAATCGTAAATAGTGATTTTTTCCCTTACTGTGCTAAAAATACCCACCGATGATATGTATTTGGTACACCACTATTACTTTTACAAACGAATGAACGTTGAAGTTGAAATGGAACAATTTTTGTTACAAAATTGTACGAAACACATCACCGGTAGGTGTTGTAAATGTTAATGTGATTGTTCTTATCTTAATCTGTTGACCTTTAAATTTTCCATTAGAAAATTACAGTATTCCAATATTGAATTTTAATCAAGAAATTTCAAAAATATATTAAAAATAATTTTGTGGTAAATTTTCTATTAATTGGTCGTTTTATTGATAATGCATAGCATGAGAAATTAAAATTGCTTTTACAAAGTAGAATATCATATGTAAAATATTTAATATTGTAAATCTCTTATCTCTTTGAAAAGTATATATGTTTCCGTTTTTTTTCATTAAATTCATATTAGCTCATTTGTTTGATTAATTTACCTGATAATGAAACATGAGTGATAGAACGCACACATTATACATTTGTGATTCTTGTTTAACATTGCTCACAAAACAGTTTCTTATGACAAAGGTTTTGGTTCAAATCCAGTTTGTAAAAATATTTTTTACTAACCCAAAACTTTGGGAGTTTTTCGTAATGACAATTTTGATCAATCGTCTCGATCCAGGTTTGGCCTAATATTCTGATTTCGAAAAAATATGTATATGCTGATATGATTAATTAAACTGTGCTTGTTATCGTGACCGCATGTGAAAAACAATGGGAAATCACCACTGATAAATTATTTTATTTGAAAAATCTCCTTTGGAGATCTCCTACGTCTGATAATGCTTTTGGCAATATAAGAAGATACGCAATTATCAAGTGCGTATTTAATTTATAAATTATGAAAAACTCACTTAGCAATACATCGGTATACCACTTATAAATTAAATATTTGTTCAGTATGAAAATCGAATAATAAAAAATAAGAGTCTCCTTAATAATCGCTGACTAAGTTCTTATATGATAATTATTGGAAATCTGGCGTTCTTTCATAAAAATATCTTAGATATAAAACAATTTTTATTCAATAACATAATTCTGATGATTAATCTACAAGAACAGTAGTAAAACAAGTGATCCTAGTTATATATCTTTTTCGCAGATGAAAACAGCAACATCATTGCATGAAATGTCGTTGAGTTGACCGTATACATTTATGGAGCCACAATTTTCATTATTGTTATAATTATTTGGTTCTCCTGGAGCCCAATTAACGTATCCTAAATCGTAGATGTTGTCACCTAAATTAAAAAAAAATAATCATATTTAGATCATGAAAACAATTGGGTTACCAGTCATAGTATGTGCACATACGAGCAAAGTATTCGCTGCGTGAATAATACATGGATTTGGATACTTTTAGGAACTTCTTTTTATACTTGGGTCTGCTGGTAGAAAAAACCTAGCGTGACGTATTGATTTTTTACCACAAGTCCATCAGGATGATGGCAGTGAATACCCTAAATTCAAGAGTACAAGCAATTAAAATTAAGCCAACTCTTAATTTACAACAAATGAATGAGATTGAAAGTAATATGTTCTTTAATAGACCCTATCGATCCAGGTTTTTCCCTATAATCATCCTAATAAGTGATTTTGATAATAAAAAGGCTATTAAAAATTATATATAAAAAAAGGACCAAAATTTAAAGGAAATGTTATAGACATCTTTAATTAAATTGAATAAATATTAATATTTATACATTAAAAACTGATAAGCAAATGTTTTCAATTAAATAGTGAATTTTAATCAATTTTCATTATGACCGTTAATATTTACCAAACAATTTCATATATTACACATGTAGTGAATACTTTTATTATTGCTTGCTTTGAATATCACAATAAAAGGGATGAAGTAAGTTCTTACTGAAAACTGTCAAGTAAACATTTTCTTCAAAGCTATCATGGAATCCAACCAATGCAAATTTGTTATTTGACGAATGACGTATGAAATTTTCTGGTTTGTTAAAAAGCTTCGACAAATGCTCTTCTTCTTTTTTAGATTTTATTATGGCAAGATAACCTCCTTCTGCCTCACATATGGTTCTTGCATCTGGCCAATTTCGAGGATTAATATGCAGCTTATAGTGCTTTTTTAATTCTTTGGCGAGTTCGTAAGCTGAAAAATGTATTTTTTATTTGAGGATTTAAAATTGTCATGGATCGTAACAACACAGTACTTACCTTCTAGATTCATTTTTACAACACAATACTTACCTTCTAACAAAAATTTATCTCATGAAATGAAATTCAATGTAATATTATAATTGCAAGATTTGGGATATATTTAAGATAAATACAGTTTTTAAGAACATAACGAAATACCACTTCGAATGTTGTTCGTTGTTTTTACAGAAGCTGCGGAAACAACTCTGATTATGAAAACTAGGATATGGTCAGGTCATTATTGTATTTCTGGATAAGAGTGAATTGATTTTATGTTTAAGCTCAGTTTTTTGCCATCTATGATTCTTCTGGGTTTCATGTCTAGGATGCAGTAGATGCAGACTCTTTAAATAGATTCCGATATGTCATATTAAAAAAATAAATATCATTGTTCGATAAATCTATTAGTTGAAATATGATTGGAATTTTCGAATAGTTAACCCTTTGTAGTCAAGATGCATTTCAGACGTTATGGCGTATCGTAGTGTGCCTCAAGTTTCGATTGAGAGGTTTAAGATGAAGAGCGATAACAGTTCATGAATACTCTTTGTGTACTCATTTAGAAACTGAAAAATAATGCTTTTAAAACTACTATATACTTTTCGATTTATAAAATTATTATTCGATCGCGGGTCGAACTATGATTTTAACCATAACTTGAAATTGACAGTTGCCTCAAAAGGAGCATTATTTTCAAAGTTTTATGCCTATTAGGATTTTTATTTGTATTTATTTTTACAGGCACAAAATTAGAATAAATCCCAAAAACTGTTGAGCATAGCCAGTTACCAAATTAAACAAAGAGTTATTACTTTAGACTTATGTTTAGTCATCAATCATTATGTTATTAGTTAAAATTTCATTTGATCAGTACATCTCTTATAAATAGGAAAGAGTTGCCAAGATATATCTCATGATATCCATAGTGTCGGAAAGCTTTACTAGCATACTCTATTTCTGACGTGAAATATGCCTAATCAATTCGTATATTATTTATAAAGTAAATTAAAAAAAAAACAACAGAGAAACGAAAGACAGCTTAATCATCTACAGAACATTGGTAATTGAGAGGAGACCTTTCCTACGTTCGGGATATTGCATTGACCTCCAATTCCAATGAATCCCGTTAAATAGGAAGCTGGATGTGATTTTAATACTAAACAGGATTGCAAGATTCAAAAAACATGAGAAATAAGGAAGCTGTTTCATAAAATATCACACAAAAACCAAAAACAGAGCATAATACTAAAGTACTTTTTAAGGTATAAAAACAAATAAATCGTATATACTTGTATGTGCATAAAATCATTTTAATGAAGCTGTAAGATACGTGATGCCATAAATTCTAGCATCTTGAGTGGCTAGTTCACTGGACTGCAAAGGATTAAAATTTATATGTTACGTCTGGATTGTTTTTGTTTAGTTTTGGTATTTAAATTCCTAAATTATCTACTGACTTTATCACGATCATATCGTAAATATATGGTCAAATTTTTTTTGTTAAACTTCTAGAAAACTTATATTCAAATAAATATGTAAATTTAGCTCGTAATATCAAAATTTGATACATATATAAATGGTAATTACCTGGATCTAAATTTTGGCTTTTTTTATTTGGCGGATAGACGTCTCCCTTTCCTCTTTGTTCGCATATAAAAACTGACGGCGTAAAACAAGAAAAATCATTTATCTCTCCGTTTCTGTCCATCGAACCACAATCCTCATTATAACGATTGTCAGGTTGAGATGCAGCCCATTTGTGGTAAAAATATTGTATTGATTCACCTATAAATTAACATTTACTCGAGATTGTAATTTAATCTAATTTAATAAATTTAACAAACCTATATGAACAACGAATTCTCCTTCTGTGAAAACATCATGGAATCCGAGCAAAATATAATCAGAATGATTCACTCCAGTGAGTATTGATTTTGGATAGGACAAAAAGATTTCGAGTATAGCTGCAGCTTCTTTTTCATTTCTGGGCATTGCCAATGCGTCATTTTCACTTTTGCATATTGATACAGCTTTGGCCCAATTTTGTGGTTGTCTATGAAATTTGTATTGTACGTCAAGACCAGTATTGTAGATGTATACTGAAATAATAAAGAACAAAATATCATAAAGTAGAGCCATGGAGTAAGAGTAAGATGATCAGTAATGCGCGGCCCCGTGGCGGGTTGCAGAGACTTTCTGCCGGGTCGAAAATAGTATGCCAAATTTTAAGAAATTAAGTCAGTTTCAGTTTCAAAGAGTGATGATACTTTGTTAAATGATTCACTCCAAAAAGGTCCTACGGTCCAACTCGGTCATACTAGCACATTTTTTGGACGAAGAATGGATGAGTAAATTTGCATATATGGCGGAAATATTCAATCTACTTAATGACATTAATCTTCCTCTCCTGAGGTTTTGTACTAATCAGACATCGACAGGAAAGGTGTTTTAAATATAATATAATAAAACAGGAAAGGTATTAGTATTAAAATTTAATCATTATTACGCCGAAAATGAATATTTTCGTTAAGGAAATCTTTGGATTAACAATTCCTTCACAGAGGACGTCATTTCATGCACTCTTACGAGTAGAAAAAAATAACAATTAATAGAATTGCCTTCGGATGCCACTCTGATATCCAGACAGTTTTGGATATCAGTGGAAGATGAATATCCATATTTTTCGCATTTTTGTCCATGTCCTTAATAAAATCGGAACAATCGCACTGCAGTGAAGAATATCCAATATATTAGCAAAGCTTTCGCAGCAGGTTTCGCATTAATTTGTTGAAAAAAAAAAAACACATTGTATTTGTTAAATTTTAATGTATCAGACTGTTATATGTATATTTGTTAGTTATAGTTATGTCCATCTGTCACAACATAAGATTTAAAAAATATTACATGATTAACCACTTTAGATTCAGTATTAGTATATATATACCTTCTGCTTGACTGAATCCAATGCTAACAATCAGCATAAATATGTGTATGAACATTTTTATAATAATTGCTCCTATGTATGTTTATCTGAAAAAAACACATGTTTAATCAACAAATACCTGTATAACATAAATCTTTATAAGCAAAATTACAAAAAAACTCTTACAATTATTTCGTGATATTTTATGAAAATGTTAGACAAATTTTAATTTTTCTCAGGTTTGTCATTTAGAAATGACGTTTGATGTTGTAATCTAATTAGCTTTTACTACCGTTACCCGTCAATTTAACTGCTCAACTAATTATACACTTAAACATAATAAACTAGCGTATTCATGTCAATATTCCTTTGATGACAAATATAAAACTAATCAGAATCGAAATGATGAATAAATATCAAAATTCCACGGAGATTTTCTTTCCATTGTATCGAAGCAAATATCAATACGTCGCCGCGAAACTGCTCTACTACAAGATCCGAAGATAACGAAATCGAACTGTGTTAAGACGAGGATAAAATTGACATTCCTGAATCTGAAAGTGAGGAGTCTGAGAAATCTTCATATAATGATGAGGGCAATTTCCAAAATGCATGTCCAGTTAAAAAAAGGATGGAATCATTCTGTTTTATACAATATTTTAAAGAAGATTAGCAACTTGACTTTTAAATATTTTACCTAACAAATTACATACTAGCGATTGTTTTCAACATATGGGCGTATTTTCAAAGTTTTTAAAACATATTTGAATATTTTTTGCATATCGGTCACTCAGTTTGCCCTTTCCGAATTTATTAAAAAAATCTGCTTTATATCCAGAAAATCTGGCTTAATCTGAATCGAGACTATCACAAAAGGTTTAGATTATGAATAATTATGAAGTGCATAATTTTTAATTGTGGAAAACTCACTCACATATGGGCGTATTTTCAAAGTTTTTAAAACATATTTGAATATTTTTTGCATATCGGTCACTCAGTTTGCCCTTTCCGAATTTATTAAAAAAATCTGCTTTATATCCAGAAAATCTGGCTTAATCTGAATCGAGACTATCACAAAAGGTTTAGATTATGAATAATTATGAAGTGCATAATTTTTAATTGTGGAAAACTCACTCTGCCAAATTTGCTAGTTATTCAACAGCGTATATAATATTAGCAAAGTATGACAATTAGAAAAACAGAATGTTTTACTAATTTATTGAATGTCTTACTTTCAATAAATCATTTATGATTATGATTATAAAATATTTAAGGAGACAACTCACCAAGATACAACTCGTCACCGTAAAAGTTATTAATAAACTGTTAATGAAATTTATGTTTTGAAACAATATTTTATCAAAAAGGTTATCAGATGTAAGTGATCTTTATTTTTTTTTCTTGGAATGAATCATATCCATGTAGAGATTTTCGATTGTTTTTTACTTATGGCGATATTTTTATTATTAAAAAAATTCTTAAGAATTGTTACTCGGCAGTTCTACCTGATTTTATTAATCATGTCAATATTATGTTTTTTTTTAATATCCAGAAAATCTGGCTAAGCCGATTTGAGACGATTGATCGTAATTTCTCATACTGTGTGATATTTAATTTCAGTTTCCCAAATTTCCTTTTCAAAATGATACCATATCTTGAAAGAAGTCCTTGTGTGTATCCAAAGTGAAATGAAACTCAAAGACTCCAATCGATTATTTTTGGATGATTTAAAATAAAGTTATCAGGAATAACATAGATAAACTGAAACACATGAATATGAATATAATCAATCATCTTTTGTAACGCGCCTAACGATCATAAAATAAATATTTTATTACAGATTGCAATGTTTAATGCTAATAGTTTTCAGAATTGAATCAGGACAGTCCAAAAGTTCGTACGCATTTTGTGAAATTTTAAATAGTGTAAATAAAACAATGATAAATATATATAACACGGCCAGAGTCAATGATAATGATTCATTAATAAGAACAAAATATAAATTTGCCTGGATCCATAGTAAAGCAATTATTTTCAGGATTCGAATGAAATTTTTCTCCTTTTCTTTGGAAAATAAAAATACCTGGTGTGTTACATGTATTATTGTTCTCCACTAAGTATTATCTTCAATTCGTGACATTTTCTTAATTTTAGGTGATTTCAACATGCCTAATATTTTCTGGTCACCAATGGACGGTGGTTCATCTTTAATTCCTAACAATGTACTCGGTAAAGGTCAAATCAACTTTATGGACATCTGCATTACTTTTAACATTTTTCAATATAATTCAGAATCTTAATAACAAAATTCTAGGTTTGGTCATCTCTAACAAAACTTTGTCAGTGTTATCTTCTGATCTACCCTTAGTACTAGAAGACAATACACCACAAAGTACTGTACATTATATTATGTAATCTAC
Organism: Stenopsyche tienmushanensis; assembly: GCA_008973525.1. NCBI lineage: Eukaryota > Metazoa > Arthropoda > Insecta > Trichoptera > Stenopsychidae > Stenopsyche > Stenopsyche tienmushanensis. Next base: position 2,948,847 of record WACJ01000275.1, on the reverse strand, counting down.
ATTTCAGTTCTCAACCAATATCACCGAGATTCTTATTAATTAAATTAGAGGCTTATTAATTAAACTGTCTTTGTTATCGTGGACCATATGTGGAAGACAATGGGAAATTATCACTGAAAAATTATTTTACTAGAAAAATCTCTAATGGAGATTGCCTACGTTTGACAATGCTTTTGACAATATAAGAAGATAAGCAATTATCAAGTGCATATTTAATTTATAAATTATAAAAAACTCACCTAGCAATACATAAGTTTATCACTTTTAAATCAAATATTTGTTCGGTATGAAAATCGAAGCCATCAATAATAAAAAATAAGAGTTCCCCAAATAATCACTGGATAAATGAATTGTTGATCTAATCAATCATTAATATGTTAGTTGTAATTATTCAATATTGAATTCGATAGGAAAGGAAGACTTTTGCAATACGATTATCGAGGATATCAAAGAATAATTATGTGTGAATGTGTACAATGATGTATTTTTGGAGTCAGTTAATTCTTAAATGATAATTATTAGAAATCTGGCGCTCTTTCATAAAAATATCTTAAATATAAAACAAATTTTATTTGATAATAAAGTTCTGGTTTTTAATCTACAAGAAAGTTAACAAAACAAGTGATCCTAGTATGAAAGTTTTTCGCAGATGAAAACAGCAACATCATTGCATGGAATGTCGTTGAGTTGACCATGTACGTTTATGGAACCACAATTTTCTTTGCGTTTTTTATTATTTGGTTCTCCTGAAGCCCAATTAACGTATCCTAAATCGTTGATGTTGTCACCTAAATAAAAAAAATATATTAAGATCATGAAAGCAATTGCGTTACATATACAGGCAAAGTATTCGCTGCGTGAATAATACATAGATTTTCATTATACGTATAATTTTAGGAACTTCTATTTGTACTTGGGTCTGCTGGTAACGTAGAGATTTTTCATCACAAGTCTATCAGGATGAAAACAGTGAACACCCCAAATTCAAGAGTACAAGCAATTAAAACTCTTAATTTACAACAAATGAATGAGATTGAACGTAATATATTCTTTAATAGACCCTATCGATCCAGGGTTTTCCCTATAATCATCCTAATAAGTGATTTTGGTAATAAAAAGTGTATTAAAGATTATATATAAAAAAAGGACCAAAATTGAAAGGAAATGTTATAGACATTTTTAATTAAATTGAATAAATATTAATATTTATACATTAAAAACTGATAAGCAAATGTTTTCAATTAAATAGTGAATTTTAATCAATTTTCATTATGATCGTTAATATATACCAAAGAATTTCATATATTACACATGTAGTGAATACTTTTATTATTGATTGCTTTGAATATCACAATAAAAGGGATGATGTAAGTTCTTACTGAAAACTGTCAAGTAAACATTTTCTTCAAAACTATCATGGAATCCAATCAATGCAAATTTGTTATTTGACGAATGACGTAGAAAATTTTCTGGTTTGTTAAAAAGTTTCGACAAATATTCTTCTTCTTCTTTACATGTTATTATGGCAAGATAACCTCCTTCTGCCTCACATATGGTTCTTGCATCTGGCCAATTTCGAGGATTAAGATGCAACTTATAGTACTTGAATAATCCATCGGCAAGTTCGTAAGCTGAAAAATGTATTCTTTTTTTGATGAGTCAAAATTGTCATGGATCGTAATTAAGATACATTGTCACAACACATTACTCATCTTCTAACATAATAATTATCGTGTGAAATGAAATTCAATGTAATATTATAATTGCATACAATGTTACATACATAGAATATAATGAAATACATTAATTTGACCAGTACATCTCTTATAAATAGGAAAGAGTTGCCAAGATATTTCTCATGATATTCGTAGTGTCACGTCAAAGCTTTACTCAATAAACTTAATCAACTCGTATGTTATTTATGAAGTATGTTAAAAAAAAAAACAGAGAAAAGAAAGACAGCTTAACCATCTACAGAACTTTGGTAAAGTAATTGAGAGGAGAGACTTTTACTAGGAATAATAAACAGGATTGTGCGATTAAAAAATATGTGAGAAATGAGGAAGCTGTTTCATAAAATATCACATAAAGAAAAACAACAGAGCATAATACTAAAGTATTTTTTAAGGTATAAAAACGAATAAAACGTAAATACTTGTATGTGCATAAAATCATTTTAATAAAGCTGTAAGATATATGATACCATACATTCTAGCGTCTTGAGTCGCTAGTTCACTGGAGTGCAAAGGGTTAAAATGTATATGTTACGTCTGGATTGTTTGTTTAGTTTTGCTACTTAAATTCCTAAATTTTCTACTAACATTATCATGGTTATATCGTAAATATATGGTGAAATATTTTGTTTTTGTTAAGCTTCTAGAAAACTTATATTCAAATAAATATGTAAATTTAACTCGTAATATCAAAATTTGATACAGATATAAATGGTAATTACCTGGATCTAAATTTAGGCATTTTTTATTTGGCGGATAAGTGTCCAGGTTTTCTCTTTTTTCGCATATAAAAACTGACGGCGTAGAACAAGAAAAATCATTTATCTCTCCGCTTCTGTCCATAGAGCCACAATCCTCATTACGGTGATTGTCAGGTTGAGATGCAGCCCATTTGTGGTAATAATATTGTATTGATTCACCTTTAAAATATCATTTATTCGAAATTGTAACTTCATTTTATTTAATAGATTTTAACATACCTGTATGAGTAATGAACTCTCCTTCAGTGAAGATATCATGGAATCCGAGCAAAATATAATCTGGTTGTTTCACTCCAGTAAGTGTCGGTTTTGGATAGGACGCAAATATTTTGAGTATAGTTGTAGCTTCTATTTCATTTCTGGGCATTGCCAATGTGGCATTTTCACTTTTGCATATTGATAAAGCTTTGGCCCACTTTTGTGGTTGTCTATGAAATTTGTAATATAAGTCAACATCAGGCTTGTAGATGTATACTGAAATTATACAGAACAAAATATTATAAAGTAGAGCAATGGAGCAAAAGTAAGATGATCGGTGGTGCACGGCCTGGTGTTAGTACTAAGGGTATTAGTACTAAAATTTAATAATATTTACTCCGAAAATGAAGATCCTCGTATAGGAAATCTTTGGATTAACAATCCCTTCATGGAGGATGTCATTTTATGCACTCTTACGAGTAGAGAAACGTAACAATTAAAATAACTATCTTCGAATGCAACTGTGATATCCAGACACAAAACATTAACATTGCATCAGTTTTGGATATCAGTGGACGATGAATATCCATCTTTAAGCTGTAAAGCTATTAATTTATTAATGCCATTTTCAACAACCTATTCATGCAAAAAAGCATTTTCGTCCATGTCCTCAATAAAATCGAAACAATCGCACTACAGCCGAGAATATCCAATATATTGATTTATTGAAAAAATAAAACCATTTTCTTTATTAAATTTCAATGTATCAGACTGTTACAAGTATAATTGTTAGTTATAATTATGTCCATCTGTCAAAATATAAGATTTAAAAAATATTACATGAACTATAATTTTTAATTCAGTATTAGTGGTTCGAACTTTTTTTCCCCTTTTTTTACCGGTCCACAGGTTTAAAAAGATTGGGGAACACTGCTATAGATGATATAAAAAGTTGTCGGTAGAATTTTATGTTAAATAAATTTATATACCTTCTGCTTGACTGAATCCAATGCTAACAATCAGCATAAATATGTGTATAAACATTTTTATAATAATTGCTCCTAGGTATGTTTATCTGAAAAAAACATTTATTTAATTATTGATTTCATACCTGTATAATTTAAATAAACTCTTGACTCAGTAATCAGATATTCATTAGCGCTTGATTTACCTCACCTTTTCATTTGACGGGATTTGATCTTCATGAAAATTACAAAAAGATATTTTTTAGAAATGTTATTCAAATTTAGGTCTTTCTCAGCTTTGTCTTTTATAAGTGCGGTATGATGTTGGAACTTAACTAGCTTCTACCACCGATACCCGTCAATTTGACTGCTCAACTAATTATACACTTAAACATAATAAACTAGCGTATTCATGTCAATATTCCTTTGATGGCAAATATAAAACCAATCAGAATCGAAATGATGAATAAATATCATAATTCCACGGAGATTTTTTTTCATTGTGTCGAACCAAATATCAATACTTCCTCGCGAAACTGCTCTACTACAAGATACGAAGATAACGAAACCGAACAGTGTTAAGACGAAGATAAAATTGACATTCCTGAATCTGAAAGTGAGGAGTCTGAGGAATCATCATATAATGATAAGGGCAATTTCCAAAATGCATGTCCAGTTAAAAAAAGGATGGATTCATTCTGTTTTATACAATATTTTAAAGAAGCATAGCAACTTGACTTTTAAATATTTTACCTAACAAATCACATACTAGTGATTGTTTTCAACATATGGGCGTATTTTCAAAGTTTTTAAAACATATTTGAATATTTTTTGCATATCGGTCACTCAGTTTGCCCTTTCCGAATTTATTAAAAAAATCTGCTTTATATCCAGAAAATCTGGCTTAATCTGAATCGAGACTATCACAAAAGGTTTAGATTATGAATAATTATGAAGTGCATAATTTTTAATTGTGGAAAACTCACTCTGCCAAATTTGCTAGTTATTCAACAGCGTATATAATATTCGCAAAGTATGGCAATTAGAAAACATAATGTTTTACTAATTTATTAAATGTCTTACTTTCAATAAATCATTTATGATTATGATTATAAAAAATATTTAAGGGGACAACTCAACAATATGTGTGTATATTTTTTTCTTAAAAAGATTTGTACTCACTAAGATATAACTCGTCACTGTAGAAGTTATTAATAAACTGTTAATGTAATTTATGTTTTGAAATAATATTTTATCAAAAAGGTTATCAGATGTAAGTGATCTTTAAAATGTTTTTTCTTGGAATTAATCATATCTAAGCAGAGATTTTCTATTGCTTTTTACTTATGGAGATATTTTATTATTAAAAAAAATGTCAGTGTTATGTTTTTTTAGGATCCAGAAAATCTGACTAAACCGATTTGAGACGATTGTACATTATTTCCCATACTGTGTGATATTTCAATTTCCCAAATTTCCGTTCCAAAAAGATACCATAGCTTGAAAGAAGTCCTTGTATCTGTCCAAAGTGAAACTCAAATATCTTTTTTTTTCAAAAGAACCGGTTATTTTTGGATGGTTTAAAATAGTTGGCTTCCTATAAAGTTATCAGGAATAACATAGATAAATTGAAACACACGAATATGGAAATAATCAATCATCTTTTGCAACGCGCCTCAATCATTATTTAGCTTCTAGATACAAATAGGAAAGTTGGATTGAATGTATTATTTTTTTAAAATTCAAATATTCTGATCTTTTTTCTACTCTGTTCTCAATTATCTTAGTATACCTTATATGAAAAGACTTGAGCAGTTGGTATTCTGATGTATATTATATGCATATTCTCAATAAAGATCATTAATCATTTTGTATACTTCATTGGCCTTATGTTAACGTTTTTGCCTACACGAATGTGAATTTAGTCTCAAAATCTTTTATTATAGATTTTTTGCAATGTTCGATGCTAACAGTTTTCAGAATTGTATCAGGTCAGTTCAAAAGTTCGTGCGCATTTTTGGGATTTTTTAAATAGTGTAAATAAAACACAATTTAACAATAGATTTCGAACCTGTCGAAATTCTTCGTCCCTTGACTAATATATTAGTCAGTTTGTTACCAATTTTCCTAAATATCGGACGCATATTAGTACCCATAGAAAATTAATAATCTATGATCGAAAGACGTGCTATGCTATATTTTGTATTTTTGTGTGGCGAGTCTGTCAGATCTGCAGCGACGACGTTCTTAAAAACATTGAGGAGTCAGAGACATAATTAGCAGCGGATCAGATTGCATAAAGGATGGATTCATCTCATGTAACAGTCTTTCGTCATTTAAAGGGATCCAATCTGGGAAAGTGGGTATCGCATGCGCTATCCGAATTCAATTTCCAGCAACGAATAAACATCTGCACTTACCTTTCATCGCGCTTCGAATGAGAGCCATTTTTTGATTGTTTGGTAATAGGTGACGAAAAATGAATTATTTATCACAACGTCACAAGAAAAAGACATTGGGCTCAAACAGCAAAGTGTCTTAACATCCCAAATGCCATCCCATTTTTTAAAATGTTTGGTGGGGTATAAATGATCAAAACAAACTATTAATGCACATATTTACATTTTATAACGAGGATCCGAGATTTTAATCTCTTATTTATAAATTTGAATATCAAATGACAAATATAATAGATCACAATCTATTTTTATTTCATATACATTTAATTTAATCAAACAAATAGAATTATTTTGCTGCTCCAAATCGAGCATCAATCGCGTTACTGGCTGGTTGTTCGCAGAAGAAAAGAGCAGGCACATCACAAGCGAAGTCGTTGAGTTGGCCTGATTTAGTAATAGATCCACAATTTTCACCGAAACCAAAATTATCCGGCTGCCCTGGATTCCAATTCACATATCCAATATTATGCATCTCTTCATCTGAAACATTAAAGATTTATATAAATGTGGAAATTATACAATTATTTCGTTTATGGCATTCACTTCACTTACCTAAAACTGTGGTGTAGTATCCTTCTTTAAAAATATCATGAAAACCCACAAGTGCGTATTCTTTGTTAGGAGCGAATGGTACACGATTTGCAGGCTTGTTGAACATTTTTTCTAGATATGCTTCTTCTTCTTTATTCCTGATGATAGCAAGATGTCCTCCTTCTGCATGACAAATCGCTCTAGCTTCCGGCCATGGACGTGGATCCAAATGAAACTTATAACATTTTTCTATTCCTTGTGCATATTCATAAGCTGAAATAATGATAAATATACATAACACACCCAAAGTCAATGATAATGATTCATAAATAAGAAAAAAATATAAATTTGCCTGGATCCATAGTAAAGCAATTATTTTCAGCATCCGAATGATATTTTTCTCCTTTTCTTTGGCAAATAAAAACACCCGGTGTGTTGCATGGATTATCGTTCAACTTTCCAGATCTATGGAGAGAACCACAATCTTCATTATTAAAGTTATCGGGTTGGCCTTGTACCCACGTGTGATAATAATACTGTATTGTTTCGCCTAAAAAAAATAATTTATACATAAATACTGGGGAAATACAGGATCAGCCAGACCAGAAGAGCTTTAAGATGCCATATCCGTTTGACGAATGTAGGCAATCTTCACAGACAGTTTTTCCAGATAATAGATTATCTGTGTGGATAAGTCAGGTTAGGATTATTAAATAGACGGCCCTGATCGAAATCAAGTTTAAACTGGATCGTGATTATCGATCGATAACACTAATTTTTAATTATATGTATGACAATTTTTTCACAATCTGAATTTGAATTTTATAATAAGAGTCCAGAGTTTTATTCACTATACCTAGACTTAATAATAAGGTCAAGAACAATAAGAATAATAAGGTTTTAATTCAACATAACTATAAAATCGAGGTCAGAATCTTCATGAATTAAGGTTTTTTTTCTAAACTGATAATAATTTAATTTTTTCCATGTTTCCAACAACAGGTAGGAACATAGAAACTCTTATTATCAAAATAAAAATATCTTTATCAAATTATAACGGAGCATAAGATATAGATGTGTTATAATAATTTTAAATATAAAAAATACAGGTCATTTCCTGAAACAATGTTCTATGAATTCACTTGTAACATCTTGAGCCCGGCGTAACAATAAGAAAGGCTATTTGGTGTGTTTGTTTCAATTTGCAAATAATTTTAAAGCTGTTGGTATTTTTGGATCTATTTATAAGAATTATAATTTTTTCTGATTCATATTGAAATGAAACGTTTCGATGTTCCTTAATATTCTCTTATCCAATAATCAAATGCTATATTTGAGTATTTAATGATATTTATAATAATCTTCTCAATCAATTTTATATTTATTCAGTTGTAACGCAATATTAAATAATGATCAATTTTGTATTATAAAAACTGATGAACATTTTTACATCATGCTACTTGGAGATTAAGAGTGTCTTTTTTCTTCAGTGTCTACCAGTTTTTTTTAAAAGCATACTGAGTGTTTCTTAAAACAAGTACTTGAAGACCACTTTACATATGACTTTTCTCATAAGTTCAATGATATACGAAAAATGGATTCTTCGAAAAAGTATTTGAATTGGCAATTCTTGTTGCGATTGTACCTGTATTTTTATATTGGCAGTAAATTATAAAAACACGTATAAGCTATGAAAAACATCAATGTGGTCGGCTATGGTCGTTGTTGTAGTTTTGGTAGTTTTAGCATTGAATTGATTTATTTAAAATGTAATTGAGTAAAAACTTGGCTTTTATATAAAGGTAAAATTATGATATATATTTACCCTTTTAATGCCGACAGGTTGAGTTTTGAAGATTAATAATTGACAAAGCGATATCTGGTTAAATTAGCAATACTTGATCTGGTGGATTTTTTAAATTTTAACTCGGTGGTATTTACCTTACCATAATATACATAAAAATGATTACCATTCAATGTGACATACTCCCCTTCCTTGAATCTATCATGAAAGCCAAGAAATATGTAATCAGGTAGTTGAACGTCCCGTAGCATTGATTTCGGATAAGTGCTAAAGATTTCCTTCAGAGCCAGAGCTTCAGCTTCATTTTTAGGCATTGCCAGAGTGGCATTTTCATTTGTACACATAATTCTAGCCCTGTACCAAGTTTCTGGAGTTCTATGGAATTTGTAATGCATATCAACATTCTCCTTGTATAGAAAAACTAAAAATATGATTATAATTAAATTATTAGTAAATTAAATTCAGCGATTATTAAATACAGAAAATTTAATTTTTTGGCTTAATGTGAAAATATTATAAATTTGTACCTTCGCCATTTGTGAGGATAATAATTCCACACATCGTAAGTAAGTAATAAAACATGTTTAAAAATGGTTTTATGAATAATCCTTTGAGAATCAAATGCTCAACTCGCTCATTAATGATTGCTGTAAGTATAAAAAATACTTAATTAGGTTATTTAACTTTAGATTTTCAATTATATATTTGCATTTACACATTTTTTTGTTGAAGAATTATGGAAATTTATTTTGTGTTCGGCAATAAAATTCTATTCGACAATGGGGAATTAAAAATGCCAGGACAGTGCATGGATATTGCCTTGAGTCAAACAGAGTTGAATTGATATTTGTAGGTTTTCCAAGTTGTGTCGGTATGATTGTTAATATAGCCCTAATTTCATGAAGAATGATTTTATATAAAAAGCATTAAATACAAAAATCAATGTAATTAATAGTCATTTATTTAATGTTAAATATTCTTCTGATCTTTATTGATGAATTTTGTTTTTGGCAATTATAAAAATATAGATATTATAGTATTATGTGATATGGATCTTACTGATCAGTTGATAACGATTTTTATGCATGGAAATAGAGCCTAAATTCTAAAAAAATAGGGAAGATTTTTGATTAAAATAAACACAAGTGAGGGATAAAACGAAGGAAGAGATATGTGAAGTGCTATGTTTACTTGATGTATTAATATATTATCATGGCTACATGAAGATAATAATACTGTGATGGTGTGTGAAGTTTACTGGAGGTTAAGACTCTAACGATATAAATGTCAAGGATATACAAGAATTGCTAATGGAAGAAGAGGCTAAAGAAGTAAATTTGTTGGAAATGGCAAATGGTATAATTCAAAACACAGAAAATACTCGTAATAGTATGGATATAGATCATAAGTGGTTAAATAATTAAATATACATCTACAACCTCAGTGTGCATTAAAGTGCAAAATACAATGACATTTATAAAGATCTTTCAGTCAAAAGTAAACAATCGAAAATAGCAGACCTTTTGTCGAACATAGAGAATTAAATTCAAGGTGTTGCTGAAGGAAGTTTCAAAAATGAAAATATTTGGTTAAACGTCCTAGTTTAATAATAACTTTTAACTATGACTAAGAAACTTGTATAACACCAGTACGTAATGCTTTTATTCACCATCATTGTTGTAATGTTTTTTTTTTGCGTTTGGACCTTTACCCAAATTTAATATTAGTATTCAGAATATTTTAAAAAATAAATGCCAGAACATTATATATCCAATTCAGATATCAGGAAAGAAGAAATTGTAATGAAAATTGTATTAAAGGATAATTAAAATAATTAAATAACACCTCCACATATAAAGCAACATTGTTTAAAAATCGAGATTTCAATGATTGAAAATAGGAGTTTGTACAATATTTTAGAGTTTTATTCTTTTTGTGGTTGACCTGCCGACCTAAGCTAGAGATCATAATAGCGAACGTTTGTTAAATTATTATTTTTGCACGAGGTATTTTATAAGATCGAAGATTTCTTATAGATATTTTTAAGAAAAAAAAATTAAACATGAATACACTAAAATGCATTGAAAACATGTTAGTATTCATAGAAAATGATATGTTGCTAAATAAAACCAGGAAAAAGTTAACATAAAAGACAAAAAAGAAATGTTTTTATGAATAATAATAACACATTCTCGCAACATAATCATTAATCATTCGCTGGACAACTAATGTGCTTATAATCAATTTGTTATTGCTTTTCTGGGTTATTTATATTTTTTTCCTTCTGTAATTAAAAAAAACCATTTTCGCTCATGTTGATTCAAGGTAAATCGAAATCAATTTTGATATTTTACATTAGATATGAATTTAAACACGTCGATCGTTAATATCATAAAACCGGTTGCAGTTATAAAGAATGCCATCGTCAGAAATTATCGAAGAGCATATTTATAATTGTAATACAATATTGAATTAATAAAAGCCTAAGTAAGTGCCTTTTCATCAAGTCTCGTGTCGTTTATATTACTGTGAGAACGTTTGATAAATTAAGCAATTATCAAAGCGGAAAATAATGTATGATATTAATGATACTCTACAAAAGTGCAAAATTACCTTACGGAATTGTATAATCCGCGAAGGTTTATTATACAGATGTACAGAGACGAAAAAATAGAAAAATCAGGGCCATGGTCCATCTATCTACTCAGTACTAGATCTACACATGAAACCTTACGTAAAAAATAGATTTGAACGTTTTTGGAAGCTTCAGAGTGAGTTTTGAAACTTAACCGAGCCTTTTCCTCGAGCTAGCGTTGAATATGTGTGAAGATGGAGCTTATCTGGTTGAATTTTTGTAGCTATCGTTCGAAGTCTAAAAATGAACATTTGGAATGAAACATCTCCTTTAGTACCATCTTTCAACTTTCGATGTCTTTATCGATCTGATAATTAAATAGTTATTTATAATTTATAGTCTCTGGGTTGTCGTCTGAGTGTTATGCCTAAAAAATGTAAAACAATCAAAGAAACGATCAGTATAGTATGTCACGGCCACGGTTTTAGAAAAAAAACACCAAATAAAAATATTATGTCTAAGATTTAAGTATCCTCCTGCATAGGAAAATTTTAGTCATCAACTGCCAAAATTTTAAATTCCAATAAAGCAATATTCAGAACGATGCAAAAATATAAAGGAAAATTAGATCCGCAATTTTGGCAGGGTCGTTTTTTAATACTTTCCCGTGGTAGAAGTGAAACTCCCTAGCCTCCTAGCTTCCTAGCCCAGAAAAATTTGATTTTTGTTGTGTTGCTTGAAAATTGATAGCTAAAAAATGAAGCTGTGTATTGTGTAATATATAGTAAAAATAGATAAGCTAATGGTGTAATGATTGCTTTTAGAGTAAGAACGAATCTTCTTCTCTTTTCGACCTAGTGGTTGGAGTTTAATTTTTCGCGACATTCAAGCCTTTACATAACAAAAAAATATTTTTTAAGTGCTAAAGAAAACTACCACGTTGAAGTATCAAGCAGTGATGAAAACTTATAAGTGTTCTTGAAAAGAAGTCAAATAAATAGAATTGTATGTGCTAAAATTGATGAAACGATGAAAAAAATAAGCAATAACACTGTATTGCTTATTGAAAAATTAAGGCATACATAACTAAACGTATATAAAATATTTTTTGAAACGCTTACCATAATTTTGCATGAATTTTACGATATTTTCGTAGAAATATATAACTGTGTAATGCAAGGGTCGAGTTTATTGAACTTTGGTTAAATTGGTATAGGAAGTAGGCATTATAGAACCAAATTAATATGTATATTATATTTTGGAAACCGCAAATAATTTTATAAAAAACTGACGATTTATTAGTTAAATTTGTTTTTCAAACGTTTTGGGCTCAAATCTACGGAACCTATTTTTAAACACACATAGACGTTAAAAATCATATAAAAGTGGTCGGCAATGGTCCCTCAAAAATAATTTTATTTCATAATCAATACGCAGGTCAGAACATTTCTTGACGATGATGATCTTTGCATACTTGTATTTTTCAAGTTGTATTTTTGATTGCTCAATCTGTCGTTATTATGATAATTTTTATGAGCTCTAAGTGTCATCACGTATATATTTTAATTAGTATCAATAATTTCAAGAGTGAATACTCACCGAAGTCGAGATAACCAGCCACTGCTGTAGTTATTGATCAACTGATCATTATTTTTGTTTTTGTTTGAGCAGCAACATTTGAATGTATGTATATGCGGTGACCAATAAATCACGAGTTCTCGTTTAATTATATTGATGGTCATCCTAGCAGCCTAATTACTATGTTTTTAAAAAATAAATACGACATTCTGCAAAATATAACCAATGGAAATACATTATCAACTTTTTAAGGTGGGATTTTTGAAGTAAAACTTATATAGGCACAGTAGGGCAAAATTACATGAACGTCACGAATAGTGAAATTCTAACCAGCAGTTGGTTAACAAGAGACGTAGAATCGTTTGTCTATCTATGTAGCATAAAGCAACCACCACACAAGTAGCAGGTTTAGTTTAATATTTATTGCGGAAACACAGTTTCATCATTAGGCTAACAATTTCGGTTAACAAATGGAATAAAAGCAATAAATAAAATTAAATATTACTTGAAGCTAAAAAGTTTCACTTCTATCACGCTAAAGTCTCACACATTATTTTTACCCCTACGAAGAAATCAAAAAGGGCATATTTGGGGTTCAAAGCATATTTGGAGGGGGGGGGGGGTGTTAAGGTAAATCTGCTGCCCCCGGCCAATACTCGCAAAAACGCGCAGAAATGTTTGGTTAATATTATAATTATAATATTGGACGCAAGTTCTAAATATCTTATAATATATGGGATAAATAAATTATTGTACGAAATATATTAATCTAGTTTTTACAGATATATGGTTTGAAAACATTTTCTGCAGCCCAGGCAAAAGAAAAATATAGGATTTTCCAAACATATGATGCAAAAAGAATTTCTTACGATACAGATAAAAATGCAGGTCAGCGTAAGAAATATGATACATTATTTTATGGAGCGAAAGGATTAAAATTCCTTTACGGAATATGTGGAAAAACGTGATACCTACAAACACTAGGATCCCGATTTTTTTTTAAATTTTAAATTCTGTAAAACCCTTAAAAGGACAAATTCAGTGGGAATGGGTAAGGTATATACATATCTACTATTAAATAAATTCATTGCAAAACCATAATGGTCAGGCCAGACCATCTCATTGACAGAAGGGTTAAGAGATTCGCCAATTTCTTACCAAAAATACGATGCAAAAAATGATGTCATTTTTTATGACAAACCATAAGAAGCAAATTTGGTAATACATAATATAAAATAAAACCATATAAAATATAATATTTATTTAATCATATATGAAAGTTTTACACGTAAAATAAAATATATATATGGACACAATGTTTTTTAAATTTTAGTTCGACGTCTATATATCGCTAAGCTGCACTTTGTCGGAAATTTCTCACATTGTTACCATTAATGATGAGAGTCCAAATATACTTTTTTCTGTTGATCAAAAATCAGTAGGACCTTAAATTCCACGAACGTATACTATACCGTTATAACTTTTTGAAGTATTTTTTATCAAAGAATTTATCCAAAAATTTACAACCTACACAAATTACCATACAGCTACAATTAAAATTACATTTTTTTAAAATTAATTATGTCAATTATATATATGTACCATGCTTTGTGCTTCTTATGTTTAGCTCAAATTTGTTGCCATGTATATCATACGCTTCTGTAGATTCTACAATAGTAATAACACATCACTCAATAAGTTCGCAGGATGAAATTTTTTCTTTACATTGCAATTTTAGGTGTATGTTATAATTTTCTACATAACATTTGAACATAACGAAGGATCTTTGTTGGCCAAAAATAAGAAGAATTAATTTAAAAACACAATCTGAAGATTATAGTGATGCAATCGGTATAATTCATAGGTCGTGTGTCTGTTGTGGGATTATCTTATGAAAAAATCAGGCACTGTAAATAAAATGTCTTATAATGCATTCATATCCTTTTCGCAGATGAACATTGCTTTTTCATTGCAATTGGCAGTATCGATGGTACCATTCCTGTTCATGCTACCACAATGTTTATCAGTTCCGATTTCTGGTTTTCCAGGTAACCATCTAACTTTTTTAGTATTTGTATCTACACGTTCACCTGTTGGATAAAAATAATAGTTAAGTAATAAGTCAAAATATTAATTATAAATAAATTGAATGTTAAAAATGGCTTTGTCTTGGAGTCGGAATGTTACTAAATAAAAAAATAAGGATGTCATTTTTCACTGTTTGTTTGTTGAGTTGCTAACTGGCAAAAATAGAGTATGCTAAAATTGGATAGACTTGAAAGAAATTCGGAATCCCTTAAATTCTGAAGACATAATATCAGCTTCAGTAATTGGTTCTCATATGCTATGTCGTTTTGCGATGATTTATCAGTCATGTATCCTTGGATTATCTTTACCAGATGAGATATTATAGTTAATGCATTTGTTTCTAATTGCAAAGACAATGCGGCTAGCTTTCCAGCTTGTACTTCCACAGTTGAGCATTTAATTCTTCATAATTGATAACTATAATTAGCCATGTCATTATTTGATCTTAGAAACCTTTAATAAAATTCTGTGGGCGTCGCTTATTATTTTAAGCGTTAATTTGAATGTCAAAAATCAGTGGATCTTTTGGGGACAGGACAATCGTGGCACAGTCTCAAGATGATGTTTTTTTTGTATTCTTTGATCTTCAAGTCGATAGAAAGGAAGCTGTCGGAGATGGTAGAAATACCATTGAAAAAGTGAGATCAATGGTTTTATTTGATAAATTCTGTTCATACCATTACTATCATATGGAGGATATTTTGTAAACCAGACCGTTCATTTTTTTTAGTATCGGTGAATTTCAAATGAACAATGCTATTATTTTTATGCTTCAGTTTCAGGTGTTATGTTATTATTTGGCACTTGTGATACTTTTCATAGTATATTGTAAACGTTAAAAAACTGAAAATATAATTTAACGTAGAAGTAAAAATACTGGAAAAGCCAATTCCAAGCTAAAAGCCAAAAAAGCTATCTTGCAAAAATGGAAGACGAGATTGCCATGCAAAACCTTAAATCTTGTTGGAGTAGTTTAAAAGAGTAAATTTTACTAATTGGCTGGTTTTAAGAATAATCCAAGATTTATATGGCAGGTGTGTAATTGCTGGAAACAGACGTCCGCTTTCCACGGCAATCGAATATTTCTAAGAGCAGTGCGTAATTTCAGAACGGATCTTATGTTCCGATAAATACTAAGAAAGGTCGGGATATAAAAGAGGTACGGATAGTCACAGTGAGTCGATTTGAGTTGAGCTTCAGAGTAAGTCAGTACTGAGGAAATCTTCAAAAAGATTTTAGCTGTGTATTGAGATCCGATGGACTTGATCCCACCGTTTTGACCGTGGGAAGACCTGGTTTGTGGTGGTCTTTATCTCGGCGGAATAAAAAAAGCCTGCTCATAACAGCATCATAGTTTTGTGAAAATAGATAACAAAAGTAAAAAAATAGTAAAATTTACCTTTTATCGTAGTAAAATGTCCATTGGCTAATAAGTCACTGAAGCCAAAATGTATGCGATTTTTATGAGAAAAATCACGTAACTTGTATGCGGGAAACCGCGCTAATAAAATTAATAAGATTCGTTTTGCTTTGGCACCTTCCAAATACGCCAAAGAAGATCCTTCTGCTAAGCATGTACCAAGCGAATTGTTCCATGTTTGTGGCAAACTGTGTATTTTATAGCAATTGTTTGTTACCGAAAAATGCACATATTCTGAAATGAGATTTTACTATTAAAGTACTGTTTATATGAGTGAATTTCATAATATTATAAATCTCACCAGGATCATCTGTTTTACACATTTTGTTGTAGGTTATATTCACACTTTTAATTTTGCATATAAAATTCATTTGAATAGAGCAATTAGTGTCTTTGTATTCCCCATTCTGCAATAATTGTACACAATTGTTATTATCTTCACCGCTTTTAGCAACCCAATTTTTATCTGTGTTGGTTTCCAGAACAGTATTATAATCATTCAAATTTGTTTCTATGATGGATTCTGGAAGAATGTTTTAATTCATATTATGATTTAAAAATGAAAATTAATATGCATGGTTTTTTTGTTGTAATATAATTACTATTGTCACCTGTTTCAAACGTGTTTCTCGTGGAAATATCGTGGAAACCGACCCACAAACTAGAATATTTGAGAGTAAGTTTAAGAACAGAATCAATCTCCGTCTTTGATTCTGGTATTAATAACTCTGTACCTTCCAAACCACATTGTCTGCGCGCTTCAAACCAATCCAATTGCGATGAATGCACTTTGTAGAATGAATCCAGATCTTTTATATACACATAATCAGGTCTAAACAATGGTAAAACTAAAAAAAAAATGTTTTGATGTCATAAGAATTTTAAAACATTTCGAGGAACAGTCCTAATAGAATTTTTAAAATACATTCGTCCTTCATATAACACGATTATTTAGCTTCACGAAAATATCAACATGTGATGTAAATCCGTGTTATACGTTCGAAGTTAATACAAAGTTTTGGTATATGTTTCATACATAAAAAAACGCGATTAAATACTCGTTTTTAACGTTTTAACGTAACTAAAAACATATTAATATAACTCGAATTACTCTTAAAAACTCCAAATATAAGTTTAATTATATATCCTACTTATTCAACTCTATTTAACCCTAAGTGTCAATGAATGTTCCTATTGCCTTTTGTATAAAAAAAACTACTTTCGAACGAAAGGATAAAAATTTCCTTATGAACCATGAAGTGAAACATTTTTTTCCCATATAAATTCTATGAAAAAAAAATCAGGGTCTGGCCAGACCACTTTCATTGTATCTAGATATATAAATAAAAATACCTCTTTTTCTCGAAAACAAGGATCATGAACTTTTTTTTAACTCTAGATTCTGTAAAAACCTTCAAAGAACAACGCTAAGGAGATATGGTAAGATCTACATTATGAATAAATAAGTACCTGTATTTGCTGAAGATATATAACATAACGTTAACAGCAACAAACATTTCATAGCAAACATGTTTGTAATAGAATACAGAATAGCTACTGTTGAATATTTTTACAAATTAGCGTTTCTCTATATTGATAAAAAAAATATGATAAAAGTTCATCATTAAGGTTATCTATGAAACGCTCCCAAAAGCATATTATGGGAATATTTTTTTATGTAGATTTCTTTATTGTTTTCATTCAAATTCATATCCATTCTAACAAATTTATATTATCAGTCTCTTCCTCCATCAGTATTTCTTGAAACCTCTTATGTATCCTCAACATTTATACCGTTAAAGCCTTCTTATAGACTTAAATATATAATATATTGGAGTAATATTTCGTTTTTATTTATACTAAACTTAATTGTTTTAATTGTTTTGTTATTTTAATAGTTCTAATTTTTCACATAATTCATTACTGTTGTGATTATATGGTCATTCATTCTAGCAATTTAAAATTTATTATTCCGGCGATATTCCAACATACAGAGAGAAAACCCTTATCAGTGTTAATAATGATTTAGGGATAGGAGCAAAAAACACTATCATTTCATGTGCTTAGGATTATTTGAAAATAGCTGAGTCAGAAACAAGTTAGTTTCACAAATTCTTATTTTCTAGACATTTATAATGGGACTATCGCGGAATAAACTTAGAAATTAATCTGAGATGACACTACTCTTCAATATTAGACTATTAATTGCATGTACGATAATATTATATGTATTATAATATTGTTTTATTGATTTTACAGAATTAATTACAATAGTCAGATTTTTTATTTTATACATAGACTGTAAAAAGTGAAATAGTATTATTTTGTAGATGAAAATCGAATATCAAGGCCTCCACCGGCTGATTGTTTGCAGAAGAAAAGTGCCAAATTCACAAACCAACTGTTCTGTACGTTTCTATGAAAAATGCTTTTTTTGGCCCATATTAGCCTTTGAGTTTCATTCCTCTGCTTTACTTTGAAGAATATATCTAATATAAAAATATATACAGAAACTGTAGAAATATGCCATAGACTTTCATCACATATTCAATGATTTATTTGATAGTATCGACCAGGCAAAGTGTGCGTGTTTGGATTAGGCAGCAAGGTAAGCTTCAACGGCTGCCTATTCATTAATTGAAGATGTTATGGAAACCAAGCAATATATAATCAGGGTATCTTACACCAGCTAGTATAGTCTTCGGATAGCTATTAAATATTTCTAATAATGCAACAAATTCGTTGTGGTCTATGGATTCTTATAAATTTTATCATGCAATATAACTTTCAGCTTGTGGACGTGAATCAAAAATGTTGTAAATGCGATATTTTCAAAATAATTTGTTAGATAAGATAAACAGCGATATTCATTACAAAGACAACGAGCACCAAAAATTTAGGAGATTATGCGTAATGACAATTTCGATCAATCGTCTCGATCCAGATATAGCCTATATGTATATGCTGTATAATTAATTAAACTGTGCATGTTATCATGACCATGTGTGGAAGATAACAGGAAATTACCACTGAAAAATGATCTTATTTGAAAAGTCTCCTATGGAGACTACGTCCGATAATGTTTTTGGCAACATAAAAAGGTAAACAATTATCAAGTGCATATTTAATTTATAAATTATGAAAAATCTACCTAGCAATACATCATTCTCATTTATAAATCAAATATTTATCTAGTATGGAAATCGAAGTCATCAACAATAAAAATAAGAGTTCCCCAAACAATCGCTGACTAAATGAATCTTATTGATTTAATCAATCATTCATTTCTTGATTGTAATCATTCATTATATTATTGTCCTAACTGAATTCTATAGGAAGGGAAGACTTTTACAATACGATTATCGAGGATATCGAAGAATAATTGATGTGTACAATGATCTGGCACTCTTTCAGAAAAAATATCTTATATGTAAAACAATTTTTATTTAATAACATAGTTCTGATTTTTAATCTATTAGAACGCTAACAAAATAAATATCCTAGTATGAAGGTTTTTCGCAGATGAAAACAGCAACATCCTCGCATGGAAAGTCGTTGAGTTCACCATCTCTATTCATAGAGCCACAATTTTCATTATTGTAATAATTATTTGGTTGTCCTGAAGCCCAATTCACATACCCTAAGTCGTAAATGTTGTCATCTAAATTAAAAAAATAAACACATTGCGGACATAAAAATATTTAGGTTTCCGTGCATACATACATATGCGATCAAAATATTCGCTTTATTAATATTATGTAGATTTGACACAAGTCAATAAACCACAGTACTTTATTAATTTTTTTTTATAAAAACGGGACCGACATTAATAGGAAAAATTTAAAATATTTTTAATTATATTGAATTATAAATATATGTTTACAATATTAATACTTCTTTTAGTCAATTTCCGTTATGATTATTAATTTTTATTCTTTGATTTCAATAAATCTATATATTACTCAAACAGTAAACAATTGATTCTTGATGGCTTTGAACCGGTATTTTTTTCATTTCGGTTTTGGTTTTGGTTACGTTCCTAACATTTATATCGGTCCGGTTACGGTTTTCGTTCCGGCAAAAATAATAGTTTTACTGGTTATCGGCTTTCGTTTCAGTTGAAAGCCCTGATTTCTTACTTCAATTACATAGCAAAAGGACAAAGGTAAGCTCTTACCGAAAACCGTAATGTAGTCATTCTCTTCAAACATGTCATGGAATCCGATTAAAGCATAATATTCATTTGGTACATTCTGTTTGAATTCCATATGCTTTTTGAATAAATTCGACAAATATTTTTCTTCTTCGCTACTTGTTATAATAGCAAGATAACCTCCTTCTGACTCACATAAGGCCCTTGCATCTGGCCAATTTCGAGGATTAAGATGCAGCTTATAGTACTTGTGTAATTTATCGGCGAGAATGTAATCTGAAAAATGTAAACGAAATATAAATTAAAATACATTAAATCGTATAAGCATAGTAGTTAGGAGTATGCAAATGTGGTTAGGCCGCAAAAAAGTGTTAGTCAAATTGTATTAGCAAGGGTAATTATGTCGCATAAAGTATTCGAACTTCGGAGTTTAGTACCGACCTGGCACAATCAAATAATATTTGATTGGTTAGACTGGGAGCAAAGCACTGGAAAAAATAGACATAACTGGAACAAATAGGTGAAAACAGGTATCAAGTAATATCAACTAGTCAGGTTCATTAAATGGTTTCATAGTCAAGATTGTAGTAAAGGAGTAGTCGAAACATCACTTTGGCGGTCGGACCACGAGCCGAAAAATGTAGAAAATTAATAAGATGTTTAAGAATTGTATAAGCATAAAATAATTTTAATCTAACTGTAAGATATTTATTGCCATAAACTCATATAGTCGTCTCGAGTTGCTAGTTCACTCTAGTGAAAAATTCTCAAACTCAAAGGGCTAATATTTACATGTTAAGTCTGGAATAGATTTTGTTAAGGTTTGATTCTATATTTCTTAAATAAAAAAAAAATATATATATTTTTATGCACAACTTGAATATGTGTATCAATCATAAATAAATATGTATGTGGATTTTACCCACAATCTATAAATCGAATGCAGAGCTTAAAGCCAATTACCTGGATCTATAGTTAATGATAGATTAATTGGTGGATAATGGTCCTTGATTTTTCTTTTTTCACACATAAAAAAAAACGGATTCAAGCATGATACATCATTCATGTAGTTTATTCTAAGTATAGCGCCACAATCTTCATTATGATCATTGTTAGGTTCAGGTGAAATCCATTTTTCGTAATAATTTATTATAGGTTTACCTTTAAAATATTTTTAAAATTCTCATTTCATGTAAATTTAATTCAATTTTATTTAATAGTTTTTAACAAACCTGTTAGAGTAATGTACTCTCCTTCCTTAAAAATATCATGAAATCCAAGCAATAAACTGTCTACGTCTATCACGCCAGAAAACATTGTTCTGGGATAGGATAAAAGAATGCTGTGTATAGTTTCATATTCTTTCACATTTCTGGGCATTGCCAGTGTGGCATTTTCATTTTTGCATATTTTTCTTGCCTGCACCCAATTTTGTAGTTGCTTATGAAATTTGTAATATACGCCAACGTTGGGTTTATAGATGTATACTGAAATTATAAAAACAAAACATGATGAAACAATAAAGTAAAACCGAGTATTCTATAGAGTAGAAAGATACTGAGACAAAAAATAAAGGTTACGAATTTTCGACCAGGACAATTAAATACGAAAAAATATTAGTTGTCGAACAAGAGTGTAATGGGCAGGTTATATTGCGAAGTAAACAAAGTAAATACATTTTAATACCTTCTGTTTGACTGAATCCAATAAAAACAATCAACATAAATATGTGTATGAACATATTTTTACTATATATATTTTCCCACAAATGTTTATCTGAAAAGTCAAACAAAAATAGTTTTAATTATGTATTAAATGTAATTCAAATAAATACTTGGCTTGATTTCTGGCATTTATTTATTTGTCAAATGTTTCTTTGATAAATAATATTCTTATTTTTAGTTTCTCAAGTATTTAATGAACGACATTGGTTAATCATTTTAACACAATATATCATTATAATTTTTGCAAAAATCACAAACATAACAATGTGTTTAATTTTAATAAAAAGTTTAATAAAAGTAGCTACGATAATATATATACATTGGATTGATTAAATAATTCTTTAATATTACGCCTTTCAAGTAAAATTGGATAATATACAACAAGAAAATTAAGATTGCTTTCACATATTTCGCACTTTCATAAAGTTGAATATCATATGTAAAATGTTTCATTTGAAACAATAACAATTAACATTGTCGACAAAATTCTCCAGATCAAACAAAATTATTGATCCATCAATTTAGCTCTCAGCTACAGCTTTCAGGCATAAGAACAATAGAATAAAAAGCTTTATTTGGCCTTTTTTGAGATATAAACTTACTTCGTATATTTTTGCAAAATTTGATCAGCCAGAAAATAGTTAAAGATACTATACTGAAACTTTAAGATCCTCCATTTTCTGTCGCAAATATGATACAAAACTCAAGTGTAAAAAATATGTGCGAGTAAACAAGTGTTCATTATGAAAATACAACCAAAGATGGTTAAAGTGAGTAGATTTTTTATTGGGAAAGTTTGATTTTAAATTTAGATTGTGAAATACTGAATTAATGAAAAATAATCAAGTGGATAATATTTTCTTTAATTATGGAAAACTCACTGAGCAAAATTGGCTAGTTTATCAATGGTTAATCATACACTAGCAAAGTATGGTAATTAATGATACCGACATCAAAATACAGGATGCTTTCATTGATTTATTGAATGTCTTACTTTAAATTAATAATTTATGATGATGACTATAAATATTATTTAACGGTACAACTGAACAATATGTAGATGATTTTTATGCTCAAGGTTTGGTCTCACCAAGGATAACACACTACTCTTGCAGTTTTTTATAAACTGTTGATTTAATTTAGATTTACTGTATTTATACTTTGAAACAATATTTTATCGAACATAAGCGAATTTTAAATTGTTTTTTTTCCTGGATTGGGGTTTCCCCATTGTTTCTTACATATGACGACTTTTTTTTATCATTTAAAAAAATGTTTTTATAATTATCACTCCTTATCTTGCCCGATGCCAATATAACGGCGCTCTGAGGCAAAAAAAAGTTAAAAACAGCGGGAAAGATCATGGAATTCCTCATTATCAAAATATAAATTCAAGCATATCTTTGTCAAATTATAATGGGAAATAAAATATAATTATGACAATTTAAAAGGCAAAAAATACTGGACATTTCCAGAAACAATGTTCTATAAATACATTTATAATATCTTTTGAACGTGGCATAACGATGAGAAAGGTTATTTGGTGTGCTTGTTTAAATATGCAATTAATCTTAATTAGAAAAATGCACAACCATTTTTTTCATCCAGAGAAAAATAATACGTATCGAAAAATTGTAACTAATGAAAGAAAGCTCACAAAAATCTTTGGTGTTTTTGGATCTATTTATAAAATACATATATATTTTCTCCAATACGTATTAAAAATTTAGTACTTTACGATGTTCTTCAATACTTGAGTATTTAATGATATTCATGACGTGATTCTCTCAATAAATTTTATATTTTACCATTCATACAGCTCTAATGCAACATTTAATAATGATCAAGTGTTATAAAAACAAGCGCATCTTTTTACATCATGCTATTTGGAGATAAAAAGTGCTCTTTTCTTCAGTACTCACCGGTTTTTAAGCACATATTAAGTGTTTCTTAAAGCAAGTCATTGAAAACCACATAACAAATTACTTTTATTATAAGTTCAATGAAATTCGAAAAATAGATACTTTTGTGTCATGGCTTTTTATATCAATACAAGTCAAAATGACTGGTATTTTTTAAAGTATAAAAAATATTTAAATTTATTAACACTGGTAATATAAATGATAGATAAATGTATTCAAAATAGTCAGAATAACCAGGAGCAAACGAGACAGGAAAGTCTTTGCACATGAAACCACAAATATGTTTAATCAACAATTGTCAAATAAATCTGATATTGCATTAAATTTTAGCTGACATCTGATGGTTCAAACTAAGAATATTGTAAACAGATTTTTTATTTGGGAAAAGAGTAACATTACAATCCCCAAGTGAATTTGTAGTACTCAAACATAATAAACCGTATACTATGAAAGCAAGAAATGTAACAAATGACAATGGCATCAAAATTATTATAAAAAAGAAGCACACTGATCGGCGCTATACGTGAAAACAAAAGGGAACTACCGAACACAAAAAGGACACTGGCTCGTTATTCATCATTATTTTATGCATCGAATGGGGTTATTCTTATAATGTGCAAAAGTTAGCCAAGGAAGAATTTTTTCGTATTGAGTTTGAAACAACTAACACGTGCTTACCTTGTTAGACTAAAACTGGCATAGACACTGCAGATCAAACGTCAAATTAGGATCAGGAGTATGGCCACCTCAACATTTTAGATTTAGCTGGCATAATTGCTTGGATACAAGGAAAAAACTAGCTGAATACAGTAAAACTTTTATATTTCAACTAGCAGATTAAATTGACAATAGAAATTAAAAATCAAAGATAAAATTTACAAAAAGCTAACGTCGAAAGAACTTTAATGAGCTCACTTTGTTTATGTAAATGGTTGGAAACTATGAAACGGGCGTTAGGGCTAGGTCTGTGTTCAGTTGCGACCGAGTGATGTTTATTTTAAAGCGTGCACAATACTTTTGTTTATAAATTTTAAAGGTATTCTTCTTGCTTATTTTGTAGATTTTTTACGTGTTTGTATCCAATTTTTGTTTTATTTTTTTCAGGAATCAGATGGAAAAAAACGCGATTTACATCCACTTTTCTTGTTCGAGTTCAAATTGAATCGTAACGCAAATTAAGCTTCGAGAGACATTAATTACGCATTCGTAGGTGGATCCACTAATGAAAAAAATGCTCGATACTGATTCCAAAAATTTTGTTCTGGCAATTTGAATATCGTCAACGAGTCTCGAGGAAGATCAACGGCCCATATTGATGACGAGGAATTAAGGACGACTGTGGAATCTGATCCACACAACAACTATTTGTGAACTCTTTGACTACCGTTTTTACATCAAATCATCATAATCGTTGGCAAAAAGTCGTAGATGCCAATGGAAGTTATTTTGATTGAATATAATAGCGCTTTTTGTTTTTTTTTACTTAACGCTCGTTTCATAGTTTCCAATTTAATATGACAAACTATAACTTTTTGCAATAAACAATTTATTTATTCCTTAAATATATTCAAGGATAACTTATTTAAAATGGATATTTATTTGAGTATTTTTATTAGCAAAGCATATAGTCTAAAAATAATAATATTTATTTTTGTTATTTTAAAATGTTGCAACTCTGACTCAGGATCATGTTCTTAGGTAGGCTAATAATACCATAAATGTACTATACAGTCACTTCTAGATTTGCGACCACATCGATTTACGACCATTCAAACTTACGACGGGGAGCAAATTTGCTTGTCGAAGTTAAATGCATGCTCAGATTTAAAGTATGCGAAAGTCGTTTAACCCTTTTGTTGGGTGAAAATGTAGCCGGATTTAAATTGAAACCACTTTTGATTTATATAATAATTCAATTAACTCAAAAGATTTCAAGGGAATCGATAAGTCTACTTTGCCCCAACATTATCTTTGGAAAAAAGGCATGGATGCCACAATATCTTTTCCAAGACTGGTTTGATAAATGTAAGTGTATTATTTAAAAAATATTTTGTCTAAGCAAATGAAGGAAAAGAAAAATATTAGAGTTTCAGACAATTTTGGATGTATGGATGCAGAATATATGGAGCAAACTATTAAAACGTAATCAAAATATTAATTTAGATACAGAAAATGTAGTAGAGAAAATAACTAATATCATTGTACAATTTATTCAAAAACTTAATCTGGAAGTTGACAGTAAATGTTTAACTCAATTTTTAGAAAATGATATTGAAAAGAACAAAGCGAAAAAAAAGAGTTAAAAAATGTGCTTAAAGATATAGATGCAGCTTTTAGCCGAATCAGAAATGGAATCCAAAAATTTGCAAATATGAACCCAAACACCGATAGATTTTTGAAGATATGCCGCTTCATTGAGCAAACTGAATTCAGAAACATATTTATTAAATTGTGATTAAAATTAAATTAAAAGATAACAAAAGTTATGATAATAAATTAGTGGCTTTGTATACTGATAAAAAATAACAAGAGTTCATCATTATCTTAGAAACACTCATAAATATATTGTGTGAATGTTCCTATATTTTTGGATTTAATTTTCCTTATTGCTTTAATTAAAACTATTTTTAAAATACTTTACATAAGCAATTATACCCGGATCAAAGCAGTGTATAATTGTGGTCATGTTATCGAGCATATTGATTTACGCAGTGACTATACGTTAATTCAGCACTATTTTAAAAAAATTGGTTTGAAGCCTTTTGTTAAAGCAATTCAATGAACAATCAATTTGAGTAATGTGACTATTTTGTTAATGTAGTTTACTTCTGTGTTTGTTTTTAATTGTTATCATTGCAGAAAACATTTATTTACACAGGTATGAACAACATAGTAGTAAGATACTTAATCTACTAAATCTGGGTGCTCGATTTACAGTTCGATCCACAAATTATGAAGAAATTTTTATTTCAATTCAGATTGTAACCTTATTCGATCTCTCACGTCAATTGGCTGTTCTTGAGCAGCAATTGAAAGATGAAACTCTGTTTTAATACTAAGATGATCTGTAAATCGATTACAAAGTTCTGTCTTCAATTTTTTTTAAATATATTGATACTAGATTTTTAATTTGTTCCACATTTAATTCATTTTCGGTAAGTATAATCACACAACAATGGAAACATTTCTAAAGATCCCTTTTTTAAATTCTTTAGCAACATCGGAATATTAGTCGCTTCTATGATTTTATTGTTCATTGTATTTTATTGATTATACAGAATTAATTACAACATTCAGAAATTTTTATTTTATACAAAAAATAACATAATTTTTTTTTACATAAAAAATGAAATAATATTATTTTGTAGGCGAAAATCGAACATCGAAGCCTCCACCGGCTGATTGTTCGCAGAAGAAAATGGCTGGTACGTTACAAGGAAAGTCATTAAGTTCGCCTGTTTTGCGCATAGATCCACAATTTTCATTCTTATTAGCATTATCCGGTTGTCCAGGTGACCATTTGGAGTACCCGATATCATAGATATCCTCATCTAAAAGCATAAATTGTCAAAATAAAATTTAACACCATAACTATGCGATATCCATACATAAAATGGAAGATAATGTTGCAAATTACGTAAAAGGTCGCATTAGAAAAGTCAGAGCTGCTATTCATTTTTCGTAAATGCGCTTACAAAATCTCGAAGAACAAAAAAGTAATAAAATAATCTCTTACCTAAGACTGTTATATATTGGCCTTCACTAAAACTGTCATGAAATCCTATCAATGCATAATCAGGATGAGGTACATGATGTATGTGATTTTTCGGTTCATTGAACAAGCTTGAGAGATATTCTGCTTCTTTTTTACTTCTTATGATGGCAAGATGAGCACCCTCAGCTTGACATATGGTTCTAGCATCTGGCCAATTTCGTGGATCCAAATGCAGCTTATAGTATTTGTTAAGATCTCCAACGTAATGATAGGCTGTATAAAATCAGTAAGTTGTTTCATCAGCTTTATTTTTGCTTGATGCTAATTAATATTAAAAAGCGAATAAAACATGTGTAAAAAATAACTTGGGTCACTAGAAACTCTTATATTTAAAAAAAATAATAGTATTTCAAGACAATAGATTGAAAACAATTTCCTTCTTGTTTTTTTACTTTCTTTTCTTTTTTTTTTTTCTACAAAAGAGTTCCCTGGTGATGGTGGGTTTTGGTGATATTCAATCTATAATATTAGCAAAATAATGTAATGCTTGAGCTGTCATAATATTACGATTTTTTAATAGATCCTATCGTGTGAATTGCCAAATTTTCAGTCTCACTTTCGGGCATCCAAATGGGTTACCCGCTTTAAGTAATTTAGAAAGTTAAAACAAGATGAAAGTCAATTAGAATGATGCTAAAAAGATACTCATTAAACATGTCTTTAAATGTCTTTATTTTTGGTTTTAGTTCAACAGGAAACATCCGAGAAGCGGAGAACCTTTTGATATCTAATGGAATATCTTATAGCACCGCCAATTCGTTTTGTTTTTAAAAAATAATATGTTAGAATTGTAGTAAAATAATGTCAAAATTTCAAAATAATACGATTATTTTATCACTTTTAAAATATGTGAAAAACGATTCATTTTTGGGTATCTAAAGGCATTTCCCCTCTTTTGAAATGTCAGTAATTAAAAAAATGAATCACATTTTGAACCTAATACAATGAAAGGACAATGTGACATTCTGTTTACATGGCAGAGCGAGATCATGCTGAATTCCGTTTGTGGTTTCAAATCGAACACAGTTTTAGATTGAGCAAGTAATTTGTAAACTAAATCTAATATAAGAATATATACAAATAAAATGTTGAAATACGCTATCGATTTTCACCTCATTCATTGATTAACCCTCTGAGGAGTGAGCAAATTTTAAATCGATGAAGTCGTTGATGTCATAATCGCTTTACACCGATTACTTTCTATCAGGTCTTATCAGCGTAAGACGGAGTCAATTATAAACAAGCACTATTGATAGCATACAAGACCACGTCATTAAATAAATAACAAATTTGAAATCGAAATCATTATTAGTCGATAATTTTGGGCTAACGATCTATACAATCGTGCGATGTATGCGGGGGAGCTCTCCGTCTCTGTCTCCCGAACTGCGCTACGTTCTCTCTCCGTCTCCGAGCTCAATGTACAAGATTGCTCTTTCTGAATAGTGGGGGGGGGGGGGGGGTCCCAGGCCCTGGGATAGTACTCCTTTAGGGGTTAATGTGACAGCATCGACCGGAAAAATGCATGCCTGGATTAGGCCCGATTCACACTATGGTGCCGTGAACTGTTCGATCTCACTCCGATCCTGGTCCGATCAAATATTCTTACAAGCAGCGTATCTGATTAATGCGGATGACACGGACATCATGTTGAATTCGATTTTGTAAATCATAGTGGCACTTATATTTATTGACCTAGCCGGTTTTAGTATTGGCCTGAAAACAATTTACCAAAAAAGTGGTATTTCATATTGATACTTGGAATCTTCACGAATAGAAATATGATAAACCTGAAATAACCTTCAACACTAGCGGTGAGGTCAAAGATAAATATTTATAATTTTTTGATAAAGTCAGCAATGTTTTGCTCTCTTATATGCACGTAAAAGCCTTAAAAGTTCGTATAAACATATGTAAATAAAAAAATATTAAAACAACTCCACGAAATGTGATGATTTAAATGTAATCTTAATCCAATACTACTGAGAATGTGAAGTAATACATGAGAAATTAAATTTAAAGTAGCATTTTTTGATATGAATTTGGTTCGTGTAAAAAACGTGTATAGTTTACTCTCATAAGATCATTTAAAAGTACCAATAAGTTCAAAGTATAGTTTAATTAATTATTTGTCTGTAAGTACCTGAATCTTTAGGCTCACAAAAACTGTCAAAGGAGGCAATTGATTGTTCTTCGCGTTTCTGACACACAAAAGCTCCAGGTACACCACATGGAAAATCGTTTAAACCACCGTATCTATGCAAAGAGCCACAGTCCTCATTGTGGCTATTATCAGGTTGTGTATTAGCCCATTTATGATAATGATATTGTATCGTTTCCCCTACAAGAAATTTGAAAAAGTTCTTTAAATAAAAATAAAATATACGACCAAGTTTAATAAGATTAGTGATACCTTTAAAAGTTATGTATTCCCCTTCATTGAAGATGTCATGAAAACCAAGCAATATATAATCAGGGTATCTTATACCAGCTAGTATATTTTTCGGATAGTTTTCAAATATTTCTAATAATGCAGCAGTTTCGTTTTCATTTTTAGGCATAGCCAATTCAGCATTATCATTTTTGCAAGTTACTCTAGCTTGAAACCAGGTTTGTGGATTCTTATAAAATTTATAGTGCAATCCAACTTTCGGCTTGTGAATGTAAACTAAAAATTTTATAAAAGCGATATTTACAAATTGATTCACTCCAAAAGATAAACAGCAACAATCAGTATAAAAAAAAAGAGTTGATCATATGACGAAGCGAACGAGGAAAATAAATTAATATACCTTCTCCTTGACTTAGTCCAATGATAAATATGCAAAAAAAAATATTTTTGTACATTGTTAGTTGATTTTTTCCAGCATGTATTGCTAAAAGACACACAAAATTTACAATTATGTATCAATACGATCGGACTGTAAATCATTTTAAAAAACGTTTGAAATGTAGAACCAAATAAAAATGAATGTCATGGAAAATCGTAGTCTTCATTTTTCAATGAAATAAATATATTTTTATTGTTGATTGATATTGGAAAATTTCTCCATGCCGGTTCTTCAAAGAATATTTTCGAAATACCTCGATGTATTTTTAAAGAGAAATGTCGTGAAATTACCATAAAAATATGTGGAATAAAATCAGAAACAGTAACCACGCGTAATGGTTGTAAAATTGTAAGTAAGTAAATTATAAAAAAAAAAATTATATAATTTTACAAGATCTTATTGATTTTGTAAATTTTTACTGATCTTGACAAAGACGACATACCTTTCGCTGAAGCTGCATATCAACTGATGTATATTTTATTGACGGCCGTAAAAAAAACTAAGAAACAAGATATGATGACCAATATTATTATATTTGTTCGGTCACAGGGTGATCGTAACGAGACTTTGATGCATTTTTGAAAGATATTGTTAATCCAACAGTCTTTTTAAGTTTTCTTTTTGATTTAATAAAGTGCACATTTTAACCCTTTGCGGTCGTCGTTTACTCTCAGCCACCACCACACAATGGAAAAATACAAAATATAATTTTTAAATAAAAACGTTAAATGCTATTGAAATACATTATTGTCTAAACTAGTGGTTCTTAAACTTGTGTAGTCTTTTTTTCTCCTCTTAAGCAAGTTTTTTTCGCGGACCCCCTCTTGAACAAAATTTTTTTGGCGGACTCCATCCCAACCCTTGTGACTTGAAGCCATTTAAAACAGCACGATTGCGTTAGATTATATATAAGCTTATTATATTAATCATTTTAAGATATACGGTTGATATGATGTTTATTTCATATTTTTATAGATGGTGTTGTTTACTTTGTTATGCAGACCGAAACGATATTTTCAGTCAGCAAATTCCCTCGTTGACAATCAGACGACATAATGAAGGGGTTGTATTTTTGCTTCGCATTTGCCTTTTCTATAATAAACATCTCATATTGTAAAAAATGTAAGTAATCGCCAAGGATTAAAATTAATTTATATGTATCTATTATATGAAAAATAGCAAATATTTTATAGTTTTTCAATTGAATTGATAATATTTAACGTCAAATTTAATACTGAATGACCATCGACAAACAATTATTTGTTTCTTATAAATATAAGGAATTAATGAAAAAAATTGTTTGTTGTTGTTTTGTCTAATTCATGTTCATTGGTGAATTTCAATGAAAATTGCGTACAATCAATATATAGAACAACGTACATTCGATTCTTGATCATATACATATGTTATAATTTCAGGGACGGCAAACGTATTTCTCTAAAAATTATCAACGTTTTGTTAAACCGTGTGATTATTTTTATTTACACATAATTTATTAGAGCTTTTAATTTGTAAAATATTCATTAATCCAATAAACATCGCTAATTATTACATAAATTTAACCAAATTCGACCAAACTCGAATTATCTTAAATATCACAAATCTTTAACAAGCCAACGCAAAAAACCAAATTTAGAATACAGTTTTATATAGTTTGTTTAAAAAAAATATGATGGTAAAATTAGTCAAAGATAGGCTGTGTCTCGCGTACCAATAAAAAATTAAACCAGGATAAAACTTAATGAATAAATATGTTTGAGTAAAAATAAAGCTTAACAAGTGTTTTTTTGTGTGTAAAGATGAAGTGATGAACACACAGATTTATGTGCACGCTGTTAATAGTGTTAAAAAATTGTGCTAAATCAAAATATCCCATAGTTAAATAATTATCGATAAAAATAATTTAAAATGAAATAGACAAATTCACAGACCTCACTTTCTAATGATAATAAAAATACGTGTTTTTTTAAATAGTGTTTCAATGCAAGCCGATTTTAAAAGAGTAAATGTAAAAGTACAGCGGAACCTCGGGAAAATATCTTGTGAGTTGAAAAACTTGTAGCCCGATATGAGTTTTCCCATAAGAAATAATGGAAATGCAATTAATTCGTTTCGGATCCCCAAAAATATTACTATTAAAAGGAGCAGAAAAGGAGAAAAGGCTGCAGGATAGGAGTTGTATTGGGTGGAAGAAAGACAATTTTTATAAAACTTAACTCCTTCAAAATATTATCCTGAATTTTTTTGGTGTGCGGAGGAGCAATATCCATAATAAGCATAACTTTCAGAGGAAGATTATTATCCAGCAGGTATTTTTTTAATTCAGGACTAGCAGCAGAGTCTGTCTATTCGGTAAACAGATCTTCGTCGGTCCATGCCCTGCTGTTTGACCTCTACATAACAGACAGTCTGTCCTTTCGCACTTTGCACCTCTTGAATACTCGCGAGTTTTCCGAAGAATAAACAAGAAGAGATTTTATCTTCTTGTCGCCACTCGCATTCGCACAAAATAGGAGTGTCAGAGGGTCTTTCATCGGTTTATGGCCTGGTAACTTGATCCGATGGAAATTTGGATATGATTTTGACGGTGTTTTTATTTTGACAGAAGCCAATGCTTATTGTGATTATTGTAATCTATGAATAAACATAAGTTTACATGATATAACAATAAAAATATAAATGTTCATGTTTAATATGAGATATAACGTTTTTTTAGATTATGCATACTATCCAAATGTAGGCCTATATTATAAATTTCACGACGAATTTGTTACTTGGATCGAAGCTAGAAATATTTGTGTTAGCGAGGGCGCAACACTGGCAATGCCAAAAACCAACGACGAAGCAAAGGAATTGATGAAAATTTTCAATATTGATGCACCTCACATGTCATTGAAAACCTTAGCGGATGACTATATTTTTCTTGGATTTCATGATATCTTTACTGAAGGAGAATATATTACATTGAAAGGTAATGATTTTATCTCCATTTTAACTTACATTTGAGGAATTAAGTTAATATTGAGATCTGATAAAACGGTATAGTGATGGAGCAATTTTGGTATTGTAGATGATGAGATATTTTTTTCTGAACTATACAGTTCATTATTTGCTAGTTATTATGTATTGTTAATATTGCTAGTTATTCTTTATTTGCTATAGTCTGTCTCATAATGCTATATTAAATTTACTTAACTGTTCACTATTTACTATTTATCCATTATATATCGGATACTTCATTCGTCTTATTTTAATGTTATTGTATACAAAGAATTTAGAGTGCTTAATTTAAAATAAATCTTCTATTATTTTTTTTTGCAATATTTGGCACTAATAACCTTACGGAATTGTATAATCCGCGAAGGTTTATTATGTACAGAGACGAGAAAATAGAAAAATCAGGGCCATGGTCCATCTATCTACTCAGTACTAGATCTACACATGAAACCTTACGTAAAAATTAGATTTGAATGTTTTTGGAAGCTTCAGAGTGAGTTTTGAAACTTAACCGAGCCTTTTCCTCGAGCTAGCGTTGAATATGTGTGAAGATGGAGCTTACCTGGTTGAATTTTTGTAGCTATCGTTCGAAGTCTAAAAATGAACATTTGGAATGAAACATCTCCTTTAGTACCATCTTTCAACTTTCGATGTCTTTTTCTCGATCTGATAATTAAATAGTTATTTATAATTTATAGTCCCTGGGTTGTCGTCTGAGTGTTGTGCCTAAAAAATGTAAAACAATCAAAGAAACGATCAGTATAGTATGTCACGGCCACGGTTTTAGAAAAAAAAACACCAAATAAAAATATTATGTCTAAGATTTAATATCCTCCTGCATAGGAAAATTTTAGTCATCAACTGCCAAAATTTTAAATTCCAATAAAGCAATATTCAAAACGATGCAAAATTATAAAGCAAAATTAGATCCGCAACTTTGGCAGGGTAGTTTTTTAATACTTTCCCGTGGTAGAAGTGAAACTCCCTAGCCTCCTAGCTTCCTAGCCCAGAAAAAAATGATTTTTGTTTTGTTGCTTGAAAATTGCTAGCTAAAAATGAAGCTGTGTATTGTGTAATAAATAGTAAAAATAGATAAGCTAATGGTGTAATGATTGCTTTTAGAGTAAGAACGAATCTTTTTCTCTTTTCGACCTAGTGGTTAGAGTTTAATTTTTCGCGACATTCAAGCCTTCAAAAAATGGAAAAAGATCTCACGATTTAGATAGATAAAATTAGATAGATTATCCCCTTTACATAACAAAAAAATATTTTTTAAGTGCTAAAGAAAACTACCATGTTGAAGAATCAAGCAGTGATGAAAACCTATAAGTGTTCTTGAAAAGAAGTCAAATAAATAGAATTGTATGTGCTAAAATTGTATTGCTATAACACTGTATTGCTTATTGAAAAATTAAGGCATACATAAGTAAACGTATATAAAATATTTTTTGAAACGCTTACCATAATTTTGCATGAATTTTACGATATTTTCGTAGAAATATATAACTGTGTAATGCAAGGGTCGAGTTTATTGAACTTTGGTTAAATTGGTATAGGAAGTAGGCATTATAGAACCAAATTAATATGTATATTATTTTTTGGAAACCGCAAATAATTTTATAAAAAAAACTGACGATTTATTAGTTAAATTTGTTTTTCAAACGTTTTGGGTTCAAATCTACGAAACCTATTTTTAAACACACATACACGTTAAAAAATCGTATAAAAGTGGTTGGCAATGGTCCCTCAAAAATAATTTTATTTCATAATCAATACGCAGGTCAGAACATTTCTTGATGATGATGATCTTTGCATACTTGTATTTTTCAAGTTGTATTTTTGATTGCTCAATCTGTCGTTATTATGATAATTTTTATGAGCTCTAAGTGTCATCACGTATATATTTTAATTGGTATCAATAATTTCAAGAGTGAATACTCACCGAAGTCGAGATAACCAGCCACTGCTGTAGTTATTGATTAACTGATCATTATTTTTGTTTTGAACATTTGAATGTATGTATATGCGGTGACCAATAAATCACGAGTTCTCGTTTAATTATATTGATGGTCATCCTAGCAGCCT
Organism: Stenopsyche tienmushanensis; assembly: GCA_008973525.1. Classification (NCBI taxonomy): domain Eukaryota; kingdom Metazoa; phylum Arthropoda; class Insecta; order Trichoptera; family Stenopsychidae; genus Stenopsyche; species Stenopsyche tienmushanensis. The sequence goes on along the minus strand of WACJ01000275.1, from coordinate 2,913,248 downwards.
AATTACTATGTTTTTAAAAAATAAATACGACATTCTGCAAAATATAACCAATGGGAATACATTATCAACTTTTTAAGGTGGGATTTTTGAAGTAAAACTTATATAGGTACAGTAGGGCAAAATTACATGAACGTCACGAATAGTGAAATTCTAACCAGCAGTTGGTTAACAAGAGACGTAGAATCGTTTGTCTATCTATGTAGCATAAAGCAACCACTACACAAGTAGCAGGTTTAGTTTAATATTTATTGCGTAAACACAGTTTCATCATTAGGCTAACAATTTCGGTTAACAAATGGAATAAAAACAATATATAAAATTAAATATTACCAGAAGCTAAAAAGTTTCACTTCTATCACGCTAAAGTCTCACACATTATTTTTACCCCTACGAAGAAATCAAAAAGGGCATATTTGGGGTTCAAAGCATATTTGGAGGGGAGGGGGGGGTAAATCTGCTGCCCCCGGCCAATACTCGCAAAAACGCGCAGAAATGTTTGGTTAATATTATAATTATAATATTGGACGCAAGTTCTAAATATCTTTCATTTTATTTTAGAAAACGACTGTATCAAATGTAGTCGTTATGCATTATTGGTTTACAAAAAGCTTTGAGTGATTGTTTTAATTGCTTACTGCAGTATGTAATTATCAGAAGCAATGCTCTCAAGAATAGATTACTCGGAAATTTTTGTTATGAAAACGACTTAATTTAAGTCATGCACACATAGGTTTGTTGGCTATCAATGGATGACAGTCTAATAATATTTTATGGACTTTTTGACTCAATCGTAACGTTTTTTGAAAACAGAGATGATTCTTTAAGAGCTCAGCCCTCTAATTAATTATATTATATTAATTTTAAAAAAATATTTCCTATGTCTCATCCGTTTGAGATATCGATTTTCCAATGTCATTCAGATGGGCTATACAAGTGTGACGAATATACATATTTTAACCGATTAACCCTTCTATTAATGAAATATTTAATGTTTTCCCGTCAACAAAACAGATAAATAAATTATTGTACGAAATATATTAATCTAGTTTTTACAGATATATGGTTTGAAAACATTTTCTGCAGCCCAGGCAAAAGAAAAATATAGGATTTTCCAAACATATGATGCAAAAAGAATTTCTTACGATACAGATAAAAATGCAGGTCAGCGTAAGAAATATGATACATTATTTTATGGAGCGAAAGGATTAAAATTCCTTTACGGAACATGTGGAAAAACGTGATACCTACAAACACTAGGATCCCGATTTTTTTTTAAATTTTAAATTCTGTAAAACCCTTAAAAGGACAAATTCAGTGGGAATGGGTAAGGTATATACATATCTACTATTAAATACATTCATTGCAAAACCATAATGGTCAGACCAGACCATCTCATTGACAGAAGGGTTAAGAGATTCGCCAATTTCTTACCAAAAATACGATGCAAAAAATGATGTCATTTTTTATGACAAACCATAAGAAGCAAATTTGGTAATACATAATATTATATAAAATAAAACCATATAAAATATAATATTTATTTAATCATATATGAAAGTTTTACACGTAAAATAAAATATATATATAGACACAATGTTTTTTAAATTTTAGTTCGACGTCTATATATCGCTAAGCTGCACTTTGTCGGAAATTTCTTACAATGTTACCATTAATGATAAGAGTCCAAATATACTTTTTTCTGTTGATCAAAAATCAGTAGGACCTTAAATTCCACGAACGTATACTATACCGTTATAACTTTTTGAAGTATTTTTTATCAAAGAATTTATCCAAAAATTTACAACCTACACAAATTACCATACAGCTACAATTAAAATTACATTTTTTTAAAATTAATTATGTCAATTATATATATGTACCATGCTTTGTGCTTCTTATGTTTAGCTCAAATTTGTTGCCATGTATATCATACGCTTCTGTAGATTCTACAATAGTAATAACACATCACTCAATAAGTTCGCAGGATGAAATTTTTTCTTTACATTGCAATTTTAGGTGTATGTTATAATTTTCTACATAACATTTGAACGTAACGAAGGATCTTTGTTGACCAAAAATAAGAAGAATTAATTTAAAAACACAATCTGAAGATTATAGTGATGCAATCGGTATAATTTATAGGTCGTGTGTCTGTTGTGGGATTATCGTATGAAAAAATCAGGCACTGTAAATAAAATTTCTTATAATGCATTCATATCCTTTTCGCAGATGAACATTGCTTTTTCATTACAATTGGCAGTATCGATGGTACCATTCCTGTTCATACTACCACAATGTTTATCAGTTCCGATTTCTGGTTTTCCAGGTAACCATCTAACTTTATTAGTATATATACCTACATGTTTACCTGTGAATAAAAATAATAGTTAAGTAATAAATCAAAATGTTAATTATAAATAAATTGAATGTTAAAAATAGCTTTGTCTTGGAGTCGGAATGTTACTAAATAAAAAAATAAAAAATAAGGATGTCATCTTTCATTGTTTGTTTGTTGAGTTGCTAACTGGCAAAAATGGAGTATGCTAAAATTGTATAGACTTGAAAAAAATCCGGAATCCCTATAATTCTGGAGACATAATATAGGCTTCAGTAATTGGTTCTCATATGCTATGTCGTTTTGCGATGATTTATCAGTCATGTATCCTTGGATTATCTTTATCAGATGAGATATTATAGTTAATACATTTGTTTATAACTGCAAAGACAATGCGACTAGCTTTCCAGCTTGAATTTCCACAGTTAAGCATTTGATTCTTCATAATAAATACGCATCGACAACTATAATTAGCCATGTCATTATTTGATCTAAGAAACCTTTGATAAAATTCTGTGGGCGTCGCTTATTATTTTAAGCGTTAATTTGAATGTCAAAAATCAGTGGATCTTTCGGGGCAAGGACAATCGTGGCATAGTCTCAACATGATGTTTTTTTTTGTATTCTTTGATCTTCAAGTCGATAGGAAGGAAGCTGTTAGAGATGGTAGAAATACCATTGAAAAAGTGAGATCAATGGTTTTATTTGATAAATTCTGTTCATACCACTACTATCATATGTCAGGATAAAACTATGAATTTTGTGTTTTGTTCATGTGAATTTTGTTGAAAAAGCCAAAGCCTTCATGTTCATATAATCAATGTATCAGGTCAAAAATAATTGTGTTTTTTATATCATATAGCCATGGGATAAATAGAAAGGCACACGGAGGATATTTTGTGAACCAGACCGTTCATTTTTTTTTAAGTATCGGTGAATTTCAAATGAACAATGCTATGATTTTTATGTTTCAGTTTCAGGTGTTATGTTTTTATTTGGTACTTGTGATACTTTTCATAGTATATTGTAAACGTTAAAAAACTGAAAATATAATTTAATTTAAAAGTAAAAATACTGGAAAAGCCCAAGCTATCTTGCAAAAATGGAAGACGAAATTGCCATGCAAAACCTTAAATCTTGTTGGAGTAGTTTAAAAGAGTAAATTTTACTAATTGACTGGTTTTAAGAATAATCCAAGATTTCTATGGCAGGTGTGTAATTGCTGGAAACAGACGTCCGCTTTCCACGGCAATCGGCAATATCTAAGAGCAGTGCGTAATTTCAGAACGGATTTATGTTCCGATAAATACTGGAAAGAAAGGTATGTGGTGGTCTTTATCTCGGCGGAATAAAAAAAGCCTGCCCATAACAGCATCATAGTTTTGTGAAAAAAGATAACAAAAGTAAAAAAATAGTAAAATTTACCTTTTATCGTAGTAAAATGTCCATTGGCTAATAAGTCACTGAAGCCAAAATGTATGCGATTTTTATGAGAAAAATCATGTAACTTGTATGCGGGAAACCGCGCTAATAAAATTAATAAGATTCGTTTTTCTTTGGCACTTTCCAAATATGCCAAAGAAGATCCTTCTGCTAAGCATGTACCAAGCGAATTGTTCCATGTTTGTGGCAAACTATGTATTTTATAGCAATTGTTTGTTACCGGAAAATGCACATATTCTAAAATGAGATTTTACTATTAAAGTACTGTTTATATGGGTGAATTTCATATTATTATAAATCTCACCAGGATCATTTGTTTTACACATTTTGTTGTAGGTTATATTCACACTTTTAATTTTGCACATAAAATTCATTTGAATAGAGCAATTAGTGTCTTTGTATTCCCCATTTTGCAATAATTGTACACAATTGATATTATCTTCACCGCTATTAGCAACCCAATTATTATCTGTGTTGGTTTCCAGAACAGTATTATAATCATTCAAATTTGTTTCTATGATGGATTCTGGAAGAATTTTTTAATTCATATTATGATTTAAAAATGAAAATGAATATGCATGGTTTTTTTGTTGTAATATCATTACTATTGTCACCTGTTTCAAACGTGTTTCTCGTGGAAATATCGTGGAAACCGACCCATAAACTAGAATATTTGAGAGTAAGTTTAAGAAGAGAATCAATCTCCGTCTTTGATTCTGGTATTAATAACTCTGTACCTTCCAAACCACATTGTCTGCGCGCTTCAAACCAATCCAATTGCGATGAATGCACTTTGTAGAATGAATCCAGATCCTTTATATACACATAATCAGGTCTAAACAATGGTAAAACTAAAAAAAAAACTTTTGATATCATAAGAATTTTAAAACAATTTGAGGAACAGTCTTAATAGAATTTTAAAAATACATTCGTCCTTCATATAACACGATTATTTAGCTTCACGGAAATATCAACATGTGGTGTAAATCCGTGTTATACGTTCGAAGTTAATACAAAGTTTTGGTGTATGTTTCATACATAAAAAAAAACGCGATTAAATACACGTTTCTAACGTTTTAACGTATCTAAAAACATATAAACATAACTCGAATTACTCTTAAAAACTCCAAATATAAGTTTAATTATATATCCTACTTATTCAAGTCTATTAAACCTTTCGTGTCAATGAATGTTTCTATTGCCTTTGTATAAAACAACTACTTTCGAACGAAAGGATAAAAAATTCCTTATGAAACATGAAGTAAAACATGTTTTCCCATACAAATTCTATGAAAAAAAAATCAGGGTTTGGCCAGACCACTTTCATTGTATCTAGATATATAAATAAAAATACCTCTTTTTCTCGAAACACAAGGATCATGAACTTTTTTTTAGCTCTAGATTCTGTAAAAACCTTCAAAGAACAAAGCTAAGGAGATATGGTAAGATCTATACATAACAATTTTATGAATAAATAAGTACCTGTATTTGCTGAAGATATATAACATGATGTTAACAGCAACAAACATTTCATAGCAAACATGTTTGTAATATAATACAGAATAGCTACTGTTGAATATTTTTACAAATTAGTGTTTCTCTATATTGATAAAAAAATGATAAAAGTTCATCATTAAGGTTATCTATGAAACGCTCCCAAAAGCATATTATGGGAATATTTTTTTTATGTAGGTTTCATTATTGTTTTCATTAAAATTCATATCCATTCTAACAAATTTATATTATCAGTCTCTTCCTCCATCAGTATTTCATGAAACCTATTATGTATCATCAACATTTATATCGTCAAAGCCTTCTTATAGACTTAAATATATAATATATTGGAGTAATATTTCGTTTTTATTTATACTAAACTTAATTGTTTTTTTACGGGCTGTTATTTTATTAGTTCTAATTTTTCACATAATTCATTACTGTTGTGATTATATGGTCATTCATTCTAGCAATTTAAAATTTATTATTCCGGCGATATTCCAACATACAGAGAGAAAACCCTTATCAGTGTTAATAATGATTTAGGGATAGGAGCAAAAAACACTATCATTTCATGTGCTTAGGATTATTTGAAAATAGCTGAGTCAGAAACAAGTTAGTTTCACAAATTCTTATTTTCTAGACATTTATAATGGGACTATCGCGGAATAAACTTAGAAATGAATCTGAGATGACACTGCTCTTCAATATTAGACTATTAATCGCATGTGCGATAATATTATATGTATGATAATATTGTTTTATTGATTTTACAGAATTAATTACAATAGTCAGATTTTTTATTTTATACATAGACTGTAAAAAGTGAAATAGTATTATTTTGTAGATGAAAATCGAACATCAAGGCCTCCACCGGCTGATTGTTCGCAGAAGAAAACGGCTGGTACGTTACAAGGAAAGTCATTAAGTTCGCCTGTTTTGTACATAGATCCACAATTTTCATTCTTATTAGCATTGTCCGGTTGTCCAGGAGACCATTTGGAGTACCCTATATCATCGATATCCTCATCTAAAAGCATAAATTGTCAAAATAAAATTTAACACTATAACTATGTGATATCCATACATAAAATGGAAGATAGTGTTGCAAATTACGTAAAAGGTCGAATTAGAAAAGTCAGAGCTGCTATTCATTTTCCGTAAATGCGCTTACAAAATCTCGAAGAACAAAAAAAAGTAATAAAATAATCTCTTACCTAAGACTGTTATATATTGGCCTTCATTAAAACTGTCATGAAATCCTATCAATGCATAATCAGGATGAAGTACATGATGTATGCGATTTTTCGGTTCATTGAACAAGCTTGAAAGATATTCTGCTTCTTTTTTGCTTCTTATGATAGCAAGATGAGCACCCTCAGCTTGACATATGGTTCTAGCATCTGGCCAATTTCGTGGATCCAAATGCAGCTTATAGTATTTGTTAACACGTATCGTGCCGCGTCGGGCACCGGTGCCCGATGACGATTGTTACCAGTGCGCCGTGGCAGGCACCGGTGACTGATGGCACTCGATTTAGTAAAATAGTCTCTGTGCGCCGTCAGTTACACATTTAACAGTTTTTAATATATAATCTGATAGACGTGGTGTTCCTGAACAAGCGGAACACCCGAACTTTTTTTTTTAAAAAACCATATCCAAAAAAACGGTAGGTATATTCCATGTTCTTCTTCTACGAGATTTTTATAATTAAACATTTACAATATACTAATTTAGATGAATGTATGCATATTTTATCATGTTATAAATACGTTTTAGGTTAAAAAAGTTTCTTTAACTCTTTTTTAACCTAAAACTTTTTAACTCTTTTTTTTCGACACACACATTAGATCATAAACATTATTTGCTAGTTTTATAATACAAAACAATAGAATAATAAATTTAAAATAATATATGATTAAAAAAATAGGCTCTATGTATAAGATACTGTATAAATGAATTAAATATTTCTATGTACTATATTGAAACACGCTAAACATAGATGTTGAAAACCATTACACCCCCCACAATACGTTACAACCTGTTTGGTTTTATTCCTTGCAAATTTTCTTCCAATGTTGCAATTTAATTTATAGCACCTGGTGCAGCAACGACGAACATTTCGAGATGAATTATCTTTTTTTCAAAAGTTCATGGCGCGATCGTCTTGCAATGATAGATGATGCCGTTTTTTGGATTTCATATATTGCCGAAAAGAGATTCTTCCTCGAAAAGGTATCATGCTTTCGTCAACACAGACATATTCTTGTGGTTCATAATATTTTTTATAATTGATATTGAGATCATCGAAAATATTGTGAAATTTTTGCTAACCGATCTTCTGGGTTTGCAGTGGAATTATCCGCAAAATGTATCATTTGGAGCAAAATCATTATACTTTGTGGAAATTTCTGCCTGAAATGAATGTCTTTGCTCCAATATAAATAAATACTGTGTAGTTTGACGATCCAAATAATTAAATCAAAAAACCTCTTCATTTCCAACTTATTTGTCGGCGATCAAGAACGTGATCTGGATGATATTCGTTGAGTTATTCCTTCAATCACTTGATCAGCATATCGATTTGATTGACATTAAATGAACCGTGATCAATATGCCAATAAGTCATGTGCAAAGAGTAAGGCCCGATCCACACTATGGTGCCGGTAACAGTTCCATCTCGGTCTCGGTCCCGTCAAATATTTTCATACAAAAAACGGGATTGGAACGATCCGATAGTGTGAATACTCTGATTGTTTCTTGTGTAAGAATATTTGATCGAACCGAGACCGGAGCGAGATCTAACCGTCAACGGCATCATAGTGTGGATCAGGCCTAAGTATGACTTATACTTTGAAAGCATGATATTTTGAACCAATAATATTGGTTAGAATAAGACCAATAGAAAACGTCTCTTTATTTTGGGGGATGAACAGAAAAAAGTAAAAACAATCGTTTCTATTGAATAAATAGTGAAAAAATGGAATTATCTTCTCTATTGTTTATAGTATTTAAAATAAATGTTCAAAAAAGCAATAAAAAAGAGTCTTCTCAATTGTATTGTCTTAGACTAAAATCTTTTCAAACATTTAATTCCATTCATCGTTAAAATAAACTTGTCACAGATGACATATTTCATGTAATAAAAAAAGGTCGATGTAATTTGTTACAATATAGACATATCAAAAAATATATCTGAATAGTTATGTGCCGTTTGACTTTTGTGTTTTTCATAATGAAAAAGTAAATTTGAATCATAGAATAAATAATCTGTACGCGAAGTAATACGCTACGTCAACCGTCAGTGATTGATACCACAAATAAGATGTAATCTATCCAAAAAATATATAAACCATCATGTATCATTACAATGTATTATTCAACAAGATATGTACAAAAAAAAAAAAAAAATATGCGTTGCATCCCATATGGACCACACAGGCCGCGTCGGGCACCGGTGACTGATGGCCTAAAATAGGTTCTATTTAATTTTTTTTTTAAATTTTGACCACAATTTATAATCCTTATATATAAATATATAATATAGAACTAAATTTGTATGATGGCCTGGTGGGTCATTTTTGAAAAATGTCCTTGGCACGATACGTGTTAAGATCTCCAACGTAATGATATGCTGTATAAAATCAGTAAGTTGTTTCATCAGCTTTATTTTTGCTAGATGCTAATTAATATTAAAAAGCGAATAAAAAACATGTGTAAAAAATAGCTTGGATCACAAGAAGTTCTTACATTTTAAAAAAATAATAATATTTCAAGACAATAGATTGAAAAGTATTTTTTTTTATTTTTCTACATCTATGAATCGGACGTAAGCGATCACTACAAAAGAGTTTCCTGGTGATGGCGGGTTTTAATTACTTTCAACCTATAATATTTAGCAAAATAATGTAATGCGTGTGCTGTACCATTTTTATTGATATTGATATTACCATTTTTTAATATCAGATCCTATCCTGTGAATTGCCAAATTTTCGGTCGATTTCAAATGAATAATCGTTGTGAAGACGAGGTTACTAGTAATATTCGAGTACTTTATTTTTTCTAAACGAAAAATACTTAAAGGAGACAATTTCCTTATAGTTTTAAAAAAAATCTAAAACTTGAAGATTTTACATAATTTATTGGCGTCAAGAAAAAACAGCATCTCCCACCAATTTATGAAAATTTATCCAGGGACGAATTACTTCAAAGATGCTTGAGTGGCCATACCCAAAGTTCTAATGAAAACTTTTAACACGGCAGTTTGGCAATTAGCACTTGTATTCTGATCTAAAAATCATTAAAATCTCACTCAATATTGCTGCTGGGATATTTAATAAAGGCTACAGTTCCATGATGAATGCTTTAGATATAGTTGTTGGTACTTACTGCAAAGTCTTTACCGTAGCGTGTAGCGAGGCAGAACTAAAAGAATCTTTCTGAGACAAAAGCAGCTCGCACAGCCCGAAAAAAGTATCTACTCTAATATAATCAGATTTGAGGAAGTTGAAAATCTATTATATGCGCATGGAATCGCTGATTGAACGGTAAGGCATTAAAATTGATAGTTTTATCGTATCGAAACTTTAACCGAGATTTTCTCGAAAATGCATTTTCAAAAACTTCTCCAATTATAGCTTAAAGAGTTGTTGATCGATCTCGTTGAAATTTTTGTAAATTAATCTAATACATACAAATAAAATGTTGAAATACCCTATCGATCTTCATCATATATTCATTGATTAATGTGACAGCGTCGACCGGAAAAATGTGTGTGTCTGGATTAGTCAGCAAGGTACGCTCCAACGACTGCCTATAAGAATGCTGATGGGACTTAGACAAGAAGATGTCCTCTCCCTATTACATTTTAACGTTGCTTTTAATTATGAGGGACAAATCAGATTGTGCATATTTTTGGAACGATGAAGCAGCTTATCTGATTAATGTAGATGACACGGACATCGTGTTGAATTCGAATTTGTAAATCATAGTGGCACTTATGTTTATTGACCAAGCCGCTTCTAGTATTGGACTGAAAACTAATTACAAAAAAAAAGTGGCATGTCATATCGATACTTGGAATCCTCACGGATAGAAATATGATAAACCTGAAATAACCTTCAGAATTGCTGTCGATATTCGGTGCTGCTTTGAACTTTAAAAGCTATTAGCGGAAAAATCACAAGCGGTAAGGTCAAAGATAAATATTTATAATTTTTTGATAAAATCAGCAGTGATTTGCGGGAATGACTATTTGAACCATTGTTTGGAAAACGTTTCATCTTGATAAGTTCAAAAAATAATCACTAAAAAATATCCGTTCTTTCTAGGGACATAACTGTGGCGTTATATGAATGCAATAAACTAGGAAGCCGTGAACCATAAAACGTTGAGAGTTAGCTACATCCGAATCCAAAGATTTTATTGGGCAGGCCCATTGCTGGTCGAATGCTGAATTTTTGGTTTGGTTAGCAGGAGAAAAGAAGTTTAGGTCAGACGTAAATTATGAAATGCACTGTCGTTGATTACGACTTTCTTATATGCATGTAAAAAATGCCTTAAAAGTTCGTATAAACATATGTAAGTAAAAAAATATTAAAATGACTCCACGAAATGTGATGGTTTAAATGTAATTGTTGTCCAATACTACTGAGAACGTGAAGTAATACATGAGAAATTAAATTTAAAGTAGTATTTTTTTAAATATAAATTTGGTTCGTGTAAAAAACGTGTATAGTTTACTCTCATAAGATCATTTAAAAGTACCAATAAGTTCAAAGTATAGTTTAATTAATTATTTGTCTGTAAGTACCTGAATCTTTAGGCTCACAAAAACTGTCAAAAGAGGCGCGTTTCTGACACACAAAAGCTCCAGGTACATCACATGGAGAATCGTTTAAACCACCGTTTCTATTCAAAGAGCCACAGTCCTCATTGTTGGTATTATCAGGTTTATTTTTATCCCATTTATGATAATAATATTGTATCGTTTCCCCTACAAGAAATTTGAAAAAGTTCTTTAAATAAAAATAAAATAATCGACCACGTTTAATAAGATTAGTGATACCTTTCAAAGTTATGTATTCTCCTTCATTGAAGATGTCATGAAAACCAAGCAATATATAATCAGGGTATAGTACACCAGCTAGTATATTTTTCGGATAGTTATCAAATATTTCTAATAATGCAGCAGTTTCGTTTTCATTTTTAGGCATAGCCAATTCAGCATTATCTTTCTTGCAAGTTACTCTAGCTTGAAACCAGGTTTGCGGACTCTTATAAAATTTATAGAGCAACCCAACTTTCGGCTTGTGAATGTAAACTAAAAATTTTATAAAAGCGATATTTACAAATTAATTCAATCCAAAAGATAAACAGCAACAATCAGTATAAATAAAAAAAAGTTGATCATATGACGAAGCGAACGAGGAAAATAAATTAATATACCTTCTCCTTGACTTAGTCCAATGATAAATATGCAAAAAAAAATATTTTTGTACATTGTTAGTTGATTTTTTCCAGCATGTATTGCTAAAAGACACACAAAATTCACAATTATGTATCAATTCGATCGGACTGTAAATCATTTTAAAAAACGTTTGAAATGTAGAACCAAATAAAAATGAATGTCATGGAAAATCGTAGTCTTCATTTTTCAATGAAATAAATATATTTTTATTGTTGATTGATATTGGAAAATTTCTCCATGCCGGTTCTTCAAAGAATATTTTCGAAATACCTCGATGTATTTTTAAAGAGATATGTCGTGAAATTCCCATAAAAATATGTGGAATAAAATCAGAAACAGTAATCACGCGTAATGGTTGTAAAATTGTAAGTAAATTATAAAAAAAAAAATTATATAATTTTACAAGATCTTATTGATTTTGTAAATTTTTACTGATCTTGACAAAGACGACATACCTTTTGCTGAAGCTGTATATCAACTGATGTATGTTTTATTGACGGCCGTAAAAAAAAACTAAGAAACTAGATATGATGACCAATATTATTATATTTGTTCGGTCACAGGGTGATCGTAACGTTACTTTGTTTGATGCATTTTTGAAAGATATTGTTAATCCAACAGCATTGTTTAAGGCTTTCTTTTTGATTTAATAAAGTGCACATTTTAACCCTTTGCGGTCGTCGTTTACTCTCAGCCACATTATTGTCTAAACTAGTGGTTCTTAAACTTGTTTAGTCTGCTTCTTGAATTTTTTTTTTCTCGCGGATCCCCTCTTGAGCAAGGTTTTTTTTGCGGACCCCCTCTTGAACAAAATTTTTTTGGCGGACTCCATCCCAATCCTTGTGACTTGAAGCCATTGAAAACAGCACGATTGCGTTAGATTATATATAAGCTTATTATATTAATTACAAGTTTTAGAAATCACTCCGATTTTATTTTGACATTTATGCACAAAATTCACAGAAACAATCATTTTAAGATATACCGTTGATATGATGTTTATTTCATATTTTTATAGATGGTGTTGTTTACTTTGTTATGCAGACCGAAACGATATTTTCAGTCAGCAAATTCCCTCGTTGACAATCAGACGACATGATGAAGGTGTTGTATTTTTGCTTCGCATTTGCCTTTTCTATAATAAACATCTCATATTGTAAAAAATGTAAGTAATCGACAACGATTAAAATTAATTTATATGTATCTATTATATGAAAAATAGCAAATATTTTATAGTTTTTCAATTGAATTGATAATATTTAACGTCAAATTTAATACTGAATGACCATCGACAAACAATTATTTGTTTCTTATAAATATAAGGAATTAATGAAAAAAATTGTTTGTTGTTGTTTTGTCTAATTCATGTTCATTGGTAAATTTCAATGAAAATTGCGTACAATCAATATATGTTATAATTTCAGGGACGGCAAACGTATTTCTCTAAAAATTATCAACGTTTTGTTAAACCGTGTGATTACTTTTATTTACACATAATTTATTAGCGCTTTTAATTTGTAAAATATTCATTAATCCAATAAACATCGCTAATTATTACATAAATTTAACCAAATTCGACCAAACTCGAATTATCTTAAATATCACAAATCTTTAACAAGCCAACGCAAAAAACCAAATTTAGAATACAGTTTTATATAGTTTGTTTAAAAAAAATATGATGGTAAAATTAGTCAAAGACAGGCTGTGCCTCGCGTACCAATAAAAAATTAAACCAGTATACAACTTATTGAATAAATATGTTTGAGTAAAAATAAAGCTTAACAAGTGTTTTTTTGTGTGTAAAGATGAAGTGATGAACACACAGATTTATGTGCACGCTGTTAATAGTGTTAAAAAATTGTGCTAAATCAAAATATCCCATAGTTAAACAATTATCGATAAAAATAATTTAAAATGAAATAGACAAATTCACAGACCTCACTTTCTAATGATAATAAAAATACGTGTTTTTTTAAATAGTGTTTCAATGCAAGCCGATTGTAAAAGAGTAAATGTAAAAGTACAGCGGAACCTCGGGAAAATATCTTGTGAGTTGAAAAACTTGTAGCCCGATATGAGTTTTCCCATAAGAAATAATGGAAATGCAATTAATTCGTTTCGGATCCCCAAAAATATTACTATGAAATGGAGCAGAAAAGGAGAAAAGGCTGCAGGATAGAAGTTGTATTGGGTGGAAGAAAGACAATTTTTATAAAACTTAACTCCTTCAAAATATTATCCTGAACTTTTTTGGTGTGCGGAGGAGCAATATCCATAATAAGCATAACTTTCAGAGGAAGATTATTATCCAGCAGGTATTTTTTTAATTCAGGACTAGCAGCAGAGTCTGTCTATTCGGTAAACAGATCTTCGTCGGTCCATGCCCTGCTGTTTGACCTCCACATAACAGACAGTCTGTCCTTTCGCACTTTGCACCTCTTGAATACTCGCGAGTTTTCGAAGAATAAACAAGAAAATATTTTATCTTCTTGTCGCCACTCGCATTCGCACAAAATAGGAGTGTCAGACGGTCTTTCATCGGTTTATGGCCTGGTAGCTTGATCCGATGGAAATTTGGATATGATTTTGACGGTGTTTTTATTTTGACAGAAGCCAGTGCTTATCGTGATTATTATAATCTACGAATAAACATAAGTTTACATGATATAACAATAAAAATATAAATGATCATGTTTAATATGAGATATAACGTTTTTTTAGATTATGCATACTATCCAAATGTAGGCCTATATTATAAATTTCACGACGAATTTGTTACTTGGGTTGAAGCTAGAAATGTTTGTGTTAGCGAGGGCGCAACACTGGCAATGCCAAAAACCAACGACGAAGCAAAGGAATTGATGAAAATTTTCAATATTGATGCACCTCACATGTCATTGAAAACCTTAGCGGATGACTATATTTTTCTTGGATTTCATGATATCTTTACTGAAGGAGAATATATTACATTGAAAGGTAATCATTTTATCTCCATTTTAACTTACATTTGAGGAATTAAGTTAATATTGAGATCTGATAAAACGGTATAGTGATGGAGCAATTTTGGTATTGTAGATGATGAGATATTTTTTTTCTGAACTATACAGTTCATTATTTGCTAGTTATTATGTATTGTTAATATTGCTAGTTATTCTTTATTTGCTATAGTCTGTCTCATAATGCTATATTAAATTTACTTAACTGTTCACTATTTACTATTTATCCCGTGTTAGTATAATGCCATTTTTTCTAATTTATGGGTTACAACCCAAATTTGACTTTCGGAATGGGTCGATAAAATATTAACAATAAAGATGGATTACCCAAAGTCCGATTTTGACTCAAACATAGATGGTGCACCATCCGTACAAACTCTTCAGACGTTTTTCCACTTTATTAATTCAATCTCAAAAAACATATTTATCTTTTCCATAATATCTTCACTTTTTGTAGTAGTTTCAAGTCCACTATAAAATATGAACTTTTCTTTAATATCATCTGAATGAATATATTTCACAAAGACATGCGACTAAGCACACGAGCTTACGTCTGTTGAATGGATTAGTTCTTGGACTCTTACACTATAGGTTCAAATTCAGATTCTCTGTTTGATAAATGTAACAATTTGGAAGTACATACTCATATTTTAAATTGATTGACTCGATTCAGATTTACTCTGGTTTCTTATATCTAAAAAAGTATGTACAATGACGATTAAAATAGTTTAGCAGGGTCACTAATAAGAGATTTATCTGAAACTATTATATAATTTAAATATATTAAATTAAAAAAATATGATTTTTCTACTCTTTTGAATATTTTTTTAGGGAAATCAATTCAATATTTTTTTCATTCATGGTATCCAGGACAGCCGGATAATTTAGTAAATGAGGACTGTGGAAGCCTCTACAGAGATGGAAAACTGAATGATATTACTTGCAATTCACCTCTAAATTTTATTTGTCAAAAAACAGCCAAACCTCTTGCAAATGATTGTCCAACAACTGACTTAGGTAATAATAAATATTCAAGTCAATAGAATTTGCACATTCACATTTTAACTTCTATCATCCTTTTAACAACAAATAGCATACCAAGAAGCTCAAGGCGTTAAAAAGTGTTATAAAATACATTTGAATCCTCGAGTTTGGGCAGATGCAAGAACGATTTGTGAAGCTGAAGGTGGTAACCTCGCCATAATACGGAATAAGGTTGAAGAAACGGCTTTGATAGCAATTTTGAACGATCCCAACAACTTTAGTTCCACAAGTTAAATACAAAGATGCATTGATTGGATTTCATGACATGTTTAGAGAAGGCGAATTTTTAACGGTCCTAGGTAGCTTTTAAAATTGAGAATCATAGTAAAATTAAATTCATTTTTTTATTCCACGACCATTGTACATTTCAGATGAAGACATAAACAGCATCGGATATGTGAATTGGCATCCTAACCAACCAACTGGTGGAACGGCACAAAATTGTGGCAGTTTAATGATTACAGGGCACCTAAACGATTTTCCATGCAACATATCAGCAGTTTTCCTTTGTGAAATATCAATAAAAAAATAAAATATACGCACATAAAGTCATTGTTAAAGTCCGGAAGACTTGCATCGTCTTCGCTGTGGCCTATTTTATTCGCTATACGGTGACAATTTATTACCGAACATACAAAAATAATCATGTTAATATCTGCAGATATCAAAATTACAGCAAATATAAATTTGTAGTCGAATAAAATTCTAAAAACAAACTCATTATTTACTTATTTCGTAAAATATGTTCGCTATTATGTATTATTATTTTACAAACCTGACTATACCTAATATGTTTTATGATAAATATCATACAAATACACTAAAGAAAAACCTTAGAGCGTAACGGTTTCAATGTCCCCCCCCCCCATTTGTTTTTTTAAATTAGTTGTTAATTTTTATATTTCGTTGTTATGTAGGTCTCAGTTTGAGAAGTTTTGAACCACACACATCACTCGATTAATACGGCACCCGCTTAATACGGTTTCGCTTTAGCATAATTTTCATTTTGACTTTATCGACTGCTACCCGACACAATAATACTAGGATCGCTCCAGCACCGAAGGTTCTTCAGCCATGATGTATTGACTCCGATGACCTATAATCTTTCCCTGTACTATCAGGCGCAGGTCATATTTTATATTTTTTATGACATAGCCATAGTATTTCAATTTGTGCTTTTTATGGGTTGACCAAGTGTTGGTATAGTGGATTAGATCCTGGACTCTTATTATAAAGGTTTCGGTTCAAATCCAGATTGTGGAAACATTTTTCACCGTACCAACAAATTTGGGAGATCGGAAATATTAATATTTCAGATCGATCCTCTCAATCCAGGTTTACTCATAGATTCTCTCCTCTCCTACCTTTCCAAATAATCCTATCCTTATTTTACCACGTGTGGAAGGCAATGAGAAACCATTACATTAAATCCTTTCCCTAGTAAAATCTCCTAAGGAGATCGTCCTACGTCCGATGGTTCGGACATGGCACATTAAGAAAAATATGATGTTAAATACCTCGACCTGTTTATCCATCAAAGCCAGCACATCGGCTTTGAAACTCTGAACAGTCCATTTCTGCTTTTTGTTAGTGGGATATTGATATCGTTGCAATAACAACTCAATAGTCAGAAATACAATATAGCAGAGGTCCAAAGAGCTCTACTTCTGATCTACTTCACTGTCCACTTACGGACACTAATAACATCGGGATTTACAAGACAGGAAGATCTTATTTATTCAGTAGTGACAAGTTGACGTCATTTGTAGAATCAAATATTTGTCTCATAGTCTGAGAATAGTCAACTGAGCCTGATTGACATTTAGTATCAGCCTATGAGCAATTTCATCGCATTCGTTACCAATTCCAAAGCAAAATTTCTTCAAGATGACACCAAAAATTGAAGAAGAAATTTTAGATATACAAAATGACCATCTTAAAATTGAACGGACTGACTGAAAACATTTGAAATTTACCTGACCATAAAAAGCATACATAAACATATACTATTTTTTAATATGTTTAAAATGTATGCAAATCTTTTTTTATTCAATCCGGCCTGCGCCCGTTCCTCTTCTTCTAAATCTCAAGTGCGCCCGTCACCCCAATAAGGTTAAAAACCCCTGCACTATACTATACGCTTTATGACACTTCTTATTTAACTAAATTACCATTAATATAAAACAAGTTACGAGGAAATGTGCTAGATTTCGTGCTATCACTCGCCCATATTCAGCGGAGCCTTGAGTGTTAAGATAAACCATTGATATGATGTTTACTTCATATTTTTATAGATGGTGCTGTTTTCTTTATTATACACATTATAATAATAGAAATGACATTTTCAGTCAACAAGTTCACTCGTTGACAATCAGTCGATATAATGAAGCTGTCATATTTTTGCATCGCATTTGCTTTTTCTATAATAAACATCTCATTTTGTAAAAAATGTGAGTAATTGATGGCGATTAAAATTGGTTTACATATATCTATTTTATAAAAATTAGCAAATCATTCACAGTTTTGAAATTGAATAAAGTCAATATTTAGCGATCAATCGAATGCTACGTGACCATCGACGAACGATGATTTCTTTCTTATAAATATAAGGATTTTATAAAAAAATCTATGTTTTATCTAATTTATATTCATTGGTGCATTTCATTTAAAATGGCGTACATTAAAAATATAGAACGACGTACGTTTGATCGTTGATCATATACATGTAAGTGGTGGCTAACGTATTTCTATAAACAAATCAAAATATTTGCACATAATTCATACGCAAAAAATGAAAATAAATATTTAAACAAAATATTTATAGTAAAATATACAATTAATATAAAATATATTTGAATATTTAATAGCGATCGATGTATATATGTTATATATACGTTTCGGAAATGATTTTGATTTAGGCAAATTATGATCAATTCTGTGTAATAATTATGTTTGAATTGGTATATCTCTATTGACATAATAGTGTTTGGCAGAACGAACCTCTCATGTGTACATTTATTTACGTCGAATATTGAAAGAAAGCTTTTCGCCAATGTTTTATATCTATGCCATAAGTTATTAACAGTGAAATATGTTTTAGATTTTCCAGTCTTCCGGAATGATTATATGTTTTTGGAAGAATTCGATGCGTACTATAAAGAACACGATATTGGACGTTCTTGGGGTGATGCTGTAGAAATCTGCAATGCTGAAGGAGCGGAATTATTTGTACCGGAATCAAAAATTGAAATCGATACCATTTTTAATCTTGCTTATAATGAACATAAAAATGTTTGGATCGGAGTCCATGATATCTATGCCGAAGGCTTCTTCGTTTCAACTGATGGTACGTTTCCTATCAAATGGTTTAAACCTTCAAAATTGAGTTACATATATTTTTAAATTGTTTTCAGGGAGATATTTCCTTAATTTTTATACAAATTGGGATTCAGAACAACCAAACAACTATGACAATCAAAACTGTGTACTTATGAATAACGAAGGAAAATATAATGATTACAAATGTGACACCAAAGCGAAATTCTTCTGTAAAAAACATAGAATACCGCAAACTTATAAGGATCCGAAAGAAACGGTTTTCATCAATCAGTATTCATTTTTCGCAACAACTCAAAGCTATTATAAATTCCATAATACACCAAAGACTTGGCACGATGCAGTAAGAACTTGTATTGCTGAAGAATCTCATTTGGCTATAATCAACAGCGAAGAAGAAGCAGATAGCTTTGTCGATGCTTTAAGTTCATATACTGGAAATTCAATTAATGCAAACTGCGCCAAGTGCTCAATTCATCTCGGCTTTAGCGATCTTATCAAGAATGGGACATATTTAACAGTCGATGGTATATTATTTGTAAATGAAATATGTAAAGACTATTCAATTTAAAAAAAACAATTCTTTCATCTTGTAGGAAAAGACGTATATAATTCGGGATACATTGAATGGGATGAAAATCAACCAGATAATAATCAAGGTGAAGAACATTGTGGCAGTATGACAAAGTATGGTAAACTCAACGACGTTAACTGCAATAAACGTTCTATGTTCATATGTGAAAAGAATTGAACGATATTAAAATGGATATTACCTGATAATCAAAAGTAAAATAAACATTTATATTATATAAATCTTTATCAGAAATGAAAGCTGAAAATTGTTACATTTAAATAAAGAATAATGGAACCTAGTTTTATTTTGAATTGTTCTACTTTTGTTATTTAAAAACAATTATAATTTAATCAATTAAAAAAATACTGGGCCATTTATGGTACTTGTCGGAAGAGTTGGTGTCTTGTATTTTTTGACGACGAACTTTCAGTTAAAGATAAGCAAAATATGACAGATATGCTAAGAATCGAAGATGTAAAAGATTGCCAGAAAAGATTGCTTGATTGCATTGACGTCGAACACTTCATCAGAAAAAGCATAGAAGACTTTGTGAATAGCATCTTTTTACGATTTTTTCAGATACTGGACATCTCATCATAGTTTTTGAATAAAGATATTGACCTTGGAAAGATTATTCTGCTTTAAGGTTTCAAATAAAATGGTTTATTCTATGCGAGCATTGAATGATATTGCTGAGTGTTTCCTCAATCGAGGAATATTATAAATTGACGACAATCGTTTTTGTTAGCGACATATTTTTGCAGAAAATTTCTTAATAAACACTGCATAGTCTTTATTATCATGCGTCGTAAAACATAAATAGAACATTATTATGATTTTGCTTTTCTCAGAAAAAAGATTCTCAGAATTCAACGCTATCTAAATGTATGTCGTCAATGTATAACGTAAAAAAACCGTGCATACATAATATTATATATTGAATATGATATTTTTTTACTTAATTGAAAATAAATTAATTCTATAACAAGAACTTATTACCAATCCTTCATTGGATTCTCACTGTCCGGGATTACTATTTATCCCGAGTCATATTTGATAGTACGGATGTATTTTATTAATTGTTGCAATACATTTTTATACCCTATTGAGCTGTTGTGAAATGTACAGTGGGCAACAAACAACACTAAAACTGGACTGTATGAAAATTAGCCGAAAATATTTTGAATAATTTGGTTTGACCAAACCAATATTGAAGTACCATTTAATCACTCAGACATGAATTTCATTCTGTAATGGGGAAAGTCTTGGATAGAGCTTTGTTTAAATTATTTGAAGACGAGTTCTTCTCAGATAATCTTATTCAACAAGCTGATAATATGGAAGTGGGGAATCCAATCCCGAGCCAAAATTTTGATCCCGGGATTTCGGGATTGAATAAGACGATCCCGATACAATTCAAAAATAGATAAATAAACATTAAAAAATTCAAAGAATATTTTATGCCCGAAGTAACATTAAACATCGAGTGTTTCGTCATTTAGTCTGGATCTGATTTTGATAGCCAGGCAACCTGCTACTGAAAATGCACGCTCAGCCTCCACATTCCTTGGAAGTATCGTCATCAGATATTTAAATGCTAGTTCGAGTTAATGACCACGTGAACCCCCATTTTCGTATAAAACAATCAATGTGAATTATAAAATTTCGATTTCCCGACCAATTATTTATTTCCGTCGCTGCAGATGAATACTTATATACTATAATACTTTGGATGTAATTCGTAATTATATTACGGAGGAATACAAAAATTCTGAACTTCGTATCTATTATATTTCACATCGATATTCCCATTATTAGAGTCGAGGTGTAGTAAATACATCACCGGTAGGGAAAAGTTAATATAAAAATTTGAAAAACATATATGTATTTCGCCATTTACGTCTTGCATCTACGTTTTTCATCTACGGAATTTTGGTATTGGTATATTATCAGACCAGCGTAGATAAGTCATTTCGTTAAAGACCAAGACTAAGTCAAACACTAGTGGAATGTGTTTATGGAAGGACAATTTGGCCTAGCATAAAGGATTTATCCATAAAAAATAATCATTGTGCTTCACTCAACAGAATAGATAGTGGATAATAGTTTTTCTATGTATTTAAACATAGCTTTATTTACTAGTTAATTATTACTTTTTCAAATCAAAATATTAAATCATTTTAATCCAACAATATTTATTAAAAATATGTAGTACTGTCATAATCGTTTAATTTATAAACTGTTTCGCAGATAAAAGTCAAATTTTCATTGCATTGGACGTCGTGGAATTTACCATTTTTATCGATGGATAGACAGTTTTCGTTTATATTTCCATCGGGCTGCTTGTCAGCCCAGAGTGTTTTCAGATCATCTAAATTCTCATCTGCAATTGGAAATATAAAAATATTATTTTGGCTCAATCTGTTCGAAATATTTCATATTTATCATACTCGTTTATTAGAGTGAAGGAGCTTGACTTATGGATGAATAATTGGAAATTAGGTCTCGGAACAACATATTTTAGAAAAAGAACAGTTCATTATATAATTCAGCATGAATCAAGTTATAGATATCGTGATAATTAATGTTTTTTTTTTAAGTTGCACAAACCGAGATTTTTATATGTGTGAATGATGAGAATTGTTATCAAAGGTTATCGGAAAGTTTAAAGATACATAATTCAAACTTCAATATACAATAAAATACATATTTACCCAATACGGATACAAAATGGCCCTCTTCAAAGTAGTCATGAATTCCAATGTATGCTAATTCATTGTCATGTAAATCAGGAATTTGCTTTAAAATATTATTTGATTCCTCTTTGGTTTTTATTATGGCAAGTTGGCCTCCTTCGTTGTAACAAGTTTCTCTTGCGTCTGGCCAAGTCACGGCTGGTAAATTCAACGTATACCTTTTCCAGATTTCTAAAGTACATTTATTAACTATATTAAATAGGTTTCACACATTTAAAATATTTATTTTAGCCAAAATGTAAGAAAGATTTTTCCATTATTACCTGAACTGTCTTGGACGATGATGCCTTGATCTTTTTGACAGACAAATGCTGCAACCCAGCTAATATGGCCGCATTGAAAATCATTAATTTTACCAGAAGGTATGTGAAGAGATCCACAATCCTCATTGTTAGAGTTGTCAGGTTGAGTTGGAGCCCATATATGAAAGTAATTATTTATTGGTTCCCCTAAAAAAAGATTTTTTCAAGCCGAATATCATAAAATTGTCTAAACTTGTCTAATTGCTATTAATTTTTTTACGTTTTCTTAAATACGGATTCTCAGTTATTATCCAAAGATTTGTAAAATTGAAGATGCAAAGATAATAAATGCATATATTGAAAAATTATTAATGCCATTTTACTATAGGATAATGAAGAAATAATATTAAATTCAAACTTACCCCTTAAAGTTATAAATTCATTTTCTTTAAAAATGTCATGAAATCCAAGGTATACATAATCAAGATGTATTGATCTTGCATTTGGTCTTAACACAGGTGTTGCATCACTCTTGGAAATATTTTTAATAATTTCAACTTCTTGACTGTTCTTTGGCATTGCTAATTTGGCACCCTCTTGCATACAGATTTTTCTGGCCTCATACCATGACTCTTGATCGAGATGAAATTTGTAAGAAATGTTTACTTCCGGATAAAAAATATAATCTGAAATAAAATATCATGTAGTATGCTAACAGTTGTAATGTATTATTAAATATATATTTTCGTTTAACTACCGCTTATGAGAGCAGTCGCATTGCTGAGGCTGAAAATGCCTAGCAGCACCAACAGGAAAAGCATTTTGATGATGATGTAACTAAAAGAATATATCCAAGATTCGCGTCCGAAATCATAAAAATATTTTGTATTAAATTAAAGAAATGTTTAATTTTTTCTAAGCTCATTTTCAAAGTAACGAGTACTTGCGTCAGTTGGGTTGCTGCCGTCGTTGTTGCAGACAAATGACTGCTTGTTTTGAACACTCAATCTACATTAAACATACTGATAAGCCGTATTATTATTTTCACTTACATTTAATTGATTATATAATAATAGAAATGGGGAGGACTTCCTTTGCTTATGAGGTTATATGGCCTCGTCTTGTCAATATGACATAGCGAAATCCTGTCTTCTGAGTGGAGAACGACCGTAATATACGTTATACATAAGATGGGTAATATGCGAAATCATTAGCTAAAGCAAAGATTAAAGTTTATAAAATGTTGATAAGGCCGGTAGTAGTTTACAAAAGTGTAACATGGATCATGATCGTTCGCGATATGTTATGCCTCGAGAGATTTGAGAGGAAGATCTTGCGAAAGATTTGATTGAATCTGACATTTCCAGTGGTTTTAGTGACAGTACTTTAGTAATTTTCAAAACAATGGGTAAATCTGATTTTTTGTTGATGAAGCATTGCTTTTTAATGGAAAAAATATCAATCAAGCACAGTAAAGTTGACAAATGTTAATCGGATTCTGCTTTATCGAAAACAAAAAAAAATCCTCAAAATTGTTTTGACCGATCGTAAATTGCGTGAGATAGCTGATATCTTAAAGATATCAAAATATAGTATATTCATCACTTTGCATCAATATTTGTCAAAAAATGCAAATAAGGTTTTGGGAAAACTTGGGAAAGGAAGAACCATCAATGGCGAATATTAGAAGGCACTATTGATACGTTAGATGGAAGGAATTGCAAAAAATGAACTCAAGTGAAAAAGAAAAAAAGTGCACCTTCACCAAGACAATACACCGTGTCACAATTCAATAGAAACAATGGCTAAATTGCATGAACTGCACTTTGAATTGTTCCTCATCCAATGTATTCTGCGGATTTGGCTCTCAGCGTTTAATACCTGTTTGCAAATCTAAAAAGAATGCATCAGGGAAAAAGATGTAACTCCAATGAAAAAGTAGTTGCCTAGCTGAAACTGAAGTCTATTTTGAGGTCAAAGATAAATCAGTCTACAAAAAAGATATCGAAATGTTAGAGAAGCGTTGGAATGAATATATCACTTTTGAAGGACACCATATTGATGAACAAAGTTGAAATTTGTCCAAAACTTGTTGTTTTATTAATCGCTAACCATTTGTCATCTTACCAACTTATTAAGTGATGTGTTATATATGTGGCTCTTACAGCCCTAAATGAGAAATTTGACTACTATCAACGTATTCCGTCATTTACGTCTGTTCTGATCTTCTTCCATCAAATTGCTCGATTCCAAAGTTTTTGCGTTCATATTATATTATCAGACCGGTATTGACGAGGCATTAAGTCTAAGACTTAGTAAAACACTCGTGGAACATGTTTGTGGAAGGATACTTATGGAAGGAAAATTAAGGTTTCATCTATAGAAAAATAATCAATTTACTTCACCTAATAAAAATAAATAATGTCTAATACTTTTTATCGCTATGTTATTATGTATTTATCATTATGTATTTAAATGTAGCTTTGTTTGTGTGTTTATTATAATATTTTTAAATCAAAATATGACATCATATTAATTATATAAAAATATTCTCCAACAATTTATACAACAATGCTATAATCAAATATTTCGTTTGAATTATCAACCTTTTCGCAGATAAAAGCCAAAGTATCATTGCATTGGACGTCGTGGAGTTTACCATTTTTATCGATGGATAAACAATTTTCTTTTATACCTCCATCGGGCTGCTTGTCAGCCCAGTGTGTTTTCAGATCATCTAAATTTTCATCTGCAATTAGAAATAAGTAAAATATTATTGTATCTCGGAATAAACTGTATATCTAAATAAATATGAACAGGTCCATACATAAAACAGCACGAATCCGGTTATGGATGTCGTTTAAAAATATAATAATTTCCTATATTTTACCTAAGTTCTCATAAGATTGGTTACGAAATTTTAATATCAGCCTTTAAATAAGAAAAAAACCCTAATATTTTTTAATTGTCTTACAATTCATATTTTTTTTAAAGTTGCACAACCCGTGATTTTCATATTATATGTGAATGATGAGAATTGTTATCAAAGTTTAGCCAAAAGTTTAAAAGATAAATAATACACTCAAAAACTTAGTTTCTAATTCTTAATTAATCGATCATGCTTAAAACTTCAATATACAATACATATTTACCTAAAACAGATACAAAATGTCCCTCTTCATAGTAGTCATGAATTCCAATGTATGCTAATTCATTGTCATGTAATGAAGTAATTTGGTTTAAAATATTATTTGATTCCTCTTTGCTTTTTATTATGGCAAGATGACCTCCTTCGTTGTAACAAGTTGCTCTTGCATCTGGCCAAGTCTTGTGGGTTAAATGCAACTTATACATTTCCAAGAATTCTTCAGCACATTCAGTAACTATATTAAATAGGTGTTACACTTTTAAAATATTAATTTTAGCCAAAATATGAGATAATATATTTTCGTATTACCTATTTCCAGTGAAGATTTTGTTTCTAGGACGATGCTTTGATCTTTTTGACAGACAAATGCTGCAACCCAGCCATTATGGCCGCATTGAAAATCATTAATTCCACCAGAAGGTATATGAAGAGATCCACAATCCTCATTGTTAGAGTTGTCAGGTTGAGTTGGAGCCCATATATGAAAGTAATTATTTATTGGTTCCCCTAAAAAAATATTTTTTCAAGCCGAATATCATAAAACGATACATAAATTCTATGAAATTTCATGTAGGATGAAAACATTATCAATTTGCTTTCATTCATTTCTACCTCCATCCAATCTTAACTATTAGACGTCCAAATTTTACTGATTTCAGTCACTTATCTAATTGCTATTAATTTCTTTACTGTTTCTTATCTACGGATTCTCGGATATACGGATAATAAATACATATATTGATAAATTATTAATGCCATTTTACTATAGGATAATGAAGACATAATATTGAATTTAATCATTCTCATTCAACACGCGACCCAGCACATTCATGGTACGAATGGTAAGTCCCGTCGCTAAAAAATAGTCTTGATGACTGGATCAATCCTATGAAAATGGTCAAACGTCGTTGCCTAATTCCTCCGGGGCCACTGCTCCAGCACAACAGGTTTCAGCCTACCAAGGAGGACATCGTCTCATCTGGACCAAAAAAGAATTGCGTGCCACCGATCATCATGGTGGCGGGTACGACTCACCCCACCTCGGTGGCCTTAATAAAATCATTTGTGGCCACAGGAAGTTTTCACATGCGGTACATGAAAAATAAAAATTGCAATTGCAAGTCAGAGAAGGAATCCAAATCCATGATCCACGGACTCCTTAAAATAGACCTGGAGTACATCGTTGCCGGATTAGAGAGCCAAGGAGTCAAGTCCACCAAGGTGATACAACTGTGACGGAACTGTACATTGCATATTTTCCGTACGGAACCGAATACCAACTCCCGAAAAACATCAGATACATTTGTAACTCCCGAGTGACTCTCAGAAAATACAAACTCTCTCCAGTGCAAGTAACCCAATGTAACAGATTCCAGGAGTTCGAGCATGCGGCCAAGAACTACTTCCGATCCGAACGCTATTTAGCCAGCACCAAAGATAGTCCCAAGCGCGTACAATATTTAAGGACGCTACAAATTATACGAAGAAAGCCGATTACTAAAGCCTCGATCATCTCCGAGAGGAACTGTCCCAACTGTTTGGAATGGGAAAGAGAGTTCTGGTGTCGGGTGACCTCAATGCCAAACACCCCCAGACAGGCAGGGTACATCCGTGCAATCCTTCTCCCTGCGAAACAACGTCCAAATTCATTTTCTTCAATGTCTCACGCATTATCCTTCCCTTGACAGACGCTCGTCCGTCCTGGACCTGACGTTGAACAGAAATGTACTTTCCGCGTCTCGGATGACAGCCTACAAAGCTCTCTTTTTCGATCACCTCCCGGTGGTCTTTACCGTCGAGGGTCGCCATGAGTGAGTGCCGAGGGTCAAGATGGCATACGAGAAAGTCGATTGATTGCATTTCAGATCTTACATCGAAAACAATATCCAATTGACATCCTCCGTCCTGGATCCCGACGAGAAGGGGATCGACGCGGCCGTGGAGCGCATCTCCAACATCGTTCTAGAGGCCAAAGCTAAATTAAGCTAGAGGCAAAGAGAACACATCTACTCGTTTCGAGCGCGAGGGCTGGCGGCTCTGGGGGCGCTCTCTTCCATATACCTGGGACGGAGTACCCTATAGATCGATAACAAGCTTCTCCTGTTTAAGACAGTCATTTGTCAAAGAATACAAAATAAAGCGTTAAAATCACTTTCAACACCGTTCCGTTCACTAGTTTGAGAAGGCTCCATAAAGCAATAAAATTGCCCGACGTCAAGGAATATGTTTATAGACTCACTAAATGCTTCTATGCTAAGATTCTTTATTGCAACTCCCTCGCATCGTCCTTAGGCAACTATAGCAACGACGGCAGATATTTTAAATATGTGCAGAAGATGCCCAAAGATATCTTATTTAAAAATGTAAAGTAAGCGATGTAAGTCCTCATTATTGAGCGACATGTATGCAAGATGGCGTGAATGTGTAACGTAAGAACGAACAGTTGAATGAGTAGTATTGAGTATTATATTTATTAAGTTTATAAGCTGGCGTAAGGAACTTATCTCACAAAGAGTTTTTCACAAGCCATTTTTCCTCTATTATATTATTATATATTATTCTTATGATAAGTTAAATATATTAAATGTTAGAATTTAGCTTGTATTAAGGATAAGGATATGAATCCAAAACCTGAGTTTAAGTTTGTAATATAGTCACGTTTATTTTGTAAAATGCATATTAAGTAAAGGTTAAAGGTTAATTGAATAAAAAATATTGAATTCAATCTTACCCATTAAAGTTATATATTCATTTTCTTTAAAAATGTCATGAAATCCAAGGTATACATAATCAAGATGTATTGATCTTGCATTTGGTCTTAACACAGGTGTTGCATCACTCTTGGAGATATTATTAATAATTTCAGCTTCTTTACTGTTCCTTGGCATTGCTAGTTTGGCACCCTCTTGCATACAGATTTTTCTAGCCTCATACCATGGCTCTTGATCGAAATGAAATTTGTAAGAAATGTTTACTTCCGGATAAAAAATATAATCTGAAATAAAATAACATGTAGTATGCTAACAGTTGTAATGTATTATTAAATATATATTTTCGTTTAACTACCGCTTATTAGAGCAGTCGCATTGCTGAGGCTGAAAATGCCTAGCAGCACCAACAGGAAAAGCATTTTGATGGTGATGTAACTAAAAGAATATAGCCAAGATTCGCATCCGAAATCCTAAAAATATTTTATATTAAATTCAAGAAATGTATAATTTTTTCTAAGCTTATTTTCAGTATCGAGTACTTGCGTCAGTTGGGTTGCTGCCGTCGTTGTTGTAGACAAATGACTGCTTGTTTTGAACACTCAATCAACATTAAGGCAATGGTAAAACAAATGTGAGTTTCGAAAATATCACAAAAACTTATATTGTCATACCGACAAATGATTATTCGCTATCAGTGGAACTTTACAATCAATTAATTTCTCCATTTAATGTAATCATTTCTAATAAAATTGTTTAATTATAATATTTTTCAGAAATAATAATTACTTTCCTACTAACCCAATAGTTTTATTACCATGAAATTCGCGTTCTGAATCATTTGACAATTAAATCATCGAATAATACTATTAATGATATTCCAGTAGAAAATAAATATTAAATCCTACAATGGATTTATTACATTTAAGAAGAAGTTGATGACAGTTAAGATATATGCCAGGTTTAAGAATATTGTTTTTTCTCGATACATCTCTTCCTCTGTATAGAGTATCCAAATAGGAGAGGCATTAAGATATTGATAATAATAGAGTGATAAACTGGTTTACAAACAACATTGTGTGAAAAATGTGATTAAATCTGAACAGGTAACTGAAATGTGTTTCATCGTTTTTTATTACAATTTTTCAATATCAAACATTCAAATATTCTTATCTTAAGTATCTTGAATGTTGTTAGCGATCATTTGAACGGTAGGAAAACTATGACAAAGGCACCGTGAAAAATCAATGAAATAAATTATTGATCAGAAAAATATCAATAATCTGTATAAATTCTTACCCCAGTATTCCAACCCTATGTCAATTTTCGTAATAATTTTCTAATATTGCTTTATTTAATTAATTTTTAAAACAAACTCCTATCAATAGTCAACAACAAACCGAAATTGCTATCTCCGCTTTACAATTATTTCACAAAGCATAATGTTCATAACAAATATTTTCCTCAAGTTTATCAACGGTAACCTTCAATTTTTAAATGCCACAGATAAATACTTCCAAGAAATTACACGAAAATAATAGTCATATCAAAATATGTTTTTTTTTTTGATAAATAATTTATTCATTTAAAAGTAAATATTATGATACAAACAATAAAACATCAAAATCTCTCAAATAAGGTAATTTGACTCCAAACGCTCTCTATTCTGAGCCGATGTCATATATTGTATGAGAGGTAACATTTAATCTGAATAATTTTTACTTGTCTCTTTAAAATTTTAGGGCACTATTCTATAATAGTGAAAAAAAATTGTTCGATGATATTTTAGCGAATATCTCTCTTAGTTTCATTAAATAGGCTACATTCAATTTATTATATTTAAAATAATCCGTAAAGACATGAGTTTTCTACAAATTTCAGAAAAGGATAAACGCAATAGAATTTAACAAACAGCTTCTTTCTTTTACATTGTTCTTCTTAAGATATCATATTTGTTATTGAATGTAACCGATCTTTATAGATTTTTTTAGGAAATTAACTTTTTAAGCGGCGGTATCTCATTCTGTTCCACATCTCGTTAGAATAGGATTATTTAAATAGGAATTTTAGATAAGAAAACATCTATGAATAGATAAATTATTATAAGTTTTTAAAGATGTTGCAATTAATGCAAATCCATTAGCCAGTAGGCGATCCTGCAAGAACGTCAACATAAGCTGAGAGAAGGCGTCCTTTTATAGCTGGATATATCTTTTTGGAAGGCATAGAAATAAATATCTTGAACAAATTAGATATATGTTTTCTTTTTTAACACTAACAATTTTAGGCTTATTACTTACTTTACTTTTGGTGGCGCTTATAGCCCTATAAAAAAGTACTGGCCACCGACAAATACGTATAGCCAGTTTCGTCTATCCTGGGTCACCTCCCTCTAATTACCCAGGCCCAGATATGCAGTGTCTTTTTCTATCAGATTAGCCCAGTGTAGCTGAGGCCTTCCGACGGATCTGCTGCCACTCGGTTCAAAATCCAAGACGGTTCGAGGAGTGTGCTGACATCCAAGCCACATGACCTGCCAAATGGAGACGGCGGATTTTGACGAAGATAGTGATGTCCGCTTCGCCGTACATGTCCATGACCTCTCAATTGGACCTCATGCCTTCAAAGTCTGAGGTTTCTTCCCAGAGAGGGTCGAAAAATTTTTAAACTATTCTTATAACGATTTTTACATTTGGATAGTATCTTTTTCGCTCCTTGCCTTGCCTTTGCTTGTATAATATTTAAAATATGAGATGTATTTGAATACCTTAAAGATTTTTTAACATTGCCTAGTTTTAAAACATTTAATATATAAGTGTCCTTATGATAAGGTAAAATAATCTCATAGAATTTAGTATTAAGATCGCCCATTATACATCAATGGAACAGCTTGGAAAAAGATGAAAAAATATTCCTTTCCTGGGAGACGAGATGATCTTCTTTCGTTTCTATTCTACAATTTTGCGTTTTGATCAAAGAAAATTAGCAAAGTCAACGTTTGGGAATCGATAAATTTTCTTTGGTTTTATGCTTTCTGGACTAAAAGAAAGCGTTTGACGGCGATAATTTGGAATGCCTTTAGAAATGTTGACAAATATGTGAATTTCAGAACATCTTTTTTCGGTCATACATGGCCTTTACCCTAAAAATACTGCAACAGTAAGAGTCAACGGACTTACATGGCCTTTACCCTAAAATTGATAGGAAGAGCACTGGATAAGAAAATCCAAGTAAATCATTAAATAAAAACTCATTTAGATATTTTAGTCGTTGCTAGTATTGAATATGTACAATTTCCAAATATATTTTTTTATACTAGTCATATCCAAAATCGTTCCACGAGCCACTATTGTAAAATATATGCAAAAATTTAATGAAAATTGTATTGAATTGACAGCACTTCAAGTTGATATAAGCATCTTTGTTGTTACATTGAAAATTTATTCTACAATATGAATTTGAACGAGCACCTTAATAATAATAGTTTAGGATTTATCCCCCTATACTATACTACTAATATTATTTGGGAGATCAGAAGTATTAATATGTCCGATTGATCGTCTTAATTTAACATAACCATACGGAGAAGGCAATGAACAACTCCAACATGAAAAATCCTTTCCTAGAAAAGTCTCCAATGAAGATTACCTAAATTTGAATACGGATATGATTTTAATAATAGGAGATATTTATTATAAAAATCTCACGTTTTATTTGCTGACAGCATTTATTATTTTTATATAAAGCGGGCTCCTTACATCGAATGGATTGATTTCTGTTTCATGGAATTTTTTTCTTAGAATGTGGCTCCATTTTATCAGTTTCATATTTAAAATTAAAATGTTACTATTGTAAAAAATGATTCGTTTAATAAAAATAATCAATCAGTCAATGCATTTTTGTATCTTTCAAGGGATTTTTACAACCACTGACATGATTTTCAGCTTAAAAATTACTTAATCATACTTAAGAATTGTAATGTATTATTTGATTTAATCATTACTAGTAGTTTTATATAATGATTTATACTTCGATTTTGGGACCATCAACTGTAATGTCTAAGTCGAATCCGTTTGTAGAGCCAAGTGTTTTTTCGCAAATGAACAAAGCTCTTGAATTGCAATTGACATCATTCAGTAATCCATCCCGGAACATAGTACCACAGTGCTCTATTCCCTGATAGTTGTCTGGTTGACCTGATGCCCATTTGTCAAATCCAGATTCCGATATAGGTTTTCCTGAAACGAACTGAAAGTAAGAATATGAAAAAAAGTAAAGATATACATTTTGAAAAATTACCATTTGTCATGAGGAATGCTCCTGGTGTCAGAAGCTCGTTGAAGCCGAGATGAATTACGCCCTTGTCGAAATTCCCGTTTATTGAATTGACTGGATATTTTGCAAACAGTTCCACGAAGTACTTATCTTCTGCCTCGCTATTAATGTTTGCCAAGTCTGATTCTTCAGCTCTACAAATTCCGAACGCCTGGTACCATGACATCGGAATCGTATGGAATTTGTAGCATCGATTAAGCTGAGGGTTGAATTTGTAGCCTGAAATTATCGATGTATATAAAATAAAACAAATATTATTATGATCTATAAAATTTTTCAAGTATTTTTCATGATATTTATCACAATTAACATGATTTTGACTTTTACATGTTAATGAATTCGGGCCAGATATAATATATCTATGGGACGTACGAGTCAAACTCGTGATAAAAGAATATTGAAACTATTCTACGTAAATATAGTTATATTAAATAAAAGCTCCTTAAATCTAAGTTTAAATTATAGTTTAAAAATGCACCATAAACATACCAAAATCGAAAGTGTCACAAGGTGCATTCCAAGCAAGATTCTCAGCACTTCTTTTGCATATATAAAATTCTCTGGTTGCACAATTTCCATCATTATAAGTGCCGTCATTATTCAATACTACGCAATTTTCATTGTCATTTGCATTGTTTGGTTCATTCGCTGCCCAATTGATGTAAATATTTTT
The DNA here is from genome assembly GCA_008973525.1 of Stenopsyche tienmushanensis. Classification (NCBI taxonomy): domain Eukaryota; kingdom Metazoa; phylum Arthropoda; class Insecta; order Trichoptera; family Stenopsychidae; genus Stenopsyche; species Stenopsyche tienmushanensis. The sequence continues at coordinate 2,879,695 of WACJ01000275.1, read as the reverse complement.
TATTGATACACCTAGAATATACAAAAAATAGTGAACATTAATAAAATTAATGCTTAAAATTTGTGATTTTATTTTAAAGGTAATTTAACGTAAGCAAATTCCATTAGAGAATTTTCTAGGAATAGTGGTGATTTACGATTGTCCTCGGTTATTGAAATTATGATTCATTTATGTTAAACTTTAATAATCAGTATCTTTTTATTTTGAGATAATGATAAAAGTAACTGGAGATTTTTGTATAAAAGGCAACAGGAACCCACTAGATAAATATCCTAGATTATCCTATGTTAAATGTGGATATAGGATAATCTAGGATTAAAGTTATCCTAATGTAAAAGTGGGATAAAAATATTAATCCAAGTCTTTCATTTAACTACAAATATCAAATTACTTTTGAATTTCTTACGTAATAATCATTTATTTAATATTTTTTCTTTTACTAGTAAAATACAGAAGATTTATAAAAATAACTTTCATTAGTTTATCTACTTAAATGAGAGAAAAAAATGGTCAAATAAATCGGTGTTTCTACTACATAAATTCCATTTTAAAATCGAGTACTTCACGATAAACCTAAGTATTGTTCTAAGCATTAGAAAAAATATTTCGGATTCCTAATAAGCAATCCCATAATTTTATTCCATAAAATTCCATATATGTTTAGATTTTTATGAACAGAGTCCTAAATTGCTCATATTGAATCTTTTGCTATTTAACACATTATCGGACTATTTGGACTGCATTGGTGGACTGCATATGCTCTAGCATGGGCGATACCTTTAATCGCCTATTTGAGAAATTCACGTGTTCAAATTTCTGATATATTTACTTTACAAATTGTCTACAAGACGTTCAGTATAAGGCCATCTTCAATTGACTTTCTACCCCATCTAAGCTGTTTATTTCAAAAAATTACTTTACAGTATAAGAGTGTATATATGAATATGTATTGCGAATTGTCACTATGCCTTTAAATAATTATTTTGACTCACACATTTCGACTACATATTTCAGCAAGAAGTATTATCATGCATCCTTTTTTCTAAGCACAGTAGACAACAGTATAGCGGTTTTTTAAAATCTTCTTATGTATTAACATGTTATCACTCTGATGGTTACAATTGCAATAAAATTAGATGCACATTTATTTTTTTAACCTAATTATCACGTTATTTTATTTAGGAGCAGATAAATTATTGAAAATTATTAAATTATGACAAAAATAAATTTAAAAAAATTAAAATTAAATTTCAAAGCTTAAAAAACATAAATTACATCACTTACCATTTAACGTTATAAATTCGCCTTCCGAGAAACTGTCGTGTATTCCAATATACAAACTCCCATCCATTTTTTTAATATTAGCAAAAACTTGATCGATTTCCTCTTTTGATTGTGGTATGAGCAACTGCGCACCTTCAGCCGAGCATTGCGCTACTGCTTCTGTCCAATTCTGTCTGATGGAATGATATTTATAGAATGCCTTTAATTCATTTAAATACGTGTAGTCACCACGAAATAATGGATTTCCTAAAAAAATCGAAAAGTACATTAATACTTTAAAAAAAACACAAATTATTACCTTTTTTTTGGTAATAGTAAGGTTTTTTGTTATATTAATGTATATTTTGCGTTAGTGCACATTATTTGTTCAATAACAAAATATATTATATGATTCGAGAACCCCCCGAGAGCTTTAAGGAGGTTAAAACGAACATTTGTGGCTTAAGGGGGGGCAAACCCTTTACAACGTTTAAAAAAATAGTTTTTTTAAAATTACCTATTTTGAAAGAATAACATATTGAGAGTATACTATAAAAGAGAAAAATCAGAATATGAAATATTTATGAAGTTATAGCGTTTGATCAGGAGCACGCCGGAACCGCTGTGAACTAGGGAGTCAGGTCAGATAGGGGCATTTGGAGTTGAGCAACCTTTTTTTCATAATACGTTTGTTTAAATCTTTTGTATCTTTAATTTTATTATAGGAGATGTTCTTAAAAATATTTTAAGCAAAATGATAGTTATATTGCACTCATATATCTCTAACTGTAGGTACGCGAAATTAAAGTTGCTCGAAGTTGCTAGATATAGAGAAGGTAGAGAAGTTCGAGGAATTTAAAAAAAAGACATTATCATGGGAACCCGACTGGAGTCAAAAGCTGGTGCAAATGGCAGAAACCATTGCTATTAAAAATATCCAAAGCTTGAAGATCTGACTCAATTTCTTGGCGAAGAGATAAAAAAGCATCTCTTACCAATTTATAAAGATTTATCCAGGAATGAATTACTTCAAAGATGCTTGGGTGGCCATACCCAAAATGCTAATGAATGTTTTAACTCGACGGTTTGACGACTGGCTCCAAAGCATCTGCATTCTGGTATAAAAATTATTGAAATATTAACATACATTGCTGCTGAGATATTTAATAACGACTACAACTTCATTTTACAGATTTACTGTAAAGTCTTTGCTGAAAATACCGATGAAGCGCGGGTAGCGAGGTAGAATCATAAGAGTATTTCTGAGACGAAAGTAGCTCGTATAGCCCAAAAACAACAGTTAGTCGAAGATAATCAACTTTTTGAGAAAGCTAAAGATCTATTATATGCACCTAGAATAATTGGTTGATCGATAAGTGACTAAAATTGATAGTTTTATCGCATTGAAACTTTAAACGAGATTATCTCGAAACTGCATTTTCAAAATGTTCGCCAGTTGTAGCTTAAAAATATGTTGATCGATCTGACTGAAATTTGAGATGTTTCTCATTATAATATTATCTAGTCAAAAAAGCTAATGTTTTAAGATTTTCGCGTAAATAAACAATTTTTTGGGGTCAAAATTATCAAGAAAATGGTAAAAAATATGAAAGTTTAACTAAAAAGCCTACTTAATTTTTAATTTGGAACTTTTTAAAATTTTATAGCTTAGTTGACTGCCTACATATATTAAAAATCAAAAAATATTTCCATTTTCGATTTCAGTTCAACAGGAAACCTTCGACAAGTGGCGAGTCGTTTGATATCACGAGAAAAGGCGCCTAATGGAATACTTTATCACTCCGCCATTTTGTTTAAAAAAAATATATATATTAGCACTTTAAGGTTTGTTCTGAACTGGAAATATTTTTAAAACTTTGAACCCAAGAATATTGCCGCCAATGTTTTAATTATTTTGCTGAGAAATTACTAATTGCGTTGTATTGAGTATTTGCGATAAGCACATGGGACCAATTGTAAGAAGTCATTCCGATACGCCATTTGTACTTTGATTTCTTAGAATTCTCAAAATATCCTCATAAAAACATAAATCATGAATTTGTATAAAATATTATAATTGTCCTTCTTAATTAATCTTAGAACTTTCCTACGGCGATTTGTAATTTTACGAAAATATGTTGACTTAAATTTAATTATGATAGTATTACTCGCAAAACTTATGTATTGATATTGTCACATATCCGATGTGCAATCAATAATTTTACAATAAAGGAGAAATTTTCAAAATATTGTGAATTATATACATTCCATTGGATTTTTGATACATATAAAGTGCAATCGATTATCTTTTCCATCCATTAAATTGCATTTTGATAATAAAATTGTATGAAGTATACAGGTTTCATCCCGCATAATGCTATATATACAGGATACATCTGCAATTTTTTAACTAAACTTATACTTTACAAAACAGAAATAATCAGTTAAGCAGATGTCATCAAAAGATAATCAAAGCTTTAAACATGTACATGGTGGTTAGAAAAGAAGTATCAGGATTCGTTGACATCCTTAGAGTGTTAGATTCCACCATATATTTCGACTAAATCATACGATTCTCTTGGGTTTTAGCGGACAAATTTATAACAATTTCAAACCATCATTTATAATGGTTTTAAATTGTTAGCTAAAAGATGATGCTGTGTTTGTGTAATATATAATAAAATAGGCAAGCTACCGGTCAATCAGTCGCTTAATGATATGTATAAACACACACAAACACAGTATGCATGCGGCAAAAGTATGGAAACGGCGCATGCGCGTAGCGTCTCTATAATGTTATAATGTACGTGGCGGAAATGGAAGACAACAAACAATTCTCCTTTTTGCTTTGAGTTTCATTTCTCGTGACGTTGAAGTCAATCTGCCATACTAATAGTCGAACTTTTATTATTACGACGTTATGATAAATATATAGTTTAAATTGAACGACAATCAATAATACCACGTTGCGTGTGCAATTTTTGCAATGTAATTCTAAATCAATTACAAGCGGTTAATTAATTTTGAGTTATTGCACTTATTGATGACCTTGAAAAATATTATTTGGAGGATGAATTAGCTTATAACAGAGGTGAAACATTTTTGATGGAAAAAATGTCTCGCATAACAATACAACTATTTTGAAGAATGCAACAATCCACCTTGCGGATTAATATGTATAATATAATGCTCAAATGAATAATAGCATATTTATTGTTGTAATCGAAATCATTCCATTAAAAATGACTCTTTATATACGTTGAATTTAGTATATATATATATATTAATGTCGCAATAGGGTGTTAATATTTTACCTTGTCTTCTAAACAAGTTTCGTTCTAAATAGCGAAATTAGTATAAATGTCAGTATTCGAAGCATTTTTTATGATTTTATCTCGATATATTTATAAAAGCTGACCTTAGATAACGGGGAAGAAATGTAAAAGATTACGATGTGTTAAGAGTTTTTATACCCGTCTGTGATGATGAAGCAGCAATCAAAATCGACAACAACAAAAGTCTGATCATCTTCACGGCCAACAGTACTGCTCGACTCTAGATTTCGATGTTGACTAAAACCACTTGGACAACTCTGCAAACTGGTATGGTCGTGATATTCAACCTGTTTGTATATGTTTGTATTCCGCTTCTTGTATGTGTATATTTGTAAATGTATGCTTCATTTTGCTCATCTTTAAGGTCAATTATGCTACCTGCCGAATGCTCCCTGGACAGTTCAATATTTTTAAGTTAAATTATTGTACGAAAAATATCAAGCTTTTAGTTTTGTTTGTATTATTGTACGTATTACCCAAGATGCTAAAATTATGAATCTGATAGATTAAGACATTAAATCGATTTGATCACTGATGACTGCTAAGGTTAATGTTTTTGCTTTGCTGATTTAGAAAGCTTTTAACCACGACATCGGAATAGTGTGAATTTGTAACATCAATTCAAGGATTTCACCTCATTAATAATTTAAATCCAAATAAATTAAATAATAATTGATTATAACAGGAAAAATATACTTAAAATGCAGATAAATTGCATTCATCAAATATTTTAATGATGCGTTTAATATTTAATCATCTAAACAAATTATGGACATATCTCGCTATCTCAGTCTAAATCATTTCTTAGAAGAAATCCAATTGTCTACAAAGAAATATCCTCAACTTCTATTCAATTACACATCAATATAAAATTGTTTTCGTCGCCTTCTATATTGTTTTAACACAATTACGGCCGGCGATTTTTTGCAATATTGCTTTTTTTTAAATTCTCACAAAAATATGCATAGCTTTTGAAGTTTTAAATATATCTTAACGTATATTTTTTTTATTTGTTCTTGTGGGGAAGTTAGGGAGTGGTTTATTATTTTTAAATTTGCTGTTGAGAAGATTATGGATCCATGATTCGTTACGTTCACCCAGTTGGCCTACAGGGGAATGCTTTCAAATAAAACTCAGAGACTATGCTATCTTCAATATCGAGCGCTGTTACATTTTTCTGGGAATGCATTTACAAAGTCTTGCATTGGACAACATTACGAAGATGACGATATGCATTTATCTTATTCGATCTCCATAGGAGATCTTACTAGGAAAAGGATTTTTCATGTGGTGGTTTCCCATTTGATTTCCATACGTACTAAGTAAGGATAGGATTGTCTGGAAAGGTAGGAGAGGATAGAATCTACGTTGTAAATTCAATCATTCACTCACGGGCGTCCAGGAATCCAGGAAATCAGGATGAATCTGGATCGAGACGATTGATCAAAAATATTAAATATTTGCGATCTCCCAAATTTATTGTTACGGTGAAAAATCTTCCGACTAATAAGAGTTTAGGATCTAAACCACTTTACGAAAATTTGATCGATACGCATCGAAATGCATGCAATTTAAGTGGAATCACTCGTTTACATGCGGTCAGCAAATCATCTTTTGAATACAAATAAAGTACACATGATGCATGGATATGTAAGCATTTTATTCAAAATTCAAGAACGAGAGTTATTATGATGTATATGAATAACATTAAAAAAATCTTCGTTATCAGCATGTATCGATTGAAATATTTTACATAAGTAGAAAAAAAATTATAGAGCTATGAACTTATTTTCAACCCTAGTTGTCTCCCATGCGAGAGAATAAACTCAAGTCGGTAAGTTTCTTTTCGCATATGAACATTGCCCTGTTCTGACATACTACATCATTGAGTGAGCCATCTCTAAGCATACTTCCACAATGCTCATTATTATTGGCGTTGTCAGGTTGTCCCGGTGCCCAATTTTCATATCCAGCCTCTGATAAAGTTTTGCCTGGAAATATCGACATGAATAGTTTTTAACTTGAAAACATTTCAAATGGTGTCTCAGAATGAAATGCGAGAGAGATTTGTGCAAATCTTGTTAATCCCTCAAGCTATCAATAGAATTTATTTCATATCAAGGTTTAAAAATACATGTTTACCGTCGGAAGTAATGTATACTCCGTTACTTATTAAGTCATTGAAGCCAATGTGAATCAATTTTTTTTCGAAGTTTCCTGATAGCGAATACTCTGGGTGTTTACTGAATAAATCCACAAAGTAGTTAGCTTCAATTTGATTATTGATGACCGCTAATGTTGCTTCTTCCGCTTTGCACATTTTGAAAGCTTTCGACCATGACATCGGGATGGTGTGAAATTTGTAACATCGATCCAACGGATCGGCCACATACACATAGGCTGAAATATTTATTTTTGAAATATCGAATATTATTGTGTATTTTTTTTGAATAATTCAAAATATTTTTTCTCACCTGGATCGTAGGTTTCGCATCTGAAATTATGTTGAAGATTAACATTTGGTTTTTTGCAGACAAACTTAAATTTGTTGTTGCAATAGTCATCGTTTGTTATACCTTCCTTGTTAATGACTAAGCAATTTTCCAAAAAATTGACGTTATTTGGTTCACCAGGACCCCATTCGACATAAGCGTCTTTTAGCGGTTTTCCTTAAAACAAACGTGAAATAATCAATTCTGTGAATCTGCACATAACGTTGTACAAGCTAATTAGCTGCCCACATTACAAATAGACTCGCCAAAAATGATTTTAAAGACTCTGAATATTTAACAAATCGATCATGTCTTACCATCTAAGGTTACAAAAGTATTCTCTGAGAATATATCATGGATTCCAATCCAAAGCGGGACATCACTTTGTACAATTTCGTAGACAGCGTCAATTTCAGCTTTCGATTGAGGTATTAATAATTGGGCTCCTTCGAATGAGCATGTTTCGACAGCTTCAGACCAACTTCTAATCAACTTGCTTATTTTATAGAATGCATTCATTTCCTTTGAATATAAATAGTCTTTTCTAAAAAATGGTGCATCATTAGATTCTGAAACTGAAAGAAATTGTTGAATTTTTGTTGAAATAATCAAAAAATTGCATTGACATACTGTTCGAGAAACACATATTATTATATATTTTTGCACTGCGTCGCCTCTATTGTATGTGAGTGTTTCTATACATAATATAAAGCAACCACTAAGCCCTTAGCTATTTTATTATATATTACACAAACAAAGCTTCATCTTTTAGACTTTAACAATGTCCGTTAATAAATGGAAAAAAAGCAATCCAGAAAATCAACTTTTCCTAGGAGATAAGAAGTTTCACTTCTACCACGCTAGTCTTACATATGTTTTTTTACCGATACGATATGAATAAATATTTTTGAAATTTGTTAAGTATCGTAGGTAGGAAAGATAAAATTAAAAAATGAATTTGAATTGATTAGAACCTTAGGGAGGTTTTTAAAATGGAAAGACCCCATAAATTGGATTATAATGAGCTTACGTCATTAGTGGAATTTGCAATAAGAAGGAGTTACTGATAGACTATGAAGTTTTCATAACAGGATGATGATATGCTTATTTCAAAAGTGGAATCAGTCCTCCATAGCCATGATTCAAGGAGTAGCTTCTATGTATATTCCACAAGAAATATTCTAAACGCATTAGAGAAGCAAAAATCATTTCAGAATCATTAAACGCAAAAAGGCAATTATTTTCTAGGAGAGCAGGTATTTGTTTTTATTTCTAAACCATCAATAAAAGTGAAAAAGATCATATTATAGTGTATGGTGAGATTTTCGTCAGAGTAATTCCTTTTGAATTGCTCGAATCTGATTAAGACAGCTGTATTCTGCTGTCAAAAATTGGATCAAATAAAAAAAAAAAAAAAAAAAAATACTAAACGAATAGCATTAATCAATAATAAAATAATACTTCAACAAGATAGCACTAAGTATCATTCTTCGAAAATATTACAGGAAAAAAATTGTGCGACTTGGTTGGAAGCTTCTGCATCATCCACCTTATTCCTTGGATCGCTCTTTGGAACAATTATAATAAAAATTGTGAGATGAAAAGGTCTTAACTAAAATATTGTCCAAAAATAATAAATCAATTAAATTCCGGTCCCCTAATATAACAGAATAAAAAATATGGTAAAAAATAATTTCATCCCGTTTTCAGCTATTAAAATATAGCAAAATAATGCTTACTTGATGCAGCCAATCCAATGTCGATATAAACAAACATAAAAGCAATGACAGTCGCAATGAACTTCATAGTTGTTGACGATGTTGGCGCTTTGAAATATCAACGATGACTAAATATACACATTTGTTCATATCTACCAATACCACAAACTTCATAATGTGAAACTTGTTGCCTGTGAGTGTGTGTCTTATGAGAAAAATAAAATGCAGTAACAAGTCGCAGAACAGAAACAACACAAACCAGTTTGAACCTTGGAAATTTTCAATTGCTAAATACTCAAAATTGTTAAGCGAAACAGGAAAAATATGCTTCAAATACTTGTTTTAGAAACGATATATTTTAAAATAGTTGCTAAAATCATTGCGTATCAAAAGTAAATAAAGTTGAATCACAAAAGCGTTGCATATCAAAACAAGACCATAAATTGACCCCAGATTACTTTTTTAATTACAAATACAGTACACTCTCGATTATCTGGACCAATGCTGGGGGAGAAGAGAACGGATAGCTGAAAAACAAAGGTAAACTGAATCAACAAATGTTTACTTAGTTTCGATTACAATATCATATTTATATTTTAAAAAAATGTTTCATAATTTTAATAATCATTATTTATTAAAACGATCATACGAGGGCAATTCAAATGTATTGTTTCATTAGAAGTACATTTATTCCATCGGATAGGAAGTTTCTTGATCCCGCCACATCAGCAGTTTCAACACAGGAACATAGACGTCTCCCTAAGCCGCGAGTTCTCGAATCCCATGTCGTTGTTTGAATAATGTCAACCAGTCAGACAAAGCATTAAAACTGTATTCTAATTCTAATTTCTCAAGGAAAAACTTAGCTGTTTCCATACATATTTGACATCGTTGTGTCATTATATTGCGTGTTTACGTATATCGCAATCAATCGGTACATAATCATATAAGAATAAAATAAAATAAATTTAATAATAACAATTTAATACTTTTAAAGCACGGAAAATACGCACCCGGATAATCGAGAGTACACTCTATAGGCATGCAATCCTACGTGTTATATGTTTATTAAATGTGCTCAAATAAATGCTTTTTGATGTGAATAATATTGATAAACTCATTATTTGTATTTTTACAACTTAAAAATTTACCACATTCAAAAAAATCCTTCATCTCCACAAAAATCTGATGTGGAGAGTACATACTTAAAATAAAGTAAAAAAAGTTGACACGTTAAGAAGGAGAAGAAATAAACATAATGGTGATATCTATATTTTCATTTATATTAAAAATATTGGTAAAAATACAATATTTCATCAGTATTGCATTAGTGTTACGTGGTCTGATCGTGATTTTAATACTCAGAAATTAGGCTGGCGGAGTCGCGAAAATATTCGTAAGCGGTGAACACTCGGCCTGCGCGAACGCAGGTTGGCACATCGTTCAAAATCTCTCCATTTGTTCTCCATACAGTTACAAAATAGAAAGACATTTCTGTTGCGCTATTACGATCACAAACCAAAAAGTTATGACGAGTTTAGAGAGAATTCGTAGTTTGTGTTTTTGTAGGAACGCTCTTAAAATAATTATGAATGAATGACAGCATGTAATAAATTCGAGCTCCAATTAGTTCTATAATCGAAATAATATTTTATTTGAGATTCTTTAAAATAGCTTAATTATTTTGAGTATGATTTATTGAAAAATCATCTTTTATTAATCCATAGAAAAATACTTTGAATTAGGACAAATTTATTTAAAAAAGGGCTGAGAAACATGCATCCAAAAATTGTCTTTTAATTCAATCTTCGCGAAAGACTTAAAAAATTAAACTGACGTCATAATAATAAAAACAACCCCACAATATCTCACAAAGTTTTAATAAATTACAAAGATCGATTTTTAAAATCACATTTTTTGTAACTATTAAATATTATACAGTGACATCTATTAGGTGAGAAGTGAAAACTATTTAATTTTAAGAATTGCAACATGAAGAAATTTAAACAATTAGTCAAATAGCATTGCATTATTATCGATTATTTGTCGCAGATATCCAAACATAATGCTTCTTGATTTTAAATCCGAAGAGATGAAGACTTTTCGAGCCAATATTGATTGAATCACATTTTTAAAAATAAATAAATTTCATCATTCTGTATATCACACAATTATATTCTCATATGAAAATTATGAAGTTCACGGATGAAATAATTCACATATTTGCATCGATAAATAACTCTATCTCTATAGTTTTTGAGGGATTAGCCTCTGGTAATACATTTTGGCGCATATATTAGATGAACCGGAAAATAATTAAATAGGGTTCTTTTTTATTTTTTCGTGGGTTTTCTATGAGTGAAAGCGTTTGATGAGAATAAATAGTCCCATCTGAGCTCATAAAAATAATAATTTTTATGAGATCCTTTTCATTCACGAATCTTTATTTATTATGTGTTGTGGTGAAATTCCATCCCCTTATTTTATTCCCTTAAGATCATTTTTTATTGTTGACTTCTACTCGAAATAACAGATATACCCATATTGTTCTTCAATGTCGTAATGCGATTAGCGACAGTTCATTGAAAACACATAATCCTTGTTCATTTATTTTGGCTATATATTGTGGGATTAAACTCTTCGTCTTGACATTATTTCTTATAAATTTAAAAAAAATCACAACTCTCAATTTATAATAATAGTGACAACATTATGTGTTTCTTGAACCGTGTCTCGATGCAAGCTGGTTGTAAAAGAAAATCTCAAATTTTGATTACATTTCGGTTCCCCTAATATGTCCATGTCAAATTAATGTTTTTAAATTATTCGTGCAATTATTTTATAAATCATATATTGAAACAATGATTACTTTGAAAATAAATTCATTTTTGCAAAAATATTAAAATTTTTTGAATAAAAATTAAATATTTAACTGTCATTGGGACTTTTTAAGAGTCCTGATATTTCTATGTAAATACGGCGATACTCCGTGTATAACGTAACGAATGAAATATTTTTTCCAATAATAAAATGTTTGCGTGATGCTTTAAATAAAAGCAAATTAATCGACAAGGTTTTTATTAAACTATATGGAAATAATGCGAATTTCTACAATTTTCTTATAATAATTGATTCGTGCTCATGTAAATGATTGTAGCAAATATTTACGAGGGATTAAATATAAATTTAAGGATCTTAAATTAAAGTATATTATAGTATACTTGGCCAAGTGTTAGGTTACAGTCAGGTCCGTGAAAAGTCTGACAGGTTTATCAGTGCCGAGTTGGTCTTGCTGTAGGTAGGACGTGCGCTCTTCGTTAACAGTTCTTGACAACTTTTCGATCTTCAGTACGAAAACTCAAAATAGTATTTAACTTAGTGATTTAAGTATTTAAATATTTTTGTTGGACCCTTGTGTTATCTAAACATCTTTTCTAGTGAAAATGTTTTCATGATCCAATGAAAAACTTTTATAAAACCAATCAGTTCATCATAAGAATATCAAAAAAACGAGAATGAAGGTAAATATACATTTATTTTAAATCTTTAAGTATTAAGGTATGCTTTTTATTTACTTAATATTATAAAAACACAAGGGCTATTTTATTATATTTGATTGATTTAAATTCCATCCCTTGTTTTTTTTCAAATGTTAATGCATGCTTACAATGCGAAATCGATCAAAATAATTTTATTATTTGAAAGATCAGGATATAAAGGCTATTTTAAAATCTAGGATGCTGATTTTTCAAAATTTTCATTCATTCAAATGTCGATTTATAAGTATGCTAATGGAAAAAGTAAACAGTTCGAATTGAGTAACCAAAGAACCAAGGTCAATTTTAGCCATTTTCCCAAAAGTTGAATAGATTAAACAAATACAATGTAATCTGTGTAAACAAATTGTGATCATAGATTTTTCAAATATTCAATATGTAGATGATCTCTAAATAGGGTTGTTCAAAATTAAATAAACTGTCATATCATTAGTAATATACACAATTGACAATCAATTTGGAAATGCTTAGTACTTCGCAAAAAATACTTAGTATAATTCATTATTTATTGATATTAAAAATTTAATTTTTTAAACACATATTTTTATATAAGTATTTAGATGATAACACATGTTATAATAGCTTAATCTTTCCTTCACCACTCGGCTCTAATAATGAGAATATCGATATGAAATATAATAGACACGGGGTTCAAAATTTTTCAGAATTTCATATGGTGTATCAAATACATATCATAGTATAACGCAGGTGTTTTTTAGTGAAGCAAGACAAATTTGGATATTGTAGGGGCCAATTATATTTAACTGATTAATTTAAATATAATTGATTGATTTAATCACCTCAATTGTAAATCATCCGTCCACCTCGGTACATTGCCGATTTAATTTTTTTACGACGTCGTTCATAACTAAAGTCATTTATCTCACTAGTTTGACTCTTTTAAATTGAATCTAAATCAATCTATAAGTGTTATGAAGACTTTTTCATCTAACGCTGATGTACCCTGTCGAATAGATTTTTTAAATAATCGATGGTATCTCTTTTTGTCACTTCACCGAAGCGAACATGCGCGAAATACGCATTTCAATCAAAAGATCTATTTATGTCCATGTAGTATGTGGAAATAATGCGAAAAATTAACGCAATGAAATTAATTGCAAAATGAACGGTAGTCCCTGGGGGATTTTTAGAGTAGAACTGTGTCGGAAATGTAATAAAAGTTGAAAAACGTGACCCATTAGTCGGACCCAAACTGGACTCTAACACACTGGAATAAATTTATTTAAGAACCACGTTATAAATGGATTTTTTATTTGTTTTCGCCATTTTTATCGTACGTGATGTCGTATTTTAGGGCAAAATATTGCAAGTCTTCTTTGGTGATTAATTAGAAAAAAAAAAACGATCAGTGAACATTTTCACGACGCTTACTACCTTTTTTGCCGAAGGATTAACGATCCGAACGGAATCGCTTCTTTGGATGCAATAAAATATTATCGACGAAAAATTTCATAACTTAGCTAACCCACAAAACCCGGATAAGAAATTGTACAAAAAATGGCGACTAGTTTGTCATAACCCTTTGCCTCGTTCTGAAGGTTTTACCGTTTTACGCATTAAGCTTAATCAAAGCTCAAATATTTACATAATAAATAGTATCGCCAACGATTACACTGTTTTGGCCTTTTCTTTTGTACAAGCGAAGAAATTCTGTTTTTTATCTCTATTTATTCTCTCCGTTTGAACGCAAGGTTTGCTCTAATTGCTTCCAAGGTTCGTCCAGTTTTTATCGTCTTCCAAAATTTTTAGAGTGTTTGTTCAATAGCTGAGATATATTTTTACTGCTTAATTAAAATGTACGTCCATTTTTTGTTAGTTAATCTTTTGCAATGCCAATAATTAAAATAAGGGTTAATTAAATGCAATGTTTCTAAATATCACAGATATATTTGATCTTGCCTTGGGGTCCTCAGCACTCTCTTATATATTTAAATACAATTTTTCAACGAGACGATCATTTTTTTCAATTTTGATTAGTTGTTTGGAAGCTGTGGAAAACTACATATAATTAAACTTATTATTCTTAAGGTGCCATATCCGTTATCGGATCTACATGATGGGAAACTTTTCCAGGAAAATGATTTTTCCTGTGGTAATTTTAAATTTGTCTTTCACATATTATATGTTTAAGTTAATATAAAATTATTTCAATAGATTTTTTTAGGAAGAAGAAGATCTATGAATAAATAGCGAAATTATTATTTTTCAAATGATATTTAAATGATTGTTGCAAATCTACGACTTAATTAATCGCCCCAACACTTAGGTGTTTCTTAAGAATATTCAATCAACCAAAATTTCTATTCATTTATTATGTTAGTTAATCTAAAGTTACACGTAAATCTTTTTTTGTGCGGTAGATGCGTTCCGCGGAAAATCGCACAAAAAAGCTATGACTTACATAGAAAAAGTGAAGATGAGTTCCATGGATTTTAAAAACCGCATAACTTTGAAAAAGCTGTATAAAATATATCCAAAATCGCATAAAAAAGTCAATAAAAAACAGGAAAACAATAAGGCAATTAAAAAATAACATTTTTGGTAACATTTAAAGGACGTCTTGCATCATTGGTAAAATTTTAAGGATGTCTGACATCTGGCATCTCTAATGCGAATAGAGAAATACTAATTATTTTAATTACAAACCATCATCGCTGTATGATAATTTTGCGTTGCGATTTTCAATATGACTCAAAACCGCTCTCTTCTTCGGAAGAAATAGTATACCCAGTGTCGATATCATCATCTGTGTGGAATTTCTCTTTCCAACAATATCATTCATAATTAGTAATGATGTCACTATAGTCCCTAACTGAAAAAAATCACAAAGTGGCGACTGTTTATAAAAATATTCAGGCCAAAGTCATTTTTTGGCCTTATTTTGTCACAGTTTTTATTTTTTTTAAATAGTTAAAAAAGTATATTTTGACATAAATCTAATAGAAATAATAGAGGGTTATATAGAAAAGATTTGTAATCAGTTTGATGTAAATTAATTAATTAAAACTTGAGATATGATGTCAACCGTGTTGAAAAAAGTAGTTTCGAGGAAATCGCGTTAAAAGATTTCATTATGGAAGGACCGGCCAAGTTGCCGTGTCACTAAAATAGCTTTAACTCCGTAATTAGTTGAAATTTTGTAAATTCCTTTGGAGAATGTATTTTTAAATGTTAAAAAATTAGAAAAGTGCAAAAAAAATCTAAATCAATTTTTTCAAAAATCTAAGCCAGAATATCGTAATTCAGCGATAACAGGTATCATAAAAACGATCTAAACTGGCCACTGTACAATAAAAATGAATTGATAAGCCTGCACTATGAGGAGTCGGTGGTTCGCGTTTATTCGAGGCTAATAATCAATTTCTCCAAGTTTTTCAAGTTGTATCGATATCATTTATACATAAAATGTTATTTGCATTGCATTCAAGTTGATCATCCTATTTTCAGAGCTCCTTTAATCTGAACACAAGCACATTGCACTAAATTCAGTGAGCTGTGTTTGAACAGCTAAAATCTAGCACGAATTTAATAGAGCTTCCGTTAGAAATTGCAGTCATAAGATGCAAATTTCGATAATTAGACATAGTTTCCAACAGCCAATAGTCCATTAAACACATTGCGATGATTGAGTGACTCGGGAATAAATCTTGCATTGGTATCTTTGTTGAGCAACGTAAACCATAATCCGTTCGAAAATGACGAGGTTTGACTTCATCAAACAACTCTCTGAACTAATATGGGATGGGACTCGATTTGCCTAAACTAATTGATTTTCGGTTTCTTGGTTTTATGTGTTTCGTCTGCTGAAAGCTCATCAGAACGAAAGGCGCAACGTCAGACCATGACAGACATAAATTAGAAGACAGACTTCATTGAATTTATTTTGACAAGGGAATAGAATTTATTGCTCTATCCGCAATTCGCCATTTTTCATATGTGTACATAATATATAATTAATTTAGACGAAATTATCATTGTTAATAGCCAGTAGAGGAGACATACTGTGGAACTTATGCAATTAGGGGCTCACGATCTATTTTAATGAAATTAGCACGCTTCCATTAAAGTTTGAAATTTTATTAGCATATAAAGGTAGACTTGTCTCTACATATTCTATTTCTATTATTTTTAGAATAAAATTTCACCATGGAAAAAATCACCAAGTAGGTGTAAGAATAAAATTTCTTTGTAGCTTGACTGAATGGCATTGATTGAAGTAAATGACATCGAAGCTCATTTTTATATCTGTAATTGCATTGCAATTAGGGGTCTCAGATATTTGTAAAATCGATTATTCGAATATCGAATATGAAATTGGTAAAATATTCGTTTTTTTTAGATATATATATATATATATATATATACGAAGGTGATTCAAATATAACTGGGATTTTTTTGTATACATTTATTAGCGATATTTAGTAACAATGAAATTTTCATTCTAGAAATCATACAATGGAAGTTTCGGTTTTCATTGTTCATAAATATTTCGGTTTTAAGTCATATAATCGTCATTTTTATTATAGTCAATGTGACATTAAAGCTTGACCACTTCCTGATCGATATTTTGTTGGTAGTTGATTTCTAACAAATATATCTTTATGATTAATTTAACGTAACATATGATACATACATCAACTTCTTTGTATTTGGTTTATTTTTATCCTATACTAGCTTGCTTTTGGATATTTTATAAAGGATTACTGGAACTCAAAAAGATCTTTATAACAAAACTTGATTTTAAAATTGAATTACGTAAATTTTTATTAATTTGCATATTAAAACAATTCAAAGTTGCTTTTGGCTAGAATCTTATTAAATAAAATCTGGCTCATTCATATTCAATGAGATTTCAATTCATGAGAATTTTTGTGTTTAGATTGGGGTTCTTATTTTAAATTAAAAAAATATGTTTAATTTTTATAATCCGTAATCACGACGTCCATGACAAATATTATCATGTAGTCCATGACAGTTAATCCATGTGTAGCTTTAAGATAACGTAAGAAGCATTATTCAAAGGACTGTCTTCAATATTTAAACATAAACTTTAAATGGCATTTTATATAATCAGATTGTCGTTAATAAGTTATTCTACCTCGATTATAATGAAAACCGTCAAGATAACAAGAAGAAAAATAAACATCTAACAAAAGGATAAGAACCTAAACATAGATAAAAGGAGCCATTGTGTAAAGAAAAGCTTCCCGGAAATAAAACCCAAATCTCCCTTTTGATATTATTTTCCAATTGTTAAACGTATTTGGATAAAGCTTAAAATTCATATTATTTAGCTGCTGTCTTTTATAAATGCTTAATAGCATAGATTCAGGAATAAATTCATAAACAGCCTTATATCTGGATCGTTTATTCAAATTCAATCAACAGTAGTAGACAGCTCATGTATTAATAAATTGTCATGCATATAATGAGATAATAACACTTTGAATTCCAGTATAGACTAATGCAATTTCTTTTATTTAAACAAATCTTAATTCTGATCTAAGACGTTTTCTAGCCACAAGTGTATCAATCTCACATGGCAACCTTTTCCGTCTTAGGCTTAAATAAATTGCCGGGGAGGTTATTTTTCAGCGATGAATCTCATTTTGTCACCACATATCAAAGGATTTCTTGTGACATCCTCACCTTGTTAATTCGATTGTTCTTCCTTCTCCGCCCTTCACTTTCGTTTGCTTGCCACAATTTCAGCAGAAAATACGATCTCAGATGAAATCCAATTATCAACTAAATATCGCAAATTTCATATTGGCAATTTCGTAATAAAGCAAAAAATATCATTCAATAAAAGGTTTAACGAATTATTAATTATTTGCACGTAAGCTTTAACAATTTTATCGTGACTTGATAAGACATATGTGCAGGCTTATCTCTACAGCCCTTCTGTTTGCGGAAATCAATATATCAATATGCATTGAATATGATAAACTATAATTGGAACATGCAGAACGCATTTAGTAGATTTATTAGAGACTGCTGTGGTTGATATTCCAGCATAACAAAGATGAAGCATATGACATCATATTCGTCTCTTCAATGCTATAGAGCACCATGTTATTATATTTTCAATAATGACAGATTCATAAAATTGTTGTTCAAAATTGAAAATGATGTTTTCTTGCTTTAAATAAATTGGCAATTATGATTTATCAATGAATCCGAAACAAAATTGATACAGAATCGCCAGTCCAAGTGTTACCAATTTTAATCCATTTAAGCTGCTAAACGTATGCTCATTGTTGAAAAGCATCAGATCAAAAACATAATTAGAAGCCATATAAAATATTAGGGGAACCGAAAAATATTCGCGTATTTATATAACATTATGTATAATAACAAGTATAATTCCTTTCATTATTTAACACACCTCCCCATCGTTTTGGCAGTCTTTTGATCCCTTTTTTTCGAAAAACTTTTCGACTTAGAAGCAAGTAACGATTATAAATGCATTTCCACTTCAGATGCATTTTTTAATCGTTTTTCTATCAAACTCCATAAATTTGAAAGAGTAGAAGTCCGGTAAATAAGGAAGATGTAGTAGCACTTCCTAGTTTAATTCCCGTATTTTATTCAGTGTCAATTTTACTTGATATATTTTTTTATGATAACTCCTCGATTGCTTTCCGTGTGTATGACTTGATTAGGGATTTTTATGTTCGTTCATCCCTTAGCCTTCTATCGCCCTATTCAAATTTTTGGAACCAATGTTGACATCTGCGTACTGTTTTACCATAAATATCTTTGAGTATTTTATTGACTTTTGTGGCATTTTAACAGAAATCAAATAAAAGGAGCATACGATGCTGGATGTGGTCTTCGTTAGTTTCGGCTCTGGAAGTTTTACCATTAAACAATATCGAATTCGAATATTCAAAACAAAAATTAAATAGAAAAACTATCAACGCCCGTACTAACCAAATGGTCTGCTTTCAAGTGATATGGAAGCCAAATATAATAGTATTCGTAGTATTTCAATAGAATTTTGTTTGCAAATTTAAGCATGAACAAAATGCATTTTTCATGATATAATTGATCATTCAAATGCTACTAGCAGAATTGCGAAATGCAATACTGACGAACAAAAATAAATAACAGCTTCCACTGAAATGATTCAGAATGCTTTGATTCAAATTGAATGGAATCCTGAAAATCTGTCAGAAAAAGTAGGTTGGTTGAATTTTTTGTATATCATAAATAAATTATATTTCAATTAATTTTACGAATATGATATAAAAAAGATAGACGCAGAAGCATTTGCCACATGTAGGATCTTCTCAAATGTAATTTTGAATGAGAAGATATTAATAATACAGTAAAAAACATGGCTGATTGTAGAGAATATTCAAAATTTATTTGAAGCAGCGAGATGCCATGATTATGCGAGGACTTGCCAATATCGTTATTTTTGTTGCAATTAAATTCGATGTTTCTATTGCCTCTTTCAACTCTTAACGATTTTTCTAGATATTGGGTATCTCATCACAGTTTTTGAATAAAGATGTTGAAACTTGGAAGGATGACTCTGATTTTAACGCTGCAAAGAAAATCGTCTATTTTATGCGTGGTGTTGCCTTAATGAAGGAATATAATAAATTGATGACAATTGAGACAATGACAAGAGCCAAAAGCAATATATGCTTTTGTTAGAAAAAGCTTACAGAAAGAAATATCCTGATAAAAAAAATCAACGCTTGTATCCTGAATATTTATGATTTTAGTATTAAAATGGAATCCTTATTTGTAACCTAAACATTAATTTTACACGTAAATATTTTATATTATTTTAAACCCCTAAATATTATTTTAAAATACTGAAATTGGGTGGCGAAAAACAATTGAGATGTTGAATTTTTTTTAACCCAAATAAGGACCACCCTAATGCACAATCTTATGTATTGACGTCCACTAAAAATGAATGCACTATTGGAGACTTGACAATTACGTTGGTAACACTTATTCTGGTGGATTCTATATTTCAGCTGGACTACAAAATCTCACACATCAAATCTAAAATACCTTATATTCATCAATATTTATGAGATTTGACCGACTAAATTAAACATCTACTTGACAGCTCAAAAATAATACACGTCAATCATAAGAGTAAGCATTAGCATTGAATTTGCAATGAAATTCTCATACATGTATAACAGCATATAAATAATTATATGTGTTGTTTTAGAGATACGTTTCTGATTAAAGGTGATGAAAACTAATACATTAGTCAAGCGACGACAATTTTCCACAGGTTCGAAATCTAATGTTAATTAAAATCTCTTAAATCTAATGATTTAAGAGATTTCTCATTAATGAAAATAGTAAGTATTGATAAATGATTATTTATAAATAAATTATTATTTCATTTTGTTACGTTCCCACGGAAACGCAAGCGACACAGTACAATACAACTGTTGTCTGTAAGTATTTGTTTGTTTGTTAGCTTATAAAAATGTGTAGTTCTAATTGAAAAACCTAAATGTAGAATGTATGTAATAGTATAATTTACAAAAAAGGAAAGGCTTTTACAATATAAATATCGAGGATATTAAATAATTATTAGTTAAAAATGAGGTTTATTAAACAAATTTAATGGAAATAGCATCTTAGATTGCCTAAAACATCTTTTCAAAAGATGCTTTTATCCGTTTGTAAGTATCTGAAAGACTGAAATAAGACTGATGTTAGTCGAATCGACTAATAAATAAATATTAAACATTTTTGCTGGATTTAAAAACGAAATGAGGACGTTCTTATAGATTAAGATATAATCGATGATGATTACTAATATAATAGCATATCGAATGCCAACCGCAGAGGAATTCTGTGCGCGATGGGAAATTCTGGGAAAATTATTAAATTTTTGCCAAATCCATTAAGCCCCTCATGAAAATATGCACTTCATAAAGTTCATAAGCATTAATTTAATTTATAAGAAGCCGCAATGTATATTTCATAACAAGTGCAAAATTATTTCGCCCTCAAGATTTACCTCGCTCGGTGGAACGATAAATCAGAACACCTTGCCCCGTGTGTTGCGATATTGTATAACGAGGACCTCGTAAAATATTGTCGTCTAAATTTTCAATAATAAAACAAGTTTACCGTCAAAGAGCTCACATAGTTCGGATTTGTGTTGAGAAAGTTTTACCCGACGAAAGAATGATTAATATTCGACGCAGGACGCCCTCCTTACGTAAGCTGTTTCCTTGATATACGACATATTTCCTCCTGAGCCCAAATGGTATTGATTATCGATTGCATTATGCAAGTGACGTTTTTAAAATTTTGCTATGTAAATAAGTTTTAATTTAACACATGCACAAAATCATGGATGAATCTGAAGGGATCGAATAAAACTGGTTAGACAGCTCCTGCTTGTATTGTATACTTTCTAAAGAATCTCCCTGCCATTTTTTTTTTTCAACAAAGAAGAGATTTGGAAAGATTTATTCTTTTATGCTTAGGGGATATTTTATTCATGGATTCTTGTTTTGTATTGCACGTGTACGTATTATTGAATACGACAAAGCAAAACTTGATATAAGAAGAGAAATTGATGTCGTATCAAACAACGACCCAGGTGGGAAATAAGTATTTTTATAAAGGAGATTTGTTTGCAAAACTATTAACTGCAAAGCGTATATCTAGATATTTGCTATTTAATATTTAAAATAAAATATACAATAAATTTTTAATTTAAAAATTCCTCGTAGAAGCAATTCAATGCTGTACACCAGGGATAAAAAACGTGTTTGAGTGGGTAGCGCTTGAAATTTGAATGGGCAGGTCATATGACAAGGCAAAGATGGACAAAGGACTTCCTTGATTGGTATTTGAAAGATACTGGACTCTTTGTGTTGATTAATGAAGATTTTTTGCGTTATTTGAATTTAAGGCTCACCCCTCACGTGTTTAGAATTATTAGATAAATATGCGAGTTTGTTCCAATTTATATTGTCTTTGAATGATATAAATAAATATATAATCTAATCACAAATTGATATAAATTGATCTGTATAAACACAAATTAATGAATCATAAATCATTAACACGTAACCAACCGGCAACACATTAATAAGCAGATCTAACTAGCTTCTTAGCTTCAGGTCGATTTCGTCGATTACACTTATATAGATGTATAATATAAAAAATATGCATCGACTTTCAATATTGACAATCTCCAGTCTAAATTTCTGTGGACGATATTCGATGCTTTGTGACAAAAAAAAATAGTTAAAAGTAGCCACAATAGAACAAAAAATTGAGAGTTACAATGTGCACCCTGACGGGTGTTCAAAACACGCAGCTTGAAGAGCTAATGGTTTTAATTATTTGAAATGAAAGTCTTCATAAAAGAGTGAAGAACTAGACGTACTAATAGTATGAAGGCTGTGGTATTAACTTATAATAATATCCCTTTACTATTTGAAAGTTAATGGTATCAATTTTGTCCCACCTTTTTAAAATTCCCCTTATGCTTCAGAATGGATGGGCCTCCATAGGTTTGTTCACTATCGAGTCGTGGAGAGATCCACAGAGAATAAAGAAGATAATCAAGAGAAAATTGAAATAAGTCTCCATGACCAAGATCTCTATTTATGCTGGAAGAAAGACCGCAGTAATGAGATTTGGGAAGCCAACAGGAAGAACATGTTTTCCTGCGGCCAAGGCTATTGGATAAATATTTTTCTACGTCTGCAACCCTACTTGCACACGCACATCCCCAGGAGGGGAGATCGCTGTTAATTTAAAAAAAAAACGCGCGAAACTCGTGCGATAGAAATTAAACTTCTTGATTCATATGAAAAGTCGATTTTATGCAATGCTTTTTTTATTTGTTGACAAAAATTCTTAATTAAAAGATGAAGATAAAGTGTAAAATTTAATGAGATAGATAAGTTAATAGTGTAGTGGTTGCATTATGTTACATATGACAGCAAACATCCTGCCCGTTGGAGTTTAAGTCAATTTGCCCTACCGCGCCCATTAAAGTTTTTCTTAAAAAATGAATTTCGAACTTCATAGTATTGTATCGTATGCAAAGTGACTCTATATTTTGGAAAGAAAATGTGCTTTTAGTAGTACTATTTTAAACATATGTAACATGGAGGGACTATTTATGCTCACCTTGTAATTATCAAGTCAGTCCAAAACTTCGTGCGCATTTTTGGGAATTTTATAATTCTAAGAATTTTAAACGGTTAATTTCCGAGAAATTGTGTAATTCTTAGAATTTCAAACTATTTAATTGTAAGAAAATCAGTGACGTTCTAATTACCAGGATACATAAAATTGATTGCTTATTTAGGATTAAAAAAGATAGGATCTTAAATTTATTCCAGGATTTTAGAGTGCAATTGAGCAATATTTTTAAAGGACGACAATTAAAATAACTGACGTTGATATTGCAGAAGAAAGGAATGCATGGTCTACCCCACGAACATATTTTGAACAGATATATTCATATTGAACAGATGGACAAACAACTATTCAAATTTATACTCATTTAAAAAGATTATCTTATAAATTCGGTGATAAATTCTCGATCTGGAAAAACATACTGGAAGACATTGTTATATTCACAAAAAGTATTTCTCTATCTTCAAACAGTATTCAAATCCTCTCGGGGAAAGAAGAATCAAGCTTTGAAGATATGAAATCTTCTATGCTTTTTTTGGCTTGTTCTTCGTTATTGCAGTATAGTTTAGACCAGGGGTGGCCAACCCGCGGCCCGCCTTGAATATTTTTCTAGCCCGCAAGGATTTATTACACTTTTACAAAATATATTTTTTCACTTTAAAAAAATGTCTATAGTGTATCTAAATCTAAAATGGGGATATATAATTTTATATGCGGCCCGCGGAGCTATGATGCATTTCCAAAGTGGACCCGCAAGATCATTTGGGTTCGCCAACCCTGATCTATACAATCGTGCGGTGTATGCGGGGAAGCTCTCCGTCTCTGTCTCCCGAACTGCGCTACGTTCTCTCTCTGTCTCTGTCTGTTTCCGAGCTCAATCTATAAAAGTGCTCTTTGTGAATAGTGGAGGGGGGGTCTCAGACCCTGGGATAGTACTCCTTTAGGGATTAAATTACTAAAACCTGTTCCCTGTAGATAAATTCATCATCTGCATTCTGATCCACTATTAATTGTAGCTCTAACTCCACAAGATTTATAAGAACGTCGTTATCAAAATTTACAGAACGTCCTGAACGGGGTACATCATAAATGCTGCTATTTCCAACTCTATTCTGGACAGTCCTTCCAGAAATGGCTTAAAAATTCTAATGTTAAATTGTGTTTTATTTACACTATTTAAAAAATCCCAAAATGCACACGAACTATTGGACTGACCTGAAAAATACTTAATCCATGTCTAGTTATTTTGCTCAAATTTTTAGTCGTTTTACTTTTACGATAATTTAACTAAACATACGTTTATGTGCTTGAAAATGTTAAAAAAACAGAATTTTCAAGAGGAAATAACCAAAAAAAAAAAAATCGATGTGATACATAGAAAACTATGTTTTCAATATCTATAGAATATATAATTAACATAAATATATTAACAAACTTAATGCGGAATTCAATGTTTTTATATTTAGTCCACGTCGTGGTATCGTAAGTTGATATCTCATAAACTATGTATATTTGACTCCATCAATTATTGAATAAAGGAAGTTTCCTTAGAATGTGATTATGTTGGTCATAAATTATTTATTGGGCCTTGGGGCCTGAATGTCACTTAAGTGAAAGCTCGATCCATCACGTAGGTTTCGAATTTACCATTCGCTGGTCATACGAGTGAAAACAAATCAATCTTTCCGAGCCATCTAATTATATAACAGGGGCTGTAAATTTACATACATGTGCGATATAATTTCCACAAATATATATCCAAATGATTGCCAGATTATGTATTGATCATCTGGAGAAAAACTTTTAATTCTGGGAATATTTATATCGCATTATCGCCACCTCTATAGAAAAAGCTCGTGCGCGATCGACCTAATCCATGTTCAGTACGTGAGGAGTATAAATTATACCGCACCTTGAATCATAGGTTTCAAAGTAACAATTCGTGCAATCACATACTTTCATCTCCATGGTTATTAGTCTTATCTTTTAGAAATAGAGGATTTTTTTATTTGTCTGTATTATATGTATATCAACACATTTCCAAGCCGCTATATTACACATAAAGTGTCTCCTATAAACAGTGTAAATTTTGCAAAATAATACTTTTTTCTTGTAAAAGTCGATATAAATCTTAAATCAACAAACTGATTGAAACATTTTTTTCTGCGTGATTTTAAAAAAGGATACTGCATAGATATAAACATAACTTTAGTAAGTATATTAATCCAACCGCGAGACTACCTTATTAAAAACTATTACTATTTGAAAATATAACACTAAATGTTCAGGTTAGCTTGGGTCTTTCTTTGTGTTTTTTAGGATATTTTTATGAACTTTTATATATCAGCTGACTTAATTTGAACTATCTTTGGCCATTTATTTTTTCATCGATAGTTGAATCAATCATGAATGTGTTGAATGATAGATTTTGCATTATTTAACCTTATTATGTGATGCTCCAAAGGAATTTTCCCATATAGTTCTGGAACCCCATAATTTATTCCAATCGAAGGAATTCTTTGAAGAGCTCGATTTTCATTAGACTAAATAGGCATTGGGACGGTTTACTACTCATTTATAGCACCCATTCATTTCCACTATATGCATGCCATGCAAATATTGAATGCAGTTTTTGTGCCAAGCATGATTCAAAAAATTGACTTGTAAAACTCTATGTACGTATATTTCTTGTTTATTTTTACAACATACAATATTTGGTGTGCCCCGACAACTGTGACCGATTCTTAGAGCGCATCTGGTTTTCAACGTGAAGACTTTTCTCTGCCTACAAGCTTAATAACATTTTACGGCACATGAATTTTTATTTGTTGGAAAAAGTATATTAAATTCTTCCAAAACGTAAAAAATATAATTTTATGAGAACGTTAAGAAATGGATGTTGACTGTAAGTCTATAAGAAGTTGCGATCGATTTCTTTGCCGTTTTTCAAGAGCAGATCTGTGAAAATGTAATATATGGTTCTTATTTAGCATTGTACGACTTAAATTCTGTACATAAAAAGCACTTTACCAACTACTTTATCAACTTTTATCAAACGGTCTTAATTTAAATACATTTTGATATTTAAGATCGTGAAATTGATGAGACATTTCGATGCTAAAAAGTGTCCCCATCTTCATTGAATTATTCCGTTCGGTAGATTTATATAAAGCTTGGTTTCATATGACAGGTCACGTTTGTAGACTTTTGTAGATACTCGTGGTACGATGCCATCTTTTAAATCTCCTCAGGACATTTATACGCCTTGCAATCTAAAATTAAGTTTTCTCCTTTAAATATATAGCTTTAAACACTTTTAACTCCTGTATAATAGTGTGCTATGCGAATTAGTGCTATACAAAAAATAGTATTAATAAAAATATTACCAAATTAAAATGTAGTATATTTTAAAGAATTCTTCAGCAGCAGGCTTTAGGCTGATCCTTTTTTACAAACAATTTGCTTTCTTCGATATTTTTCTTTGAATGAAAGCTCGTAGTTAGATTTCTTTGTATGGAGCAAAGCACTTGTGTCCTTCGATGGAAGTATATTCATTTAAAAAATGTAACTCTAAATTTTCGGACAAATCTAGACCTTTCTTTATATTTTTGGGGTAAAATACTTAGCAATTTTGTCGTTTCCATTTGTACTAATATCTACCTGAATTTCCGATCATTCCAAATGCTAATTCTGCCAAATTTACTTCATAAGTAATTTCTTCCATGAAATATTCTTAAATATATTTGATATTAATATCGTTAAATATTTCCCCTATTCTAGATTTTAATCAAAGAAGCTTGCCTGAAGAATTTGATTGAAAATCCTTGATTTTGATAGACATACGAATAATAAGGTATTAAAATGAATGATACGGATTTCTCAGAAAGAGTCATTTTAGACATTATTCAAAAACAACCAAGCGTGTAAATTAGTGTGAGATACCTAATAACACTGATTTTCTTTGAAAATGATATTCGGCAATACTAGTGGCCAAAATGGTATTTGGATGGTGAAAAATCGCTCAGTAAGGATCTGAAACATTTTATTTAACGCTTGATAAAATTAAACAAAACTTAGATGTACTACAAATATTCTGATTCTAAAATGGAATCCATTCAATAATAAAATAAGATTTTTTCTATTTCTTGAATATTGCTACTAGTATTACTTATTTATTAGATAAAAGTATTTCTGTAAGAGATTTGTTTGTAAACTTACTACGCCCATGGACCGTTTCTTATAGCAAAAACTTGACAATTAATACTTGAGTGAAATAATTATATGTGGCTTCTTAATATATAAATTACAAATTTAACTTTGTAATTAAAATATTTTGATTAATTCACTCATGGGCGTCCCTGCACGACTTTATTAATCGTCTCAGCATTTACTTTTTCAAATTCAGGAAAACAGGATAAATCTGGATAGAGACGATCGATAAGAAATATTAATATTTCCGATCTCCCAAATTTGTTCGTACGGTGAAATTTTTTTCCAGTCTAGACTTGAACCCGAACCTTTATAATACGAGTCCAGGAGCTAAGCCACTATACCAACACTTGATTCGTATCTACGTTCTTCTATCAACAAACAATCCTCATTTTGAATTTTTTTATTAAAGTAGGGACTATAGAGACATCTTTACTAATTAAAAATTATATTGTTAGAAAGAGAAAATCTACACAGAACAATGATGACATTTACATTGCAGATACTATTTATTTCCACGAAAATTGCAACGAAAATTATCATAGAATGATGAAAGTTTGTAATTAAAACAATTATTAGCCAGACATCCTTAAAATTTTAACAATGATGCAAGAACGTTTTTCTTTAAAATGCCTTATTTTTTTCCTGATTTTTTATTATTTTTTTGTCCGATTTTGGGTATATTTTATATAAATATTTTGAAGTATTGCGGTTTTTAAAATCCATGGAACGCATCTTTATTTTTTCTTTGTAAGTCATAGCTTTTTTTTGTACGATTTTCCGCCGAAAACCACACAAAAAAGCTCAAGTGTACATTATTTATCGGATGTACAAATAATTTTAATATGGTTCTCTTATTAAAAGGATTCAATGAGATAGTGGCAAATTTATAATTGTATTTAAATGCTATTTTAATGTTTTTGTAAATCATCATAGGCAGTTCTGCCCGACTCAATTAATTGCAGTGAACTTGAATCGATACGATCGATTTGATTTGATCGGATCTTCTAAATATATTACTACGGTGAATTTTGTCGAACCTTTCTAATAAGAATCCAGGAACTAACATATTATGCTAACAAACGGCCATTCCTAAATATGTACATTGAAATTGTTCTCCAAGAATGATGGGACGTGTGCTATTGCTTGTAGCATCGATATAAAATATTCACCATGTCCATATTTATGAAAGCAAATGTGTTTTCTTAGGTCTCGTATTGAGGAGCGGTTGTAAATGTCCTCACGTCTACCACCGCAATGGCGACGTTCCATAATTCCTTTGGATTTCGAAAAGCATTTAACTTCGTCTTGCTTTTGTTCAGAAAGGCTCTTTATATTTTATAGAATTACGCGACGAAAATTAACATTCCAAGGTCTCGATGGCTTCGACGAGGGGGACTGGCATGACGTGACTTGAAAGAAGTACTTCCATTTGACATGAATAAATGTCAAATTTCATTTGCATTATCCATTATCATAATAATTTGAAAGCGGCTCATGCAATTTTAACGACAAATAAACGAGATTCTTTCAGACTTAATTCGTTAAAAATATTATTAAAATTTCGCCGCTATAATTAAGAACGTTCTTCATTGACGATTTGCTGAAGTATTTGGACTTTGCGAAGTGTATGAGCATTACCAAAGGTCTTTGTGTTGAAATTGTTTCCCAGTGATCCACGTGTGACATAATTTACGCATTGGATGTTTGCGTCCTCCATATGTATGATGCTGGCACGATGATCTGAATATGTAATCATTGGATGTTTGTTTATATTATACAGAAACTATTCCATGAATTTCTGTTAAATGCTTTGCAGAATTGCGCGTGTATACTCGATACACGCAGTATTATAAATTCGCATTTGATCGTTAATATGATGGCATAATCGCTTCTGCTTTTGTGTCATCGAGCTAATACATGCTCTATTTCTGACCTGATCAAATTTGTAGTTCACTCATAACAACAACAGACGTGACATTGATAAATTAAATCTATTTTTGATTAGCGCGCAATTAAATTTATACTAGTAAAATGAGTTAACATATGGGTTGGATCTGACCCCTTTCGGTGCGGGATAGTTAATTATGTCAATATGATTATTGAACAATTTTAGATGCAATTCATTTATCAAAACCAATCATTGTTCAAGTATTAGGGAGACCCATAAGTAATCAATTACTTAGAATCATCTCTATAAATTAGGATTCAAGCTGCATCCTTTTATTGAATCAGATCCCTGTCAATCAATAGAAGAATTACGAGGCATGTTCAGAAAGTAAATGCACTGTGACCATTACGGGCATAAGTTTTGGTCATTTTGGTCGAATTTCTGCCTCAGAGGGAAATTATCAAGACCCTAAAATATTGTAAGACCCTAAAAAAACTCAAAAGGAGCATTCAAAACAAAATGAGAGGAGTGTACTTGTTGCAAAACAACAACTCTAGGACACATTTGGTTAGGATATTTTGAACCCCCCCCCCCTCTTCCTGTATTTTCCTGACTTGGAGTCTTCAGATTATCATCTTATCACTTTCCTAAATATACACATGGATAGAATTAAATTTTCAACCAACGAGCAAGTGCAGAAAGGGGTTCTGAAGTGAGAAAAAGAGCTAGCGGGAATGTTCTAGTATAGTTACTTTCTGAATATACTCAGTATATCAGAAACTCTCATCTCAACTTAAATCATACAGGCTTTTTTAAAACACATCGGTGAAGTGAGCAGGATGGGTATTTGGATGCCGCACGAACTGTCGGCGGATAACAAAGCAAAGCGACAGAACACACACATTATTGTTTTCATCACAGAGAACACAGCCTTTTATCCCGAAAATTATCACTGAGAGAAGATAAATTGATATTATACGATAATATAAAATACAAAACAATGACTTTCTAAGGAACAAACTCCCGTTCCAACGGCCAATCCAGGATTAACATTTTGGAAGGTTATTTTGTATGTTTGCTAGAATATGACTGCAGTTATTTACTATTTACATCCTAAACCAGACATATTCTAAGTAAAAATCATCTAGTTTCTATAAGAAAATAATATAAAATCTTCAAGAGAGGTGGAAGTTTGTATTGGAATAATAAAATCTAAATTAAATGGATGTTGGATTACAGCTCTATTTTGTTCATTTTTAACGTCCACTACATTTTTTATATGCAGTGCTTGCTTGAATATATTAATAGTATTAGTTTTCGACAGATTGTTAGGAATTTATTCGTGACCATAACGTCAAGCATCATCTTAAAAGTATGCTGCATTTTTACTTCGAGTATTTGAGATGGATCGGGTCCAATTTGAAGAAACCGAGTGCTTTCTTCAAGAGTCTGTAACAAGTTGTGAATTAAAATATTCATGAAAATGGAAATCTTGATACCAGCGCCGTGACTATACAGAATTTTGTATTAAAATTCGATATTCCGATCTATTTTATTATTATAATACTATATCATTCGTGGATTGCATTTCAAAAATGATTAAAGTTTTGATCTTAGAAGCGTACTTTATGTGATGTGAATCCTCAGACACCGCAAAGATTCGATGGCAATCGATAAATTATACCTCACCCTCCCCTAATAAGATGGCTTAATCATAATAATACATGATATCTGTCTTCATTCATAGTCAATCATATTTAGATGTGGGTAATCAAGATGCAGTGTCTATTCGAAATCGATCGTCTATTTTAGAATAGCTCACCCTCAAAAAGTTGTAAATTTCCATTCTTGTACCTATGATTTAGAACAATTCAATTTATTTTTATTGAATGAAAAATTATATTATTAATTTATTGCAATAAATCAATAATAATCAATAATCAGCTTGAGAGATCTTGGTCTATACATTAGTAGATTGAATTTCATAAGCGTTGATCTAATAATTAATGATTACGCTGCCCTTATACAATATTCAACGTGACAATTATTTGCCCTATACAATAAGCAATCAACAATTTCAAATATGTAAATCAGGGCCTCAATTCAAACATTTTGTCATGTATATGTATATGGAAAACCGGCACTGTCCGAACAATAAAAGATCATTAAATCAATTATAAATCTTATTAGAATATTTGTATGCAAATACTTGTATGTTTCTTTCACTAAAGATGATATATTTGTTTTCGCGTTTCAACTATCTTAAGAATAGATTTTTCTAGGGATGAAGAATTTTCTTATGGATTTTTGTAAATGCCTTCCAAAAATGGCTAAATTATAATAAGGCTATTTGAAAAGAAACTTTCACGTATGAGCAGCATAATCATCTTTATTTTTAGTTGATACTTTAATTATTCCTGAATTTTTCTACAGAATCTAAATTCTGCATTTCATCGCTGATTTATTATCGCATTTATCATTTTTGAGTACAAAAAGTTTTCAATGGATATTTTGATGCGAGCCGAATGGCTATAAATTAAGCTGGAGCAAAGCGGCTCTCTTCATCTTGGTTTATTTTTACACCCTGACATTTGGGAGTGCATCATTTTGGCTGGAATTTGACTTCGCCATCAGCACTTGTTTTCCATCATAGCTTATGTCAATTGAGAAAAGCCAACATTGATTTCAGGACCATCAGCATTGCCCGGTTTATTTCCGTCGACGAAAAATCCCATTGAGATAACAGAATGCTATGTCAGTTTACATTATATTTTGTGTACTCAAAACATTTCAGTTTAAATTACGCGCGGCATGCTAATGGTTTTCGAGGCCGAAGACTAAACCTGCTCTGTTTTAACAGTTCTGTTCGTCTTTTGAGATACCAAATCGATTTAAAGCCATCCACACTTTAAATGAGCCAAACTAATGATAAAGCTGAAGTAAATACGTGTCCATCAAGCTAAATGGGTGACCTATATAAGATATTGGAATTGATTTTTGGCAACTCCCAACATATCAAATCTATGAAAAATAATAAACATCAATCCATCTAAATACTTTAACGAATCGCCAGTTTAATATGTATGATTTACATTTCGCACGAATTATTATCGGTATTCCTGACTTGTAAAATCATAACATCCGGCTGCCATCGTACACATGTCTGCAAAAATAACAGGACGCTCAAGGTTATTTTACTTTTCATTGAAAATCAAATTCTTTCAATGGACGATGCTTCTATTGATACGCGAACATGAAGTACACATTTATGTATGCCTTTGCTTTTTACTTTATATGTATAGCTAACTTCAATCAATAAGTAGTTTTAAAAACAAAATTTGAACAAAAGGATGAAACAAGTAATTTAAAACATTATAAGAAGATCTATTTTGACCAATATTTGACCAAGAAATACTTATTTGCTTGAAACATTACACAGTCACAGGGGTTGAGATGGAGTTTGGCAATAAAAATATACAAGAATTTTTGGATTTAATTCAGTTACAACCCATGTAATTCGCATTTTAATACTTTTTAGGTGGGATATTTTTAACCCACCATGTTTAAATACTCTTTAGGCAGATGGATCACAATTGATACCACTAACCGAAGTACATATTGATAAGAACATAATTGCATCGTCAATCTGTCTTTCGTCATTTCGGTTTCCGTAAGAACGCTTTGAAAAATAGATATTAAATGTAATGTCGTAATGGATATATCAGATTAATTTGAAGAAATTAAAGGTTAATCAGAATTGTAATATTTTACTAATTAGAAACAATTTGATCGTCATGCGATTCTCGAAAATATTTGAATGATTTTAATAAATATCAATACAATTGAGATGAAATTAATTGAAAATACGTACTGGCCGATTCTATAGTAAATAAGTCTACTTAATTATTTCTGTTGGCTGAACAAAGGGAATTTTGTTTTCCCCAATTAATATTTAAGTCAATTATGAAGAATCAGATTAAACTGTAAGTAACAAGCATTTATTTCTTGTAGAAAAATAAGATTTTTTCACATAATTAACAGCATTACATATCTTATCATCCTCACGGTTGATGAAAATATCATTTTTAAAATGCTTGCCAATTAGCCATAATCTATTATTATGGTGTTTGACGTCAAGTCATATCTTTTCATAACATTACTTGCTTATTTTTTTAATCAGTGCTACGACAATAATTATTTCTTAATTGAACAGTTGAACTTTTCCCGACGAAGAAATAATTAAATTGAAGTTCTAAAATTAATAAACTCAATGGGGAGCAACCCTTTTCCTATTCCTATAGCATAGGCTTTGATTTCAGTTCAATTAAAAGCGTGTCTAATTAATGATTATAATAAACGAAAATCATTGGACAAATTTATTGCCCGTCATAAGTTTTGACATTGTTGGCGAAATTGAGTAAAATCGAAATAATCGTTTTTGATTAAGGACATCCCCGGGGAATAAAATTGAAATTAATAATTCGCATCCGCATTCAGACATGCCGGACGAACTACCGACACCCAATTTTCATACATCTTGTATTTAAAATTATATAATAAACACGAATATTAAAATATACAATTGAATTACATGGTTGACCTGAGAAAAAATAGGGAGGTGAGTTTAATACCAATTGCAATATTTTATCTAAATAATTTACCTCTGCGTCATTTAAAAACATATCTACTAAAAGATCAATTAAATTTTTGAAATTGGTTCGCTTATAATCAGTTCATATCAAGACACAATTCAAGAATGCATGTTTTTGTTGCAATTTTAGAGTAAAATTTATAACTTTATTGTTTTTGTTTTGGATGATTGAAATTGAAATGCCAATTGAAATCTCTGGGACGATACCGAGACCGATCTGGGATCAATTGAAACCATAGTTAAGCCTAGGATTGAATTGATGCAGAAAGACTATTCTTATTCCAGCAAGATTCTACATTGGCAAATTGCATCATGTTACCCATTATGTGGTCTCCAAACTCACTTAACTGCATTTTTTTTAAACTATTACTATATGTATGGGTTATAGATGAAAGTAAAAAGGCTATATGTAAAAATAAAGGTGAATTGAGGAGTTGAGGTTGAGTTGCTTCATTGTATAAGTTACATCTATTAATGGATATTCTGATGTTCTGAAAAAACTGGCGATAAGAATATTTCCTGTGTACGCCAGAGTTTTTACTCCGAATAAATTTATTTCAAACTTTAGATGTCAATCTGTATTGATCGGTTTTGAAATCGAATTCATTATATAATTAGTCCCGTTAAATAAATTAGCAGTTAGATAATAAAATGTGTTGCAACATTATGCGACTTTCTACGATGGATAATGGTCGTTTCCCGCATATAGTAAGCGACTATCAATGTCCTCTTTATGTGAACTTGATGTTAATTAGAAAAGATTAGAGAGTTCACAGGTTGACACATTTTAATTACGGTTTCAGATATCAAAGTGCGGGTAGAGAAATTTACTGGAACTGGAATTAAGAAAGGAAAAATCTCCGAGGGAAGAAAAAGGCATCCTGCGACAAAATCTTTCGAAAGCAGCCAGTTTTTGATGATATTGGGATACGAAGTAAATGACCCGGAAAAACGACTCTGAAAACTCACTGAGCCGATTGAAACGGGGTTTGTCGAATGAAAGAAAGATTTGGCCAATGTATAAGATTAAATGGAAATGTATTTAGCATATGAAGTATGTTCGCAAATGTATTCGTTTTGGGGACGAAATATATCCCATTGTGATGCATTTTTCCCATACTAATTTCACAGCATATGTGGGCAAAAATATTGATTTAAAGCGATATCTTGCGTCTTACGTACTTACTTATATTTTTCGTGGCATTCCACCATTTTCATCTGTCATGAACCTCTTCTTTCCAATTGTCCAGGTGCCCGTGCAGCTTATTGTCGATCTGTTTATCCTAGTATAGCCAAGGTCTTCCAACGTGTCTGCTGCCACTCGACCCTTATCTTAAGACGGCTAGAATGATAATCAGTTCCACATATTACTTATCACGAATAATTTCGAGATGATGGAATCCATGTATTTAAACTCCCGGATCTTTTAAATTGTATTTTAACTCGGAAAAAAAATGTAATAAAATTTCGATAACTTCAATATTAATAACACTTCACGTTAGTTATTCATCATTTGTATTTCTATGGAAATACTCGATTTTTTACCATAATATGATTCATATACTTCATTCCACATCATTTAAAAATACGTTCATCAATATTTTCTCTGAAGTATTAATATGTTGATAAATATTACTTGGAAAATACTTAAATCTGATGAGAATTTAGTCGATACATGCGAATAAATTCTCGAGTGATTGTTATCGAAGCTATTTACTTCGATTTTGAAGTTGAATATTCAAGCACTAAAAGCCCATATTATAAAGATATTTAGGTCGTAAATGGAGTCTTCTTCGTGTTTGGATCTTAAATAAGCAATAGAGTGAATAAATTTAATAAACGACAAATATACCGGAGAGCATGTTCAAGCACAATGAATTCAAACACACTTAATGAAGATAGCTTCTGTACCATTCCTTCCATATATTATTGCAAGAGTCTTTCATATTATTTCAATCATTGAAATCAGAACATCTTGATCAAATTTACATTAAGACATGGGAGCAGTAGAAATGGCTATGTAATTTAAAATTGTGATTTTATACAGCTATAAATGTGAATTCATTTCGCTTATTATGCAAAATATAAATATGTTTTTTCTTATTTATAACAGCATATGCAAATACAGTGCAAAATGTGTGGCTTTTATTAAGTTTATAGAAATACATCGATTTTTATATCATAAATGCTAACAAATCGTATCATAAAGAACACAAGCAGTCAAGATCTAAAAGAGATTTAAAAGTAAAAGTTATAGCTACAAAATGTATCACGTTGTCCACAGTATATTGTAGTAGAAAACAATCAGCAGAAAGATGAAAAAAGTCATTAAATTAAACGCATATAATAGTTTTTGTATCACTACTTCAGACTTGAGAGATTGATGTATTGTCGTTTTTCTTAAAATAATTCAAATTTACCCGAGTTTTTAGCTTTTAAATTTTCATTGCATTTATCCTGAAAAATGTGAAGTTCGAATAGCCTTTTAGCATTTTAAAATGAGGTATTATAAATATATTTATGATGTATGGTGGTAATATAGAATGGCTCAAAAGTTTTGTATAATCAAAAGTAATGGTATAAATTCTTCCGAAATGTAAATATGTCAGAGCTACAACAAAAGTTTTTATGTAAATATTTTTGACATAGAACATTCTGATCGTGAATTCTTGCATGTAATAAAATTGTGATAAATCTATCTTTTTTCGTTTAGAATCACATCAATAAATCTTTGAAATGAAGAGAAAAATTTACTTTAGTAATAAAAAAATGCAGACATGTGGGCGTTGAACAAATGTTATAAGCCTAAATTTATGAAAATATTGTTTGTTTGTAACAAATGTTATCTTATTTAGAGGATATAAATATATAATAATGTCAAAATTAGTTGAAAATACAGAATAGTTTTTATATTGGGTGGATTCCTATTACCTCCTATACATGTTTAATTTAGGATAGGATTTAAATCATATTTTGCTTATTGTTGCAAACTTTATTAATCATAGTGCCAGTCTGGACATTTTGCCAAAATTTTAAGGTTTTCTCTGAATCTGCATCCCTCAGAGACGGTTACGCCCAGGTATATGGTCTTTACCCAGCCAAATGCGTGGATAACGCATGAATTTGCTTTTGAGCATAACCGCTTTTGATTTTGACGCTGCCAAAGCAAGTTTATTAGTCTCACTTCACGTCCATATCTTTAAGGCTGTATTTGTTCTTTCCTCCAGTTCTGATCTTAAATCCCCAGATGTTGTGAGAGTAAGGTCAAGAACATCATTAAGCAGGATGTTCCAGATCCCTGTGGACATTCCATCGTCAGAGAGCGAGTGATAAGCTCACCTTCAGCCGGTACAAAAACAATCCTATTGTCAAAGTGGCTTCATATTAATTTAATTATTTTATAAGGGATCTTGTATTTACCCAGTTTGACAATAATCATTGCCCACCAGGTATTGTCAAAAGCTTCTGAGAAATCCAACAGAACTTCAATCAATTGGGCGCTGATTGGGATCTTGGGACACTTCAGGATTGCCATCTATGAGAGTATTGCCACATATGGAGTAGGAACATGGGTGGACAGGCTTTCACACCGTAGACGAGACAATTTGGCAAGACGAAGTCTAAATATTGCACAACGGCAGCTACTACTAAGAATCACTGGAGCATACAGAAAAACTTCTACATACAGCCTCCCTATACTTACAGAGATCATGCCACTAGAACTAAAAGTGCAAATAAAGGAAGTAAGGCACCTTACAAAAGCACGTAGAATAATGAAAGTAGGTAACTCCACTCTGAGCTGAGGAAGCAGATGAAATTCTTACGGATCCTATTGCCACCAAAAGGTGGGTTCGAAGCGCGGCAATTGCCAATTGGGAACCCAGTTGGTCTGAGTCGCCTCACGGTGGCTACATGCGGTATTTCTTTGGCTCAGTCTCATGTCGCCTCAAGCAAAAATGGGTTTGGACATGTCGATCGAGAGAGAGGCGCTCCTGTGCCGTATCAGAGGTCCTTTTTTTGGACCTCTTGGCCACAGGGACTTTTCAGCGTTCAAGGCCATATGCCATAGTTTCGGGGCTAAACGCACCTTGGACGGATACTCTTTTTAGTATCCGTCTTCTACAATAACATGTCACTACGGGTTGACCATATACTTAAAATATAAATAAAAAGGGAAAAAAATCCAAAAAATTTACATAGTTTTTGGTCACTCAGTGTATTAAGAATGTGCTTAATTTTGGGAAAAAATTGGAAAATAAGACAACTGACAAATGGAAATTTTACCGATGTAAACCAAAAGTCTTGCCGTACGGACGTTCTTCTTGTATGTAACTATCAGCCGACATACAAAATATTTCTATGCTTCCCGTGCATAATGTGTCAATATAGAAGGCCATGGTGGAATCCGATACTCATTTAAGTATCCAGGAATTATCAAAAAAACTCGATGTTCCATGGTCCACAGTTCAAGAGTACATGAAAAAAATCGGCAAAGTTCACAGAATGGGAGTTTGGATTCCACATGCGCTGTCCGAAGACAAAAAAATGCACGCATAGATGCGTGCAATTCGTTTTTAATTAGACATAATACTGATCCATTTTTGAGTCGAATTGTAACTAGTGACGATAAATGGATCGTCTACGACAATGTGAAATAAAAAAACAATGGCTTTCGAAGAACGCAGTACCTGTTCCGACCCCTAAGCCGGGTCTCACCCTCCGCAAGGTTCTATTGTGTGTATAGTGGGATAGTCGTGGAATTATCCATTATGAACTTTTAAAACCGGGCAAAACGGTAACTGCTGCAATTTATTGTGAACATCTTGAAATAATGAATGAAAAATTAAAAGTGAAACGTCCTTCTTTGGTCAATCGAAAAGGGGCGATTCTTCTTCACGACAACGCGCGCCCATACAAGGCAGCGGTGACCCCCGAAAAAAAATCTGAGCTTAATTTCGAAGTTTTAAATCATCCTCCATACTCACCAGATCTCGCACTATCTGACTTTTATTTGTTTCGCTCGTTGGAGCATTCTTTAAACGAAAAAAAAATAGTATTCTAAATGACGTTGAAAACTTTTTAAATTCGTATTTTTCCTCAAAGACATCCAACTTCTACAAAAAGGGGATTGAAAAGCTGCCAGAAAGATAGCAAACAGTCCTTAATAATAATGGAAATTATATTTTATAATGATATGTAAATATATGTAAATATATTTCAATAAGTTTTTGTTATGTTTAAAAAATGGATTATTTTCCGGTACCCCTAATATTTAACACAATGTATTAGCTATCAATGTCAACTCGTTCAACTACAAAGCTAATAAATTAATTGACTCAATTAACACCGATGGGACAGATAGCACATCACTCTTTGTATTTTCATCCACATTAACTATGCAATTGTCAATAAATCAATTTTATACCCAGCGACTAGTTTAAACAATGCCGAGTTTAATTAGGTCAACTGAAAATGATGTCCTTTTCAATAAAAGCGACAAAATTGTTACGCCATAATTAACTGCAACCTTGAAGAATGTTCTTTGTGGTATTTTCAAACGATTCTAATTTGGTATAAATTTCAAGGCAAAGGTTACGACGTCGCTTTATATGATTTTTCGACGACGCAAATCGTTGAGCGTTTTTGTCATCTAGATGAAAATTTGATGAGAGAGAGTCTCTGAATTTTAAGTTTACCTCATTTAAACTCCCTCTATCTTTGTTTTCAAATAAAAAATAAAATAAAACCATTTGTAAAAATTGTGATATCTCTAGGCATTTTGTTCACATAGGGTCATCCAAATGCGACGTCTAGATATTAGGACTGTATAATATTTACATGTGACGTCTTTTCAGATGATATAAGCCATTTTATTTTAGTAAAATATAGTATAATTTTAACTATGGACAGATTATTTTACAACAATAAAAATTTGGTTTAGCAA
Source organism: Stenopsyche tienmushanensis (assembly GCA_008973525.1). Taxonomy (NCBI): domain Eukaryota; kingdom Metazoa; phylum Arthropoda; class Insecta; order Trichoptera; family Stenopsychidae; genus Stenopsyche; species Stenopsyche tienmushanensis. The sequence goes on along the minus strand of WACJ01000275.1, from coordinate 2,839,454 downwards.
TGAAGCTCATTTCATAATGGATGGATTTGCCGATAAGCAAAATTGCTTTATACTTAAAACATCGTGCATTTTCCAAAAGATTATTTATTGCACTCAAAGATATCAAAAATTTAATGTAATTTTCAATTTGGCACAAAGTTCTTTTAGTTGGTGGTAGGCATAGTATTTTTCGTCTTCCTTTAAGGAAATACCAGCACTGATCACAATGAGTGTCCTATCCCTTGTAAGATATGTTACCACCCCATATAGATAGGCGGAGGGTGTTCTTGTGAATTTTTACGAAATATCGGATTACGCTACCCTCGTCAACCATTGAAGGTTCGACAGTCTCTGCGGTTTAAAGTTTTTATCAGTCTGAAGCAGCTTCTACAGCATCGAAGACATTTGAAATTTATAGCGCGTGCTTCTGGAATCTCTCTGATGGGCCGAACGAGTCATCCATTCCAAAAATGAGATACAATATCGTGGATGATAAGCGAAAAAATAAATATATTATCCCAATGGACCTTTTTCGTTAAAAATAAATATTTTTTATTAACAAATAAAATCGTAAGAAATATAGTCCTGTTGTATTAATTTATTGCATATTAAACAATATTGCCCACTCTTCGGAATGTGTATCATTAATTAATTAATTCTCCAATATCAAGCTCAGTAATGCAGCAATACAACCATAATTATAAACAAACTTATTTCATATTCTAAGAATTTATTTGCATACTTGAGTATCTAGTCATGCTTAAGATTTACATTAAAGCCAAGGGATGTTGATCGCTAAAGTTAAATGTATCCGTTGAAAATATTTTACCAAGAAAATTATTTAATTCGAAATTTTAAAAAATAGATTTGCTAAAAACTCTTAAACATATAATAATAAGAAATTACTGCTACATGATATATCTATAAATTTGATTAAACCAGGATCGAACTCTCTGTTGCATATTTTCATGACTTTTTAGCAGTATCTAATCAGATAAAAGTTGCATTATCATAATGTCCAATTAGTCCATATGGATACATTTTACATGTACTAAATTTAATCGATGTCATATTTTACCATCGTATGAAAAGTGAGAAATATTAAATTATTATGTTATAAGTATTTGTAGAGTGCATGAAGTTAACTACCGAACAATTTAACGCAGAAAGATTATGTTGTTTTTGTTTAAAATATTCGAATTTTGTATGAGATACGCGATAAATTAAGACCAAGATCCTTTTTACAATCGGGCTCAAATACAGATTATGGAAAAAAAATCACTCTAGCACCAAATATAAAGCATTTATATTTTTGATCGATTTTGGCCTCGTATAATAACGGTAATATGGTTCCGCCAAACCGTCGTGTAATACAAATTCGTGTTATACAAGGTTTGAAGTTCATACAAAATCAGGGTTTGCATTCCAAAATTAAATTGAAAATAATTTATGTAAGTGTGTAATTTATTTTTTTAAATGAACACATACGTTTACGAAATTTATTGAAAAAAACTTTAATAACATATATTATACTGTAGCGTGGGCAATTTATAATCCCCACGTAGTAGCGCTGTTAAACTGAGCAGATTTAATTCGCCAGATTAACAGCGTCATCTTCCGTCTCTCTTCAGGTGCAATGTGCTATTTTAACAGCGCCATCTCTTGTGGCCCTACGGAGACATTGCACCTGCATATTGACGGATCGTTTCTTGCGCGTGCACCTTTGCTGGTTGGGTAGTGACGCGCAGGAGGCAGGAGTCGGAAGAGTCGTCGGTTAGCCTTGGTTGCGGGAGGTCGTCCCTCCTGTTTGTTATATGTTTTATTCTTTTTTGAGATCTGTTGTGAGTTTCCATCATCAGAGAACTCTGAAGTATTTCTGGTTTTAGCCTTCAAATATTCGGTGATAAGCGATTGTCTGCTTTTAGCGTATAGATCTATACGTATTTCATTATAAGATTACAAAATCTGTTGCAATTCTCTTTTGAATTCTAATCTTCTTTCCTCTATAGGATCGTTTTCTATTCAAATAAATCTAATTTAATAGCCAATTTTATTCCTTCATTAATTGTTTTTAATATGGAACAAGTAGCTACTTCGCGGCAACTGCTTTATTGTCGTTTGGTATTCATCTTCTATTGATGGTAAAATATTTTCTCCAGAAACTACGTCTGATCACAACTTTTTACAGTGAGAATTTAAAGTGGATTGTTTTATTACTTTAAAGAATGCAGAAACAATATCGACACAATTTCGAATAGAATTTTTTTTTCAGGTTTGTAAAAGTGCTAAATTTTTATCCTTATCAATGTATCTTAATATTTTTTTAAATGTTCAACGAATATAATATGCTTTAAATATTGAAATTATATCATGGTCAATAAAGCATGTAAAAAAAGTCGCAATTTATACAAACTTGTTGTATGAAACCGTGTTATATGAGGCCCAAGTGTACTGAGACGATAAATAAAGTCGTATTTTTAAGGAAAGTAAATGGAAAACAGCCACATAAAAATTCATTTCTCTTCAAAAGTCTCCTATGAAGATCAACTACATCCAATAATGGATTAGGAACTTTGTGGGAAAAAAATGGTACCATGGTACGATCATTGGTAAAAACATAATAAACATGATAAGCAACTATTCAAAGTATCTCGAATTATTGTTTGTTTGATTTAACTATACTCCTGAGATATTAATCGTATATAAACAAACTTAATTGACAATTCCCTGATTGTTTGACAAAGATCCGATTCTACTAAGCACATAATCAACCGATTTATAAGACTTTCTATTCTAAGATTATTATATAAGACGCCCCTGAGAAGCCAATCGTTTTTTTTTAAACTTATCTACGAAAATTAAAAATCTTCGTAAGTTTCTATATTTCTTCGATATTTTGTTTGTTTTCATTCCCTGATTAAATAAAAACTGCATATAATATGCAAATATACTTCATTGATGCTTTATGTTGACATTTTTCTTTCTTGAACCATGTCTCGTTACAGACTGAATGCATAAGAGTTTGCCTAAAAACATATTGTTTTTCGGTCTCACTAACATAAAATTTAAAAAGCTCAATGGCATCGAAAAATATAATTATAGCACGTTGTTTTTGAATTAATTATAATGTTCGTATCTTATCAATGATTTAAATATTTTGGTCCAAAGAGAGTTGTCTCAGATCGACTAACTTTTCCTTTATTATTCGAGAGCTTTTAAGATAAACAAAGCTCTCCAGTTTGTGAAGTTTGATCATCTTCTGAGCGAAATCTTCGCCCGTTTAATATTTTCCACTATCAATTCATGTTCTTCAGCCTTAAAATATTTTATTAGCATTGAGAAATTTTCATTTTAATTATATTTACCAGTCTCAGAGCATGAAAACTTTGCTGCTCAATATTCGGAAGATGTAAATAGCAATAATGGAGATTTTATTGAAATGCTCTGCCTTAACTTTAAAGGCTGAATTTATACGATTATTGCAACGTGGCCCAAGTGCTTTTAACATCTGAAAATTATAACTTTCGTCTAATGCAGTTGTAAATGCCTGAGTATATAATTGCTTAATGCATTCGCTTTCAGCTGTTTATAATTTAACCCAAACATTTCGTGCAAATTCTTAATGGAAATGAATCATCGATAGACGACAATCCAGTTAAAACAACTCGTGTGATATTTATGACTAAGCTTTTTAAAATGCAGCTTGAATTTTTAGAATTTTTGTTAAACATAAATATTATTCTGGCTTTTATTGAAAGCATGGGAGCTTTCAGTGAACGTAAATTTAATCACAGATCGTTGAAAAAATACATATTTTACAATTTTTCTCGCATAAAATGTTATCTTTTTGTTGAGGATGTTATTTAAGCATCTAGATGGCCCATGTATAGGTATGTAAGCATTCATAAAAATTAAGCCAAATAATAGATATTCGTCGATAACATAGCCACGAGTTTTATTTTAGAACAGATAATAAAATTGCCTGGATTCAATAAAAAACTTTTTGTATCTATCATGCATGATGAAATAATTTTCATATGAAAATTTAGGAAAGATTACATAAAATATTCATTTACATATAAAAACGTCTGAAATGAAAATAGCTGGACTAAATTTCTATTACGTAAAATATTCTTTATACAAGCGATAAAAAAGGAAAATTCAAGCGGAAAGCCTTTTTACGGTTCATTGGGGTTTCGTACTTTACTTTGATTTCGATATTATCTATATCTCCTGCGATACAATTTTTTGCTTTGTATAAACTTCCAGCACTACGAAACACCAATTTTTGATCATGCATTAGTGAATAATACATTTTATGTTCAATAGAGTCAAAATCGAGATAAACAATACAAATTTAAATAGAGTGCTTCTACGTTAATTAACGTATCGTAGCGGAATTTTGTGCAAGGAGAATAGAAAATGGATTCAATGACATACAAATTTTACCCTATTATAATAGAATTGGTGAATATATTTAATAAAAATGGATTTTTACCATAAAAAATACCATATTTACAATTAGTTTTCAAAAACATACCTGCGATAAGATCAGTTGTTCATTCAGTTTACCCAATGGGTGGGTGTTAAAAAATAAAACTCAAATGTCATACTATCTTCAATATCGAGCACATGATGAGGTGAATACAGATGGATGAGAGATAGATGAAAACCTTTCTCATGAATGAATGTCAAAAAAGCCTTAGTTCTTCAATGAATGATATGTAACTGCACTATGATGATGATACATACTAGATACTCTGATTTCTCGATTATTGAATGATAAATACCACACCAGAATTATGTGAGAAATTTTTCATTAAATATGCCGAGGAATCATTCCGCAAATCCTAGAAGTCATCTTGTAATTCGTCGGGATTGGTAGTTAATACAAGGGTAGCAGAAAATGGATTTCGTGGGGAGCTACTTCTTTTACTTTTTTCTGAAAGTCCGATTTTGACCCAAGCATAGATAGTGTACTATCCGTATAACACACACGTTTTTTCCACTTTAATCTTCCAGTTGGTTTTTTATCTTTTCTATAATATCTTCACTTTTTGTTGTAGTTTCAAGTTCACTACAAAATAGGAACTCATCTTTGATATCATCTGAATTAATATATTTCACGAAGATAAGCAACTGAGCACACGAGCTTACGTTTGTTGATTCATCAACTTGAAAAGAAGACAATGGTGAAACCTTGATTTCATTCAAAATCTACTCTTTAATGTCTAGATTTTTTTGCTTATCAATTTCAAATGCGACTTCATATGATGCTTGCACTGATGCTGTGGACCATTGCTGAAAACGTCCTGTTCGATCAAGTTTCTGATGTTTGCAACATTTGCACAGTTTCATGCCAACGAAAGAATTCCAAATCCTTTTTAGTGTGTTCTGATTGCTTCGTCTCTGAGTGACGTTTGAGTTTTATTGGTTTCATAGATTCATGGCTGAGAACAAGTTTGCATCATACACATTATGGCTTCTCCATTTCATTGCTAGTCAAGTTAGTAAAGTCGAATTTCAGATATTCGTCTGAATATTTAGATTTTTTTCTTATTAAAAATCTTCTTTTTCTTTCTTAAAAAAATAAAAAAAGATCTTAAGAAGAAATCCAAATTATAATAAAACAAGTGCTCTGATATGTCTATTTGACTATTTTAAAATAAAAATGTGATATTTCTCGAAATTATCATCCTTTATAAAGTTCAGTATGAGGTGCTAATTTTTTCCATCGCAAAGTACTAAATTTAGTATCTCTGAGGTAGTATTATGTGATTTTTGAAATGCCTTGTGATGAATAAATAACATAGCAAAAATAATAAAAGTAAAGTGACTATCGCCATTTCTTTCACATATATGTACTTGTTGTATATAAGGGTAACATTTTGAAAGGCGAAAATGAAATTACGGAAACACAAGCCCTAAATATGTCGAGGAAAAAAATACGGTATCTTCTTTCATTGCCGAGAGCAAAAGGCGTGATGAATTGGCAAATTTAATATATTTTTGGAGACTAATGGTTCACATGTTCCCGCCGCAAACACTTTTCGTGTTCTATAAACAAAATTAGATGCTGGAGGATAACGCTCTTGTGTGTTTGGACTGTATTGATGATATTTTCAATTTGGCAAATCTATTCTGTTTATTCGACATTTCTCTGTTACCTTCATATAGATTAGTCGAATATTCAAGCTTAGAATTTATGCAGATTTTCGAAACCATTACCTGTTAGTACGTCTAATTGTATTAACAGATTTAGATTATAATAATGACATTTGATTGCTTTTATTTAAATTTTGCATTTTGTAACCATATGAAATTATCATCAGCTGCTTGATTGAATTATTATTAAAAATATTTAAAGTGTGTCCGAATACGAATATTATGGTCATATTTGAGCAATCCAATTTCATGCTTTAAATTATTTCATTTTTAACGAATCTTTCTTTACAGTCTTTATGGCATACATCAAAGCATGAATCTTTAATATGCCATATTCGATATCGGATATAGAGGATCTCCATAGAAGATCTTACTAGGGAAAGGATTTAATGTGGTGGTTTCCCGTTGCTTTATTTAGAAAGGTAGGAGAGGAGAGAATCTATGAGTGAGTAGCGAAATTATCATTATATGTAAATGATAATTTAATTATTGTTGCAAATTCAATCACTCACTCATAGGCGTCCCTGCACGACGTTATTAATCGCTTCAAGTCCAGGAAATCAGGGTAAACCTGGATCGAGACTATCGATCAGAAATATTAATATTTCCGATTTCTCAAATTTGTTGGTACGGTGAAAAGTTTTTCCACGATCTGGATTTGAACCCGAACCTTTATAATACGAGTCCAGAATCTAAGCCACTATATCAACTTAATTTTTTTAAAAAAACAGTAGTTTTATCATGGAGGATCTAATATATTATAGATAAAAATATAGCGCGCTGCTGATTATTTTTTGGAGATATGTACTAAGTATTTAAACACAATTTTTGGATTACAAAGCATAAAGAAATAAAAAATATATGTTTTCATAACTCCTCTATTAAAAAATACAAGGCATACTGTTTGCCTCTGAAAAAGGCAAATATTTGGTAAATTATGATTGATTGCACCTAAGACACATGATATACCACTTCATTGTGTGGGCCACTCTTTTAGTATTATACCATAAAACCAATTCACGTGTAAATTTTATATAAATGTGTGGATGATAATGTGATTGAATTCGTTAAAAATGTACAATTTTGACCATCCATTATAACCAATATGACGATAATTAGAGGGTGTTTGGTTTCCATTTTGTTCAACGAGATGACAAAAATAAAACATTCATATTATTAAAATTTAATAAACGATAATTTTAAATACTCTGCGGTAAGATGATATCAATGCATATTACACGATTTCATTAATATTGAATATTGAAAGCGTAAAACAGAATTATTTTAAAATAAGAGAAGCAAAATATATTTTGCAATCGGAAAATGTACGAAATTGCATGCTATATGCATTGATGAATGGTCATGCATTGAATTCCTGATAATGTCACAGGTAGTACCCATAACTTAATTGTGGATATTGTTTTAAAATTGTATAGCCATGCTGTCGTTTGTATAAAATAGATCCACATGAGTAAGCAAAATCCGCATGCGAATATTTCATTTATACGTTTTTATAATACCAAAATGAAAATATCTGCTAATCATTGATAAAACAACAGATAAATACATTTCTTTGGTCGAGCTATTCATCCATTGCCCTCTGTAAATCTAGAATACATTCGATTTTTAATTATCGCTTTGTAATATTTATTGACCTCATTCACAAATGTGGTCAACAATTCTTTGTTTAAAAGATGTTCGAGTCATAAAAAATCAGGTTGGGTATAATTTACGATCATTGTTGATATTAAATTACCGGATGATGAGCCATCCAAGTCATATGTGACCGGAATAAAAGGACCAAGAAGGCATGTGTTCAATATTGTTTGAAGGACTCGGATTTTTTGGATATCATCGCTTTCGGTTGGATCCATACTAGCGTCAAATTTTATTTACGTTCATTATGAGCTAAAGCCATATACATCGGGATCCATTGTCCCAGATGAAAGCCTGAAAATCCCATTACAGAGCAATATACCAGATTTTAGTACAGTTCAAGCGCCTTTGAGTTTGACGCTCTTCAAAGTTGAGATTTTCAACAAAAGCTATAAATGTCGTCAAATTAACTGAATGGTCCATTTAAAATTTGTAATCAAACTTTTTTTCAATTAACGTGTCGATTTTCTGCAGCCATTTTGTTCTGATTCGTTGCTTATGATACTATCCCTATAAACATGAAGAAAATGTGAAAAACGATTTATTTAAAGGCAAAGAAATATTTATTCAGATAAAGAAATCCAGTGGTGTCAGGTTTGGTGACCGTGCGAGCCAGCCAAATACAAAAACAGTTATTTCACGCTATTACAATCACAGATTAAAAAAAGTTATGACGGTTTAAAGGTGAAATTTTGAGTATGTTATTCAAAATCTTGAAGAAAAAAAGCGACAAGTCTGACACTTAGGACATAGGGCCTATGTTTGAAGCATAGTAAAAGAATCCCCTGATCTCAAAAAAATTCATTTCATTTTTATAATATATACTAAGTTGTCTAGTCCCTTTTTCTTCGCTATACCTTAAACATTGGGCCGACCCAACCGACATAAAAAAAAAATAAAGACAACAATATTTTCGACCGGTTATACAATTTAAACAACTCACTCGATCAGTCTTCTTCGGACAATCCCGTTTTATAATAAGAGTTCATAATTGTTCTGTATGTGCGCTCATTCGTCATATCAGCAGTCTGAAAAGCTGACCGATTGGACATACGAACCTTGTGGCCGCTCCGTCCTCTTTTAGGGCTTTTTGCGGCATTTTTTATAATTTGTATGATCATGAAAGCAATTATAAAGTAAAAATAAATTGAATTTCCGGAAAGGGGGGAGTTAGATACATGCCACGGGTACTGCTTACCCTTCTTACGACTCTGGATCTACGGATCTATATATTTTTTAATCCAGATAATAAAACTCAACCAGAAATACTAATTCTTCCGATCTCCTAAATTTATTGATACGGTGAACATTTTTTCAACAATCTAGATTTGAACTTGAAGTCCAGGATATTAGTTATATCTAACATACAAGAATCAATCTATCGTAAAATAAAAAAAGCTTCTCAAACAGTTTGGGTACCGCTGTATCATTTTATTACATATTGTGAAATAAATGCCTTACCTGAAAAAAAATTATAAACCTGAATGCAATTTCAAAAGTATGCTTTTGACATGCTTTATATGACGTTTAAAATTTTGACGTAACTCAACGCAGTACAAATTGCATGCATACAATAACAAAGCAAACGGATTTTTAATATGTTCATCATACGATTCATAACAACAGGTATTTTGATATTAAATGTCATATAAATGTTACTTTAAATCAATTTTGCAATATTCATCACATAAAACTCTACATTATTTTTGAAATTTTATATGAAATTTTGATAGTTTCATGCATGCAATGGTCTTAGGTTTGCTTTAAAGCTATGCAATTAACAGTAACATTGCCATAATTCTCATTTAATGCATTAGCTTTAATGTTATGGATATTGTAAAATATATATTTGCCAACACTCACCAACGAAAAATGTATCTTCTTCTCCTCTAAATGTTTTATTCATTATTGGATATACGCAATTTCCATAGAGGACTTTTCCCCTTTTGAAATTATATTCTTGTGAAATTTTAAAATGTATTCATATTCGATGAAAATGTATGTAGTATGTATAATATGCTATTATAATAACAATTATGAATTTTTCCCCTTCAAACAGTTTTGGATAAATCCCAATTTCACATCAATACATCATCACATCCATACACATGATGATTAAATGTGTTTACCTTCAAACTAAGTGCCAATCGAGATCTCATTATCGTGTTTGATCTTCAAACACGCCTTTATTCTACACGCCTGACATATCAATCATGTGATATAAGTAAATACATTAATTTCAACCCCAAGTTTTGCGCTGTATATTGTGCAAGTATGCAATAAAAGACGCGTTAATTAGGCTAAATCAGCAGGTACAATTTTCTTGATTTTGAGCAATCTATAATTGAATTCGTGTATAGTTTAAGAACATTCACAACCTCAAAACTAATTATGAAACGAATGGAATAAAAAGGGATCTTTAAATTGCATGAATAGAAGCAAAAATCAAATTTAAAATTTTTTAATAGTGCTTATTTCATCCATAGAGTTACATTTTGAAATAAACAGCATAAATGGGAAAGACAATTAATTACTGGCCAAACTGCAATAGCAACATCTGAAGAAATGTGCCAGAAAGTGGAAAACTTAATTTTAGTTAATATCCTTATGATCAACGAATCTCCAAAATATTCTTGAGACATATTTTAGTCTTTGGCAGGTATTTGGAATCTTGTAAAATAGAAACTTTATTTCATACATAATATTAAAACTTATTTCAATATTTTGAAAATTGAGATTTTTTTCATATTTATTATGTTAAAATGCAATGAGTTGTTGGAAGATTATATTGAAGAAACGGCCTAGACTTTATGATCTTGAAAATATATCTTTACATAGCTCATGTGAGAGATTCAACGTTTGCTTCGTCATTGAGGTCTCGCAGTTGGGACCTCTCTATATGTCTGAAGCTTTAAACATAAGCATTAAGAACAGTTCTTTCTTGACTACATCGTGCCTTTCAGCATCTCTTCATTGGAATAATATTTAACATTAATTAATATAAACTCGGTAATCGGAGTGACGCTTAAATAAGAATCCATGTGTCTTTTATATTAACATATTTTGTAGCCTTCTATCATATTAGGATCACTTATACGATTGCGTTGAATTGGTTTGTAAATAACGTTTATTCTAAGTAATAATAGATGTCCTGATCATTCATGGCAGCGGCCTAAATTTGAGCCGAGGCGCAGTCACAATGCAAACAGCATTAATAAAACATCTATTGATATTAATTAACGGAACAGTAAATATTTGACACGCATTCTAAATATTTATGAATGTCAGGATGGTTCCGGATCGTTAATCTTTCATCTTTCGATGAATCTGCGGCTATATTTGTTATTGGCGTTGAAATCTTTGAAAATTGGCTCATATATTCTCAATAAATTGTGAGATGCTTTTCGATGCTAGCTTATTCGACAAATCTTATGATTAGATCTATGAGCAATTTAAAGTTTTAGTTTTGAAACGTGTAGTTCATGTTCTTCATTAAATATTCAAAACTTGTACTAAGCCTGAGATAACATATACAAAACACACGCTGCTTTGTTCGTTCAATTGAGGAATTTCTGCGTGTTCTAATCCAGCATGTACAAACGAACAAGGACCAATTTATATCTTAGCATCAACCGCTTAGGCTACTATGAAAAATGACGCATGTTTCGAAAGGCCAAATTTAAGTAAGAGACTTGATGTAAATAAATTTCAGATCAATATGCTAATACATTCAGATTTGTTTAGCGCTTTTGAAGAATAGCTCTGAAATTGGACGATCATAAATAGAAATTGGTATTTTTTTAAATATCAAAGGCAATATTTAGAACATAATGAATTCAAGTTTAAATGGGTCAAAATAATGTTTCGTAGATGAAATTTTATTTGACAGCCTATAATTGACTATAGTAGCGATTATTCATATCAAAAAAACGTTAATGGTTTCACTTTCGATGGTATGTACATCTTTTTAGTTTGTTTGCTTTGGCATACATTTCATAGTGAAGGTAAACTTTATTTTAGAAATAAAATGCGTTGAAAACAATTTAATTGACATGAATTTAAAATTAAATGACAAGCAAATATTTCAGAACGAATGTGTCTTCTTGATTGATGGAAATTGATTCAGCCACCTTTCAACAAATGGCAATCAGAGATTCTAATTGTCTGAGATCATCGAAATATTTGTAGCTCCTGGAACAACATCATAAACAGTTTCATAATTTATTTTATTAATGTTGCAATCGTGGCTTCTAATATTAAATGCATAAATCATTAAATACCTTTAACATGTCAGTAATATTAATTTGTATTAATATTAACTTGATTTTTATTGATACGTATTTGACTTAATATTCATATTTATTTGACTAGCTTAAAAATTACTTCCAACTTTGAATTATCTAAAAATGTGGGGATTGAATATCTTTCCAAAAGTACAATGTTTCGAATCCAACTAATGGATCAAGGTGCAATAGCTAATTTCATGGCTTACTATTCACGCACAATTTTTCGTAAACTTATTCATGAAATCGATGCTGAATCTTCGATAAAACATTTAAAAGAGTTGTAAACAACAGCAAATATAAGGCATGCATTATCATATAATAATGATAATGGATGCCCTAAAACCCTTAATATTAGGTCCCTATTCCCACTTTCCATGCTTGGGTACTTTCTCCTTCAATACGAAAATCTGTTCCATGAGAAGAATCCATCATTTCAGCGATCTAATCCACTGTTAATTGTGGCTTTGACTGCAAAAGATTTTTAAGAACGTCGTTATCAAAATTAACAGGACGTCCTGAATAGGGTTCATCATAAATGCTGCTCTCTCCAACTTTAATATTTTTAAACCATTTATAGGCAGTACTTTCACTGATAGTATGTTCACCATGTACACTATTAATTTTGGCAGATTTGCCACACGAAAGTAATAATAAAAAGTATAATAAAAATATAACATAGCGCGTTTGTACTGATTATCGATATTAATTTTCTATGGGTACTAAATAACTGAATAATACGTTAGTCAAGTGACGAAAAATTTCGATAGGTTCGAAATCTAATATTAAACTTTGTTTTACTTCCACCATTTAAAAAATTACCGAAAATGCGCACGAACTTTTGGACTGTCCTGATACTTTCAATAAAATTCACGAAATTTAATTTGAATTTTTTATCACATTCTCTGCATAACGCCTAATCATTATTGGAACCATTTTCAGGGTCTATATATCGATATTTTATCGAACTTATCAAAAATATTCGAATATCAATAGGTCAAAAAAGCAAACTTGTAAATTGGCCACCATTGACATAAAATACGTCCAATCTGGTGGAATATTTGAAAGGAGGGTGATATATGGGAAGGCTTGATATAATGAAAATAGGTGACAGAAAGTATATTGTGCCCCTCTTTACATTGTTTCATATAAATTACTTCGTCAGGGAAGACAGGAGCTCGTCTCTTGTATACAGGTGCGAGCCTTCACACATATTATACATAACAGCCTGCTATTCTCAGACGCGCCATTTTACAAGCTTTTGCCAACTATTTTGCATATAAAGCATACGCCGTTGAGGGGATGATGCTTAAATTAAGAAAACGCTTCAACAACTTGGACTTGTACAATCCGGGAAAATTAAATGAATCCTCATTAATTTATATGCCCCTGCAAGTTGAGAAAGTGTATACCGCGGATTCGGTGCGCAAAGCTCTTTTTGCCGAAAGCTGCGAAACGTGAACACAATTGATAGAATCGCATAAAAGCGGCGTGCCTGGAAAATTTGAGTCGCTTCGGAGTAAATGTTTCATCAAATGTTGTACTTTATGTGTTCTAAAAGTACCTAGGAGTTTCTGCACTCGAAATTTGTCAACAACAAACATCGATATAAGACGAGCACACCAATTCGATTTCAAGCTTAAGACTTCTGAAGCTCACAAATGGAAGCTACATTTTAAAGGAAAACTTTGTCTTTAAAATATAAGCCATTTGAATTTTTAGCGAGTCATATTTTTGGACACTTCTTTGTGGTCATTCCACAAATACCAACAGATACGATTATGGTGAGCAACTTTAGATAGGATTTATTACTGAACAAATACTCACACACATCTACTTTATATTGTCACATAAACGTAAGAACACTAAGATCAGAATGCAAACTTACACAACTAGGCTCGCGGTCCGACCACCAAAGGGCTGTTTTGACTACTCCCATTCTACAATCTTAACTATGGAACCATTTGATCTTATTGATAATTACCTGACTAGTTGATATTAATTGATACCTAAATTTCACCCATTTGTCCCACCTACGTCTATTTTTTCCAATTTTCTCCCAGTCTTACCAATTAAATATTACTAATACTTTGTGCCGAAACAATAGCATAAAGCATAAAACGTTTAATTAAAGACCATTTCAATTACAAATATACATTATGAATTATGTTTTCAATAATACTAAATTTTTAGGCTCAACTGGAAATGTTTTAAAAATTAATGCACAATAAATATTTTGACATTATTTGGATTTTAACGGTTAAACAATATATCAAAAGGATAAAGTTTAGGGAGGTCTTTAATCTTTCTTAATCCTTTAAGTCCCCAAATCCCTAGAACAGCAATCACGGACTCAATTATTTGGTTTCAATCATGATGATCATAATATTTTTATTTACGAGTATAATTTTGCAATTTATAAATAGATCTCATCCAACCTATTTAATCAAATTTATTTAGTCTTATCTATATCCAATTTTCTTATCCATGAACATCTCCTGTCAAGGAGAACATGATCTTCAGCGATGAGGGAAATTGCCTGGAATAATGAAAGACATTCCGTCTAATTTAATAGTTGTACCGAATGCTTAAGATTGTACCATGCTATAAAACTGTAAAGTTATACTGATGTATGAACAAATATCCCAAACTTTATATCCCGTGGGGAAAAAATGTTTTGTGAATTAAGGCAAATTCACGTCGAATTTAAGTTTTGAACGCTGAAGCACATGTTATATTTTGTTAAACGATGTCTAATTTATAGACTACGATCCTGTTTGAGCACCACAAAGAAGTCAATGTATGATATTATCTAATTTTATTTCAATTATTTTCATTTCAATCATTTCTGAGCAGTCCTTACACTGATGGTATATTCATCATCTATTCATTTTTATAACTACAGATCTGGCAGTTTCACCATATGAAAACAAAAAATATAACAGCACGTTTGTATTGACAATCGATATTCATTTTCTATTGGTACTCATATGCATCTGATGTTTACAAAAATTGGCGACAGACTGACTAATACATTAATCAAGCGACGACAAATTTCGACAGATTTGAAATCTAATTTTAAATTATGTATCATTTACACTTTTTAAAAATATCCCAAAAATGCGCACGAACTTTTGAACTGACCTGATATATTACGTGTTTTCATATGAAACGTCCGATTTTTGATCAATTTTTGTGAAGTTCAAGGTTTATTTTATATTAACGAACAGTTATTAACATTAATTAATCATTTTAATTAGTATTCTCAAGTCATTAATGAATCTCTGTTGTGCTGAAGTTTCATTTTTACTAAAGCTTGGACAACCATTTTTATGGCTAGTCCAACCGAAGTTTTTTTGAGGAGCTCTGTAATTATTAAAAAAAAGTTTTTTTTAATAATATTAATAAAAATAATTAGAAATTTAGTCATCATCCTAAAGTCAGTTAGTTTTGTTGTATTTTAAATGTACTTAACAGATAACGCTTAAAACTTCTCGTTTGTTAATTCATGCATCTATCGACTAACTTCGTTTTCTAAAATAAGCTCCACAGGGTATGTTGTTACGGGTTAATTTAACAGCAGAATCGGATTACGATGCATATTTTTTGTAAATTTTTATAACGAGCCCTAATAAAGTCAATAATGTTGGTTACGTTATAAATATTTGTTGGGAAATTTTTAAAGTCTTAAGGCGTCTTCTCACTTTACAAATTTAAAAAAATCGATTTTTATTTTATTTTAAATTTTGAAAGTACATATCTTCAAAAATGTTATATCGAAATTTCATAAAGATCGGACGAGTCTAACCACATTTTTGGGCGACCGTTAGGTGACTACCTGAGAGCACCCGGCTGCATACGTATTGTTCAGACTCATGGTGCAAGTACAAGAAAGTGGTGAAAAACAATCAGATAGAAACTTTTAAACATCCTTCTGCTCTAGCTGAGGATGTTCACGAGATTTTGAAACCGATTTATGAAGATCTTCGGAGGAAATACCCAAAATAACAACGAGTGTTTCAACAGCTGTGTCTGGGCAATTTTTCTGCAACCAAAACTTTAAGCGCGTTTATCCCAAAACAAGGTTTTTCGGTGGCTTGATGAAATTTCGGAAACTATCCGGCCGATTGTCATGAAATTTGAATGACATATTTTTCATAGTTATGGCTATAGCGCATATTATCAGATTTTTGAAATTTTGATTTTAAGTAATTTTTTTTTACAAAAAACTGCAAAAAAAACGCGTTTTTTTTACTTTTTCGTAAAACGTGCGCCATTTTGCTATTTTCGCAAATATCAAAAATCTGATGATATGCGCTATAGCCACTAATATACTGAATCTAAAACTGTTTTATTTTTTTGTTTAAAATGACCCATCTCGGAGATTCCATCAACAAGCCACGAACATAACATTTCTACACGGGTTTTTCGATGCTACTGTTTTATTATAATAATTGTTCAAAAAAATAAAAATATATTTTTTTTCATTTACTTGAAAGATGTGTTTATTACATAAGATACATTTTATCTCATAATTTTTAGCGAAAATCCTCGAAAAAAATCGTGAAAATAGCCTATTTTTGAGGCGCCTAAAGTGAGAAGACGCCTTAAGTAAATTATTTTATACTTCAGAGAATATATACATTGTCACATGTTGAAAGAAATAAGGATGATTTCAGCTATCTTCAATTAATCTGATCAGCTTTTTTCCAGAAGTGAGATATTCAAGATAGTGCTTTGATTTAAGAAGAAATTAGTGGAAGGAAACGATTGAATTTAAGGATTTCTTCCAAGAGTTGGGAAGCGAATGGAATAATAGAGCCCGAATTAAGCACTCTAATTTATTTTCGAGCTTTTCTTTTTATCTCCAAAGGAAAATTCGTTCCTGTTATTTTTAGATTTTTTTTTCATCCCCAATATACCTATGACTATTGTTATATAGGGACTTGTTTGAGATAAGACTTCAAAATAAATTTGTGCTGGTGACTTTTTATCGCTCCCGGGCTATGACCATTGGCGGCACTCACATATTTGCCTTCCTGGACAAACAGATTTTTAACGAGTTAATCCATTGAAATGTATATCCGGATATATTTTTACGATACTTGAGAGCGATATCCCGTTTCCTCTGGGAATCATTATTTTTTCTTCTATTATATACATGAATCCCTTTTGCCGGAGCAAACATTGATATAAGAAGGGATTTATATGAAATATTAAGCGGAAGCTTTTCATATAAAATGCCTAGTACAAATTTTAAAAGCGGCTTTTTCCAATTTTCACATTAATGTGTAATCCATTAGTCGATTTCTACGTAAATTACTTATTATGCGATGTTTAATCAGATTTTAAATCCCTTTTCTCTTCCTTTTCGTAAAATTTAAGGGGTTTTATTAATACTTAATGATAATTTTCTGTTGAATACCATTTTTAATAATCGTGCTATTTATTAAGGAAAATTTGATAGATCGTCATTAATGATTTTAAATACTCATTGAGTTTAATATAATATAATTGCTTAATCGCCCGTTTTATTCTCAGTTTGATTTAATATTTCATAAAAGCTATAAATTTAATATCATAACTCATCAATAAACTTCAAGTATTTCGTATAAATAACGTGAATAAATTTTATATGTAACATAGAACTAGTACACAAACAAGGTAGGTTCCAAAAGTAAAAATATGTAGTATTTTCAATTAAAAACTAAGAAAAATATGTTTTGCTTTTGGCTGAAAGATCTCATATTAATTTTGTTGTATGGAGAGAAAGCACTTATAAAGCTCTGTCTTTAATTGTGTACTTCTTTCGCCGAAAGGAACATCATTTATATAAACGAATACTAATTATTCAACCAGGTTTAAGCCTTTATACGTAAAAACAACCACTAGAACAGTAGCTTCCCTATTTTATTAAATATTACACAAACGCAGCTTCAACTAACATATTTAGATCATTTTTTTCTAGAAGCTTGGAAATTTCCCTTCTAGTATGCTAGAGTCTCACGCACTTTTTAAAAACCATTCTACTCGTTATTAAACCTACACTTTAACTATTTCTATACAAAAATTGCGAATGTTTTCTATATAAACTACCAATCTTGATATTCCATAAAGTATTCAACTATTTATTTGTGATAATTTTCCTTAGTCTTCAACATGCACAATGAAGAAGTTTTGTAATTATTTTAACTCATCAGACTATATTATACAAGAAAATTACACACAATTTTTAAAAAAATCACCCTTAATTTCAATTCATTAAGTCCTTATTAATATATGAATATTTAAAGCCATATAATAGCTCTCGTGTCATATTTTTGATCCCTTAAGTATCTTTATGTGCACGATTTAAGAATGAAGTTTTGTCAACGGCTACCATGAGAATAAACGTAGCACAGATTATGACTCTTGTATGTAAAGAAAGATTTTGTTTGTTGGCATAAAATAATCAAATTTGATCTTGCTGATGTTTTTAAATATTTAAAAATAATGTTTTTTTATGAATTAATTCATCATAAATTGATTTAAATTTAGATATACTTTCAATAAAAAATCACTTGCAAAAGTCCTCAGGGCATAAATTATGGTTCTACACCCTAAAGATGAACATGTCTTAAGAAAAATACCTGCTTTATCTTCAACGAGCTCCCAAACAAGATACAAAAAACAATTGCAAAATCACATACTAAATTTGCATTCAAAGTAGTGTGTCTTTTGACTAGACGTCTGGGATGCAAGTACAATCTTTTCTTTTATCCTATGCTTTATCCTCAATTTCCTGTTTCACTGTGGCTATCTTTTATTCTTTTGTAAATGAAAAGTCAAAGAGGGTCGGCTATCGTACGCAGAACATTGAGCTGAAAGCGCTGGAATAAGTTAATATTGATGGTCGACGTGGTCGATTTCAGACTTTAAAATTAGTTCTAATGGTAGAAAAATATGGTTTATAAAGTTATATATAAAAATTCCAGCAGTACTATTGCTTGAAGTCAAAAAATAATAGTTAAATTATGTTGATGCTTTAGAAAGAATATTAAGAGTATTAAACTTCGTATAGCAAAGAGTTTTTATAACATGGTCTATGAATTGTTTCATATGCTTATATGTAATACAATTTTTACAAAGCCGTTTTAGGAAAAACGTTAAATATGAATAAAACTAAATCTAAATCTGCATTGAAAAATTCTGATATAACGACGCCAATTAATAAAAACTATTTCAATGAAGCAACAAGTAGAACGACACAAAATTTTGGCAGAATTTTCTATCAGTAAAAAATATACTGCTCGTACATTAGCTCGAGCAGTAATAATAGAAATTATGGAAAAAGTTTTCAACATCTGGATAAATAATTGCAGTGGCAAAGCATAATAGAGATAAAATTACTCGCACCAGATCTTAATGATATTCGAATAATTTTAAATTTTTGACAAGAGGTTTAAAATTAGTATAAAAGTAAACTGCCTCGATAAAAAAAACCCAATTTAAATAGAGACATGGTTGATTTTGATATCCCACTGTTTTGATAATTCATCGAACCTCCCCAAGGAATATTTATTATCATATTTAAGGAAAATATTTTATTAGAACCTGAATTCAAGCGGACGTAATTGTATACAGTCGATTATACAGCACTCTTCCTAGAATTTAAATGAAATGATATTTTATTGTATTTTTCCGCCGTTTGAAAGTCTCGTGTTCATTTTTTCGTTGAATATTCAATCTGGCTGATCTTTCAGAAGATTTAATCAAATCCTAAATACTTTTTTCCCAATATTTTGCCCGCTTCAGAAGAAATATCCCGTATTGGTTCTTGTATTTCTATTGGGGTGGATTTTATTACAAAGTAAACATGTTTTCAGGCGAATGTATTGAAGTAATCTTCTTTGTAAATATAAGACTGTTTTCGGTCGAGATATCCTCCGCCAATAATATCGAACACTTTAAGAAAAGCGATGAAACATTAGCTTCATATGGACGTTTGCAAAAAATGAGATTTTGTACGATTCATGGGAGAATGTGATTTTATAAGATGGCTATAGAGTTTGAGTATCCGCATTAGTGCGGACCAACAAATAAATAAACTTGTAGAATATTGACTCCCCGATTTCAAAGTGGGCTATAAAGAAATCGCAAAAATCGATCTTTGTCCTTATTTTATAAACACATAACGAAGACTTAATTATCTTTAAGATTTAATACATTTTTAGTGCTCTTTATTAATGAAGTTGTTTGTGGTGATTAAATTTAATATTGCATTCAAATGCATACTACATGCTTCAAAGCCATCCCAAATTTGGCTTTATTTGAATTAAAATCTTTCTATTTTTTATTTATATAAAGGATATTTTACACATGGACCGATTCACTACAGATAAAAATGTTATGACGGTTTAAAGGCGAAATGTTGAAAAAAATATCTATTTCGACAACCCTGACACTCTCACAAGATCCCTTTAGCTCCCAAAAAAAAAATCGGTCGGTCCATAACACCCTGTATGTTAATGCCAAGATTCTAAAAGTGAAGGGTTGGATATAAATCTGTTTGAAATTATTAATAAAGTCGGGCAAGAATCACCTGTGAGTGACTGCTTGCCATAATTATTAATCCTATAAATACCGTCCGTAAAGATTTATGCGTTTCATCACTTCAACTTTGTACACACAAAAACTAACAGTTCAAAGCAAAAAACACTTATTTTTGAGTCAATATGGTAGCTTAAAATTTAAATAGTATTTATGCATTTTATGCATACAAATGTCTACCAGAAACACCTCTATTTTTTAAGAGAGACCCTTTTTTAATACCCATTGTTTTCTTGTATTAATCCAATTTCGCATTTATCATTCCTCAAAGTTTTGCCACAGAAGTTGTTCTTTATAATCTATCTAAAGGAAATAAGCGGGATGAAAAGTGGGATTATTTACGTTTACTGCCCATTTGCTTACTTAAATATGTACATTTGGTTCATTTAATCACATTTTTTATTAGTTTACGAGCCACAGTTTATTTTTCGCTAATATTACCATTATAAAATTTGAAAACAACATATTCAAATTTGGTGTTAATATGTTGCCTTGTTAAGGGGTTGTGTTGTTTTATAAAATTCTAGTATGTGCCTATTTTTTCATTCATAGTGATATTTATTGGGTCAAAATATCATCAACAAGTTAAATTTAAATAGGTAAAATATCCATTTAGGTTTACATAGGTAGTACTGTTTAAAGATTTTTTTGATCTTAAAATAAATAAATAATATTGATTACATTTGACTATTTTAGTAAATAACACATAAAAATTTTATCCCTAGGAAAATCTTCCAAAGAGATTGCTTTTGTATGTTAACAGATGTGGCACCTTGATACATCAAATTTCTCTCTGTATATTTATATGCACTTTAGTAGCTTATAAAGGTCATCATATATTTTAGACAATAGTGGGAAAATTCAGAATAATTGATATTCATCAATAATTCATTTTATCTTAATTCGATTTTCATAACAAGATTGAATGCGCCTTGTAAACTGGCTGCCGCTGCACACATATCCGCCAATGTTATAGAATTCATTTGGCCTCATTTACCTGAATTCTCAACAATTTTATTAGGTGATCTTAAAGCTTTTTCTTGATCTTTAATTTCAATTTTAAATTTCA
The DNA here is from genome assembly GCA_008973525.1 of Stenopsyche tienmushanensis. Lineage (NCBI taxonomy): Eukaryota > Metazoa > Arthropoda > Insecta > Trichoptera > Stenopsychidae > Stenopsyche > Stenopsyche tienmushanensis. Next base: position 2,817,713 of record WACJ01000275.1, on the reverse strand, counting down.
TCACACTTTAATTATCTCATGTCATATTAAGCCATATTGAAAAATCCAAAAATAGCTCAGAAAAATATACTTCAAAGCCACTATAATGATTGATGATACAACGTGTGTATCATGGTATTGTCAACCATATCTAAGCAATAGTTATTTTTACAATCTGGATTTAAACGCACATCTTCCAATTAAGATCTCTGGCACTATCCCTGTATTACTTAAGTTATATACAATTTTAGACTTTAATATTTAAATCAAACAGATTCTTAAATGTATGTTAATTGAATAAAACTTTAATGCACTTAAAGAGTAGCAGAGGTTCTGGTAGTTGAAACACTGAAACTTTATTCAACGCTATAATTCACTTTACACAAATGTAAGTGTTCAACCAATAATATAATTTACTAAAAATTGAATTAGTTTTAATAAAGAGACATTCCCGTTTAATCTTTTAGTAGTATTGCAGTCTGGTTGAAATACTCGGTGTCATTAGTAACGATGGTTGTCGTCTGAGCTTGAAAAAGCTGCTGGATGAAGCTCGAGACACGCAAAGTTAACCTTATAAATCGTAGATGGTCAACCCTAGCTGTCTGATAGACGGGGGTCACACCATATAAATCGACCATATTACACGAGGGAGATTCAAAAGTAAAGGCAAAAGAATATTTCGACCAAAAATAAAATTCAATTTGTGCAAAATCCCTCGCCATTATTTTCCTACGTTGCGCAACGACGAACAATCAAGTCATACGATCGTGGAATTTCCTGTGATTTCAATCGTAAACATTCATTTCTTTGAGTTTGCAAGAAGGAGGCTCTTCCTTTGTTATAATATAACCTAATCAGTTCGACGAGAATCTCCGTTTTAATGAGTCCTTTATTTGCAATTATAAATATAGATCTGGCCGCTTTTTAATTCAATATAAAATCCATTTTCTTGAGGTAATGGCTTAAAAGGACAATGAGAAAAATGTTTGTGAGCCTCAAGGGCTGGGATAAATAAAGCCTAAGAAAGAAATTACGAAGTATCTGAAAAGAGATTCATATTTATTAGGGCTTTACATATGAAATGACCGAATTTGTAGGCGTGTATTAAAACTCAATATTATTAATAAAATAAAGTTCCTTTATATTCAATTATCCTTTATCAATAAGAAAATAGACAACTTATTTTATTTCTATAAATATCATTAGAATACTAGAATATCAAGTGGCGAACAAGATGTTAGCCTTTCTGTGAACTATAGTAAAATTTCATAGTTCATTATTGCCTTGCAATACTTCTATTGATTAGCATTTTTTTAAACTTTATTTTTAATTTTATTTTTTTACTCTTCATTCAGCCGTAGTTGCTTCTGTTCTTGCCCTAAGAGCTTATGTTCGTGTCTTGATGCTTCATTTGCATCTTATTATCATGCGGAATCCACTATTAATTGCATGTAATTATTTGATTTAAAAATAGCATCTTATCATCTCGAATGATCAATATCTTTTTCACGTTTCAGCAATTATAACACGAACACTTAAATTACAAACCAGAGCTCAGAACTATTGTATTCGAATGATTCGCGGATTTTGGGTTCTCCTTGAGGTCTATAGATTTATTACCAATTTTTTTGAAAATATCATCAAATTATTTTCCAGATAGCCTACCCTAGGCGGCCTAGGGCTTAGGGGTCGGTTTTGCTACCTGATCCTTCGATACCCATTGATTTTTGAATATAGTCGCCGAAAGAATACAAAACATGACTTGAAAGTGCAGCAGCCTAAGTGGAAATAAACCTCAAAAACGATCAAGCGATAAAACGAAAATCATTTTGGTTTCTACTTATATAGAGCCCTGACACTATGTGTTTATATTATACATTCAACTACAATATTGAAATGGGTTTATTTTGTACAATTGATGTGACTAACACTAAAATAATATTGATCTTCGTTGAATTGAATCATCAAACAGAGTGATATATCGTTCAAACGAAAACATTATGCAATAACAACAGATCCCTCTATTTAATGTCTATTAACATACGATTCCTGTTATTTTAGGTCGAATTTGTTCACTTATGCGTTGTACGAATTTATATCAATTGATAGGCGTAATTGTCAAAACAGTAATTAATGTATGCATATATTCCTTTGAGTCTGTAGTATTATTAGTGGAAATTCTATGGTCGAAATCGAGCTATGTGGAAACATAACATTATTACATTTATCAAAATTAATTGGCATATCTCCAGTGGACTAAATTTCGATCTATTATTAAACCATAGATTAAAAACAAGTTCAAATTTAAATAATGAGACCATGTGATTGATATATTATATCGAATATCGCTTGTAATATGATCAGCTGGCTAATGATCGAAAAACATTCAAATTATAAGCGAAAAATGTTGGCAATTTAAACAGGAAAATACAAATGATACAAGATTTTCTTGATCTTTGTTTTAGTTCTCATATTCTCAGTTTTTATTATGATTATGAAACAATCAGACTTCAAAAAGATTTGATGATCATGAGCGGCTTTTGATTGAGAGAAAAAGCAGTCAGAGGATTCAGACTTTGATGTTCATGTATACCAGAAAGATAAAAAATTGATCTGAACAGAGGATGAGGGCACTCATTGACAACGATTCTTTCAAATCCCAGACTACTGTTGTTTAAAAGAAGAGCTTTTATATATGCCTCGCTTGCTATCTGTGCTCACTTCTAAGCTCATTTGGAGGCTCCGATTGTTGCTGAAAATAGATAATTTTCAATAAATATTTAAATACGTTTCATTGACAGATGCTATCTTTTTCGTATTTTTTGCGCCAATTATTCTCGCGCATCCTGTATATGGAAAATCGAATATGAAGCCCTCATGCTAAAGCACAAACGATCCAATTATTGACACCCAAACATTTTGAAGCATGTTATGAATCCAGTCAAATCAAAAGTAAACTTCTAGACTTGCACAGACACACTTATAATAAATAACGACGCGCCCGGGGAAAACGACAATACTTTCGGGACGACCCCATATAATGAATTATTTCACGCTTGTCTGAACGTATCCATCGCAACAACACTATGATGGCACAAACGACGCACAGCAAACAAATAACATGCTAGCAAATATGTTTTTATTTGGTTTTAATAGCGTCCATTACAAAATGAAATTTATTTTCGAAAATGAACTAATCCCAACACTAATGGAGTTTTTTGTGTGTTCTGTGATTTTTCAGGCATTTTCTTCCAGCCGCTTTGTAATAAAATACGTCCATTAACTCGACTGCGTACAACTGGACTCCGCTAAGTAATTTAACACACTGCAATAAGATATATTGAATTACTAACTTATTTGAACAAACGTACAAAGCAAGAATGTTCTATTTATGAAGCAAATATCGTCTATTTTTAAATACAAATTTCTTAAACACGTCGACATTGTGTGTAAGTACCTAGATTTCTGTTCAGATTTAAAGCCAAAAGTGTGGAAAAATGTGTAATCGATTACTCATATCTTTAGAAAATTATTTTAATGAGAAAATGAGAAAATATTTTTTTAATAAAATAACATTAAAAAAACGCCAATAAAAATTCCAAGCTTATTATAAATATACAATTTTAGAAATGAATAAAAATATAATAATGCTATTTAACGTTTTGAAATGAAGCGTTTACAGGTGCGGTAGGGTAAATTGGCCTGAACGTCACGAAAAGTGAAACTTTAAAAGGCAGTTATATAAAGCAACTGGTTTTCATTCTTAGTAGCTTCCATCCATTTTATTTTTCTCCTAAAATTGGGAGAATTTGAATGTATATAATGAAATATATATATGCAGTAACATACCAAATAAGTATAAGGAAAAATAAAAATAATTAGTAAAGACTGGAGAAGCACTGTCACCTCAACAAAGTAAGCAATGGGACTGAAAAAAATCGCAAAATTCCCGATTTACCGACAAATCATTTATTTCCGTCGATGCAAGTGAATACTTATATACTATAATATTTTGATGTGAATCGTAATTATATTACGGAGAAACAAAAAAAATTTGAACCCCGTATCTTTTATATTTCATATCGATATTCCCATTATTAGAGTCGAGTTGTAGTAAATACATCACCGGTAGGGAATAGTTAATAAAACAGTACAGTTAGCCTTAAAGCCCTATATTTATCCTTTTAGATTGTATTGATTTGATAGCTTGATTATTGCATTTTTACTAATATATTTGTGTTTCTTTGTTTCAGATGGTTGAACTGCAAAATAGTGATAGTTAATGAATTTCGAACTCCCTTGAAAATTTAATCGGCTGTATAAATAAAGTGTGTATTCAATCGGTTTATAAAATAAAAATCAATTAACGAGTTGTGATGATAGATCAATGATTCATGGTATAGCTATGAACTGTATACTGATGAGAACGTAAAAGCGGATATTTGTGATGATTCTTGAGACTTTCTGAAGAAATGCTGTATTATTATTGTTAAATTTTAGTTTTTTTTTTCGTTTGTTGGAAATTCAACGCCTTCAAAATGAATAACACACTCAATGATACCGTGATATATTGCGATCAATCCACCGCCGACTTCCATGAATGGTACGTCCAAATACACGGCTATGTCAGCTTGCTGGTCTGTGTATTTGGATCTGTCGCCAATACTCTCAACATTGCTGTGCTTACCAGAAGAGAAATGGTGTCTCCGACTAATGCCATATTAACAGGATTAGCCGTTGCAGATCTTCTTGTAATGTTGGAGTACATCCCTTACGCCTTTCATATGCACTGGCCACACGACTCCCGATCCTACCGAGACCGCTACAACTACCATTGGGCCTGCTTTATCTATTTCCATTCAATCTTCACCCAAATTCTGCATACGGTTTCGATTTTCTTGACTGTTGCATTGGCAGTGTGGCGCTATTTAGCAATCGCCCATCCTGTGTTGAATAGAAGATGGTGCAATATGCGCGTAACAGCCGCCACCATAACCGTGGTTTATCTCATTTGTCCCATAATATGCCTACCGATATTGTTCACCATAACAATAGTGGCTCAAACGAAAACATTGACAGCCGATGGTCAACCAGTCCGTGACTCGATGAACATGACGATGTTGGATCCACCCCCGCAAAATACGACCATTTACTCCGTGTCAATGAGTGGGTCTGCGACATTGTTAAATGCAGTATATTGGATTTATAGTGTACTGATCAAGTTGATTCCGTGCATACTTCTTACAATTTTGAGTTCTCAATTAATACTAGTGCTGGTCGAGACTAAAAAGAGACGACAGCAACTGATGGCTCCTAATCGAGAAGTCTCTGAAAATAAAAATAACAAGGCTCGTCGTCGTGCTGAACGCCAAACAGATCGCACGACGAGGATGCTACTCGCAGTCCTGTTTCTTTTTCTGCTCACCGAATTTCCTCAAGGGATTATGGGCTTGCTTACAGCCTTTCTAGGAGAAAACTTCTTCTATCAATGCTATTCCAAATTGGGTATGTATAATATTTTGTATTGTTAATAGTCTGAGAATCGATATAGCGAACTTTGTTTTTACATATATATGTATTTTTTTTTGTATAAAAATTGCAAAAAAATTCTTTGAAAAATTTACATATTAGGTCCTCCCAAAAGAAATCCATTAATTTAGCGTATTCACATTTGAGTTCAGTTTATGTTCAGATATAAGAAAGGAAAAATATCAGTATTGTTTCCTGTGTTATGACAAAAAATGGATCGTATACGATAATATAAAATACAATGGCTTTCTAAGAAACAAGTTCGGATGTTCAAACCCTGTTTGGTGGAATATGACTGAAGCTATTTACTAAGAACTTATTTAACCAGGAAAAACGATACTGCGGAAGTTTACTATAGAGGATTATATATGCTCAATTAAAAATTTTAAAAGTATTTATTAAAAAGCAAAAAATAAAAACGTAGATGAAGTTTAAAATCATTTGGTTTCATCAAGTCGAAATTATCTTTTTTTAAGAAAATAACAGAAAAATGCAGGATACATAAGAGTTAGTTGGAAATAATGAAGACGGTGGTATTTTATGTTAATTTGTTCAAAAAAAAAAATAAAACAATTCAGAAGGAAAAAATAATGGATTTCTTTTAGGAAACCCTAATACACTTAAACCTTTTTTTTTTGCAGTAAATGCGTTCCGCGGAAAATAGTACAAAAAATTCGAATAAGAAAAGCTATGACTTACATAAAAAAAAAGTGAATATGCGTTTTATGAGTTTTAAAAACCGCACATTTTGAAACAGTTATAAAAATATACTCAAAATCGAACAAAAAATTAACATTTTAAGGGTGTCTAGAATTATTAATATAATTTTAAGGATATCCAGAAGAAATAGGTCAATGTCATCATTATTTTTTGTAGATTTTCTCATTCTAACAATATAATACTTAGCCATTTAAAAATGTATTTTTTTTAAATAGTAAAAAGTATAAATTTGAACATAAATCTGGTAGGAACAAAAGAAGGTTTTATTAAAAATATTAGTACACAATTTTAAGGAAATCAGTTCATTGTAACTTGAGATATGATGTCAACCGTGTTGAAAAAAAGTAGTTTCGAGGAAACGCGTTTAAAGATTTCATTCTGGTAGGACCGGTTCAGTTGCCTCGTCATTAAAATAGCTATAACTCTGTAAGTAATTGGAGCTTTAGAGTTCAAAATTCTAGACTACCCCATAATACACTCGAACCTCTTTTTTATGCGATTTCGAAGTTATGTGGTCTTTTTTAATCATTTTTTATTTTATTTTATAAAGAATACGTATCGAGATATTTTGGATAAAACGTCACTAAAATAGCTATTACTCCGTAAATAGTTGGAATTTTGGAAATTCCTTTGGAGAATATATTTTTAAAAGTCGAAACATTGGAAAAATGCAAAAAAAATGAAATCAATTTTTACAAAAATGTAAACCAGAATGAAGGACGAGGTCGTAATTCAGCGACAGCAGGTGCAATATGATTTATATAGTCCCTTATTATAATTTTTTTCCAAATTTCGGTTAGTGTTGATGATTTATTTTCTATTTTATCCAAAATATCTTTATACGTATTCTTTTTGAATTTAAAAAAACGCATAACTTTGAAATCGCACAAAAAGAGGTTTGAGTGTATATGAAAAAATACATTAAATTTTAAATTTAAAAAAAAAAAACACCAAATTACTCACTTGTGCTGTCGATCTAATGCTTGTACGAAATTCTGCAGACAAAAATTTAAAAAAAGAATGTAAAGTAAAAGAAGGTTACTATATGCATATTGTAACCATATGGTCACGCTCCCTTTCATTTTTATCACATTAAGAATTAGTTTATTCATTCAATTTCGTCATAATTTTTATTTTCAGTCTCTAAAATACCGAAGATTTAATCTTATTTATGTCAATAAGTACATACACACATATATATTAAATATTTATGTAAATTTCAAATCATTTAAAAATATACGGCATGTCACTGACCAGAGAAATAGTACGAGGTTGATGATCTATTATTTTTATTGTGATATTCATGCATATTCTCAGAAGGCTATGCTTTAAACTAAATCTCTTAAAATATTTTGAGGCTTATCAAATATTATCTTTGCAATCTAGATCGCTGTTTGCATTAAATATGAGTTCTATTTTCGATGCCATTAGGCGAAAAAACCCATTGAAGTCGAGGGAACCTCTCTAAGCTGCGGTCTCTTAAATTCATATTTTAAGTCTCGTACGAAACACAATTAAACTAATATATAGATGGAATACAGAATTTTGAATAATTTATTTTTATGATACATTATGATTTTACGTAATCTTATGTTGTGTTTTGGAAAAGGACTGACTTTTGAGGACTCTTACACTAAATTTGAAAAAGTTGCGAAAGAGCTCTTTGATCTATTCATCCAGGCGGCCTGCTGGGTAAGCATTTACAAATAAGATCAATGATATACAGATACCGGTAGACATGATATAAATGATATACCTGTAGACACCATAGATGTTACCCTATTCCATAAATGGATTATCATATTGCAATGAACTGCTCGTGGCTGGACTATACTGATAATGACATTGTATTGTTGGTATTAATTATGATGCCTCCATTTAAAAATTTAATTCTATGAAATAAACGGCAAGATATGTGCCCCAGCAATAGTTTTTTTTTATTGTAAAATGAACAATTTGTGCCAAAAATGCCTTTCAATTCGCATGAAAAATTGAGGGCCGAAACTCTATACGATACATCATTTATCTATCTGATAACATTACGAACGACCCAAATAATATATAGGAGCATCAGAAAGTTTTTTGCTTCGATTTACAAAAATATTACAGGCGATAAATATATTTTCCCCCAATAGACTAATTAATGCCTTTTGACGAAGTAGAAAACATATTATAATTACTACAAAAATGTAGGCTCTCAATAAAGGCGAAATGATTAGCTGATAACTAACGACACTGTTTGTCGAGCTTTATGTTTGTTAAAGGGTCGTTAATCACTTTTGTATTTCAATATTTTTTGCTCAACTTTATATTGATCATATAGCAAAATGATCACATACCAAAAAAATACAAGCATTAGTTTTATACACGGAATTACATCATGATTATTTTAAAACAATTTTCATATTGGAAAATCGAATTTAATTTGCTGAATAAATCGATGACGGTGTACTCTTATTTGCAATGCAAAAAATGAATCTGGCGTACTAAAGGGTAATCAATCTCTCATGCTCAGTTAACTTTGACATAAGCCATTTTTTAGGCAAACTTTGTGGTTTGTCGCTATGGAAAATAATATTTTCAACTAAAAGATATAATTCTTACGATACTAAATTTGGCAAAAATTATATATATTATCTCATCAATAAGCTAATAACGCGGCAATTTAGTATATTATTTCAATGTAATATGCATTTAGATAGAATAATCTAAGATAAGAAGGAGGTTATAATTTTTTTAAATTGATTTTTGATATTTGATAAATTTTAAAAATGCGCGAGAATCAAGCTTCTTGGTTAGAAGTAAAACTTCTTAACTTCCAGAAAAGGTTGATTTTATGCTTTGGTTATTTCCATTTGTCAGCGGAAATTGTTATCTAAAAGATGAAACTTTGTATGTGTAATATATAATAAAATGGGCACATATTGGTTTAGCGGTTGCTTTATACACACGTCAGAGGCGGCGCAGCGCATGCGCATAGCGTATTTTTGATGTATGTGACGGAAACAGAGAAACTAAAAACAATTCTTCCTCTCTTCCTTATCAACTGCCGTTTGTAAATTCACTTTTCGTGACGTTCAAGCCAATTTGCCTTACCGCCTATAAAAAACAACTTCAACAATTGCGTAAACAAAGCATATTGATGAACTTAATGTATAGACATTATAAATTCAGCTTAATATATGCAAAAACCTCCAGATTAGGTGTCACCCCATTTAAAATGCAATAGCTTTATCGTATATGTACTCCACCCTTTTAAATTTTCATCCAACGCGTCTCTAATTGATGGTCTTAAATTCAACGAACACAAGTAAATATTTTGATTTCAAAAATGCTTTTAAGACAAAATATATTTTTATATTGATAAAAGGACTTCAATTAATCCTATAAAAAATTGAAACATTAATAATCTTGTTGTTAAAAAAAGTATTTATATTTATTTATGTACAAGGAGAATTTATATAGAAAATTAATTCAATCAAACGTAATGACAATGATGCCTAAATAAGGTCTTCAAGGCACTTAGGTTAATAAGTGCCTAGATTCTGACATTTTAACCCCTCTTTCGGTTGGCCATGATAAAAACCTGCATATCATTATCATACAAAGGGCCAATAAAGCATGAAAGACATTCCATCGTTTATTTATGTTTTCATCATATGCCTGCCTTAAACCTTTCTTGTAATTTGATGAGGAAGGTTTTCTGTCTCTATTGCCAATAATTTAATATTATGTATTACACGAAACCCTACAATTTCCATCCGAGATTCTTCTATTACAATTTCAAATCGATGAACCCGACATACGTAAATCAATTTCACTCAGAGACAGCGATTAACTACGAACGAGAAGTTCTTCACGTCGCTTCATGACATACTACTTATGTGTTTTAAGCTTAAAATAACAATTTTAATTAACTAGTTATTACATACGTTTAGTACGTTTGTTTGGATTTAATCGATCTTTTACTTCTCCCAATGGCAGGCAAAAGGATGGCTGTCTTCCTCGCTGTCTTTTCCTGACAATATCCAGTCCATTCCTTCGACGAAAGGGACTCTTAGAAGAATGAAACGAAAACGTACTAGATCCTTTTTATAATAATTAATCCATACACGTAGCGAAAACTATGAGGCGCGACGCTTTCATATCGAGACAGAGTTTTACATGGAAACTTCTTTCAAATCAATTCCACCAGACTCCCGTAGACTATTCAAACAGGCGGCTTATTTTGCGATCAACCCAGACAGTTCCCTATTGAACCCATTTTCATAAGACTCGAGGATCAACTTTTCGATGGTAGCCAGATGTTTTCTTCCCTTAGCCTTAGTGGAGTGGCTCTTCACTTTGTAGACAACCGATCGCTGTCAGCCAACGCACCACATCTGTCTGACTCCACGTTGCATATTATCTTCTCACTCAGCTATTTTGTAATGGATTTTTAATAATTATTATTCCGCGTCCATGAGCCCGATAGGAGGTTCGATATATCGAAAAGGGATATAATCTGAAATTTTGATTTATCAAATAATTATCAAACGATTAAACCGTTTGAGTGTTACGCTAAATTCATAAATTATAACCAAAAATGTGACCCCAAAAAGATGACAAACCATAACAAGCAAATTTGACAACACGCAAAATAAAAAATCTTTATAAACTGATTTCATTTACTTTTTAGAAATTTTCGTATATGAAGTTAAAATACACGAAATAAAATATATATAGACATATCGCAGAATACACCATCTGGTTGAGAAACAATTTTTGATTAGTTTAACGTCTATATATCGCCACGCTGCACTTTAGTCGAAATTTTCTCTCAAAGCTATAACGCTATTATGCGCTGAAACGGTTAAATCTAGTTACTCCTCGTGATTAGATATAAGATTTGTTTGTACGATCCTTTTTAATATTCAGGCTGTCGTCTATAAATAACAAGGGAGATGAGATTATTAACCAAATTGGCATTTGACATGTTGACTCTTTAAACACGTCCCTGGGGATGCCTTCATCTCACTAATGATATTTTATCGTAATTTTATATTCGTAATATTATTTCATGCAAAACTATTTAAAAAAAACACCGATTTAAATAAGTTTGAAAGTTATTAATGACAGTGATTATATGCATAGACTAAACGTTGAGTTAGAAAGATTAGCCTTGTTCGGTTAACTTTTCCTTCACCATGATGTATTTACTACAACTTAACTCTAATAATGAGAATATCGATATGAAATATAATATATATATCTGTAAGGCAACACGAACTAGAATTTAAAGCAGTAGTGATAAATCAGATTTTCAACCAAATACATCTCCTCTAGTTCAAATCCAAATATATTTTTTTCTCTTGATAAAAAAATCAGTGTGACCTAAAATTCCACCTACCCAGAGAAACCTATTTTTAAAAAGAATTAGTATTAAAATGTACTTTTTTTCGAATAAGAACTTCTAAGCAACATAAAGAATGGGTATTGTGTTAGAATGAAATTATTATGGATTAAATATATCAATAGCAGACTTAATTTACGTCTCATTTAACATAAATAATTAATTCCTTTGACATGGTTAATGGGAATTAATTACAATAATTTGATTAATCTATGGATCAATCTAGTTCAAATGCCAATGTAAATCAAATATGTGTACGCAAGTTCTACTAAGCATAATTTGCAGACAAAGCAGCTAAATCCAAAGACTCTGGAACAAATTTATTTGGATGTCTAAAACCGCAATAATTGAAGTCGAATTAGAGTGATTTGGGTTTTAGAGGTTTGTTGAGACGGTGATTGACAAAATTTGAATGTAATCACCACGAGGATTGCTCTACAACAAAAGACATTCCAATTTACATCCTATTTGAATGCGTCATTAACATGACCTAGACGAAATTCGCTCTAAGTCCTTAGTTATTTTAATGAAATCGATTCTATCAGTTCATTCGACTTGAAGTCTATTAGAGGTTTGAAACACGGTTTTAATGTATTTAATCTTCTCAGTTAGATGCGTGACTTGAATAAGATTCATTGGACCAAGGGCTCAAATATTTCCGATCGGACAATGCCTTTGAACTATGGAGAAAACTAGTTTTTTTTTCTTATTCTATCTATTTTATTGATTGCATTAATTCAACATTATTATCATATTAACAGTCTGAATAAGACTGGATCTAACATGTTCTGATAGTAAACAACCTTTTCAGTGGTTTTTATTTACGATTTTATTAATGCTTAATTTAGAAAATATCTTACTAAAATACCAATTTCCCTTCTGCATTTGATTTGTCCAAATTTTAGTTTAAAAATCATCCAGAACTCAAACTCCAGATACACTGCAAATCGAGATTTTTATTATAAGCTATATAAAATATAATTAAATATGCCAGACATATTAAAATACGCCCCCACTAAAATAGACAATTAGTTGCAGATTCGGATGGATTCTCCCAACACATGCATGTATCATAATATTAATATGTTTCAGGGTTTTATATGGCATACATATGTGTAATCCATATATTTACATTATAAATAAAATTAAAATGGAAGCTGCCTATGAATGTCGTATCTTTTATCCAAATCTTAGAGTAACTTTAGCAAAATTTTAATTCCTTACAGCAGTGATCGTTCGTTTAGTCGCTTAAAATCCGCTTCTTTAATGTTATTCAAGAAGACGTGCTTATCTGCGTAGAGATACGACATATCCGCTTTAAAGTCAGATTATTGAAAATCCTTATGGCTGGATAAAAACACATTTATTTCAGATATCCGCACATTTGGTGGCTAAAAGCTTAATCCCGAATGTACGTTCTTATACATATTTTTATTTTTGTAAATCCACATTTTTTATGATCCTGTACGGAATACGTGTCGCCTTAAAACATCACGTGCCGGTTGAACCAGGGTTGTAATAAAAAAATATACTTTATGTATTAAATCTTCTGGCTATCAGTGAGTCAAATATTACTTTGTTCTGTGAGCGAAGATTGAGAACAATCGTTCTTGGTAGTTTTTTTTTTTAATATAATACAATGTAATTTAAGTTTCTTAACATGATGGACCCACTGCTATAAATTTTATCAAATGTATGTCTGTCTGTTTTTTTATACAATCGTACGCCTTATGGCTAATTTAAACGAATTATATGAATACAGGCAAATTTAAGAATTTATGTTCATAATATGAGCAACCCTCTCTTTCAACATTATGTTTATGTCCAAATGCAGTTTATCTTCTAAGAAATACTTTGTATATTTTATCAAATGGGAAATTTATTTTTATATGCAATCTTAAAGGTCACGGAAGCAGCTTTTTGCAATACAAATATGGATCATTTTAATAATGTAATTTGTCATTATTCTTTATCTAATTTCAAGTATACCCATTATCACAAACTCTTTGAAAATCCCTGATATTCAGTATAGAATAACAATACAGAAAGCATTCTATTTTACATGTACAGCTCACGAGAGCTCATGAATAAAAGTTCTGTGATTGATCCATGAAGGGTCCTTTAGTTCGCTCTATATCCACTCAATCTACCTTCGTACCCTTTTGGAATCATCCTGCCTTGATAATTACAAAGATTGCCAACCATTTCAAATCTATTTTTATGACCATCTCCCTGAAACACTGCTGGAAAATTACACCCTTGTCCTAATCACACCACATGAAGATCGTATAAAAAATAGCTTATTTTTAAAAAAATGCAACCTACAAAAGCTTCCAAATTATCGTCAAATATTAATAGAACTTAGCCCGAGTGAATTTCACCGAAATTTAATCATTTATGCGACGTCGAAACGCCGCGAAGCCAATAATGGTTCGCGGTACAGGACCAAAATGTGTTCGGGCCTCGGTACTGTAGAGGGTATAATTAATGCTCTCAAAGCTCTTCAACAATAAACTTGCGGCTTAGAGAAACTAAATAGCCTTCTTGATGAGCTATTATATGATGGCATGTATAAACAAAAGTATAAGATGTTTGCTGACGTGATGGCTGATGGTTTCTACTGCCTCTGGAGAAGATGGCGCAAAGAAGTTTAATAAAAACAAACAGCACGGTTTCAGTAAGAATATCTGCGATGCACATAAAATATTTTTCATGTTTGAAATATATATTGAATGTACACTATAATTTATCTGCTTACTTATTATGCAGGCGAATTGAATGCAGCGTTAAATAAAGCTGTCATTGATTTGCTAAATATTCATATATGACAATTTTTTAATAGATTTTGGATTCAGACTTGAAAAATTATATCTTTGCGCAAAGCAATGCACCTCGTGAAATTTAAAAGAAAAGTTTTAAGAATTTGTTTACAATTCTCCAGGATCAAATTGTAGTTGCCAAAGCTATGAGGAATCAGAAAGTCATAGATACATGACTTTCTGATTCCTCATGGCCACTACCATACTTTGTCAAACTTTAAAAAATATTTTTATGTTCAATGAAGATCACTTAATCAACATTTTATATTTAATATTTTTTGCATAAAAAAATGCTAAAAAATCGATCTCTTTTAGGCTCAACAAGATAGAAACGTCCCTTAATCATATTTTAATGCAATAATATCGAGTGTTTAACTAATTATTGGAATGTGGTGCTTGATCTGCAAACTAGTCATTTAGTTGGTACGGGCGATGGCAGCTTATCTATTTCTCTTCACAAAAAATAATTATTCCTAAATTGATATCATAAAAATATATATAACGCTAATAAATATCTAACCGATTGTATTGCGTCCATTTCAACGCCGATCGATTGTAAAATTTTACCAATCGTCTACTAAGTCTTTTTAGTGTCCCTAAACAAATAAAAAAGTTATGCCAAGGCTTTATTTCTTAAATTCTTCTTTTGAATAACTCTTTTTAGGAGAAAGCCCGCCTGAAATGGAAAAAAAAACTCATGAAAACAATTCGAAACGTCATACCGTGCGCCACGTTGAAAGATTTCAATTACGCTAGAATAAATGTAAGAACAAGGTGACAAGAAAGAATTCTTTCTGATACGTTCCGCTACAGATTGTTTAGAGGTAACAGAAAAATAACCATTTTCATCGTTCGCAAACAAGTATCTTTACTCCTTTTTATAGTTGCATTTTAAAGCAGTAAGATTAAATTTTGTCATTTAATATTGATATCCATTCTCTTGAGTCCAAACAATAGATTTATATATAAGTCCCATATGACACATTTGTTGAATTCTTTAAAAAAAACTTCTATCTAAAAAAAGTATATTCATTGAATCAAAAGTATCAATGATGATCAAAAGCGTTATATATTAAGCAAGATCTTGGTTTTTATGTTCTATGTATTTTTAGAAAAAGCATGTTATTTTCGATTGTTTCATTTTATGTATTGATATAGGCATACAAGTATTGATTGTGTACGCAATTTGTTATGCGAGATGTTTAGCGAATGCACCATGTTGGCGCATATTGGTCTGGTGGTTGCTAAAGTAAATAGAGCATAATAATCGACGGTTTGTTATGTATTTGTTAAGCATGTGGTCTTCGGTGGACTATGCCGTAAGGCGGATCGATACAAACGTCACCATTTCAATTCATATCTAGATCAATTCGTTTGGCAATAATAGCAACATATCAAAAACGTATTCGCGTCTCAAAAGATTTAACTCCAATTTTTTAGTCATGATGATATTTTTCTTTTATGTTCTTACAAGTATATAAAGGATAATTTATTTTAAGAGGTTTTATGCAAGCCTACACAATTTCTCCTCGAACTTTTTCTTCTATTCAATTAACGTTTCTTCAAACTTTCCAACCAGCTTCTATTTGCCAAAAATAAAAATTAGAATGATCGTTGTTCTTTAAATGATGATTGACTGATACTATTTAGATACTAATAATTTTTCGGCGATATTTGTTTATTGATGATTATATCCAATGGTATATGTAATATCTTTATAAGTATTTATTTCATTGCCTATAACTTAACTCAAAGTAATATAATAGATAAATTCCCGGTATGTAATATAAAAAAATAAGGTGGATATTAATATTATGAATTTAATTCTTAGATAGTGTATGAAATATTTTATCACGACACCAAAAGTCGGTCAGGATAATTGTCGAATATGATTACATCGAACATGGGCAATTTGGCTGTCAAAAAAATATATGGTTTTCAGAGTCGTGCGTACATTAGGCATTGGACTAAATTTACATACTTTTGTACTTGTGAATTGTAGTAAGCCTTAAATATTTATTTAATGTGGTTAAATCGTCGAACGCCAACCAGATTTATAGCATGCTCACTGAGCGAAATATGTAAATTAAGATTCTTAACAAAATTGATGCGCCTCTCGATATCAATTCCTTGGATTACTACTTCGTATTTTCAGCAAGCGAAATGTGTAAAAAATATTTTAATAATGCGTGGAATGGAATTATTTTGAGTGATTTATGTGGGTTGCTTCATATTTTCAAAATATCTTGCTACATTTGGCTCTGCCAACTTTTTGGCTATGTCGCAGAAGACTAAAGTTAAGGCTCTGAAGAAATTTAACATCTTTATGTTTATATTAAAATGCGCTTAGATATGATATATGGCCCCTACAGGATAAATTCAGCACAAAGGTGCGGTGTTTTAAATTGAAAAATATAAAATAAACTATGGATATACCGTCATAGTCAAAGCTTTGGACCATCTCTTGAATTTTATCATAAGGCTTGACTGAGAATTAATCTCAAATAATTGATTTTATTTATTGAATCCGTCATTAAATCCGGCTTTTACAATACATATATGCTTTTGATAATATCAGCAAAACTTATATAGAATTTCATGTATTCAAATAGCTTTTATAAAGTTTTCAATTTATTCAACACTCTGTGACCTATATTAAAGTTTGCAGACTTGATTAAAAAAGTACGATTAAGTAGAAAAGAAACACTTCTTGGTCACTTCTTTATTCTAAAAGCGTCTTAGAATTTTGTTAAGGAAGTTGCATAAGATAATCTGTAGAAATTTAAATTCTATGATGGGCGTTTAATTTTTGAAGCCTATTTGGGTGGCATTTCAACACATTCTAACAATATAATTTACTTACATACATACCAAATTTACTTTCATAGCCAATAAATACATAATTTTTCAACATAATCGACACTGTCCATCTGCAAACAATCTTTTATCTGAAATTTTTGAAGAATGTTTAGGCTGAGCATCGAGTCAAGAATTCACAACTATTTCCACTTCTCTTTCAAAGGTGAATATTCATCTCAAAGGAATCTCAAATATTATCCTAAAAAGAACCAAAATGGCGAAAATTCGATTCAAATGCCTTAATTTATGCTCTTTTATGAATTGTTTCAAAATCTACGAACTGCCAACTTGCATTTAAGTATTTCCATTGGCTTATTATCTTTTTTCTAAGAAATTTTATAATGGATTTT
This sequence comes from Stenopsyche tienmushanensis, assembly GCA_008973525.1. Classification (NCBI taxonomy): domain Eukaryota; kingdom Metazoa; phylum Arthropoda; class Insecta; order Trichoptera; family Stenopsychidae; genus Stenopsyche; species Stenopsyche tienmushanensis. The sequence goes on along the minus strand of WACJ01000275.1, from coordinate 2,800,065 downwards.
TGCTCTCTCATTTTTTATAAAATCTTCACATACACACAATCATTTTTATATTTATAATGAAATAAAATTTTAAATGTTTGTTAACATATCAAAACTCTTTCAAGTCTCAAAAGCAAATTCAACACGTATTTTTTAAGGAACGCATTGATGATTTAAAAGCAATCCTCTTCATAACTTAGTAGTCCTTCAATATGACGTTTCGTATATAGCCAAATCGATGATTATCATTCTTATAAATGATGATTTTCCATTGAAAATTGACTTCAATAAATCACCATAATTCGATACGATCGATTATATAAAATAAATAAGCACATCTTAAACCGATCAAACACTATAATTTAATCAAGTATGTTTTAGCTTTAACGTTTTCTTATTATGATGGTTATCCATCGGAATAAGAAATTACTTATTTCCCGTATTTGATCAAACCAACTCGTAAAAGTCCACATTTTGCTCTTCAGCCATTTACGCCGCAAATGTCCACTATTTTTCCTGAACCCCTTAACCCATTCCTTTTTATGTCGGCGAAATAGCGAATGGCGTATTTTCAACATATATTTGGGATCCGACCTAATGGAGTAGGGACTTAAATTGTACATCGATATTGCATTGAAAGGGCAAGATGTTTCATTCTGTATATCAAAAACTACAGAAAGTCGACTGTCTTATTTTTGGTATCTCAATATTGAAATACAACTTGTATTCAATTTACAAAAAAAAAATGCGCGAAATATACAGAATTTGTGTCTTGTGAGTCTTGAAAAATTTGTCTGAATTTTGATTTTATTATAAATTTATATGCTAAATTTTTCAATTCAAATCCATTTCGCTTCGAAATTGCACGCATAGTTCCCAGAAAATAGGATATACTAGGATTTTTGAATAAATCAGCAATGATGACTGTCTTTATGGTCCTGATTTTGAATTCAAGCAAAATAAGTTTTATCGTATTGTCGTAGATGCGACTTTATATGAAAAATTTCGACAAGAGAGTCAAATAAATTTTGAACATGTCCTTTGTATATCCAATTGCTATTTCTTATTCAATGTCTACGTACATACAGTAAAGATATTTTATTTTTTCCAATTTACATTATTTATGATGAATTTTGGGATAACTGATTTTTTGTGGTTAAACCGGGTGTGCTTATCACCCACTTATATACATAAATATTAAATTGAATTATCTTTTATATAGGGATGCTAGATTTCTATCTTAAAATCCATGATCGATAGTGATCATATATAACGTTTATAAATCAAGTATTATCAAAATATTTTACAGAAATTATAGCCTATCTACATTTTAATATAAACGTAAAATAACGAAGTATTTGTTCCTGATTCAAAATTATATTTAAAGGATTTACGCCGCTAAGTATTCCTTAATTTAATTAAGTTGGAATAATTTCAGTCACGGACATTGTGGTACTAAACCTCAAGAGGGTTATTAAAAATAATTTAGAAATACTTATACGATTTTTGTTATTCAATTTTCTGTATAAAATCAAACTAAATTTGCATTACAATGTTTAAGTAAGTCCTTCTAATATATTATCATAGTATGTGTAAAATATGTATGCTTAGTAAAAATGAGCTGTGAATTACTTGGTAAATATGAATTTATTTTGGCTCAATTTGGAAGCTTTTGATTGCTTTATTCCTATCAAAATGACTTGCAGCTATCAGCCAAAAGAAGTTGAAATTCATTTTCCCGGAATCAATTGAAGAGCGCTCGTATAGCTACATTATATCAACGTCTAGTTGTTAGTGTGTCGTTTATAATTTAAACCGAAATCACTCCCATAACATAAGAGTTTCTCAGACAAATTACTTTGTCATTAATCACAGTACGCTGTGAGGACGTTGATTTATTGCAACGTCATAGATTGAAATTAATGATGATGGCAAATAAACAATGGCCACACTAGTGAGACGGGAGTACACTCCAACAATGATAGAAATTCAATCATATACGGTAATTGAAAAGGATCCCAGAGGCCAATTTCCTGCGTCAGGATAGGAAATAGAACCAATTTGACGAGCAAGAAAATATAATAAAAGTTTGTCGCTCGTCGCCATTTTATGCGGTCTCGATTTCGATCATTGTCTTCATGGAATGGAAGAATGCGTTCAATTCAACGTGTCAATTGCTCACCCATTAACACTATTTTTATGCAATGTATACTATACGAAACAATATGCTAAAATAGATAATAAGATGTCGATGGATCGAAATCTTCAAACATGTTATATTTTATGTTAACACGCTATCTGCAGGAAGTTTGGTGGTTATCATCGAAAAAATATCGTATATAGGATCCGATAAAGGTGGTTGATCTTTATCAAGCTATTGTCTTTTTCGTACAACATTATTTTTACTCACCCATTTTTTACGTATCACTCCAGAGAGAAGACTTGTGTCAATAGTGATTTATTAACTTTCCCCAATTTTTCCAAGTGTCGGTAAATCGTTAATTGTGACGTATTTAGCTTCCTTGACAATTTCTTTGATTATTGATTATTCTTATTTCCCAATAACACCTTTAAAATGTCTTCATCAACCCGCCCTTGGTTCATCTTTCAGGGCCTTATTAAAATGCACTTTTTGATTTTGAATTTTATGGCTAAAAAAAAGTATTATAACATAAGGTATGATGTCGAAAAACTAATAGGACTCATACCTATCTAATGATACCCTATACTCATTAATACAGATGACTTGTCAAGGCTAAAACCAAATAATTTTAACGGCTTAATTCATCGGCAACTATTTATGACTCAACCTAATATATAAAAAAAATTGATTGTTCAGTTTTTTGATCAGATCTTGATTTAAAAACATTTATTGATAACATTGTAATAAAGAGTCCGATATATAATATTTAACAACACACAATTGTAGCTACAAAAACCGCTGATAAGAGTGTTCATTTTTGATTAGGCGTTTGGTTATTGCATTGTTTGAAAGCCATAGGAAGCATTTTAATCTAACTAATAATATGAATGCAAATTTGCCAATTTAATCAGTTTGAGAAAAAATATGTTTTGTGGTGAAAAATTAATTTATTAATGATCCGATTGTATGTCAAACTTTTTTCCGATAATCTTACTGATATTCAATTGACTGAGTTTTAATAAAAAACGACTTAAAATACTACAATATTACGTTAAAATTGAGTTTATATAAGATCATTTATTCCATAAAGTCCACCATAAAAACCACTATCATCGTAATTCCATCGCAATAAAATATATTTTCTCAATAAAAGTTTACAATGTTACAACTGTTATTCATGAGCTAAACTATTTAAAATATAAGAAAATGATTATATGTAAAGAGATATTAATAGAATTAATTTGCAAAAGCATTGTATGTTTTTACTTCGTATTTGAGTAAAGAAAAAATATAGCAATTATTCAGAGCAGTGAGTAATCATAGCAAAACTTACTCAAAAGTTGCACTTCATTCCAAGTTTTAGATCAGATCATAAAAAAGTGATTATCTATACATTCAAAATTTTGATTTTTAAAGCTACGCAGAACTGTTAAAATTCGTTTGCTAATTTTTGTTTCAGTTGGTCAGTTTACATAGTGTAAATCAGGAAAATTACTGTCTACTAGGCATTCAACATTGCGAACATTAATTACAATTTTCGGAACTTGAATAATTGTACATATAGGCATTAAATTAAAATCTACAAAGCTATTTTTTTTCTATAAGTAGTTTATATTAATTATTGTTAAATAAACCTTATCTACATTCGATATAAATTGGCTAGGGTTTCGGTAGATGTGACCAAAAATGTAGTACGGGAATTTGTTTGAAGTATTGCAACATTTAAAGCATGACAATATTAAGTATTTATTTTTATTACAGTTGCAATATCCAAAGAACAAAATGACGATAAACTATCAAAATCAAGTAAGCATGGAAACGGTTAACAACTGTATTTACGTCTTATTTTTATCCATTAAAACAAATCAACATGGAATGCTTACTGGAAAATATATGCTCTTCCAGATAAAAATAGAGTGGATGCAATAATAGATCTTACTAAGTCTATAGGAAGAGAAAAGGAAGCAATTGATTAAGCAAATTCACAATACAAAAATACAGAAGGAATGGATAAAATTGTAAAAATTTTAGCCTAAAAAGTATAAATAAATGTCTAGATAGCCGATAGTAGTTATATTTTTAAGTGAATATCCTTTCACTGAAAGAATCACAAAATTAAAAAATCTTCACAAATACTTAAATTTATACAATAACATTTTTGAAGAACTCATAGACTTCAAAATAATTCAAAAAGCTTAAGTTCTATTCGATCATGTTATACGAGGATTATTTGTGTGTAAAAAGTTCAAGTCACCGTCAAGGTTTTTCTTATTTGAATATTTCTAGATAAATATTCCAAATAGCTATACTTTATGTGTATAATTGAAGCGAAGTTTGCGAGTACTTCAATTGCGACCCTTATTATGAACGTCAATAAAAGATGTTTATTTCTAAAGATAGACGCATAATAAGATCCATATAGATGATGAAATCTAATTTAATTTAGATTTATTCAATTTATCAGGTCTGTTTGAGGGCTGTTCTTCGGCTCTTTTTCAACATCTGTATAAATAAATGTGGAAGTTGATCAATTCACATTGAATTGATCAAAATTTTATCCACTATTTGTTTTATATTATTAAGAATATGAGGGGATACATACAGATTTTATTTTGTTATATGTATAAATTTTCATGAATAGCCCCGTTCGCAAAGTTAATGTTAATGAAGATGAACTGCTGTTACAAACTTCTAAAGGATCATTGTTTACTCCTTCCTGAAATTGTTTTTGTTTACGCTTAAAATGTTGGCTTTTCGTTTTCTCCCGTTTGTTCCTCTGGGACAAATGTAAGCCAACTTTCAAGTCCTCATCGGTTATCTAATCGATTTGAAATGGTAGCAAATCTTGCTCACTCGTGTCATATAATCCTTCATAACATACTGCGGTTGACAGCTCCGTCAATTTGATGGTATTTTCTGAACATCATTCTTATTTTTTGTCCACATATAAATGAAAACGTTAAGCCATATAATTTTGGATTGATTAATAAAAAAACGGGTAAAAATTTTCGATCGATTTCGCTATTATGTTCCCTCTTCTAAACAAATCGTGCTCGTAATATCAGCTCTGTTGCATGATTGAGATGTGTAAAATATAATAAATCGACCATGTTATTACAGTTTAAATTATATAGAAATTAATTACAACATGAATGTTGCAATTTACCGGTAAATTTAACTTGTAGTGCGATACATTTGAGAATGAAAGACCATTGCATTGAGTTCTAAGAATTAAATTCTGTTACAAATTTACACATCACATTATAAGTTCATAGAATGACGAAGGAAACGACATTTATTTATAATATACAACAAAATAAATCAACGGATATATTCATCAACGTAGTCTCTTTCAAGAGTGATACATTATTTTTTAACGCTGCTCCAACTTCCAAAACTTTTTGTAGAAGACTTTGACTTCAAAATAGGCTTCAGTTTCGGCAATCACTTCTTCGTTCTATCATATCTAAATATCCCATCCTGGAGTATTATTTTTAAGGTTTGCAGATAAGTAGTAGTCGCACGGAGACAGATCCGAAGAATACGGTGGATGGGGAAGAAATTTAACGTGTAATTCACGCAAATTTGGTTGGTGAAAGAGCACACTTTCTTCGTCATTTGGGGTCGTTTTTTCATTTTTTTTTCTGTCAAACCGAATAATATTCACTTTACACAGTTCTTACTTTACCTAAACCTTACCAGCTTACATTTGCGTTTTTGGTCGTTTTGGGTGGCTTTTATCGGTCCATTCAGCTGACTGTCGATTTGATTTTGGCAGATCGAGTCAGAAAGTAGTTGCAGCGAAATAGCTACATGTTTCACATCAAAAACAATTAATGAAAACATAGAATTGGCTATTAAAATAGATTTCTTTGAATAGAAAATGATCCTATAATGGAAAGAAGATTAAAATTCAAGAGAGAATTACAACAGATTTTTGAACCTTATTATGAAATACGAAAAGATTTATACGCTAAGAGCAGACAATCGCTTATTACCAAAATTTTAAAGGCTAAAACCAGAAATACTTCAGAGTTCTCTGATGGTGGAAATCCACAACAGATCTCAAAAAAAAAGAATAAAACATATAGAACTATAAATGATAGCGATGATGAATGAATCATATATAATATTTAATGTTTTTTTTCCAATTAATTTCGTAAATGAATATGTTTATTTAAAATATAGAGTAGATACTTATATAAACTATCTTCGATATTCGAAACCTCGTATAACACGGATTTGTATTAAACGACTGCTTTTGCCAAATCATATAACCGTGTTATACGAGGCTCTAGTGTAATTAATTTGGCGCTCTGAATAGATGATTTCATATCAAAACTATTTAGGTTATTATTAATGAATTAATAGTTCTATTTCAGAGCATAAAAATGTGCTTTGTATTTCAAATACAATCATTTTTACGACTTCTTGTCCCCAAAAGTTTGGCGATAAAAGAAGCCTTTCTTACAAATAATTCTAAACCGAGCATGATTTAATGAATTGAAACGCCCCTAAATAGGCGCTAACTGTTCGAACTTTGAAAATGAATAATAAAAGCCATTGCCTACGAAGAAAGTTACCGAAGTCATATCACTTTGATAGCGTTATTATGTAATTTGGCGAGGTGTTCTTCAAAAGGGGTCGACATTTTCAAAGGCTTCGCTAATAAGTCCAAAGTTCAATCTCTAGGAGTCAAAAAGAAATAATTTATTCTGTCCTGTGCAGAGATCGGGTTCCTATTTGTTTCGCCGTTGGAAAATAATAGCTTTTTTCAAATTGCTTGCGTTTATATAACTCCCGATAAAGGTTACATACAACGCGTGTTCTTGAAACATGATCACCATAAAGGCTAATTTATACCGATCCAATTTATCATCTCTTTTGTCTTCTCTGAAGAAATAATTCAATTTGTATTGTACTTCAATTGCAGCTGTTCAACGATCGCTTCTTCTACAAATGTTTGCTTAAGACGACGACAGAAGTCAGATCGCGTTTTAAAATAAAGACTGGAATCGTCGCAGCATCCGAATGAATTGCTTGCAGAAACTCTTTTCTCGCTTTTAACAATTTATTAACAAAGAAACGACGAAGAAAAAATAAATTCAAAGCAAAATATTACACCGAGAAAACGAATTAATTTCGAGTGGAGTAATTATGTTTGAGATTTTCGGCTGCTGAAGATTAAAACCGGAATATATTTAATAATAAGTCCTAAAATGATAATCGTTATCAATTTACCACGAATATTAAATTTTCGTATGAAAAATACTTCAAAACCTCATCGGAGCTATTGTTAATATTAAAAATGTTCCATGTATATCAAAATCATTTTCAATTTAAATGGCGGATATATTATTACAGTGGGAAATAAAAGCATCAAATTGGCCATATCTTTTTGATGTTAAATCGGTTTTTTTAATTTTGAGTTTAATGAAAAATTGTAATATCTTTGATTCTTAACAATGTGAATATTAAGGGATGCACGCATGCATGATACATGCAGTCTATAGGCGTGGTTAAGCCACATCTAATTAATAATGTTATAGTATCAGTTATGTCTGCAATTTGGAGTACCATTGATCATAGACCACTCAGTACAATTACACGGCGATCAATACTTTATATTAGGTTGGGGAATAAGTTCGTAGCGTTTTTATCAAAAACTTTTATTCAAACAAAAATCAATAGTATTAACAATAAATAAATTAATACTGTATTCGCCATTGCTGTTTACTGCCTCCTTCCACCTCTCGACCGATTTGTTGATGCCGTTCTGCCAAAAATAGTCCGGTCTCGTATCGAAGAATTTGTTGAGCCAATTTTTAAGATCGTCTTTATTTTTAAAGGTAACGCCTCTCAAATGGAGCCTGGCGTTGTCGTGAAGGAGTATGATTTGGCCTTGTAGATGGGATCTTTTCAGTTGAATAGCCTCTTTCAAGCGGTGTATCTGAGCCTTGTAAAGCTCCTTATTGACTGTGGCATTTATTTCGAGCATTTCCCAATGCACCATGCCCTCCCAATCCCACCAAATGCAGATAATGGCCTTCTTTGGATGGAGGTCAGGCTTGACTTTCGGCTTTGGCGCATTTCCTGGAGCCACTCATTCCTCTCTTTGCTTCATTTTCATTTAAAGGTACCGTTTCTCGGTACAAAAAGCTCGTGAAGCACCTAGGCACCCAATTTTTCGGCAAATCCCATTGAATGAAGATCATTGAGAATCGTTTTATGATCGCAATTCATATTTTTGGCCAATTCACGACTTGTTTGGCGACCGTCCTCCTTTAAGACGCTATTCGTCGCATTCAGAAGGTCTTCCGCCATGGGGCGTATCGTCAACATCAAAATCGCCATTTTTGAACTTTGCAAACCTTTTCCGTGCTGTAAACTTACCTATGACACCTTATACGTTGCAAATTTCTCGGCCTGCTTCGGCAGCTTTTTGACGTTGATGAAAAGCGAAGAAGAGTAGTCGAAAATGTTGCTTTTTACCTCCTGAACTTTCAATTTTTAAGACTCAAAGGTAATAAAAAAAATATCACAAATATGAATAACACAGGTTTGTAGAACAGAAAAAGCTCTATCGAATGAATATTATACACTTTGTCAAAGAGCAAAAAAAATGTTGTAAATCAAAAAAATATATAAAAACGCTACGAACTTATTCCCCAACCTAATATTAGAGAGTTTATAAGATATAAATTGTATTTTGTAGAAAGTGTTTTCAAGTTATTTCTTGGAATTAGAAGTGGGGTTATTATATAAGAAAATAAAAATTATAAAAATGATCATGAACAAATTATTAACAAAAATTTACTATACATAAAAAGAAAACTACTGCAGAGTTAGGGGCTATTATGAAGTGACTACCACCGGATTTCTTTATATGAGGACGTGCCCTTTTCCGTGGTTCACACGGTCATCAGATCTGACACCACTGAATTTGTCTGGATACATGCAAAATAATTAATTTACATGACAGAGGTGCTCACATAAGAAATCCTAATTGAAAATTTTGGCCTTGGCCCTGCAAAAATGAAAGAAGAAATGCTACTTGAGACAGCTACGGTTGAAATTAAAAAAGGTGTAGTATGTGCATACGAAACCGAGGTGGCAAATTTGAACAAATTTTGTTAATAAATTTAATAAAAACATCTTAAACATAAAATTTTTTTCTTAACAGTGACCCTGGTTAACTGGTAACTTTTCGTTAAACAAAAAAGCCCCGGCTGCTTTAGGATTCAACATCAATTTCGAGGACGTATATATACGTCCTAATCAATTTACGTTCACGTTCCGCCCAATTAACAGGTTAAGTTCTTTTCCTAATATTGAGCTTCCTTCAATTGAAGAATTTTAACACATTCCCGTCGGGCTACGCATACGTGCGTCTTTCGGGTACTATCTATCATTGGCTTTAAAAAAAGGGTCTACCACGATAAATATTTCATATTCTGATAACAGATACTTCCACACACAGCTCACATAATAATTTAGTTAAATTTGACTCTGCTCTTACTTCATTTTTGTTTGCCAGACGTAATAAATTTATTTTACGGTGTACATAAGTGGGCCTATCCTTCGAGATATCAGTGGTTCACAATTACTTTCGGTAATAAAATTAAAAAAAACTGAAATATAATAAAACTTTTTTATCAATGTACAAGTACTATGTACTTCAAGGCATAGATTTAATTGTTATATTCGTACGCACACCATAGTTTAAAAACCACTTAAATTTTAGCAAATACGCCTCGCGTTGAGCGAAAGACGTTGAATAACCAGGGGAAAATGTGTTAATTTAAATATCTACACAATAAAATATATTTTTTATCTTGTCGAAGATTATTTTAACCTCAAAGAAGTGTGTTACCTGTATGCTTATCTAGTATTTTTTTAATATCCTCGTCATCTACGTCATTAAATTATTAATTTGACATAAATATTGATTTTAAAAACTATATAAAATAGTTTAAAATCGATTGAAGCTCCCTATATAAATCCTAATATATTCAAAATACCTGTTTGTTTCCGAGTTAATTGCTGAAAATATTCAATTAAGGCAACTTCCAGCATAAAATCCGATAAAACAGTGTCTAGTTATAACTAGCTTTATGAGCTTTATCTTAATAATATATGACCTCATAAACGTATTTAAATTTATTACGGCGGTGACATCACCCAAATATTACTAAACTTGCTTATTACCTTTTACGATGCTATAAAATATTAAATTACGTTTTATAAATTGATCATTGGGGTAGGAACAGGGTTAAAGTTTACGTTTACATGTTTTCTCTGGGCTACAGATAGAAATGTTATATATCGTCGATCATTATGTTGAATTATAAACTATTGATAAAACGTGTTTGTTCGATAGCTTTTCCTGCTTTTTTTCATCCATTTTTCGGGCCAGAACCTTTGTTCCTTGAAAAAGCATTCCTTTCTATATGCAAAATAAAGCTAAACATAATACATTACGTTCTCGTATTCAGGGAAGCAAAATTTTCACCCAAATAACCTCCACGTTTCAGGCGAGCACCTGAAAGGCAATGAGATGGATTTAACCCATTTCGGTCGAACTTTTCTCGTTTCAACTACTCATTTTTCGACAAAAAAAATGGTATAAAAGAAGAAGAACAATAAACGAAAGCCTAATTTAACACAAATGTATTATGTTTTTGGCTTCGAACAAATCTGTATCTTTTTATTTGTTCTGGACCCAAACCTTATAGTTTAATTTAGACATAACAACGTTTTCTTCAACCACAATATACTGAATATCTTTACATATATAAAAAATAAATTCATGAATTATTCCGTAGAGGAAACAGATTAAATGTGTATAATAATAAATAATGTATTAAAAGCTTTCTGGCGTGAATATCCAATATTTGAATAAATTGTCTCCTTTTATGATCTCTCTTCAACTTTAACTTACAAAATATATAGAATTAAACCAGCTAATATAAAAATATGTAAAATATACACAAATTGTGTCAATATTATTATATAAAAGCCTCAAGCAATCAAACTACTTGAGAACGGTAGCGGATTGTTATATCAAAACGCATGGCTACGAGTACATGAATTTATATTTTAATTGGAGTCGCATTCGTGTATAAATTTGCATAGATTTATAGTTTCCTTCCTGTTAATTGGTTTTTAATATTTAAAAATTCTGAGAAAAAATATCAATACGAAAATACAAATATTTACTCAATAAATTCGCGCAAAAAGAGTTTATTGCATGATGAAATTTGCGTGAATTTGAAATCATTATGAAATAGTTCGCTGAAATAAATTTGATTACAATATTTTCAACACGTTCGATTAATGTCATTCAAATTTGGGTCAATTATCAGTGATTTTTTTTAATCTCAATCAAACCGTTTCTAATGAGTTCGCGTTATAAGAAACAAATTTGTTTACATTTGTTGGGGATATTTCTCAAATTATGAAAAAAGTAATATTAGCAAAGAATTAATATTAATCTGGATTCATTCCAATAATGGATACTGAAAAAATCAATGTGCCTTAACAGAATTAACGGTTTTCATGCCTTTATTTTAACACATTGGAGAAAAACAAGTATGTCGAATTAAAATGAACATATTGGAATTATCTTCAAAATACATAATTTTGATGCTGTAAATTAACTTATTTTATTTTAAAAAATGTATAAATTGGTTAAAATTATTCATTGGGGGGGAACTTAAGCACCCAAGCCATTTCTTTGGCTAAGGCTGAAGACCATTAACGAAGAAATTTCACCCTTGACGCCCGTCTTTTAGATCATGCAACCTCATGCTAATCAAATAATAATATTAGTTATAGTTTGAATAATTCAAAGTAAATGTTTTTAATGTATCTTCATATTAGAAATTTACATTTATTGTCTATTAAGCTTTGTGGCTTCGGAGCTACGCCAAAATCACACAAATTCAATGATCTCTACAATTGTTAAATACGGCGGCGTTATCTCTGCGAAATATATTATTGGCTTCAAGTATAATGGATGAATACACGACGGTTTATATGCCAGTTTTCTACGAAATATCTTCGGTTTTGTTACATTTGATGGCGGTTGTGTGAAGACAAAGAGCTCCTATCGTATCGGGTCAGCCGATTTATTACCAAGACAAAAAACGTTTGAAATCGCAAATTCTTAACATTGTGAATAATTCAGGGTTTGCATGCAATAGCTTCCAGAGGAACGCCAAAACGCTACGATAAAAATAAATTGCACTATTATTTAGCATGTTTTCATACCTGTGAAGGATATGTTTTGTTTTCACGTCATACAGTACTGAGAAGACATCATTTAATATTGAAAATATTAATTTATTAATGGAAAGGCGCAGCCTTCAACACGCAACCAATAGTGGATTAAAAAAACTAATCATGGGACATTTGAACTAAAGCATTTTCCACTTTGTTTATTGTGGCTTGAATTCTATTATTTTTATTTTAAATTATAGCCATGATATGCATCTAATAATAAGGACATAACCGTTTCGTATAAAGCGCTCAGCGTTTCAAAATAAATTAATATTCAATTAAAATGACATCAAAGCCAATAAGCTAATATCTTCTCAAAAACCTCCAAGGAAAAAAGATCATCATTTCATATTTCACTTCTTCATCGTCTACAAAATACCTTTCCTTTAAATGATAGCTGATTCAGATGCTGGAAACCATATTAGTAATTTATAACTAGAGATTTTACAGATTTGTACACTGCTTCTTATAACTTATATGAACAACTTCATAAATGTATCTCGCTTTGGTAGTCACATTTTTTATTATTTCAAAAAACGATTTTTAGAGTCAAGAAAAATTATTTACAATAATGCATTATAAATTGTGTTTATATACAAATATCATATATCCGACCTTAGTACTAAAAAAGCATGAAAGCTTTCTTTAAGATTAATTATTTTTATTTACAATGTAATAAGATATTTTCTCAATATTTGCATAATTCTGTGCACTTCAGTATTAAATTGCTCCACTTTTCTTAGAAAAATAAACGAAGCACACTCAAAGGCGAAAGAGAGAAATAATATTACTGCTTGAAACTCGATAATCTTTCAAGAACACACTAGAATAATTCAAAAAGACCAACGTAAACTAATAATCGATGAAATGTACAATAACAAATATACATCTTAATACAAAATGAAAACCTTAATTTGTTCATCATTAAATATTTTATATTACATTGTAGCTCGTACATTTTTAAAGCTCCATTAATATGATCAAAAACATTCGATATAGAAGCTATTTGAAAGCTCATTTGGAATCGATATTAAAACGATAAAGGCCTTATCTGTAGCTCATCGTATAAGTTATATTAACTTAAGTTTTATAATCCTCAAGCAGATTTATCCACGTGAACTATTTTCAATCTTATTATTCAATCCAAGTGCTAAAGAATCCTGCATATATTTGCCAAATTTTAAATTGAAACTACTTTTGAGTCATTGCTATCAAGAGTGAGTCGTTTTTAATCTCTTTATTATGTAATATTAATAACACCAGTTGATGAAATTGGTAAGTTCTTGAACGCTTATTATTATGGTTTGGCATCAAATTAAAATTATAGAATAAAATAATTATCACCCCTTCTAATACACCTTTCATACAATATATAAAATTTCTGTTCAAATAATATTATCCTAATTTATTACATGATATTTTTTTACATTCAGTAATGGATATGGTACGGTACGGAATAATAAACTATATATTACTCAACATCATAAACAGCTTAATATGAAAAAAAATAATACACATAAGAGAATGGCAGTCATTTTTAATCTGTAAATTACATCTCATTTTATGCTGAAAGCTTACAAAATAAAAGGGCTCGAGGCAGGGTTTATCCTGAATAAAACGCGAAGACAAATAAATTAAACTTATATTATTTCAACGTATTCGATTATGATGGAAATTGAGGGTAATTCCGAACAAAGGGCAAATGTTCAAATAAGTCATGCATGAATTTCATATTTTAACGTAGGATCTCAACCGAGCTTGTTTTTTGGGAATGTTTTACCGAATAGCTTTGCTTTTTTGTGGTACTTTTTATAAATTTGTAACTTATTATGGTAAGGGTTTGGGCTGCTTTTAAGACTTTGTTGTGTATACAGTGTGTAAGTCTCAAAGTGTTTCGAAAACAATCATTAATTTATTCGAGTTATGAAGCCTTTGTGTCTTTAATTTTGTCAATTTTAGTTGATTTAATACCATACTGTTCGCAAAACTGGTCGTAAATGTATCCTTGAATCCTTCTTGGGCAAAAGTTATTATTTCGAATCAATTTTACAATATTTCGCTTTTAAAAGTGGGGTAAGTTTTACGTTTTCGGTACATCAACTCAATTCTAGAATAAGATCTTGTATTATTAAAATAAAAACCTAAATCTCGCGAGAACCATTATGTATTAACCTTAGATAAAACATGTTTTTCATAGATGTAAAGACTGTTTACTTCACAATTTAACTATGGAATGAAGGAGTAGTCTCTTTAACTTCAATTAAATATACCTTTATGCTTTTAACTTCTCACCAGTTTTCATATCAAACATTTTGGATATCATATTTTTTTTCATAATACACAGTAAAAAACTAAATCCTTCGACAAAATGTTTCCCCATTTCAAGTTGCATTTTTCTTCCAGTAACCCAAGGCCATAAATTCATCATCCTTATCATTTTTCAATGCACATTATAGTCAAAATATTCCTATATACTATTGCTTTAAAGCTTGATCTTAAGACTACTCGATGAAATTGGATGTTGGAACTATTTAATATCAGCTGAACTCCACGGCCTGCCAAATAAATAAAGTGGCAAAATATTAAGTTAACGATGTTACATGTCCATGATCTCCAGATTTAATCTTTTCGATTTGATGCCCGATATTTGATCCTTTATGAAATTCGTTTCTTTCCCTTAAACTTCTCTCTGGAACCTCTCGAAACCAATCGTGTAGCAACATCAAGATTCATATTTTGCCATGAACACCAATTTCAATTTTGCCACGTTCTACCACCAATCCAATTAATAGCAAGAGGGCATCTTCTTGTCTAACTTTCATCTTCATCTTAAAAGGTTCCGACATATTGCTGTTGGAGCTTACCCAGTCGATGCTTTCATAAGCCCTACAGAAACATGTAATGAAAATTTACTTCGTATTTTCACATTTTTCCGACAATAATCTTATAATATTATTTTATAACTATATTATAACTTCTTTTTAATGTGCCATATTCATTATCGAAAATATTGAAATTATGGGAAAAGGTTGAATCTACTGCAGAAGAATACATTGTATCGATGAAATTAATTAATAATTTTTTTGTTTAAATTTAACTCTTTCCTTTTGATAAAACGACATTCTTAACTGGACAATCTATTATCTCAGTATAATCTGACTATAAAAGAGTAAGTGTCAAAAAATCGATCACTTTTCGTTGTCATACAACAAAGAGGATTGATTAAATAAACGACTTCAGAATACATACACTTGTACTAATTCCACTACTCCGCGAAATTTTCAAACAGTAAGAAAAATATATTACAACTCCCATTTTCGAAGACAAACAGGGTGAAATTGAAGAAAATGCGAATAAAAAATTGTGCTAACCGTATTTTTCGACGCACATCATATATTTTCCCGAATGAGCTCCAAATAAAAATGAGCGTTAATAACAGTTAAGAGATGTAGTTGACATAGATGACGGCTGTTACGGATAACTGTGCCTCTTCCATCAAAAGGGCACCGTAAGGAGGAAACTTAATTATAAAAAAGGGTTTATGAATTTATATAACGAGCTTCTATCTCAAATACGCCGGTGTAGATTTTATATTTTTGATGTATAAAAAATATTTGACGGGGCTCTCATGTAACTCTGGTAACTTCGAATAAGGTTTTATTCTTTGGTTTTTTTTTTCGCGCTTGACAGAAATTGGTTTCGTTGCCATCAAATACGAAGTATATCGTCAGCATACGAGCTCAGTGAAAATTGGTACTTGTACGAAAGCTTTTTGAATTAAATGAATGTATATTTTTGATCAAACTCTATCTGTTTATAATTAATAAATACATGTTCAATCGACTTGGAACTTTAAACAATATTTTCAAAATTTAAGATTTACACATTCCATGAAATTAACAATTATGCTTGATTACATTATTCGGAGCAGCGAGAGGCCATAAGATACAAATACTTGAACAGGTCATGATATGCTGTTATCCAAAGTCATATTTTTAGTTTGAATTGTGTTGAAGCCCAAACAAATAAATTTATTTCTACTAGCTTCAACACCACTTTTTTCGTAAACCATAAAATATTGTATTACAACATAAATTTATTCAATATAAATATTTTAATCCATTATCTGAAAATTACATAAAAAAATATTAAAACTAATAATTCCATGAAAAACATTGTTTTTCATGGAATTATTGGAAGGATTTATTTTATTGTGTTGAAATCCCTTGTTTCCCTCGTTTATCTTTTATGTTAAATATTTCAATGTGTATATTTTAAAGTATAAAATTGGATATTGAACAGACAGACATACATGATTTTAATTTTGTACAGCATACAGATTGAGTACATTTATCTCGATTTAATTATATTTGGATATGTGTGATTGATAAATCCTTTAATAAAATTCCCTTGAAATTTATTCGAGTGTGTTGATCTGTAGTGGGCAGCTTTCGTTAATGCATTAAGTATCTCCAGCGGCTATTCACTACAGACATCGTTTAAACAGAGGTTGACAACCGTAACTTAAAAGCTTTTGAGCTTAAATTTACAAAAGAAATCAATTAATAAAACCACAAAGGTTGTGATATGCTCACTAAACAATTTCGCCCCCAAATTATATTGAATTGTATGCCGTATCATAGGCCTTGAATCAAAACTTTGAAGGCTTGGTTAATTTTAGAGAGAAGTAATCGTTTCACATTATTTTTATCAAAGTATCTCTTTTCCAAAATCCCTTGGGAACAAATTATAATTCAGCCTTGTGGGTATTAAATATCCAAAATATATAATATTACCGCCTTGGCCTTAATAAAGTATATTTCATTTCAAATATGAACTGATCATGTTAATAAAATAATACAGTAAAAGCATCTATGCAGTTATGGAGCCCATCTGTTATTTTAATATTTAATAAGAAAAATATTCATTCGTTCAAGCGATAATAAATACTTTTCAATTTATTTATTCTTTACATAATATTTAGCAAATTAACAAAGCGACATTAATAAGTATTTCTCTTTTAATACTAACATAATTGAGATTCTTGGCTGACTTCCCATGCTATGCTTTGCTTTCGTCGCTGCGACGTTGTCCGCATTGTTTAGCTGCAGAAATTGCATCGGAAGGTCACTTGGAATACGGAGCACTCTATACCATGTACTATTTTGAAGGGCTGCGCACTTCTATATCTTTGACGGGAATTCAAATCTGATGCAATTAAAAGATTGAATTATCTACGATCCGCATAAGGCGAAGATCAGTTAGTAGATCATAAGGACGCGTTCGACTTTCAAACTTCAACTCTAAATCTAACTGTATTCTAACAGATTCTAACAGATGACTTTCTGTTCTTGTCCCACTTGTCTGCCTGGGATGGAGCTTCAACAACAAATTATACGTCCAAATTTATATCACTAAAGTATTTACGACGAAACATTTGGTCCACACAATAACACATATACATCGAAGTTCATATAATGTGCTTTTCAAAAAAATATTTATATAATTAAATTTGTTGCCCTGGATGTAATAACAAATAAGAAAAAAACAATACATAAAATCAACATTTTCATAAAATCAATGCTTTCCATCAAGTATAATATATTAGGTTGGGGAATAAGTTCGTAGCGTTTTTATCAAAAAAAATTATTTAAACAAAAAGCAATAGTATAGCAATAAATTTATTAATTATTTATTTGCTGTTGCTGTTTACTACTTTCTCTCACCTCTCGACCAATTTGTTGATGCCGTTCTGCCAAAAATCGTCCGGTCTTATATCGAAGAATTTGTTGAGTCAGTTTTTAAATTTGTCTTCATTGTTGAAGGTAACGTCTCTCATATGGTTCGACAGGGAGCGGAAAAAATGGTAATCCGTCAGTGCAAGGTCTGGAGAATACGACGGATGCTAAAAGACCTCCCATTCGAGCTTTTGGACTGCGGTTTTGACGACTTGTGCAATATGGGGCCTGGCGTTATCGTAAAGGAGTATGATTTGGCCTTGTAGATGGGATCTTTTCAGTTGAATAGCCTCTTTCACGCAGTGTAGCTGAGCTTTGTAAAGCTCCTTATTGAATGCACCATGCCCTCACAGTCCCATCAAACGCAGATCATGGCCTTCTTTGGATGGAGGTCAGATGGAAGTTAACTCTCTTTGGCGCATCTCCTGGAGCCAACCATTCCTCTCTTTGCTTCATGTTCATGTATAGGCACCATTTCCGTGCTGTAGACTCACCTATGGCATCTTCTCCGTATACGTTGCAAATGTCCCGGGATTCTTCAGGAGCTTTTTGACCTCGATGAAAAGCGAAGAAGAGTAGGCGTCGAAAATGTTGCTTTTTAACTCCTGGATATTCCATTTTTAAGACTCAAAGGTAATACAAATTAAATCATTCAAAAAGATGATTAATACACAGATTTGCAGAGCAAGAAGATCTCTATCTAATGAATACTATACACTTTATCAAAAAAGCAAAAAAATGTTGTAAAACAAAAAAAATATATAAAAACGCTACGAACTTATTCCCCAGCCTAATAATTATCTTAAAAACTCTATTTTTTAGCCAATTCAAATCTTTATTTATTTTCGCACTTTTTATGTCGACTATTCTTCCCGGACTTTCGTATTATGTATGGAGAATCGCTTTATAAGATGATCAAACCATCCTTTATTAGCATAAAATCTTAGATTGATCGTTGTTCTTCAGATGACAATTGATCGATAATTTCTATCTAGACTCTTCGCGGACCCCCTGTTTAAGGTTTTAGCAAAACACAACTATCTCAAGCGTGTAATGCAATGACCGAGTGTATATCAAACTTCTATTATATTATGAACTCTGAAACAAAGTCAAATATTTATATCTTCTCGTACACCAGGTGCTGATGTAACTTCTTCATATGCTAATGGGAATAACTCTTCATCATATCTCTGAGAGAATTTAACAAAGTTTGTTACTTTAACTGAAATGATAAACGCAAAAATTATATTATAACTTTAGATTATATAAAGAAGAAACTTCCCTCTTCTGCCATTACGTGACGAGATTAATAACAACCTTTAACATGTTTATACACTACGAGTTTTGAACAATTTGTCACTGTTGAAATGCATGGTTCTTCCTATTGAAAGCTTCATATTAATATTTCATTAAAATAATGCTGATGGAAGTTTAGTCGTTAAACGTGTATCTAATTATTTATGACACTATTGAGAAAAGAGCAATTACATGAAAGCCATGTATCATCCTTAGAATTAATATTTTATTACATGGCGATGCTTGATATTATCCAATACGTATATTAAAATTATTTGTATTTGCAACAAGAGCAAGCGCGAGCTACTATTTTATGAGCAAATACAATAGAATTTTAATAACCTGAAATTCTTGATATCAAGAAATTTCTCTCGAATGATTCAGATTCTCAATAATTTCATATTTGATACCAAGATATTCTTTTAAATCGTATTTCATCGCCAAGATCACTTTCAATGGCAATGATTGTCTTTGGATGGCGATCAAATAAAATAATTCTGATTCTAACTTCAATTAGACCCCGCCCTTACCTTTCGACCGACCCTTGTAGATCGTAACGACCGATCACAAGATTTATTATTGCGGAAACTTTCTTCTTTCAATTGTCTTTTAAAAGGATTCCGTGAGAATGAAACCGCAATTAGATATTAATCAATGTAAACGAACCATGGTTTAAAATATGGCTGAGAAAATTCAGCATCACGAGTTTAATTCGACCAAGACTGCAATCAGAAGGGCGATAATTTTTCGCCCTTATCGATAAACTTGTTCGATGCTAATTCCATTAAAATTATCCCCGACCCCGTAATGATTTTTTCATGTCAAAATTTTCCACACTTAAATTGTTCCTGTATGATCCATCCATTTTAATGATATTAAATTACTTGGACCCAAATTTCAAGCGGGATAAATCCTAATGGTAAGCCTGATTGATCGGCTTTTTTTCAATTTCGTGCGATAAAACTAACTTAATTAAAATAAATTAATCTCCCAGCTTTCCACCCCAATCCTTATTTAATTGAATATTATTTAAATCGTTTATGGATAAATTTTATATCTATTTATTCATCTTGATATCTTCTCTTTTTCTTATATATGTTTGAAAATGGCGATAGATGAGGGTTGAATGGCAAAACAGCTTATCGTTTCTAAATTAAACTGCCTTAGGGAGTTAATGGAAGTCCTTTTTACATAAAAAAAAGTTAAAGCTACGAAAAAATATATCAATCTTTAAATTAGAATAGTCGAACTAAATTTATAAATTAAATTAAATGTTTTTTATACACATTTTTACAAAAATTCACTATTTCACTAATACATCATAAGCAGTATTTTGTTGTGTAGGTCCAAGGGCAGGGCTATGCTATCACTAATATTGTGATATTTAAATGTTGACAAAAATGAATTTCATCGAAATGTTCATTTAATTATCATCATCAATAAATCATAAATTTTAAATGAGACTTCAACTTCTTGACTTTTTATATATTTTTTTAAATAATCAAAAATATTATATTAAAGTTGCATATTAAATAAGCCGATGATGATCAATTAAAGTCAAAAAAAATTGATACGAAAAGACCCAAAGGCATATGGTAAATAGGTGTTTTGTTTATAATTTAACGCTATAAATGCCATGCGCATATATTTGTGTGTTTCATCAATTAAAATTGAAGCGCAAAAACACGTTAAACTTTATTTTTACTTATACGCATTTATTTTATACGTATATCACCAATATTACATTGAACTGAAATATTATTAAAATAAAAAGTATCGACTAAATCAAAACTTGCACATAAAAATCAGTTTTTGAGTCAAGATGTCAGCTTAAAATTTACAAAATTTGCTATACTATGTATGAACGTGCTTGGACATATTGTATGGACATCATTGAAAGGATTTGGCTTGAGAATTTAAGCCGATAAATTAAATAATAAGCGCATTATTACTTTAAGCGCATTACTCGTAATTATGCCAAAATCTAAGTACATGTGAGTTTTGGTTATTTATCGATATCCCTCGGGATCCCTCGAGATCCCTCGAAAGTCTTCAGTTATCCGTTTCCTAATAAACAAATACCATAAACGACGATCGTAATTTAAAGTTTTTTCTTTGAGATTTCTCCAAGTTCGAAAGGCATCTCCTTATGGTTGCGGCGATAAAATTTTCTTTATCGCTTTGCAAAGAATCACATTTGCCTTTAGCGATTCGGCTTCTCGATTTCTTTGAATCCGCCACAAAAAGGTTTCATATTGTAATATCTTCTAGGGGTACTCGTAAAAAGGAAATGTGAGTGCATCTATTTTCTCTTTTATAGCTACGAGGATGTAACAAAAGTCACTACCTACTTTGTTCATACTCGGAATGAAAAAGATATATCGTGTGAAGTATTTATATTCGTTTCCATAAAGTTTTACGCTTGATAAAAGTAGGATTCGTTCGGTTTTATGCTCAATAGGTTCTGACAAGAACTTTTTTAATTATTTAAAACAAGGACATTATATTGTATCACTATCTAAAAGCATTTGATAAGCTTGTTCTCGACATTTTTTCTATGGATGGTGTTCAGAATCCTGAATGATTTAAATTTTAAACACATTAAATGAGAACCATTTGCGTATCTTTCTAGTACATTTAAGATTAATAATAGCAGTTTCATTAGCATCAAAAGAAGAGCCATCGCAAAAAAATACTGCAGAAAAATAATGTAGAATATATTTGTTCAAAGCAAAATATTAACAAGGAGATTTTTAAAATAATTCATTAGATCACAAAATAAGTTCATTATACAAGAATCAAAGTTAATTATGGATAACCGTTAACAGATGACAATACATCCTAAATATTCCAAGCTATCTGAATATGGACAGTAAGAGGTCATTGGATTGAGTTCAATTTCTGCTTAAGATTGTATATACTCTTTATCGAAAATATGCGATCTAGATACGATATTTCACTGAACAAATCAGACTTTTATATTATGGTTCTTCATAGCATTTCACGTAGATACGAATATTAAATAAATAATAATATTAGATGGGAGAAAGTTTATGAATAAGTTACGAATACTATTTTTAGGTGACTTTTAGCAATCCCTTTTATGGAACCATTTTGACATGGTTTTGACATAGCCAGACACATCTCCTGTAAGATTTGAACTCAAGGTGATTGAGTTACGAATCCAACAGCTTAACCGCGGAACTACTTATAGTTACATAATGATAAAATGATTTTTTTTATTGATATTGCAAATTATTCACTCATATATAATCCTGTTCGACTCATTGATCAATCCAATTTAACATGGAACTTTAATAAGATGGATCCTTTGAATAACTCACTACGCCAATACACAGTCAATTGTTGAGTTGATATACGGAAAATTGTTATGATATTATTGGGTGAGAGGCAAAGTCGGTTCATTATATAATATTTAGCTTAATATCACGCTACATATTGTAATTGCATCGGGTTAATAATCGATTTGGCACTCAGTTTCATATTATATTTCAAATGCTTTTGTGGATGGACGTGAGCGTTGATAAAGCCATTTAAATATAACATTCATATTGCGACTAATTTGACAAGTTAATATTTGTTATAAACTTAATCCAAGAACTCCCTTATCAACATAAATCTAATATCAGTTTCAATGGGAACATTCACGAATGTTACTAATTAGATTGGTGCTTTCAAAGAGGATTATTGTATTCTTACGGATCTTTAGATGGGGTGTGTTATATTACCCCCTCGATATTATTTACTAATTAGTAAGCTTTTATCTCATGATCAGGTTAGTGTGTTTCGAATTTCACAAGTGTCCGATGTTGTACTATTTATTAGAGTACAGCAAGGCCTTTATGGTTGCCACCCTTATCGATAACATGAGTCAACAAGTGCTTTTAATAAAATTGGTATAGTCTTGTATGCTTGTGTATAAAATTCAATTAAGTTACAGCAGCCCCAATGTAATGTTTATATTATAGCTTCAATGAAAGGGTAAAATTCGCAATATTCAAAAAGTAAAAAAGTATTTAATTACCCAAACAAAAATGAGAATACAAAATGCAAACACGACTTAACATATATGTGCAGCAAAATTATGTACGATGAGTGAATTATAAAATCTCATTTAAGCTAATATTTAAATTACAGATGAATATACGGGAATAATCAGTATTTAATTAAAGAGGGTGCTGTTTCTCGACGGACATCCAAAAAGGGGATGCCTGAGGGAGGAATGAAATGCCTTTATAAGTTTTCAAATTAAATAAAAAGCTCTTAAATTTGTATATCAATGTTAAAGAGTCAAATTATTATTAATTTTATATTTATTGTTGAATAGCAAACTCTGCTAAGAAATAATTTTTCTAAAATAAATTTGCATAAGACTCATTAAATTTATAGAATTTAACCTTGGAAAAAACTTTTTATTAAAAAGCTTATTTATGGGGTAGTTTCCAAGGACAAAATACACAAAAAATAATGGCTTCGCTAGAAAATATTTTTGCTTATTATTTATTTATGAAATTGAGTCCCTTGGCTATCATCACAATAAAATATATTGCCGAGAGAGTGGATATTAGCTTTTAAATTTTTTGAGCGTTTTATTTTTATTACGATAATAAATCATGAGTAAAAACCGGGGGTTAATTTAGTATAGTGACAAAAATGTCATATAAAAATTGGATTATATTTGGTAAAATGATTTTATTTGTATTAAATAGTCGGATGTTTTTTTGTGTTGAAAGTAATCTAGAAACCAATTAAAAAAGAACCAATTCAATTTTAAAAAGCTTTAGCAAATCCGCAAATGAACTGTAGATTGATTGAACGACCGGATTAAATACTACGTGATCTAAATCGTTCAAATTTTCCTAAAATGATTTTTATTAAGCACGTGGAAAATAATTCTTTGGCATAGGCTACACATTAGCATATAATCTGCCATTATAAGGACCATTCCGAATCGAATTAGTTTGAGAACGTTAATCTCATTTACGATATTAATTCTATGAGGGGTTGGTTTTGAGAGGCCAAGAAATTTATTCACGAAATGATTTCAGCGAATCATTACGTTCTCTAATTATGTAGGCTGTTCTTGAAATTACTTCAAGACTGACATAATGTTATTTTTATTCAAATATTTTAAATGTTGCGGTGCTTTTTGACGATAGTGTAGCAATTTAAATCTAAATAATATTTATTATAATAACTTTTGTGTGATCTATTTTTAATTACTGAGAATCAAGCCATGAACTGTGCAGATCCATGCAATTATATGAACACTCGCTGCTCCATTATCCATATGATATAAAATATATTTTTTTTTTCATATTTTGAATACTTGAGCTCTTAAAAGCACTTAAATTTGCTATTCTGATTTAAAACAGGTAATCTTAGCTTGATTTGGACTATGTATTTAAGAAAATCGATGATATCTCCCAATTCCATATTTTCAATTTGATAGCATATTTTCATTAACTGTTAAAAATTAGTATAGTAAAATATTGGGTTTCAATGTTAAATATAGAAGCTATTAACTAGAAATAAACATTGGCTATGGATGATACTCAATCGAAATAGCTGAAAAGCAATCAATCAACTCTGATCAAAGAAGATCAGAAGTAATGGAGATGACTTTGATATCGATAACTGAGTGTGGCATCGACTTTCAGAAAGAATGATTGAATGCGTTGATGACCAATTTATAAAATTTAACAAGTTTTTAAACAGTTTTAATAAATCTGATCATATTTTGGTCATATTGAGTCAAAGATCATACTCTAAAATGATAATGTTAGAATACGTTTTACTTCATCCAACCAATCAAATACCATTTCTGTAGAATTCGAGCTTTTGTGTATAATTCTAATAATTGTAATAAAATTTTGTAAAGTCAAATGTACTGTCATTTTGAATAGTATTAAAATATTAAAGCAAACTTATAATACCAAAGCGAATCATATTAATTAATATCATATTGACCGTTAATAAAAAAGTCATTGATTTGTTATCTTCCGTCATCCATCATTGATTATATCAGTATTACGTACATGTATAATGAGTTATCTCTCCAGATTGAGTTTGTTATCTTTGGTGCGTGTTACAGCTTGATATTCTTTCAATTTTGTTTTGAATCCTGCATCCCTCAAAAGATTATCGTATAAGCTGCCCCAAAGTCGACTCTAATACTCCACTTCTTCAAATTGGAACGAAGGTGTTGTTAAACTTTGACAAGGGGATATAAAATAAGTGGTGGAAAAGTTAGGCTGTAGACAAAAATTTTGTTCGAGGGGATTACATCAAAGATAACAATGTTATTAATTATGTAACCTTAAGCGCGATTTTCATTTTTCACCGGCACATTTACATATTTTATTCATCAATTCGGGCGCTAAATTCATTCGCATCCTTAGGAGCACAATTTCATAACAACAAAGTGCCTCCTTGTTTTATTTATACGAAAATAAATTAACTCTAGAGGTGTTGATAAATTCAAATATAAATAAATAGTCTCAAAGGAGCGTCTAATCAAGGAGGTAGCATATGGCGCCTCCTGCTCCATCTGCCATAATAGAATCCAAAAATAGAAATATTGTCGTAGTCCACAGTTTACCATGTCTTTATCTGTTTGGAGTTTTATGAGCTTTTCTGGAAGCATCAAGTTAGATCAACTTGATATCCTGATGGTTGTAAGGGAATCCATCTTTTTGTTCTTCATCCCCGAGCTAAATTTTGATCTATTTACGTTTCAGACTTTATCTTAATTTTCTCATCACAAACAATATTAATTCAAATACTAAGAAAAGATAAGACAAATGTAAATTTTCAATTGTCCATAAATTAGATGAATATATTTTCGACATTTGAGATAAATAAAATTAAGCTCATCATTATTATATCAAAATCATCTTCTCAAATTTAACCTAATAAAGCTCAAAAATTAAAAATATATAGATTTCGCCAATTTTGATCTGAACTGCATTATACGAGTAATTATGCATGAAAATAACATTAAATCAATGCCTAAATTCTTTTGTGAATATTTATGAATACACAGGAAATGCCATCTTTCATCGTATGAAAGGTACATTAACATATTAATTGATTCCAATTGAAAATAGCTCCTCATCAGCGTAAGAAACTATGGAATTTCATCTCGAATGTGCGAACATTTCAGATGAAAAGGGTTGATGGGATCAATCAAGCGCAAATGAAGATTATTCGAATTTGGATATGCGCACGTAAATACATAAATGATTTAGCCCGTTCGAATTCATAAGGACAACAAAAATTTGCATACTCCTTAGAGCGCAATTTAAATAATAAATTACGCGCGAAATTTGGCTAGACTCCGCAAATGAATTTTTGAACTGTGTTGCCTTATTTTGTTTCGGCTCATGGAAAGCTCAAAGCCTAATTCTTCGACTGCACTTAGGCTGGACTTCAAAAGCACAAATTAAAATGAAAATTTAATCAAAGCCACCCAAAGACAATTTATAAAATTAAATTAATGCCACGTTATATTGTTCTTCGCTCCTGATTATTCTCCAAGTCTTTTGCGCTTCTTATTAGGCGTCCAATACGAATACCCAACAATCACAATTAAAAGGCTTCATCTGGAAAAAATGCAGGCGTCGCTCACGATGAAACCGTAAAACGTTTGCTTTTACATTTATTCAATATATTCTTGTAACATCGTTATTTTCGAGCTTAATAGGCGTAATAGTTTACGCAGAAAGGGATACGTCCGTGTATTGAAACACCCCCAACAGATTTTTGTCCATGTTGGGATAATCCAGTTATTGAAGCAAGTAAATGATGTGGCAGAAATACACCAACTAATTTTCTTCCGCGACCGAAGTGAATGTGAGTTCGACTTCTAAAGCTTCAAAGAATCCAATCTGCAAGTTTTTTTTCCAATCATCATCGAAAGGCATACGTACAAATATACAGTGCTGAAA
This sequence comes from Stenopsyche tienmushanensis, assembly GCA_008973525.1. Classification (NCBI taxonomy): domain Eukaryota; kingdom Metazoa; phylum Arthropoda; class Insecta; order Trichoptera; family Stenopsychidae; genus Stenopsyche; species Stenopsyche tienmushanensis. Next base: position 2,772,658 of record WACJ01000275.1, on the reverse strand, counting down.
CGACATACAAGTAATTTCATTCGGTTTAAATGATGTCTGAATTTTATGCAATGTTATTGTACAATGCAACCGGCCTATAAAAATATGTATTTTTTTCTTCAAACAAGCCACAGTTGAAATCTGATACATCAAATGTATGGTAGGATGATTGCATTAAAAATTGAATCCATTTATAGATAAGTTTTAAAACTCAATGTATCGGAACGAATTACTTTATTTATTATGACACATCACTCAATAAGTTCGTAGGATTTTTTTTCACTTCAAATTTTCATTTGGGTTCATTTTCAAAAAACATATCCTTCGATATTATTGACTGACGTGTTAAATACTCCCTAAAATAACTTCCTTGTTTTTATTTTTGAGATGGCTTTTAGCAATCCCTTTTATGAGACCATTACCAATCATTTTGACATGGTTTTTCATGGCGTATATATGTTTTTAAAAATGTGGTCGCCAGCTGCACCACCTATAAGATTCGAACCTAAGATTATTGAGTAACTAGTCCAACCGCTTGACCGCGAGTCTACCTACAGGTACTACTTTTTATTACAAAAATACTCCCTTAGTTAGTATACAAATATTTGTGATAGGGTCTTATAAATGATATCTTTCTGGTTGAGATGAAACCCAAATATCATGCAATAAATAATAAAAGTTCAAACATCCAAATAGATTAAATTTATATGATTTTTAAAATAACTGGTCATTTTATAAAAAGATGGAGAACTTATCACCCTAATATTAGATAAAGCGGAAAGAAATGTCATTTTTTTGGTTGCGTCTTTGCCGTCAATTTGTTTCAGGTTGCTGTCGAGTGAATACGTCAAGGTTGGTGTCATTTTGAAGCTCAGTTGTTTGTCTTATTTTTTCAAATATTTTTATATTTTTTTAGCCATAGTGAAAATGTCCAAGTCAAATTGATGAGACCCATTTACGATCTTGTTTGCTGTTTTTATTCGATTAAGGAATAAAAGCAAAAGAAGCTACCCAGAGCATCTGTGATATACATGGCAACATATTGGATATTTGAAATACCATAGATGGTTCAAAAAATTCAAAAGTGGCGACAGAGATTTGAAAAATAAACCAAAATCAGAACGACCTCCAATAATCAATGATGACGTATTCAATTCTCTGGTAGAATCTGATCCTCGAAAAACAATAAAGGAATTATCGCTAGACATCGGCTGTCCCTGGTCGACAGTAAAAAGCCATTTGAAAAGATTCGGAAAAAACATAGACAGGGAATTTGGGTACCGCACGAGCTGTCATTAACGGATAATCATTTGTTCATCGCTATTATCCAGGTATGAAACCGATCCATTTTTAAAAAGGATCATTACTGGGGACGAGAAGTGGGTCCTCTACAACAGTCTGAGAAGGAAAAACAGTGGCTTTCTTGAAATCAAGTACCTGTTTCTACCCCTCGACCGTCATTATCCTTGAAAAAGATCCTCCTTTGTGTTTGGTGGGATTTTTTGGCGTAATTCACTACGAATTATTAAAATCTGGCCAAACTGTCACAGCAGAGCTATACTTTGCACAATTTAACCCATCTAGGGTTAAAAGCGGAAATGCTCAAAAAGCGATCAGTGCTAGTTAACAACCAAAGAAGAATATTACAGCATGATAATGCAAGACCACATGCAGCAAGGGTTACGCAGAATAAAATAAGGGAGCTGGATTTGGAAGTACTGTAACATTCATCATATTCTCCTGATATTACACCTTCAGACTATCAACTTTTCAAGTCATTAGAATATTTGCTTCGCGAAAAAAAATCATTTGGATTCTTACTTTAGCCTTTAAAAATGACATTTCTTTCCGCTTTACCTAATACATTGCCGAAATAAAATAAATATGTTTATGGGTTGTCCTAATTTTCATAATGGTAAATTAGATGTGTTTTCGATCAACTGAGCATGTCCAATTTGGTTGTTAGTTGATTAAATTAGTATAAGTGTCTATAATAGTATTAAAATGAATATTTAGCAGTGTGTTTAGCTAATACTTTCATATTAGCAAAGGTGAGTCTTTAATTGAACCTAACTCGTATCAAATTAAACAGATAACAGCCCGCAAAATTTGACACGTCAATGATATCCCAGGGGATGAAGAAGTCACGCACTAGCTTCAATCCAACAGGCTACTATTGATGCAGATTGGAAAAGTGCGTGACTTGCAGCGACATATGCGTTATTGTTTCATCGTAATTTAAATCCTCAAAGGAATAAAATAAGCGGCTGTTGCTTTATTCATATTTATTTCTTTAGTAAATGTGGCATTGCATTCAGACCCTTGAAAGCTTTTACATTTGCTTTCGCTGAAAATTTAATACCAATTAAGGGCAACGAGGGAAGGAATTTTGATATTTCTAAGTTCTCTCAACACAATATGTTCACCTCTTGGTTTTCTTCTAGCCTTTAATATTATTTTCCATATGAATTTTTGCTTTTTTTATTTAGCCCATATGTGCTGTTAGGGACGGGGTAAATTTATTACTTCTCAACCGGGAGTCCGGTTTCCCTCTGGGAAACGTCCCATTTTTCCGAGATTAATCTTTAACAATTTTCTTCTGAACGAAAAAAACACGCAAACAAAACCATATGAAATTATTCATATTTTTATACACAACTTCAAAGCGGTCATATTCTAAATTCAGGCGATTCAAAAATATTTTTGCGAATGTCCTTAGTATGGAAAAAAATAACTAGAGCATTTATAAGCTGTCAAATTAAGGTTGCGAACATGAATAAGTTTGTGAGTATTTTTTGCGCTTTAATCTCATTCTATTTTGGTCACCCTCCCATAAAATATTCATTACACCCGTCTAGCGCAGTTTAACGGGAGTCTCGTGGAAATATTTACCATTTTTCCGGAGCAGTATTCAGATATTAAAGACAATAATTCCGCTGCAAATGAAGACATTTAGATGGACTAAATTAAAATAATCTATGCCAAACGAATCAAGAATATGATTAAACTTGCAATCAATGATACCAAGAACGATTTGTCTCAAAATGAAATGCGTGTATTGATAAAAACGATCAAATTCAAATGGGAATGACGAAAAAATCGATGTTCCTCTTTGACGCTTTCAACCGGCTAAAATTATAAATTTATCATGTCATGTAAAACGCCTCATTTTCAGGGCTCGCCCTATAATTTGACTTTATTTACATCAAACATGAGTAGCCTTTTATATCCAGAGGTCAGAAATAGCAATTTAAAAATGATGATGGCTTAAAAATGATACTTCATCTAATAAAATATACGCAGATATCCTATCATACCCAAATATGTATAATACAAATAGCCTCTATATAACACAATCTTCAGTAGTGTCTTGTATTTTACGCTCTATTTTTAACAACAACATATTATTTTGTTTTATTGCTTTTAGCTGAGAAATCTTTGAAAAATTCGTTGTATTTGAAGTCTGTGCCTTTTTTTAGGAAGATTCCTCGTTTAAAAAATATGACTCTAATTTTTTACCCAAATTTAAACCTTTTTTATGCTTATTAGGGTACAATGCTTAACAACCTTATCGCTCCCATCTGCATTCACTGTTATTTGGGTTATTCCAGACGCAATTTCCACAAAAATTGGCATCATCAGTCTGTTCTTCGATCAAAAATTCTTGAATATTCATGTCGTTAAAGACTTCCCCTTCTGTAGATTCGAGATAAATTCTATTTTTATTATAGCATTTATCACATCCCTTTTCCAATGGGTATTTGCCTGAATGCCGTGCTATATATATAGGATAGTTTCCCGCAAATCTCAAATTTAAAAATTCCTTGCTGTACTAATAAGTTCGTCTATATTTTGTGTTAGTTTGTAATAATTTTAATTCCACCCTTTTAAAAAACAAAGGGTACAGATTTTCAGCAAATATTTTACGATATGATTTTGATATCAAGATGTTAATTAAATTTTTCATCATCAAAATAACTAAATATACTGTCAACTTCAAAGGGTTGTCGTCATAGCAAGCGTAATGAAATTGCTTGATGAATACATTTTGCTGCGTATTAAAAAGCACCCTTAAGTTTTATATTTTTTTCTGCGCGAAGGACGAAGGAGATTCTCAGAATAGGTTTGTTTTTGTGATGCCTGGAAAAAATAGCATTCAAATAATGGCATTTTTGACAAAATTTCATAAAAAAATATAATTTTATAATAACTTCATACGATTGAATGCCTCACAAATATCTAGGAAGCGATCGAAGATGGCTATTTTTCTTTATGAAGGGCTATATACAATATGCTTCACTGTATTGATCGCCATAAGAAGGCTTCATCGTCACCGATTTGTATAACCATTTTTCTTCGGGAATTTTGATAAAAGGATGTTCATAATTTCAATCAATATACTCTATAAAATTAATTTTAAATTATTCAATAATTAGCTTATTAATATATTATAAGTTTAATAGCTATAATGCATAATTTCAAAGATTCTTTAATGGACACTTTTCTTCTTAATTTTACTTATCCATAAACTGTTGATCTTTAAAAATTGTCCATTATGCTTCAATTTATAACAATGCTTAAAATTATTTATAAGAAAATAAAATTGTGAGATAATCCATTAACGTCTTCCAACCGCAAGCAGTTTTGCTAGAAATTCCATAATATTTACTTTCAATATTGACTGGTTTTATTAATATTAAAATTGTTTACTCTCATAAATTCATATTTTCTAATCATCCATAATAGATTATCATATATAATGCAAGAATATGTGTTGAAGTCTGTTCAACTTAAAGCACAAGTAAATATAAATTTAAATAAACAGATATTAGTTGCCAATTATGAGCTTAAATGTTGATAGATTAATCACTTCCGAAAAACTACCCTCTGATTTCACACAAAGGCCAATTATTTTGGACACCATTAATTATAGTCGCTTCTGTTTCGTCGGTGGACTTTATTTATGATATTTTTAATCAGATCCAGTGTGGCCTTATGGTAGATAAATGATAAAGGCACATCCTTTTTTGTTTTTCCTGTGGAAAACCTATTTGTTTTCGGCAAAATCGTGAAAATCTGTGAATTCTGCAGTTTTCGGACCAATAGAGAAAAGCTTATGTCAGGCTTAAAAATTATTTTATTTGTATAAGAACGATCATTGTCGTAATACGATGACTATAATAATCAACCCCATTTTCCCGGGTGCGCGCATATAAAAGGTACTACCCTAAAGTTTATGAACTTTCGTTTCGCTTACATTCATGTAAATATATTATAATGGCGGTGTTTGACTGGCTGTGTTGATTTTTCGACTTATATTGGAATAGTTTTTCATCCATGTTTTATTATTTTCAGGAAAGTATATTGATGTTTCATTCTCAATTGATCTACGTGTATCCACTACTTATCATTAAATTTTCTTCATTTTACTCATGGATACTCAATCCATTGTTTGGCTTACCTCCATGCTTTAGTATCTTGAGCTTTAATCTCGACAATTGTATTTTGCTTATCTTTTTAACCCATCATCTACTTGTTCAACTGTCAGATCAGTTTGCTTCATGTCTTTCAAATATGCTGAAAAAAATAAGGTTATGCTATGAATATAGTGCAATAGGTTGTGTGAATACATTCATAAAAGTGGATAATATGCTCGAAGGACTATATAATAAATTTGTGAAAAGTTCATTTGCGCCCTAAACTTCCAATAATGATATTTATCGTAACCATATGATCACGCTTGATCATTAAAAATAGAAAAATGTTTTATTACTTTATAACAAATTACAACATTGCTAAATATTGAATATTAGCAAAATTGAGTCTTAAAATAACCCATTAATAAATTATTTTTCTCCATATTTGCCAAATTTTCTGCTCATGTGAACTAAATACATATTTTATCGGATCGATGTGATATCTTTTTTTGCTCGGGGTACTATCTCATATCGTCGAACGTCCCTCGCTCCTAAATATCCGGTTAGGCTCGCATTGAAAGAGCTCCCAGAATGTCATATCGTGCAAAATAAACATCTTCGTTTGCACAACAACCAGGTCTTTCTTTGCTGTGTATTTCAATATATAGGCCTCCTTGTAGGTCCATCGTCCACTTTTGCTATTTACCCAACCATCGATATGACGCTTAGTCCCATAATAATGTAACCACAGTATTCCCCGAGTCAATCTCGTATTTATTCGCACGTCGTAGAAAGCCAAAAATGTGATGGTGAAAGTCTTGCTAATATTTTTATATCTAATGAATTAGAAATGTTCCATTATTATGGATGGTGCTACTTTTAAATTTCCCTGCTTTTGACGTGTACGTTCGAAACAGGAAATTTTCTGTCAATAAGTTTTGTACACCTTATTTCTTTAAAGTGATCATTATTCATTTTAATGTCAGAAACTTTAATTCGATCAAGGATTTGATTTATGAACAGTTCCTGGTTATAAAAAAGTGAATACTTAGATAATTAATGAAATTGGATAGGGCCACCTATAAGTGGCTGATTTGCAATAATTCAAATATTCTCATCTTTACTTCGCCTCATTAAAATCATTCATGCCTAGCAATATTACAAATTTAGATGATAAATATGGCACAATAAAACAAGAAAATTAATACACTTTACATATTAAAATTTTAATCGTTTCATTCTGTTAATATTTCTACGAGTTCGCGCTAATAATAAAATGTAATTCATTTTTTGATAATCTAATGTTTTCCATCACTTTTTGACTCTTTTCATAGTACAAGCATAATATGAAGGAACATGCTGAAAATACTTCCAAGGCACTAGATCTTTCGCATGGACAGAAATTGCTACGTAAAAAGGAAAATTGACCTTTTCTTTATTGAGTAAAAATATTTGATCGAAAATGAAAGTAATAACAATGGAAAATTTAATATGATTTTGGTGAGATTTATGTTTGAATGAAAACATTTTAAATTCCTCGCTTTAATTAATCTACATCAACAAAAAATATCGCAATCATATCATATAACTATATTGTTTATACTTCCAATATAATATACAGTAGACTCTCGATTATCCGGGTTAATGCTGGGCAAATAATCCGAATCATCAAATTTCTACTTGGTTTCGAATATAATATATTCACATTACAAATATTTGTTTCATAATATTAATACTTATTATTTATTAAGAAAAATGCTCAAAGCTAAGTAAATATGTGGCCGTTTGTAATTAGTACTATATATATACAAGTGTATTAAAATCTGTGATTTTTGTTTGTTTTTGAGATTTATGATTAATGTAATCACTGATTTCTTCTTCACTTGTAGTATAATTCTCATATTCTTCCTCTTGAGAAATAAATATAACAATATTTGAATCGTCCATGCATACAAAACCTGGATCATTTAAATCAAGATCCTTGATATTTTCCCTATTTATGTTTTCAAAACATGTTAAATTTACCAATAATCTACATATTTCAGATATAGCATTTTATTCTCGTCAAAATGCATTAATCTGTTTCCAAGAATGAATATTCCCTCGTGATCAAACAAGTATATCTGACTTTAATTTTGATCAAGATTGGGCTATTCCATATATAGCATCCAATATTGTCACTTTTTCCAAAAAAATATTTAGTTGTTATCTTCATCAGCAAGAGTTTTTAGTAGAAAATGACGATAAAGAAGTTTCATTGATACTATAACATCTTGATTCGTGGGCTGGATCAAAGATGTCACATTAGTTAGGGGGTAATAATTTTGTAACCATAAATCCATCGCCTGTTTTCAATATGCTTTCATTCGGATGAAAAGAAGCATTGTCTAATAATAATAGGGCTTTCTCTGGCTTTATATTTTCTTTGATTTTATATTCCTTGTATAAAATATAAAAGATTACAATCGATATTTCAAAACCCCAAAAAAATAACTTCTTCCACCACTTCAGTCTTTCGCATGAAACAATATGATGTTAAGTATTAATCTGCAATGTTCACCCCGACCATATTTTTAATGTAATCTAAAACAACTACTGGCTTTTTTATTAGCTCATCTTGATTAGATTGGTATGGGGTAGTCCTTGCTATTCTTCTCATTGATTGCGAAGATGACGTATGCTTTGTGCTGAGCATTGTGATTATTATTTTGTCTCGCCAAGCTAATACTAAAGTATATTGTTTTCTGTATGCTATCTTTTGTCCCACAGCTAATCTTAAGTTTTTTTTTAATATGAAAACCCTTTCTGTAGGTCATTATTGTGCCAGTGAGAAAACATTTCCTTTTCAAAAGTTCTCCAGCAAGGGTTGGATTGGTGTAAAACCTATCCGTAAATATATGAATGCCTTTTATATCTTAGTTCGAATAAAACGTAAAAAGTATACGTACTATCAAAATAATATTGAATTATTGGACACAAATAATTTTCAAGATGTTCTTCAAATCTTAATAAGGGTCCAAAAACTAGCATATTTTGCATTGTTTGATAAATTTGCAATTAACAGAATATCTATGGAATGGATAATATAGTAATAAATATTTTGTAATATTTATAACATAATAAATATCAATATTGAAATATATATAAATGTTGTAAAGCTACATCTTATATAATTTCACCGGAAAGATTTTAACTAAATCAAGTTTACAATACCAATATCGACTTGTCGATAACAATAAAATTACTTATTAATATGTGATCATAACATTCATTTTATGATTGACGATTTTAGCTAATTATTTTGGATCTTAATCCATCGTAAATTAATCTCATTATGGCTCTAATTGCAATTATTTGCTAATCAGTCTATGAACGCATTTATACTATGTGATATTGTGATCAGCTTTATCTAATCTTTTGACAGAAAATCCGATCATCACGATCTATTTTGTATTCTTGGAATCATAATTTATTCGTTTATAAATAGAGATATTTCCGATTATTCTTGGAGCATAATATTTGTAAAAAGTCGGTATATTAACAGGAAGAGACGCTTTAAAATTTTAAATTTATGAACTTAATAATTATAAACTAAATATTTAATACAACCAACTTTTAATTTTCTAAAGCAATTTCATTGTTTATATTTCCTATTTAAAGCAAGCAATCCCCTTTTATCTTTAAAGCTTTCCACAACACATTTTTTAAAAGAACCTTTATCCCATTTGTGCTTTACAAATTGTCATAGAATATTTTGTTTCATTTGCGAAAATTGAGATGAAAAAATCTACATTTTCCCGTTCATGCGTCTTAAAATGTATTAAAAATAATATTTATTTATTATTTTTATTTAAGTATCACTCTTATATATATAACCACATTGTAGACAAGACTTCCTTATTGATAGAATATTGAATGCAAACATAGGCGCGTTCATGTTAATGGTTACTTATTAGTATCGCATGTATAATAAAATATTCCCAGAATCCATTTTATTTTTTAAGACTTACAAAAGGGCCTTAAATAAAATTTTGCTAATTTTTACTAATGGATTTATGAAAAATAACTAATGATACAATAGATCATTTTAACGTCCTTTTATGTAGACCAAGCGAACTTTTTTTAATCTTATACAATATTTGGCTGAATAGAAAGATTGTATGGTCGCAACCCTTTCGAGTCCTTTTCTTATTTTCAAAAGTAAATTTTGCATCGTAAATCAACTCAGTTTAACAGTTTGAAAACTGTGCCTTTACGTGACATGCTTTCAAAATTACACGATGTCCTTTGTAAATGCCAATGTCAAGGATTAAATTATTCTTCAATGACTTAATGGTATGGTTTTAAAATTAGAATGATTTCTGTCTAAGCAATGAGTAATTTATCTGTTTTCGATTAATTCTGCAAGGATTCAAAAAAAAAATCGTTTTTTTTACAATGATTTTTAAATACTTTGAAATTGTTTGTCCCGTTTAGAATGGTCTAAAGATCTTAATCGTCTTGTGAACAAATTTGCAGCTTTTCGTTAAGTCCTGATAATTACACTGCATTTCTGCTGTAATTGTTTGAAATGCACGAAATGTTTTTCGGGGTTAAACTGGATTAAAGGATTGAAACAGGGGCATAATTTAAAGACTGCTACTATTTTACACATTTATACACTGTGAACTATTAATTTATTACTCTTATTTAAAATTGGTTGGACTTTTTATTCTATAATCGATTTTGATAACAATGCAATAAAATCCCCAAACATATTTAAAACGAATAGGATGGGTGTTATGGAATAGGATGGGGACTGTTCGCTTTCACCGAACACAACAAAAACAAGCGACGAAACGCGTGCTACGCCTTCTTGATAACATAAAAAAATCCATTTTTAATAACATTATAAATGGTAATGAGAAATAGCTCTTTTACGATAATATACGTCGAAGAAACCACCATATAATTTGGCCTAATTTAAGCGAAACAATAGTCATTTGCTGGGGACTAAGTAAACTGATAAAAGCAACATAACACACTTAACACCGGTATTATGCATAAACAATGTGAATGGACACAAAATTAAGCTTTGGCACAAACTAAAATTGTTCTTACCTTTATGAGTCATTGTTAATATTAAAGTTTATATTATAGCTCTAAAGCTCCGACCGCAAGAAGCGGATGGATATTGGGACCCAAACTTTGGCGTATTTCACGGATACGAAATATTACACTGTTGTACCATACTCTAGATATTTAATTTCACTCAAAATGTCTTAAATTCGGATAAAACTATGCTCCATTCGTTTGATTTATACTCTTATAAAAGTTTGGTCATAAATTCTTTGGGATGCTTTCTAAAGCGTTCGATAACAATTATTTTTTCTTGAGTTGATTAAAGATGATTTCTTTCAGATATCAAATGCAAAAATATTCGCAATTTTATGCTCTTTCTAGCACATTTATTGCTAATAATAATTCTGTTGCTGACGTCAATGTTGGCTGAAAAATATGTGTTTGTTATTAATTGATTATTCAATGTTGACAATAAGAATTGTAAAGTGGATCTGGCATTGTGAACTATGTTTTCATTCTATTGAAACAGGGCATTGGTGACTTTTTTTCAAGAGTCGCCATGAATGTCTTCAATAGTATCTCAATAGGGTATTGTAATCACAATTATCATATCACCACTGTTCACAAATGGTCTAACAATCCTTCATGCAAAAGCACTATACCGTACTATTTTTCTTTTTAAACACTGGAAAAGTTTTTCAATATTAATATTTTCGATCATTTGTCTGTTCTAATAAAAAACGTAAATACTAAATCGATTAATAAAACCGTAAAAAATCGCCTATACGTGACTGAATTTGCAGTAATTTCCCAATTAAAATCTCTCAATTGTAAACATTTATAAGGTTTTAGTTATTGTATTTAAATATTATTTTTTATTTGCTTTGATGTATAATTCAATGCCAATTAAATAATGAATTTATTTCAATGGAAAGTGAGTTTTGATCCATTCCTTTTTATCTCGATTTGTAAGAACAATATTGCATGTTCTTCTTATCGTGCAATCTTTAACGGCAAATCCTTTCATTATAAAAACAGTATTTAACGAGAATAAATAAGAAATTACCCACAAAGTGATAATGAAGTGTATTAATGAATGATTACCTATTATATGTAGTTGTGGTCATCCATCAAACATAACGAGCGCATGCCCAAAACTTGGGCTGAATATTATAATACACGCTGAAAGACCACTACTAATGGATATATTCTGTCCGTGATCTGAAAATTTCTATAGAAAGCCTTTTTTTGCTATATACATCCACAATTGGTGTGAACAATTAAATTTGCGTAATTAAGGACTAGGCGATTAAAATAATGGGGGGTGTCTTTGTTCGCCGTGGGTTAACTTCTTGTTAGTCAATAGCATAATTTGGCAACAAATGACGAGTTTAACAGCGATGTCGGTTTTATGAATAATAGACTACCAGCTTCAGATTCAAAAGCATTTTAATACAGGAAGGGAATCTTCCCTTGATTAATTTTCTTACCTTATTTCGGCATGGAATATTTCGGCGGAGTTTTCATTCATCAATTCCAGGGGCGCATTTATGTTGCTTCTTTCAGAAATTCCACATTCAACGTAATTTTCCAAACTTCTTTATTTTGCCTAGATTCGATATAATTAAAAATGCTATTACATAAATGCTCGATATAAAGATTTATTATCTTCTCTGAGCACACGCAGTAAACAGTCTCTTTCTTAATCCCAAATAATTTATGTATGCATATTATAGGATGGTTGTATTAGCTTCGATATCATAAAACTTAACTACAACCAAATTACCAAATATTTCATAAATCATATTCTTAAAATACCGGCCTGTACTTAAATTTGCCTTAAATATGGGCGTACCTCATAATGTTTCATGCCATACTTCCATTTAAAATTCTTCATTACGCCTTTTAATTATTTTAATTAAAATGGATAAATTTCGCAAAATCATAAAAGTCAATTATTAAAAAATCAATTATCGTTTTATTGTAGTTATTAATAGTATTCTTATTTTATCCATTATATACTTCCATATCCCCTATCAGATGTAGGCAATTTAATTGGCTAATATTCTATTCTATATATGAACCTGTATGTGGTCTCGCGGTCAAGAGGTTGAACTCAATCATCTTGGATTGAAATCTACAGGAGATGTGACTGGTGTTCACATTTTCAAAATTCGCTATGAAAAACCATGTAAAAATGGTTGACAATAATGCCATAAAAGGGATTGCTAAAAGCCACTCAAGTAATTGCAAATCTGAATAAAAATGATTTGGAACCGATTCTTGATTAATATAAAAATATTTCTGAGACAGGTTTTAATTTCTCAAACATAAAAATATAGATTTTAATTCGAAGTTCAAAAAATTACTTTAACACATTTCTACGACTCTACCACCACACTTCATTATAGTAAAACAAATTTCCTTACTCAGTTTCGATAATTTCAAGAAAACTTGATCAAAATTTTGCATTGTAAGTCTGAAAAGTTGCAGACATTATTTACAATATTCGAAACCTAAATAATTGTACATATCGGCGTTAAATTAAAGCTTACAAAACTGCTTTTTTGTCTACCAGTAGTTTATGTTAATTATTGTTAAATAAACGTCATTCACTTTCAATATAAGCTGGGTAGAGCTTCAGTAGACGTGGCTAAAGTTTTAGTACGAGAACTTGATTGAAGTATTGCAACTTTCAAAGCATTACAATATTAAGTACATATAATATTTATTATAAGCAGCTATAACAAAGTTTCAGTCTTGTAGGTATAATACATTTATATGCAGCTCTCAAAAATTATTATGAACGTCGAAAACAACAACATCATCACGATAGACTGCTTTTTTGTTTCCTTGCAATATTAAAACAACAAAAAACTCAGTTTTGTAAGAATAATTATACAAATAATACATACTGCATATTGTACAATTGCCGATGATTTCGATCAGTCTTACGATTGACACTGAGACATTATTTTAGTAACATTTTAATTAGTATTTAGTGAAATAGTATTTTAGTAATGAATTAGAAAGTGCATACAATTTAATATTAGATGTAAGCTCTAATCATTTTATATTAAGTCTCGTCGTTGTGCAATATCGTAATTAAGGGTAGGTCACTCATGAATCTGAACTTTCAGTAAAATATTTACTATTTTTCGATTAAAATACTAGATACTGAACGAAAATATTAGACTAACGGCTTAACCATTTTAACTTTTAATACCCTCCCTTTTCAAGTATCGCTGTTTGCCTGTCAAAGTTTAAAGTTGCATAGTAATCCTTAATTTACCTGCCTCGCCAAAAACTTTCATCGTGCTTCTATTCTGTCTATTTTATGGTAGAATATAGAAACTGCTCTTCGGCAGACAACATATTAATTTATTCACAGCGTTAACCTATTCACCACGCTTCCCTTTAAATATTAATTAATGGAGCCGACGCGTTCACACAACTACCGGAAACGACGTAGCTTTAGCGAGAGAGCTAACATGACGGAAATTAAGAATACATTTTTGCTTATTCGCTTGGTTGTTGAAATTAAGCTAATGTTTCGTTTGATATCGGTTGCCTTGTGGGTTTTAGATTAAATATTCAAGGATGACCCAATTTCCTATGGCAATATAATGGATATTGTATGTAAGCACCTGAAAATGTTTCAGCATATGTACGACCTTCTTGATATTGTTGACAAGATTCCAGGTCGACCTTTATCATCGGAGGCCTCTGTGAAATCTCTATTAAGGGACCACGAAAACCACGCTGAACCACGGGAGGTGAAAATATTACAGGAAAAATAAGCATTTTCTCGAGCATAAAAGTAATAAAGATATACCATTTTCTTAATCATGTGAAATATCAAACGTAAATAATAATCATCGTTATAAGCCAGATCTGATACAAGACAAAGGCATTTCCATTTCAATCCATTAATCTCTATCCCAATATAAGCTCCACCATTTATTTCAAACAAAATGCGTACTTATCCTTGTTTAATATTATAACATAAGATGCAAAAAATATTTGTAACGGAAAAAACTTGACTCGTATTGTGCATGAAACTATCCCAAAGGTAGAATTTAAACATCTTAGTTCCTAGAAAAATTATTTTATGCATTGCTTTTTTGAAATATAAAATCTGAGTTTGTGTAATATATAATAAAATATGCAAACTACTGACCTAGTACTTATATTATGCTACGTCGTTTCACTTTTCGTGACGTTCGAACTCTATTTGCTCTACCACGTCTATATAAATTTCACTTTAAAACGAAATCTTCGACGATGTATGCCTCAATAATCTAAAATCTAGATTATATAAACATAACAATATTAAATTCCAGATCGCTAAAGACTATCATTATATTTGAATATATAACTTATTTTTGAGTTGTTCATATCAGATTCTTGTTTTACGCCATTATTGATGTACTTTGGCAAAAATCAGAATTGCTTCACTCTATTCCATCCGTATTTTCTTGATGTCCATTATAGATTGAATTATTTTTATAATATATCGACGAAATTTAATAGCATTATAGTACCAATATTTTTAAGGGAGTAAACCGGTAGCTGTCCAATAAAGTACGACCCTTATTCGATCATAAAATATAATCTAGCAAAAAATACGATTATTAAATGAAATAGATATCTCATAATATCACAAGAGACACTGTCCTAACGCTCCATAAGTTGCGATTTGATATAATTCAATTTTGTTTGTACTATCGAGTAACTGAGAACAATCACAAATTGAGAAAGATAGATTGAAAATTAAATTCTTGTAAGGGTCGTAGAAATCGAATGCGAGATTTAAACGACTGCTATCGTCTAAAACCTGTAAAATAAATTTTCTTCGGGCAGTTTCCAGTCGGTATTTGATTGTCTGATTACAGTTTAAATGCCAGCTTCAGCAGCTCATGGTTTATTTATTGATACATAAATTTTGATACGTTCGAGGGTGGTTTCTGGTCCGTATTTATTTTTTATGAGCGATATATTATTTTAATAAGAAAAATAATGGGCAATAAATTCATGGTTCTGATATAAAATATATATTTAGTGTAAATGCTTAGTATCTCTTTTAGGAGACTTTCGCAAAATCACATATGATACTCCAAATTAATGCCTTAAATGTTATAACAAAAACAAGTATCCTAAAAATATATTTAAGTCCTTCGAATAGTACCAACAAATTTGAGAGATCATAAGTATTTTTGATATATTGTCTTTGTCCAGGCTTATCGTGATATCTAAGATTTAAAAATGTAAATACTAAGATGATTTAAAAGCCATGTGAGACCATCTAAGAGAGTCTGAATTTTCAAAAATAATTAAAATGTAATTTAAAAAATATGATAGTTTCGCTACTCATGCGTCCTCTCTCGCCTAAAATTCACACCCCAATCCTTTCTCTATAAACGCCTCATAAGGAAATATAACAGATAGCTTCAAGAAGTAGAAGAATCATCATTTAAATCGACTGTACGACATCGCTAACTTGTTTAAATATTCAATAATTGTAATAGTAACTTCAGATGGGGCAACTAAGAGAGATCAACCCCTCAGATAAAAACAAATTCAGGACAATGAAAATGCTCTCAAATAATGCGAGACCCAACTCGAAGATCAGCTCTCAAAAAGCCCAAATCTTCTATTTATCACAACTATTATTATAGTGTTGTCCAGATAGAAATGCCCTTTTTTTAATACTTACTTTTTGAACATCAATTGTGTCTCAGCTACCCCTTTGACAACACGTATTGTATATTTTGTTAGTCGACTAACATCTGAAGAATATTACTTTTTACCAAATTTTTGCTTCAAATTGCATTTCAAGATGGTGGATTTTGTGCTGAACAAACAATTTACACAAAATTGCATACTGTACAAATATTTTCAAAAAATGAATGCAACAACTGCAACTAGAATATTTATGATATACTCAAAGAATCTCTAGCTGTTTGTTAATGCCTGAGATTGGTTAAATAATTTAAAAGTGAAAATTTTAGCTTAGAAAATAAGGTCCGAAGTGAGAAAAAGATTAAAGTGAATGACGATATCCTGCGTGCTGAAATTGAATCAAATCCAACATAGACTATACGAGAATTAACAGACAAGCTTGGATACTTTCGGAAAAATATTTAAACACACTTGATAAAACAGGGAAGACCATAAAACAAGGAGTGTGAATATCGCACGACATTACTGATGAGGTAAAGTCGGTACGCGCTGTTCGTAACATGATTTAAACGATAAAGAGAAGAATCACTATACGGAGATGGAAAGTGAGTTGTACTCAAATCAAAACGCAAAAGATAATGATTTTCAAAGGGACAGATAAAGAAACCAACCCTTCAACTGGATCTAACAGGAAAAATAGCTATTTTAAACGTATAGTGGGACTCCAAAGGGATAATCTACCATGAAGTCTTTCTATATGATCAAATCATAGCGTGGGAGATTTATTGTTTAAATTCAGAAAGTTTAAAATTGGTGTTGAGTACGAAGAGGCCAAATGTAGTCAACTGTCGCCAAATTCTTTAGCAACGTGATAATGTACGACTTCATAAATCAAAGATGATCGAAAAAAGATTATATCGAAACTCGTTGAATTTTAATCTTCCGGAATTAAAAAAATATTTTTATTTTAAGTTTTGCTTATGTATAGCGATATTTTATTTCAATCGCCAAATATGCTCCATTCGTTATGATTTATTCAGGTTTTAATACAAAAATAATTGGATAAGACTCGTATTTATAGTACTAGACTGTTTCAGGCTAATTTATATTTTGCTCAAGATTCTTAGCAGCCAGAATACGTGGCCCAAGTATTCTGAAGAAAGGATTATATTTTTAGTAGAGGATTTATATTTACACACGAGTCTATAAAACTTCTCCGCTAAAAGACGACGATGCTTAGACCATCGAAATATATTCTCGACATTGCTTGTCGTGTGAAACTAGAATAAATATTTGCAGACATATCGACACCGTCTAAATTGTATCAGAATAAAATGACAAATACGAAATGTCGTCTTGTTGGCGTTACATAATTATGGCTCCTGTGCAAAAAATTTAAATAAATATTTGAACACGTTTAGCATGACTAAAAATAGTTAAATTTTCAGTTGGAGTGGATTTTTCAATTTCCGATTTTCAAAAGGAAGATTTTCTCATATCTAAAATATATTAATACAAAAATATTTCCAAGACTATGAATGAATTCACGATTGAATAAACGAATCCTTCATTTTTGTCGAAACTAAGGCAAAGATTAATATCAATATGGAATCATTTTTACGAGAATTTTTTTTGAATCATTTTAATTTAAGTTTTGAAAGTGTATTGAGATTTGCATTTTTGTTGGAATAATTTTTATCTCACTTAAATATTAGTACAGGCTTGATTTATTGTTAGTAGCTTTCATAAGTTTCATACATTTTTACAGCTTTCGAGTGAAATACCAGACGCCTTAATTATCCTTAAAAAACGAACAAAAGTTATTAAGTTCCAAACTTTTTTATCCTTAAAAGAGTCTTTTTAGAACTTTTCAATTATCCACTTCCTATATTAGTATTTCATTACGAAAAAAATAAATATTTTAATAAAATAATTTACTTATATTAATCTTTACGCCATTATGATGCGGTTGTATTTATTTTTGTAAGCGAAAATACGAGTGTATACACGAGAGTCAACAATGGTGATATTCAAATTTGTCCAGCTCACACATCGTTAACATTTTATCAACATGAACTAAATGCCGTATTTTTAAATAAATGTTTATTTAAATATAATTTATTTTGACTGCTTTAACCCTTTCGGTTACAAGACTGCCATTTTAAATTAAAAACAATTCATGCTAATGGATATGCCATGCTGCAATAACAACTCTGTCTGTTTGTGGCAATTTGTATTTCCGGAGGAATTTGAGAAGATGGTTATGATAATTATGTGTTGAACCGCGAAAGGGTATATCAATATTATTAAAATGTTTGCTTGAGAAATATAAAAGCAATTTAGATACTCAAATCAACAATAGAGTAAGATAAATAGAATAAGAAAAGTGTCAAGCATTTTTTTTGTTTTATTGCGAAGATGAAATTCTTGAAATTACAGTGCAAATTCTATTATGGATTGAAACCCAAGAGGATCGTACGAAAAAGGATTCGGAATTATTTAAATATCTAAATCAGCGGTTCTTAAACTTATGTAGTCCACGGACCCTCTCCTGAGCAAATAAACTCAAATTAAACCAGAAATGAGCGCGTCGGTATAATTAATGTTTCGATAGCTGAAATGAATCTAAGTTAGTAACACTTGATCTAGCGAAGCCATGAGGTTAAATTATCATCAATTTAAAAAAATCAACAATCTGGGCGCTAAATATAATGATACATAGTCTTAAATTCATAGCAATGATTACTTTATGTAATCTTGAAATATCTTCAAAGTATTGTTGTTAAACAAAGTACAAAAAAAAATTATTTAAAACAAACAGAGGCAAATTGGAAAGAAATCCTCTAATCAGCTATGTTTTTATAACGTCCCCATTGTACGCTATAAAGAGTACTCGAGGATCTCTTAGCAAGAAATCTCCCCATTTGGCCGGAAACACATCCCTAACTTAGTTATGGTGGAAGTGGAAGAAAGCAAAAGGAAGTGATTAATGAAGGATAAAGACAAAAGTACAATTGGGGTTTGCTGTTGTCATTACAGTTGTTCTTTGTGGTCGTATACTCGGTTTTAGTCCTAATTAAATGCCATACAAATACGTAAACATCTTCTCCTCGCGCCATACCTAATTGGATAATCTGCTTTGACAGCCAGTATTGATCAGAACATGCAATGGATACTTTTACAGGGGAAAAAACGACGAACTCAAAGATAAATGATTGTGGATAAATTAAGCCAACAAGTAATCCAGCGCTTACCCTCGTCATCGGTGTATTTTCATAAGCAAAGCTTCGCCATTGATACAGACCCATATCAACGGCTGAAGATCTGCGGCTTACACTTTGATAGATTGGTGGATAGCTCATGTGACAAATTTGCATTTACTCATAAGCTTTAATTCGCATTTTTAATCCAATATCACAAATAAATCAATCACTATGGGTTTGCTTTACGAAAGAAGCTTTTAAGCTCGAGAATCGGCGTCATATTAGCACAGTGTGAATAAACACATTTTTCCAATTAAAAATCGAAGTCATCAACTCTTCAATCTTCATCGCGTATGAGAATAAATTAAATTAGTTTATGTAAGCTCTCTAGCATCTTTAAACAAAGGATGTTTATCAGAGTACATAGAAAGGTTTATGATTAATATTTTCTATCGATCATCGTCGAGTCCCAATTTACCCTGATTGCCTGGATTTGAAAACTTTGAATATCGATTAATCAGGCAGGCACTGAATGACAAATTTACAACAACAATTAAAATCTTATCATTATTTAACCATATGTGGAAGAAGATGGAAACTACTATATGAAAATCTTTTATCCATAAAATAAATCATTTACGTCCAATAATGGATATAACAACACTGTTACGTAAATGCCCCCCCCCCCCCAAGGTGCATTTATCAACAGACATTTCTTGGGAGATTTGCAGATGTGAATTCAATCTTGAAAATTGTCAACTCTATAAAAAAAATGTTTCACAAAGACGACTTTTCAAATGACTAAAATCATAATTTGGAGACTTGCATATGAAGATGCGATGCTATTTCAGAAATTTATTATCACATAAAATTTAGTTTCAACTATTGTTTGATAAAAATGCTTTGATCTGATTATAAAGATTACAAAATTTGGCTTCATATCTCCAATATGCATCAAATCATGACCTGAGTAAGTCATCGCTTTCTTATGCCCACTCGCTGCTTTAAATTACAAGGTTGATTTACTTACTGACAAACTACTTAATCGTGAATTTTATACATATTTTAGTGCCTTTATTCTATTATTTTTTGTATTAAGTATACATCAAATGAAGCTTGTTAACATTTTGTATCATTAAAACGTGAATATTAAGATTTACCAACATTTTATTCAAGCTCTAATCTTTAAATAGGAAGATTGATCATTAGCGTTTTGCTGATTATTAAAAAAACGTTTTAATGCATAATGCTTAATAAAAGCATCTCCAAAGTATACTTAGAAATACAGATGGACATATAATATTTTTAGCTAGAGAACTACAGTTAAAAACAATCTTTAAAAGATCGATTGGGCTTCTGAAGCAACATAAATGCAAGTCAGTGCTTCAAAAAATGTATGAAATATAAGACCTTAACTTTATTTAGTTCTCATTTTTGTACTTATGGTATGTGGTCCATAAACTTACACCATTTCTTGATTAAATTTCAGTACTGATTATTTAAGTTTGAGCCATAATAACTAAAACTTATTTACCACAAAACAAAGAATACTCGAATGGTCAACATTAGTCTCGATGTCGGCAATGGCCCAACCTTTCAGAGTGAGACTCATATTTTTCTTCACGGATTATTTTGCTGCCTTTTGTTTACACCCACACAAAAGAAACTAAAACCCAAGAAGCACTAATACATCAGATTGTGACATAAATCCTATTTTAGTATGAATCGCGTATAGTATATCTTCCATAAATGCTAAAAATATTAATAGTACAAACAAAAAAAATCGCACAAAAGTAGTCGATTAATTTTAGCTCATTTAGCTATTATTAACATTTAGACATTAAATACATCGAATCAATCAAATTTATATCAATTAAAAATTATCCCTTAATACCAACCAATTAAAAATATTATGACCTAATCAAAATATGATGGATTTGCAGGATATTAATTTTTATAGCATACCCCACATTTACTGAAGTTAATCTCTTTGGGAATTGGTTTGCCCATGTCTCTCACATACATAATTAGGATAACGTTAATGGAGGAAATTTTTATAATTAATAATATGTATAACTGAGAATTTATTAACAAAACCTAAATTTGGAGATTATAAACATACATTCGCAACCAAGTTCTTTGTGTAAAATTCAAATATAATTTATGTTCCTTTATCAAATGTATATATTTTTTAAACAATTTTCAATGTTTTTGCTATAATATTATAAAAACTTACTATATAATATTTGAGAATTATAAAATTTGCTACTAAAAATAAAAATCAAATGAATGATGTCTTATATATTCATCGTTTTCTTATGTGGAGTCCATTTTTCGAATACTTGTATGAAAACTCAAGCATTTTATTTCATAAAATCTTGCAAAATACTACCATTTAGGATCAGAATTGATGACAGAAACATTCAGATGCAAGATAGCATAACGAAGGCGAGACAGGCAAGTAGAGTCGGGGCTCATAAGAAGCATTTATACTGTCAGCAGTGGTTGTCTACAGTCACCATTTTATGCGCTCTGTGTCTTGAACATCTTTCAGGATTTCCTTTACGACTTTAAATCTTGCCGAAGCTTCTAAAAGCTTTAAGACTCGCAATGTGGCTATTTTCTTAGACCAACGAGCCGTAAAACATAAGCATCGGTCCTGTGGTACAAGAGTTCCACGACCCGTCATGAGTTCGTCGAAGTTCAACGCCGTGTAATATTGAGTCACGTAATTCAAGATGCTGGATTCGAAAGAAAATGTATTCATTGTCGTCATAACCACCTGTTTTATTACAGAAAAAAAACTATATTTTGCGACGGAGACATTGAAATGTACGGGTGGAAGCCGCAAGCGTATCTGGAATACCCTAACAAATTTTAACCCAAAGTTCACAAAGGCTTAACTTGATCCTAATATATTTCAGCGTGTATGCTGTCAACGCAAGATCAAGATATTTTTTCGATCATAAATCTTTTGTCCTTTTTATAAGTCAAATCGAAAGTATAAATCTCCCCGTTTGATGCATTTCTATGCGGATCATTCATCACAGGTTTTCCGACAATTTTCCATCTCTCAAAAAAGAATCTCCTATTCTATGCAAATTTATCCATTAAAACACAATTTTACCATTCATTTTTCGAATATGGAAATTCATCACATTTTTTTATTTATTCAGCTGAAATTTTAATTTATCACATAGGAAAACTTTGAGGAAAAATGATAAAAGCTCCGAAGTAAGATATGTACTAACTTGATCATCGTTAAGGGGGTGATAAATGACCCATTCCGCCGTTTCATATTTTACATCCCCGCACGCATGTATATAAAAAATAAAATTACGATGTCTTTTAAAATTGAATCTTTGTTTGTGTGCAAAAAATATTCGCGTCTACATACGATTCAAACTGTAGGGAAAAATTGATCCCCTTTCTATATTGTCATCTAGATATCGCGCAAAGAAAAATTTCAAACTTGGAAACCCATCAATCATAATATAGATTTATGATCCTTAAGATGCTATTCGTGAAACGTTTTTTTTATAAAATACTTAGTTCTTTGTTAAAAAAATCCATATTTATAACCAGAACAGTAACTAGCTTTTATATGCCCTGAGTAATTTTCTTTCGATCCCCTTATCTTTAATAAGGAAAATAGTAATTAAATACGGAATAATATTTTTTTTAAATATGCAGAAGATATCCAAATGCTTAACCGCGGAATTACTTAAAGGTACCATAAAAAGGACATAATTTTTGCCAGTAATAATTTATTAAAATGCATATCACATGTAATAAATATTGAAATATTATTGTAGACCACATCAACACACAACAAACAAAATGTCTTAGCGAACATATATTTATACATTATTGAATAATAATGTATGTATTCAACATTTTGCTTGAAATCACAGCAAATGTATCGAATCGTTATCAAATGTATTCCTTCCAAGATTTTAACATCGCACAGAATGTGTTCAAAGTACATTTTGACGAGCTATCAAATCTGCGATAAAACAGTATCGCCATTTAGTTTGGTTGTTAATTCATTTTCCACTGTCACTATAATAATTTAAAAAACATAAATAAGACTTAAATGTTTGGCTTTAAAACGTATTTATCCCAAAAAAGACAGGCATTTCATTACATTATCGTTAGCGAAGGGATTATACAGATCGTATTAATCTAAATACCGATACTTTATCTCTAGCAGCGTCCCATAAATCTGGAAATAAAAGGCTGAAGCGCGTCTACGATATAAATCAATATTGAAACCCCTTATAAAATGCCAAAACCAGGAGAGTCGTCGAAGGAAATTCCCAATTCGGAAATAAATTAATATCATATATTTCGATGATTTTTTCCGTAAGTCCCTTTGGTTTTATTCAGACGAGCAATCCATCTCATGAATAGCAAATTGTGGCACGTGTGCTAATATCAGTTACTGACTAACATACATACGTTGCTCGTTTGTGTGTCGTTTTCCTATTTATTTTACCATATTGTGTCCTTGCGGAGACATCCTTCAAAAGAAAATCATAACAATCAGCGACCTTCGCTCAAATGAAATAAGAGGAATATAAATTGCTCATTAATGCTATGAATAGAATCGCTCATAAGCATCGCGATAATATGTTCCAACGAAATAAAAATAATTATCTATCATAATAATTGGAACATCCAGCTGAAAAAGGACCTCATTTATACGAAAGTAGCATTTTAAAAATTCAACACTATTCATCCATGTCAAATTCAGTAATACATATAGGATCGACACCATCAAACTTCCGTATAGTGGGTTAATTCTTGGACTATGGAAAAAATCACCGTATCAATAAGCGCATGTTGGGCAGGGCTACAAATAAATGATTATGAATAGCTAAAAATTATGATCATTTCACAACCCACTAATAGATCTTTTTCTTCTTAAAAATGCCAACTAAAATAATCTTATCCTTACTTAATTATACGTGGAAAGCAATTTGAGACCATCGCATTAAAATACTTAAAAAATGCATATATTATTTTGCACCAGATATTTAAATGCTAGTTCGAGTTGATGACCGCGTGAGCCCCCATTTTCGTATAATACCATCAATGTGACTGATAAAATTCTTTTCTGCTGAAACCCGAACTAAAACTCAACAAAATTCCCGATTTCTCGACAAATTATTTATTTTCGTCGCTGCAGATGAATACTTGTATACTATAATACTTTGATTTGATTTGTTATTATATTACAGAGGAATACAAAAATTCTGAACTCCGTATCTATTATATTTCATATCGATATTCCCATTATTAGAGTCGATGTGTAGTAAATACATCACCGGTAAGGAAAGGTTAATATAATAATTTGAAAAACATATATGTACTGTATATATGTATACATAGATTAGACAATTACTGTCCCTGGGTGTCGCATAAGCACGCTAATTAGTAGTTACGCCACTGTTTCCAAGCGTCCAGATTTCGGCGGGAATATCTCGATTTAGTAGCCTTCATCGCGCTGTTGAGGTGTACGATTTCTGCTAGATAAAAAAATCAATCCAGAATTTTTTAGGATTACGTATACCCGGGATTCATGAGCACCTAAACATGATCACGGGATCCCGGATCCTGGAATTGTGTCTCTGCTTGTGATCCAAGCATTTATTCTGCATGTAACTGTTTTATATCAATAAATACTAGAATAAAAGATAGGATATAAGATTGAATTACTTAAAAAATACAAATTCACTAACAAACAAACATGGTTTTATAAGTTCTTGATACATAAAAAAAAATAATAAAAATTCAAGTCAATTTAGCATATGTTGTCTTACGTTATTTTTTTATCTAAATGTGTCATCTTAAGGTTAATTAACAGTTTTTTAGTACTATCAAAAACCTGTTATTCTACTTGTATCAACGCGTTATGCATTGACGATTAAAAAACATCCTATCACATATTATATATAGTCTTTGACTTGGTGTGTAATTGGCATATTTTTTAAAATACTCATTAAAAGTCAAACAATATGAAAAAATAAATAAATTTTCACGTTTTTAAATATGATATGTGTGTTTTGTATAATCGAATAAATCGAATAAAATCTGGAATATGTGTTTGGAATAAATTTTAGGCTGTGATTTTTAAGCATATCTCTCGATGTGTATGTTTTAAATCAATAAAACATATAATTTATAACTATGTATTTATAAAATTTACATCGTTTTTAAATGAGCCAATATTATATATGCACGCTGCGCTGCTAGTTGATGCGGGTGACAGCAGATGTTCCATTGTAGGAGGAAAGAAAAAGGGCATTTTTTCGTTTTTTTTACTGAATGTCAATCAATTTTTCGCTTGAAAAAATGTGTAGTTTTTATTTAAATTTATGTTCTAAGACATGGACAAAATATTTAAATACCAAAGCTTGAGATCGATTCATTTAATCTCCCTTTTTTCATTCAGCTTAGTACGTCCGTCTTTGTGGTCTTATCCTTTCAAGCAATCTTCAACATCTATCCGTTCATACATTTCCACAGCTATATTCGCTTGAGAAAGTTTATCATCGTGCTTCATGATTCATTGGAATCCAAGATATCACTTCGAGCGTACACCACAATACGTTTTGAGGCTCGAAGATTATTTTTCATTCGAACATAAAAAAATATTATGTATATTTGCTGCACCGTTATGAATAAGTAATGATGGGGCAATCCATTTGAAAACAAAGATTTTTTTTTTCAACTGATGGATGTCAGATACAGATCTCGGTATTATAGACGAAAATGTGCTTCAGAATACGCATTCTTTTGTGATATGAAAAAAATTGACGAGATGAATGGTATGGCTCGAAACAAGTGTTCGTCGGTTGCTGAAAAATAAAATAACGTTGAAGCACAAAACGCTCCTCATTGAAATGCGTATAATTAATTTTCTTTGGATAAGAAGAATAGAATAAAGTGACACCCCGAGCCTCCAGATAATCTTCGCTGCTTTAAAAGAAATCTTTTATTTATAAACATACAATTTATTTTGCTTAAAACGAAGGGGAAGAATTTACATTGCGAGTTGGCGGTTTCAACATCTGCCACTCTGACATAAATTTATACTTAGCAAACATACCCTTACTCATATCGCAATAATGTATATGCACAACGGGTCATTAAATTATCCTAATTCATACTGTAATATCTTTTGATAAATATTAAACTACTAAAATGTGTGGATGCATAATCGAAAAAATATTACAACCCTTCATCTTCTGTTGCACGTAAGGCGGCCATAGAGGGTGGCACACAACATACACAAACACATAACACGTCAATAGCATCAATATGTCCATGTGTCACTTATATTTCCGAAGGGAACACTCAAGAAACAAATATAATTCGTTATTAGATACACTGCCTCCATGCGTTATAAATTATGAATCAGGACTATTGATATAAGTTATTGAATTGATTATAACCCTCACACATAAATTAGCCCAGTTTTTAAAAATAATGAGGTACTATATAGAGTTATAATACAAAAATTAATTTAAATCAATCAAATTATTATTTAGATAACAGACAGACATACTTTTATTATACGTTACAATACGACCTAATGCGCCCTTTATTTATAGTTACTGATTTATGCTGCAAATTTTTCACAATCTACGTTATATATTTAATTCGATTCAGTAAATATTTAATATAGTAGTTGTTTGAAAGCTACAATGGAACGAATTTGATAAGACTTAATAAATAAAATTTTAGAGCTAATATTTTGTGACGATTAAAGATGAGGATCATTGAAAATAATCGATTATTTCCTTGACAACTTTAGCTTAAAATATGAATATTTATAGAGTCAAAATCTCTTCCTCTGCTTTGTTGAATGCAATGCGACGTTTGCCCATTATACTTATCTCTAAAAGCTTGAAGCCCTATTAGACAGGATGTGCAAGGAAAGACTCGCTCACAACGGAACTAAAGAACTCTTCCGAGGGGATTTGACCTGTTTCTTAGGGTTATTAGAGAAGTCAAGAGTGGTTGTTTGTTTCAAATTTGTAGCTATATCTTTATCAATAAAACGACCTGTAGTTTGTATGACAAAAAAGCTGGAATAATGTAATTCGAGCAATGCCTGCTTTATATAGTAAGTATAATATTTTGTGTAATAACGTAATTTTTTTGATATAAATGATAATAAATGCATCAAATAATCCGATCAAATAATTTAAATGGTATTCGCTCAGTAACAATAGATAAATTTTTATAATTTAGATGAAAGACTGCAATGATAAAACTCTGAGATTGTACTTCGCAAATCCAAAATTAAATAGAATTTGATTAAATTTAGTCGAAAATCTTGCACAAATCAATTAAAATTGATAATAATTACTATCAATAATAAATGTTTTAACAGCAAGCTTTATACATTTATTCTCTTTACGAAGGCTTAAAATCAGTTCAAAACCATTTTTTAAACAATGATTTAAATAATAGTTAAATTGTGTATTTTATATAGTTTTCTATAAAAATCAGAGTCTTCGAGAATTTCAATATATTATATAATAATTAAGTATGAAATCTCGAATCTTTGGATGCTGTTTGTGTATTTTCCACGCAGAGTTTGTTTGTCGATATTAATAGATATAAGCAGTGGTAAAGTTATTTCGCCAATGCTGAAGAAACAACGGCGCGTTTCGTGTTTTTAAGAGCAACAGTGATTGATGACCGATCAAAGAAATCCTCAATGTTTGATACAAAAAATAACATGTGAGCCTCGTCGAAGAGTTTTGTTCCAGAAAATAACTTTAAAAAAAACTAGCAGAAATCAGATTTCGCATTTCGGTATTTGTGACTTATAAAAATGTTCTCTCTCTAATCCAAACAATTTTTAACAATTAATATAAACGACGCAAAAATAGCACTGCGTTCTGCAAAAAAATGTGTACGTTGGAGTCAAACAAGATCAATGATATTTGCTTAATCACACATCCAATTATTTTGTTCTTGGTTTAATATATTTAATTAAATAAGGATGTTGATGTGACCTCTGTGATAAAAAATATATACACACGGAATGACCCGTATGGTCACCTTGGTTTGACACAGACCTACCCTGACAGACAAAGAGCTCTTAAATAGCCTTAAGACGAAATAAAAAACAGAATATACACACCCCATAAATTGACCTGTGCCATTTTCTTGTATAAAGTCCAGACTCTCAGCACTAGAGAAATTGCCTCAGTATATTCGATTGTAGAGCATTGTGTTTCCATATGGCTAAGAAATACACACAAGAGGCCAATGGACGTCTAACTGAACGAAGCCATTTGAATTGTAAGTGTCACTCAGCTTCCTTGAGAGCCTTTGCTTGTCAATATTATTAGGCTCAAATATAGGTGAAAATATGGACAAAAATGTGTTCAATAACAAGTCGGAACCATTTACATTCTAATCAATATCTGCTTTGATTTGAACAATTGCACTGCAATGAGCTTCGATATTCGAATCGACATTCAAACCAATTGACATTGACAAATTATGCGAATGCGCGCGCATAATATTTTGCATGACAATGAAGCTCTTTGCAAAAAAAATTGTATATATATATATTTAAACGAAATTTTATTCGACGAGTTACACGATAAATAAATCACAAGTGGATGAAATCCAGAAGCTGTCAACGCCATTGAATATTAATTTAATACCAAGAGCGTGGTAGTTGATAAAGAATTTAATAGATTTTCAAAGCGCTGAAATGAAACTGTCTAAACATTGTTTATTGAACTGTTGATTATAACTATACTTCCATCAAATAAAATACTTCAGAAGAACTTCTTAAGACCGTCGATTAAATCGTGTTATATTTATTTTTTGATGCGTCTTCCTTCGTTAGAATTATTTATTTGTCTTATTCTTGACTTGTACTTATTTGATCGAAAGTAGGAAAGATCTTAAATTGAATTTAGATGTCTTTAATATCTCTTATTTTTTTGTATATTTTTAATTTAATTTACAATATCAATATAGATAAAAAAAAATATAATTTTAATTAAAAACTTAAGTGTGTCATCTTTTGCTTTTGTCGAATATGTGTCCGTAAAAACGCTCTGATGATAAGAGTCAATCAAAGCAAGATGCAGATCGCATATACACAAATTAACTAATTTAAATCTTAAACTACCACATACATTAAGCAATAACTTTAATAATACCACCCCTACTATTGAGCCTTTGTAGCAATCATTGCTCAAACGTTTTGATGTGAATCTGTAAATATTCATATTATAATATTCCAACAAATACTTTTTAATATAGTCATATGAAAAGCCACTACATAAATATATTTTATCTGAGTATGAAACCTAAAGAAGAAGTTCTTGGCTATATAATTTCTTTAATTTTCATTGATTCTAATGTCTTCATATTTGACTGAAGTCTATGTTATACTCAAAAACTTCATCATCAAAGCGTGTCTTATTTCAAGAATCTGTGATCCAGATGATAGCTTAAAAGACGTTTCTACCTCGTTGGACCTAAAAGGTCGATTTTTTAACATTTTTTTATGCGAAAGATATGAAATATAGAATATTGATATTTAGTATATTGACTAGTTGATCTTTTTTGAACATAAGAATATTTTTTAAAGTTTGATAAAGTATAGTAGTGGGAGTTAGGACTATAAGAACTATTTATTCTATATTCTAAAAACGGTAACTTTGTCTCAAATCAAGACCAGAGTAAATCTTTGCTTTTTTATGGCCACTCGCTGCTCAAAACTACACCAACCAAATACAATAATTTTGATATTGATTTGCCCAATATGAGAACCTACATGTACATATTTCTATAAGGCTCTATATTTTAAATGAAATTTTAATGGTGAAATCAATATCTTCTAAATGGAACTGTTAACTAGGACAACTATGTATGTATTGAAATATAAAGGGGCTGTTAATAAAAAAAGTTTCATGGAATCGATTTGACTTTTAGATTCAATTAGTTAGAGTTTTCATTTAAAGCGTCGATTAACTGCTTTCAAAATGTCACTAAGGCGAAAAACTCATTACTTTTAACTACAGACGTAGTAAAACACAGACTAATATAAACTTTCCCACTGCTTTCCATGCTCGGTTACAATGGCGTCCGATGGGAAAATGGTTCGAAAAACGAGTTCTTCGCGTATTTTATTCTTTGATTAATTTACAAAAACCTGGACTTCAATTAGGACAAAAGCAAATAAGCCTAATGCCATTATAATTATTTATTATTCCATTTGATTCCGGCTTAGACGGTTTCCTCGGTCGATGGCTCTTCCCGGATTTCCATTAGGTATTTCGTCAAGGGCGCAAATTGAAAATTTTCCTCTTCTTCTGCGGCGGCAGCAAAACCATCCTGCTTTTAATTAATTTCTTTACCCGAAGACAAAAAAGAAACAAAATCGAATAAATTAGGATGTGACGCAAAATAAGGTTTAAGTTCTGACAGAAAAAATCAATTAATCTGCGGTACGCTTATTTATGTAAATTTATATTTGCTTAATTCCATCACTGGAAAATTGTGAGTCCTTTCGTTTCATTAAGGCTGTATAATTTTGTTTCCTTTCGATATCGCATTTCAATTTGAGATGAAAAAAAAAACACAATTTACCGCCGTGAAAAAATTATACATTGAAGGTAAATATTAGCAATAATCTGAATAAGAAAATAGCTCGAGCGAATATCGATTCGAATGCTCTTCATGGAGATCTCAAAAAACATTGATTAGCATATCCCTTTGTTGTGACAAAAATATTTATCTCGATTCCGCGTTATATTCGTGCTTAGGTTCTCATTAGCGCATTGCCACCGTAAAAGTTTTTCTATGTTTCAGCAATTCTTAATTTCAGCCGAAAATATTATCTCTCCTGCGTATGCTCGTATACATGATACACTCCGAAGTGTTACCATTATCACACTCGTAAATTTCCATTTTCTTGTCTTATCTTTTACTTTGTTTGCCCCCTCATCCGATTTGTAAAAGTTCGCATACAATGAGCTTTAAATACAAAAAAAACCGAACGGTACGCCACATTTCCCAACCCCACCATTGGAACCAAAGTACAAATTTGTGATGAAACTTATTTTCATCTGAATTTTTTTCAGAGCGCAAAATGAATATATCGAAAAAAATCCGCGAACCATCTATTTTGCCCAAACGACGTACATAAACTTTAAATTGTATTTTTAATCCAAGTCTTATAACGAGTATCTTCAGAACTTGCGAACCCCAATCAATTAAGCTTACGTATTCCCGAAATACTTAAATAATATTTCATCAACAAATTTAATTTATGGTAGTTTATAATGATCGAACCATTTTTCTACAGAATTTTCATAATGTGCCATATTCAATTGCCTTCTATATGTGGATAAAATATTATCATAAATAATCATATTTTTTAAGTATGACGGAATCTATAAATGAGTAGTTCAATTCCTCGGCGATACCTTCGTTGCTGCGGCAGTTGTCGCTTTCCGCGTTGTTCAACTGCAGAAAGCACACTGGAGGGGTCACTTGGAGCACGGCGCGCTTCGTATTTTTTAACGGGCAACTTTTTATCTTCGTTAGTAATTCGATACCATTTATTTACAATTTTGATACTAATGCTAACTGTATTCTTACAAAGTCTCAATCTAATGAAAAGCGCAAGATAACAACAAATTATGCGTACTAACTTTATTGACTAAAATATTTACGACAAAAAATTTGGTCCACATAACATTATTCTAATTATTTTCGCAATCAATCGATCTTAGGTGGTCCTGCCTTACTTAAAAAATTATCTTAGTATTTACTTTTTAAAACTAGGAAATCAAACTACATTTAGAGATACCGATTTTTCACTTCTCTCAAATTTATTAGTCAGCTAAATCTGAATTTAAACTCGAGCTTTTATAATAAAAGCCTATGAATTATCTAACTATACCAACGCGTAATGTTGATCTTTTACATTTTGTTAAATTTATCTTAGATAAATAAGAATCTTTGCTTTTTTTAAATATTAAGCGTCACTATGTAAATAAAGACATCAAATTGAAAACATCTTCCTACGGAACATCTTCTTATTATTCAAAATATACAAAGAGATAAAGAAAATCATTATAAAAACACGTATCATCGGCTATGATGATATTATCATTAATCGTCTTAATATGTCTCAATAAAGTATAACCCTTTTTAGCCACGGCGATTGATCGCATAGTTGAAAATAATCTATGCTACTTTTATTTGAGCCTAAATCATTACGACAAAAATCCAAATACTAATCCTGTATCTCAATTTTTAGACATTGGTTTAATTAATTGTGGCAAGTCTTGAAGATTTATTACAATATTGATTTTTCTTCTTGTTGCTTTTTAATCAACATACCACAAATTTGAACTATAAAATAGCCTTATTGCTCGTGAAAACTGCTTTTAAATTAAATTTACTGAGTAAATAATTGTTTTCTGCTTTAACAATGCGTCATAAACCTTGTTTCAATTAAAATTTTCACAGTGAAAATATGTTTGCAGCTCCTAAATTTCAAATATGTTAACATGGCTCAATCGAAAAGTTTCAAACTCCAACCAAAAATTTATCATTTATATATTCTCATACTCATCGTTCGCAAAATTCTTATGTAAGGGTTTTTTATACTTAATAATGAACCACGTCATAAACGCTTCCAGAGCTCAGCGTCTGCAGAAGCGTGAAATATCCTGGAATTATGTTCGTAACTCTTTGAAAATGCTCGCTATCGCATGACTCATATACGTTAATTCTCAAATATACGAGTCTTATATGCTGCAATATGTACCTTTAGAATAGTCTCTTTAAACCCGAGTAAAAGTAAATTTCTTTCTGGATCAGATTGCGCGTGAGAAAATATTTTTAAAATAAAACAAGTCCTGAGCTCTACTACTAAGCTTTTTAGCATCGTTAAATAAAGCTTTTGAAAGGATTTTTAAAATCTACTTAAAACTCAGGATTCATTATAGATACTTAACATGTTTTATGTGTGTGCTTATCTGTTTTATTATTATTACACAAACACATCTTATTGATTTGACCAAGTCGTTTTCATCCTGACCACTCACTGCTTCAAAAGATTTCTAACAACATCCATATAGCATAATTATATCTTATTACTATCGTTTCTACAAATATACAATTCATTTCAATATTGTAAAGTAAAATATGTTAAGGGATAAGGACAATTTAATATAGCCATTGTAGACAATTGGCTATCAAGATAAAATCTCATCAATGTCGCACATAACACCGTTGAACTACCACAGTTAAAATAACATGAATGTTATTATCCTTAGTATTCTTTCAAAAACTACCCTATGGATATTCCGTACTCTCTGCATACAGATTTTCATAAAAATGTTAAAAATATCATTGAAATTAAATCGAGTTCAAATACAGATCGTGGAAAATAAATGTCACTCACTCAATCAATAATTTTTGAATATTGAAATTATTCTTATTGCCGATAGATTGTCTGAATCCAGGTTAAGCTTGATTTTCTAGATCTGAAAAGGGAATACTGTGGCAAATAATAAAGTTGTGCAGGGTCGTCTATGTATGAGTTTGTAACAGTAACTAAAAGAACATTTAAAATGTATGACAATTTCTCTACTTATTCGTAGATCTTCCCCTATCTAAGAATTCCTATTTAAATAGTGAACCTTTTAGTTAAACATATGGGAAATTCAATAGGAAACCATAATGGAATATTTTATTCACTACAAGTCTCCTATAGAGATCACCTACGTCCAATACTCCTATATATATATTTAAATAATAATATCAGTTTTGATCTTTATATAAAAGGTCCCGAATGCTATAAAATTATTCCCTCTTATTCTTGAACGCTTCTTCTTGATAGCACAACAAATGTTTTGGTAATCCTTTGTCATATTCTGTGGCGTGTGCGGTATTTAGGTCATCTTCAAAGAGGATTGCCATTCATTCTTATAGGAAGCGGAATCCTTGCAACATTATTTTTTATTGTCAGATACTAAAGTTGCGGTGTCGTCTAGCTCTCGTCCAATTTTCCTCAGAATAAGGACGTTATAACGAGTATCTAAACGTTGAAAATCAGCCAGCAGCCACAGGAATTGCTCAATATTATATTTAGAAGTTGAGGCAATTGTATCGAAGCACAACAGGATATGATGCCATTATTTTAGATCATTATTTGATATTCTTGCGATAACGTTTGAAACTGGATAGACTCAGACGAGGAGAACTGTGACATCAATTACGAATAGAATAATCCAACGATATCGTGACGCGTTCAACGTTTTTTTTATGTACGAATAAATCGAAATATGGTATTCTCTACGGATCTGAAAGCCGAAATATTTAGATTGAAAATAATTCACATTCTCCCATGGCAAAACTTCAATTTATTTTTTAATGCATTCGATGAAATCGATTTGTATAATAACTCTTTCCAATATTTTTTACGATATTTCAGAGAATTTTACCGGAGACTTGTATGGGAAAGGCTTAATATTCAAAGACTTCAAAGAACGAATACAAGATGGAATTATTTTAATTGGAGCATATAATGCACACGTCTTTATGATACATTCATCAAATATAGTATTTTTTTTAGGAAATCATTCATAAAATACAAATTTGAAATTCTACAATTTACCATCTACAATATTTCCAAATATGTTTTACATCTGCTTAAGAAACATGTAAATTATTATTTATATCAATATATTCATTGTCATCGTATTGATCTGATCTAATGACATTAATTGCATCCATTTATGAATTCAACTCGGGTTGGGGTAAATATTAATATTGGATTTCCACTATGTGGAACCTAAACATAAAATATATACACAAGTTTCATCACATTTAATCAAACTGTAAAAAATACATTCCATTGATTCCAGAAGACGAACTTCTCAGGACGCATCTTGCTTTAACAATAGATGTTTAGTTGCTCCCACAAAACACCCAATTGGATAGGTTTCCTTTGGGCTCGTAATATCTGAACACTTTACTTGCGGGGCTATTTGGCTCGCCATTCATTGAACGTGTGGATATAAAAATCGCGCAACGCAATTTTTTTCGACATAATAACGAGATAATCAGCCTCTTTTATCAAGTGGAAATTTACAAAAGATGTATCTTGTACAACCATTGTTAAATAAATAAAAATTAAAATGTTCACTCTCAAATAATATTATTAAAATCGCAAAACCATAGCATCGGATTTATTCTGTGAAACACCACTGACCAAGAGAAGCTCCAATAATCGTTATATGACAATATTTATTATTTAAAACTACCTGGTACCAGACGCGTTGCTGCCACAGAAGTAATAATTCTAAAAATATCGTTTGAAATTCGAAAGAGTTATCTTGTTTAATTAGGAATGATATTTTGTTGGTTGATTAAACATCGATTTTTATATCTAAAATCTACTTAAAGTTAATTACACTAAATCTATATTATTTGAGAAAGTGCAAACAATAAGTTGGAAAAGTTGTATCGTAATCGAACTAACGATATGGCAGCGCATAAAATACGAACAAACATTTTTTTTAATTTTTGTATATTAGACTATACCTATGTTACTCGCGCAATTCTTGGCAATAAATGTACTGAAGTTTTATTGCAATTTGATGAACGGTATGGAAGCACTTTTATTTATATAGATAAAATTCTTCTAAATACAACAAAAAAAACAATCAAGAACATAGTTTGAATAGTATAGGAGTTATATCAATTCAACTGAGGTATTTAGCTTTGGTTATTACTTTCACCCGGCTCCAGAGCAAAATTCGTAGCGAATCACCCGGACTTCAACTGTGTCAAAGTATTTTTTATTTCGCTTTGCTCCTGCAAACAATATTTTTAGTTAAAAGATTGTTATTTGATGCTAATTTTAAGTTTTAACAATTTTATAGAATCCTCATATACATACCACCATTCAATATGCTGTCACTCTAAAATATACACTTTATATTTATAAGATTTCATTTGTAAACTGGGAAACAAGTATTGAGTAAAAATATCCTTTCTAAATTGGATGATTTGCATATTTTCTCTCTAATTCCTCAAACTGCTTATTATAACAGATAAAGATAATCTTCTATATATTTGTCTATTATAATTTTCTTTCTGTCCACAAGATGCATGATTAGATAATTAACTTTGATCAAATCTTATATTGTATATTTTAACATTTAAATTTCATTGTTTGTTGCTTTGACTCCACCGACAACTCACTGCTATTATCCAATGCAATA
Organism: Stenopsyche tienmushanensis; assembly: GCA_008973525.1. Lineage (NCBI taxonomy): Eukaryota > Metazoa > Arthropoda > Insecta > Trichoptera > Stenopsychidae > Stenopsyche > Stenopsyche tienmushanensis. Next base: position 2,736,022 of record WACJ01000275.1, on the reverse strand, counting down.
ATCATATCTATCGATTTCAAAATGATTCGGTTTTTTTTTATGAAGATCTTACTTTTTATTAACACATTTTATAGTTAATGCGAAACGCGTATTACTCACTCTGTGACAAACCCCAAGCCTTTTCACTATCCAATAGTAATAATTTTGTAGATAATAACAAAATTTAGCACATAATTAAAATTTTAATTAAAATTAATTAATGTATAAATTTAAAGCGACGAACATGAAAATCGCCAACGGGCCACATTGTGAACCTTATCAGCCCTGTGGACAAAATAAGCAAGCACTTTATGACACAGAGTTTGCTCTTTGAAATTACACCAGCGAAAATAAACTGAACTGTGAACTTCAGCGATATGTACGCATAAATATGAGGGTTATTTCAAAAGATTTTTAATGAAAAATATGCAATAGCGTAAAATTCCAAAACACAGTTAATTTCACGTGCATGTATTCAGGATCTACCAGGCTAATAAGTTTCTATATAAAACGTTAAATTTTTAAACATTTCATGAATGTAAAATCGAGTATCATAGAATATAATTATTGCTACATTCACCATAACCTAGTCCTTGTTTTTTATGATCACTCACTGCTCTTAAATATTAGTTGTCTACGCCCTCAACCAAATATAGACAATTGTTTTATAACAACCTATTTAATATTGATTCATGGTAATTTATCTATAAAAAATACGACGTTTCTACTTGTTGGTTAAAAAAAATCTTTTTTTTTCTTCGTGTATCGGAAAGAACCAATGTTTAAGAACACATTCAGTAAATTTTCTCCTTTTTTCCCTTTTCCAAGCTTATGGAAGTGCTCCCACACGCCCTAGACTATCATTCTTTATGAAATTTGGCAGGCACATGTATAATAAACGTTTTCATCGTATAAACTACAATCATTTAAATATATACAAAAATGTTTATTTAATGAACAAAAAACTACGAAAAATGTTGGTAAAAAGACAAACATTTTTTTGACTGCTTACTGTTTTTTTGTTTTCCAATATTTTTTCTTAATTCTAGTCTAAGCTATATAAAATATTATATTAAGTAAAAATATGTTTAATTGTTTTGCTGCAAATTACTTGTTCAGGACTTAAGACTTCCATGGTGAAAAATGTCATCGCGCACCGACAAACGTGACTCTCTCCACTCCCACTCCCATACTTTGTCAAGCAGTAAAAAATATTTTTATGTTCAATAAAGATCGCTTAATCAACACATTAAATATCAACATTCTATATTTAATACTTTTTGCATTTAAAAAAATGTTAAAAAATTGATCACTTTTAGGCCCAATAAGGATAGAAACGTCCCTTAAGACAATATTTATAAACGGCTTGGCTAGTCACAAATAGATTTAAGCTAATTTTGTTTAAAAAATATTGAATATAAAAAAATACAGATAAATAACAAACACATTTTAGTTGGATTCACTTCAAAACTTATTGAAAGATCTTCTCTAATATTCTGTATTTTGCAACCAGCCCTGCTCAATTATGCTCAAATATTATGCGACTTCTGTCGCGTATAGGTTTTTAAATCACTTAGCAAAGTAATATTGGACATCGATGGTTGGGCTTCGATTTTACTTTCTAACATTTGGACTACAAGGACAGAAATTCAATTACATTTAATAAAAATTAAATCTTTCTTAATACATCTTGAATTTAAAAAAATGCCATTGTTCATGGATATCATAGTCGTTTATTTCTTTATCATCAAATTTTATATGACATTCCGACCTAAAATTTTCTCTCGATAATTCCTTGAATATTCGGAGCTTTTTCGGAGCATTCTTCAAAAGTTTTTTTTTTAATTTTTAAAAAATATAACTCCAATTGTTTGAATATTCTGGATCTTCATCGTCTTAATAGCTTGTGAATATCCTCGATATTAACATTTTTAAAATTTTTCCCTGTGATTAATTTTCACAATGCATCGATCCATGATCACCATTTAATTTTTTTGATGAAGTTGATATACTCCAAAACAAAGTTCATTGCAATGATTTCCCTATAAAATGTGTGTTATAAGTTGATTTATTGTAGGGATGCCGTATTATATGGGGATTGGCTGTATTTAAAATGATGAAAAAAAAACTACACTGAAAGTATTACATTTTATACACAACAGGTTGATATGTATATATTTTACACTCCGTTAGTCCATTTCAAAATAACCAAAAGCCTCCTAACGATAGTTAAAACTTTTTCATTTTTGCAAAATTGAAGAAGATGCTTCAAATCACGGAAAGTTGTTCAAGCATGCTTCAAACTTCTTTGTAGGGCGTAACTATATTGTGCCACATGTACTGCTTCTATCCACGTATTTTCAGCAAATTTAGCACAACTCTTTGACAAATATATATTAATATCATTCCAATACTGTAAAATATAATTAAATATGTTAATATTGTGTGAGTTAACCTAATGGTTCATATATTCCAAATAAATCAGTTCGCCTTCGTTCAAATACATATATTTTATAGGACATTACGATGACATTTCTATATTTCTCATATTATTAATCATTCATCACTCATCAATCATCACATTCATTATCAATCTTCCTAATTTGTCCATCTATCCAAAATGATATTAATTCTTTAGCACTTATGTTATATTGCAATCGCATCATTAATAAAGTCTTGGTGTGGCAGAATAAATTTAATAAATGCATGACTACGTTTTTATTTCTATTTAGATCTGTTTATTTTAACGAATCTTCTTCGAATTGCTTCCCTTAATTTATTTTATTTTGGACATTTTTAACAGTAAAGTTATCTAATCCTTCTGAAATACAAACTTGGAAATAATTCTATATTTTATCAATAACAACTTCTAGGCTTATTTTTCTTAGAAATGACATTTAAGAAAACTTCTTATCTATATTTCACAAAATCCCAACTTTTTTAGTACTAGATATTTCCTACTATCATAAATTTCCATGATCAATATCTTCATCTTCCATTAATAATAAAAAGATAATTTTTCACATCACACATATTCATATTATCTATATGATATATATATACACCTCCTCATTCGCTCGACATTGCAAATAATATAACCCAAATTTATTAGTAAGCACTCATCCGGCAGATCGCCAAGGTGATCATATCGAAGGGTTCGCCACCTTTCAATAGAAAATTTGGATGATTATAAAGACTGAGGCGCTTTGCTTAGAAGGTAGTGTAAAATTAATTGACATAGCCGCGCTGATTTAACTCCAAAAAGCTCTCTAGGGTACATGGACTTCATTCCCCTCATTCTTCGCAAGGGCCGTGACATTCCAGAAGCTCTTTAATATGAAATTCAATATATTTGCTCGCAATACACCCCACATTTGCTAAAAAATTACAAACCCACCCTATTGTAATATCTTGTAAGTAAAATAACATCAAATTAATAATCCATGAAATACTCCTTAAAAATTATTTTAAGATAAAATAAAATGACGCTGATAAAAATGCTCATTGCTCCCTGTGGAACAAAAACAGTCTATCAGGAACAAAACCGAATTAAATATTAACACACGCTTACACATTCTTTCTGGTCTGAGATCAGAAATCCTCCCTAATCCATGCGTTCAGAGCTTTTCAAAGCTCTCGCGTACATAATTCACAAGCCATCTTAGCAAGGGCTTTTTACCAACCTGCAATAATATTAATCCATCACGCTTTTTACAAAGAAACTCAAGAAGATATTCTTTAAGCTATTGCATGGATGAATTCTACTATTTATCTGCCGTTTTTTGTGAGCCCAAATGTGAAGCTTCTCAACTCCGCCGGGGAGCCATTAAGTAAAGTCTGAGATCGACATTAAAAGCTCGCACAATTTACTCACGATGGGTTTGCATTAATCAACTGGGGGTGTCTGAGATCATTCTTATTAATGGTCTGATATTTATTTGGTCATAAAACTGTTTGTGATTTTCGGACATCAATAAAATCACGATCGTCTGATATAACCTCATAGCAAATACATAGATAATTTATTTTTAAAAAATATTATTAATTATACCAATCAATGAAGCTGAATAGATTTACCTCAACAAGCATTGAAAATATTAAATCTTAAAAGATGAAAATTATAAGAGATCTGATAAATCAAAGGAAGCCCATGGAAAATTCCGAGCAAGGAGTGATCATGAAAAAGTATGCATATTTTCTGCTCGTATATTCATCTCATCAAGTATTCCATGGAAACGTAGGTCAATTTCGTTATAGAATTCGATATTCCAACAATTTCTTACGTCATTTTTATAGAAATGCTTCAATGTGATCTCATGTTTATGCTTGCATTTCATACATATTTCTTTTAATATATTATTTATTATCAAAACGCTTGTATAGACTTTAACCGTTTAGCATAAATTTCATATTAGATCCTTGAAATATATTGAATAAACCTTCATATCTTAAGTTGACGTGAAAGATCAATGTTTTCGGATATATATTACAAATAATATCTTCGTAAGGTGTCTGAAATTTGAAACTATCAATAGGCACTTCAACTTTCAAAACATTATTAAAAGCATGATAGATAGCCCATTTGAAAAATGATTTTTATTCCTCGTATAAAAGTTGTCCGTTTGGGATACCGTTTTGAGTACACATACGAAGCTTTTATGTAAACTGACACAAAGTTTGATTAAAATGGACCGCGAATTTTTCACATATCCTTTTTGTACATTTTAAGATATTCTCTCCCTGGACGTTGTATGTAAAATATTCGGCGAGAATATGAAAATTGATCCTCATTCTCATTTTGCTGAAGGGATGGATAAGAAAATTTTCCTGGAAGATATTTGGTCTAATGTAACAACAATTTATTTCTCATAAATACCAACCTATTTTGCCCTTATTAACCAAGTTGGGTATTTGAAATTCATAGCTCTTGGTTTATTGGAATTGCTTTCTAGTTTGTCAACAAATACGTTAGTTAATAATAGAATTCACCCTAGTTGCTGTGGCTCGAAAATCAAATATTTGAACTTTGAACAAATTTCTACTAAATTGCAAGTCGACCTTGTTTAAATTATAACTTTTCTTGTGAAACATATTAATACTAAATTGATACATCTATACACTATAATCAAACATTATTAAACCATTTTTCATAATCTTCAAAAATACACTCAATGGAGTGAAAGTCTAAATACTCCATTAATAATGAAATTTTGCGTAAATTTCTCTCTATGCCTTTTTCAGTCTCCGGACTACTATATAAATAGATTTTTTTTTTGTTATTCACACCTAGATTGAGACATGTCATGATAGAGGACGGATACTAAAAATAGTATCCGTCCAAGGCGCATTTGGCTCCGAAACTATGGCAGAAGACCTTAAACGACGAAAAGGCGCCGGGGCTGACCACCAAGTCTCTGTGGCCAAGAGGTCCAGAAAAAGGACCTTTGATACGGCACAGAAGAGCCTTTCTCTCGACCGACATGCCCTTCCTTAATGAAAAGTTAATACCTGGGCTTTGAACCGTTATATCTTTCGTTTTTATATCGGTTCCGTTACGGTTTTCGCTCCAGGAAAAATAACGGTTTTTTCCGGTTTTCAGTCGATTCGCGATCACAAATCCGACAGGAGATAAAAATGCAATTCTAATTTTGCCTCTTAAACGACCAAAACACACGGTCGGATTCTCGTTTTCTTAATCTTAAAATCTCATATATATATAACGAATACATACGTAAAAGTAAACTGTGCTTGATAGAATATATTTAATACATAAAACGTATTTAATAATAAATATGAAGAATTGGTCTCGACTCTATGACATGGATAAATTTAAGATGTTTACTGCGCAAAATATTTCTTATTATATAATTCAATTTCTTTAGCATATGGTTCTCAGAATTCATATGAAGAATAGTCATAAATTTTCCAATTTTTGCATTACGTTATCTGTACTAAATTAAATGGAAAAATAAACAAAACCCATAATAAATGAGCACGAATATTCATAGCTAGTATTTTTATATAAATCTAGGTACAATTTAACTTTGCATAAATTGTACTCTTAATTGCACACAATAATTTTCAGTGAAATTAAATAAAACCACTTATAAACTAAAAGTTTTACAGAAAATACAATATTAATAATAAAAAAGTTGAAAATGCCTTCATATTAAAGGATAAAAACCAGCAAAAATAATTGGATTCAAACTTTATTCATAATTGACCGAAAGAGCACAAAACACGACTTAAAATTGCAGCAGCCTAAGTGCAACTTATCCCCAAAAATATAATGGATACTTTAATATAACAGATTTACATTGCACGATACTTTCGTGAAACAATTAACTGATTTATTCGAGAGTGTATCAGGAGAATCATCAGGATTTTCATGCGACAAATATTGTGAATCAAAAAATGTACGTATAAAGCAAATCACATTTAAGACGTGCGTGAAACAAAATAGAGTATTTGTATAGGAGCAAATTGTGAAACGGTTCACAATAAAACCACATATATGGGGGAAAAGAGCTACGCTGTAACGTAAGATTATTCTTCAAGAATTATGCTTCAGTGAATGCACGATTCCAATCGATTTCTTTTATTGGATTCTATCCCAAATTTCCTTTGAAAAGTCTTTGAATCTCAAACGAATTCCAAATTTAGATATCGTATGTATTAAAAAACTTCTATTAATGTGCTCTTCGGTTGCGATGATGTTTTTTTCGTAAAAAAATAATAATTTCTTTTCTGGGAGACATCAAACAATACTGCTTGGTATTCATATTTTTGCAAGATCGCTTGTGTCGTTTGATTTTCTTCTTAACATGGGAGACAAATATATTTAGAAATGGCAAATAAGACGGGTTGCTCAGGAAGTTTATTTCCTTTTCTCTAAAGTTATGTTTGCGAATGTTTTCAACAATCGTTCATGTCATATGTTCGCATGTCATTTTGGAATTCAATTCCAGAGAGTTGAAAGCTCCAGTCGTCCTTTTAATACGGCATCCGATGTCTGCTTTTTCTGGCTTTGAATTTATGTCCGTTTTTAGTGTGTCTGTTGAAAGCGCTTTAGTAACGGGAAATTTGGATTTTTTCGTCTATTTTTACCGCCGAAGTTATTTTATTTTGAAAGGTTTTATCCGCCTTTTCGTATGTGAAAAGGTTTTTCAATTTCACGAATAGAAGTGAATTCCGACAACATTATATTTCACATGTTCATCATATTTCTACGTGCAGTGATTGGCAAAGTTAGCGTTTGACATGTGATGGAATACTAAAGGGTAGATCAAATATTAATTTAATTTAAATTTTTCATGTATTCCCTACAAATTCTTTTGGCATTCAATTTTGTTGAAACTAATACATTCGTCGCTAGATATAAACGCATAATCCAATTTCATTCAATTCGATTGAATATATGAAAACAGATAAATGAAAATTTAATTAATACACATACTTCATAAAGCAAATAACCACCTCTTAATTATTATCCAGTATAGAGAAATATGTGAATTCGTGCTATACGGAACATAGACCTGGAACAAAAATTGATCGAGCATTGATTATCAAAAATATTTCATATCTATATTACAAATATAAGCATTGCAATAGAAGGAACTATGAAGAGCACTATGAGCGTCTTTTCTTCGTAAGCTCAATCGTAGCTCTCAAAATATTTCCAATATAACACAACTCATCGTAGCATCGGATTTTTTGTGAACTGTCCATCGAAACCTATTGAAGCAAAAAATATAATGTACTTCTGACAAACGAAAAGCATATTTTTCTGTATTTCATTCAATAAAAATCAATTTTCACAGGGACGATACCCGCTGTGAGCTTTAAGGTTCCACCTAAAAATTTCGGCGTCATTAGAGAATTAAGCTGTAGTATGAATTTTTCGCAAGATGTTTTATTAAGCTTTCCTCCCCATAGCATTTCTATTTAATTTAATTACATAAATTCATTTCGTCCGAAATATTCTTCAAATTTTTGGCCTACCTAAACGGTCCTCGTAGCTTATGAAATGTGAAGCTTTCTCCGGCAAAACGTACTTTTTTTTGGATAGTCGGGAAATATAAAGTCCATCCCTTAATAATTGTTCGAGTTTAAATTAAGGTTTTACTCGCTCCATTTCACATATTTCGAAATCGAAATACCTTCAACGAGAATATTTTCGATATTCTTCATCGAATCAAACTTATGGCGCTTGCGAACTTTAGTGGAGAAAATTCTAAGATTCTGTCCATATTCTTATTGAGTGATTTTTTAAATTCAAATTTTACGATAATGTGTTTATTCTAATGATTTCAAAAGATATTTTGCCAAAATTTGTGCATATTTATGCAATAATGATCCGAGAATGACAAAATTTTGCGATTCAATGTCATAACGTCTGCTTTTTATGTTGATTTGCGCCTGTGTATTTACCGTGTAAATTTAGAATTTTACGTGTAGAATACAACTATTTCAATATGATCATTTAAAAATGATTTATATGTAAGAGAAGATCAATGAGTAGCGAAATAATCACTACTATTTTAATCGTATCAAGTATTTACATTTTCAGGTCCAAAAAATCAGGCTAAATCTGTAATAATACTTTCGATCTCCAAATTTTTTGCAATGAAAATCCTTAACCAAATATCAAGTTGACTCCTCGATTTTGATATTTGAGTCCGAACCTTCATAATAAAAATCCAGGATCTAACCTAATGATATTGAGATAATTTTGAAGCAAGCATGAATACAACTAAATCCGATAAACACAACACCATCCAAATCCCTCAAGTAATACATCAACCTGCATGTTTGCATAAATAATACAAAATCTATCAAGATAATTTTATTCGGTCTAAAATATTTAAATATTAAAGCAGCGGTTCTTAAACAGGAATCCACGGACCCCTGGGGGTCCATAAAGCCTTTGCCAGGGGTCCATGGAGATATAAAAATAATATGTATCTATACTAGAACAAGATATTTTCGATTGATCAATTTAGCTCAAGAGGGGATCCACGGAATACATAAATTTAAGAACCGCTTTAATAAAGGATATTAATATTATTGCTACAGATCATTCTCTCCCCAAAAACCCTAGCTAGCTTTGTTTCCCTTAAAATCATGACAGGTCTAATTTTGGATGATCGATCAAAAATAACAATATCCCTTAAATATATTGGATTTGGACTCATTCAAATGCGTGGCAAAGCACTCATATCGTCATATCAGCGGTCCAAAAAGCGGACCGATTGAGCATACAAACCTTATGGCTACTCCGTCCTCTTTTAGGACTTTTTACGGCATTTTCTATGATCAATACGATCATGGAAGCAACGCAGCGTCTAAACACTTTCTATTATAGTATTCTTTACAACAGTAACTGCTATCTATACTTTAAGTCGGGTACTTTTGGGACTATCTTTGTATATTATTTTAAAACATACATTATAATAGTATTGGTTAATTTAAAAAAAAAATGGATATCCTGAGAGTTAAGTTACGGTTCTGTTCAAAATATAATTGTTCAATATCGAAGAACTCCATGGAAAAAACATGCAATTATTGCGCCACAGTCCATGCATCATTATTTATGAAAACAGAAAAAAAATATCTTATAGCAGCGTGTGAATTTTAAATTGAATTTAAATTACAAATAATCAATTGTGTGTAGCTAATGGTCTACAATAAGCACTAGATGTCCTTTCGAAATGACCGTTCATCAAGGTTTAATGAAACCAGAGACACTACCACTGCCTTTAATGGCACCAGGACAATTGCACGGACGAATTTTGGCCTGCCAATTTGACCAAAAATGCTCGGATCACGTATGCAAATAATTGGCAAACGACCGGCTAAAAGAATTCTCTTCGAGCTCCTTCACATTATTCGACGACTCTCTAGACGTCTTTATTCAACGTTGCAATGTTGCGTCAGCAGCATAAAAAGACGTAGGAAGACAGAATTGAATACAAATCGGCGCTGATTAAATCTACTTGTGAAGGACGAACCCACTCCGATGAAAATCCTTATCTTCGGTCGAATGACGTGATTACTAATTCTTATTGACTCTTATATATGCGATTGAATTCGCATAGAAATGAGTTAATTCTTATAAATAGAGTTCTAACTGGACTCCGGCTTTATTATGTACGAAATAGTCTTCTTTGCCCTTTTTTGACTCCCGTAATAAAAAGAGCTACGTTTCCCATCGCTTTTATATAGTGCCAATTTATCAAAATTAATATACTTATATATGCTTGAAATCCTATACGAAGAAATCATGATTGCTATATTACACACATCGATAAATATTAATGAAGGACGAAGCGCTCAAATATTAGGGGAAAAGTTGATTATATAGCACTTTGATGCTGATAGTTCATGTGACTAAATAGTGCCATAAAAACATTCATAAGCATATCCTTTATAAGTTTTGGGAAACTTGCAAAATGAAAAAGTGGTCCCGTACAAATAATTTAGCTCCCTAAGGCGACGTAATTGGATGAAGGGACTAAATATGCAGTATAAGCCTACTCTTCCAACTTTATTGAATAAATCGCATGTCAACTTGGTATTAATTTTTTGGAACTCCAATATTTTCGATCAGTTACGGTTTTCTTTCCCTAGTTGATAAAGTGTTATGAAATATTATCATAAAACCATCTATACAATAAAGTTATTAACGTTTTGGCACATTTAAGTTTTCAAAATATGCATTGTGGTTCATATATAGGCCAGTGGGCATATTTGGGATTGTAATATTGATTTTAGTAATAAAAAAAATAATTCTTATTTTTAATTGCAGTAATGCATTGTTTTTTTGACGATATTCGTATTACAGTATGCAATGTTGCGTAAATTGTTTGTTAGCACAAAATTCACCATCATGAAACTTTTTGTAAAAAATAACGTTCCTCAGATATTAATCGACTAACAAAATATACAATACGTGTTGTCAAAGGGATGGCTGAGACACAACTGATGGTCAAAAAGTTATTGTAAAAAAAATGACATTTCTAAATGGACAATCTAATATTAATAAAATTTTGTATATTGAATTCTTTTATAATTGATTATCTATAATTTGGATAATATGTTTTAAATACATTAAGAAGAACATAATTATTTAAAATCAACATATGATTAGCTTGAAAGTATAACTAATATATTGTACACCATTAAAACAGCGAAATCTATGATTAGCATATAGAATTGCATGTACCTAAAATTAATACTTCGGATTACATCCAAAGTTAGCTTTGAGCGTGAATCTAATATCGTTAGATTGATAGAGTTGACCGCACTTCTCATTTCCATACATCCTATGGGATTTTCGCTTTATATGGAATGGATTCAGAATAACTCTTCCCGGACATCCACATTTGAATCAGGCAAATTAGACCTTCATTTGTAACATTCAAACTTCCTCATGAATACGATAAGTTTCAACTTCATGAAACTACTTGCAGTACGCCGGCCAACAGTTATTGCATTCATCATTAATGCGCTTTTACCTGTAAATGAAACCAACAGAGCTCAATATTTCGACAAAACTACATTATATAGACCGTGACAAATTAACTTCGTATCAATCGATCAAAACTCATAAAAAGGTTGTCGTTTGGGTCATTTAAAAAATGCGTCAAAAAACCTAACTATTAATGCAGATGATCTTTTATCATATTATTAGGATGTCCCATAAGTTTCTTTCGTTTTCATATTAAGAAAAAAATAAACAATCATTTCTTGATCAAATTAACAGGGTGCTTTATTCCTCTGTTTTCATTTAAGATGACGTTCCATATCAAATAGTCCTATCTATTTAAGCACTTTAGAAGATAGATAATATTCCATTGTTTTCTCAACATGAGAAGTGATTAAGAAGGTACATCATATTATTTTGAATCAATCAATACACTTATAATTCCAGGGTAGTGCGTTTTGTACCGGGTGTGTATTTTTGTATATGCAAACAAATATACGAGCTGTTGAAACCAGCCAAACTCGAACTTTTAAACGATATTGTATAAACACTCAAAGTCACTTAATGATTTACAAATTTTATCTTTAACGAAATGAAAACACGGTCATTGAAGTATATAATGCTTTTAGCCATAATATTTCAAAGAAAACACATGCTAGTTGGACTTCAAAGTCTTTCCATATCGGAAATATGTCATTTCTCTATATTTGCAGTTTTCGTTGCCTAAGCTTTTAACGAATGTTATTGGTGATGCCAATCATTTCAAAAGTGCTTACTTTTCTATTAAAAGATCTCAATATGCACAAAGTTTGATATTTCTTATGAATATCCGAAACGATTGCAATTAGGAAATCAAAACATATTAAAGAAATCCTTCACGATTGTTTAAAAAATGTGCGTTCGGCAAATATGCTTTTGCATAAATTCTCTCATAATAATAGATTTTAATTGGAATTTGTATATAAATCTGTAAGCACTTGGTTCCATATGTATTAAACAACGTCACCCATCAAAATAACGCAAATTATAATCTTTTACGTCACTATTATTACAATTTTATTAAAAGTCCAATTGTGCCATCTAACTGTCATTTAGCGTTTGTATTTCTGTAGGAACACTTGAATGCAATGATCTTCTATAAATCAAATACTTTGCAGTGGGTTAATCCAAACCTACCCTATTTTCTATTGTGATTCTGATATTGTTGGAAAATTTATCATTACACGATATACTTCTATGTAGATCTATACTATACTATCTTATGTAGATTTACACTTATGTAAATGTTTATGCATATCAATTTTGTCAAACATTCTTATTAATATATCCAAAGATTTTTTTTTTTTCGATAAACGTTTAGCTTGTATGACATATAGGACATTTATGGAATTGTCACGACTCACACCGGAATCACAGAGCTTGACATCTTATCATTCTTTTATATCCGTCCATATACACTCAGAAATAAAAACCTCCCCCTTAACCCAAACGAATCCCCATTTTCGGTTTAATTCGATGCCATATTTTAGTCTGTATCTTAACGAGCATCCAGGCACTATTTGTGGGGTCAGAGAATGTAGCGTTTGTCACACGTGCCATGCATGTACCTTTGATCTAGGGCTTGTTCTGTGGAGTAGTTGGAGCTCTCGTAAAAGGGTGAAATCATGATCGTTGTCAAGGGAATCAACAATGCATGTTATATACGAGTAGATGTTTCATCTGGGAGCCCTTTGCCCGAAAACTCCCACAACGTGCCCTTTAGCGCTTGTCTCTTCGCAAATAATTCGAGGAACATCTTAATATGACCGACATACGTCGACATTATTCATGCGGGGAGGAAATTCTTCAAATTAGATACTTCCCAATAAAGTACAACAAAAAGTAAGTGTTTGACCCACTGAAGCAATCAATGGAGGCATCAAAAAACGGATATGAGATTATCAATATAACATATATTTACTTCGAGTCATAAAAAGGATGATATAGTCATGCTCGTATTTACTAAGGGCGTTTATTATATGCATGTGATAGAAAATAGACACTCTAAATAAAGAAAGCACACGTGCTTTAATCAAACACTGTTTTTTGCATTCACGACTATCGATAGTGCTAAAAACACGTACCCTTTTTTTACAACTCTGTTTAAAAACAAATTAAAAATAAGAGACATAAAGCTCTGAATCCCCAATAAAATACCACCACATTCCTCAAATTAAATCCCTGCTTAATAAGAGCTCCCGCTTCGTCTCACCCAGATGACGTCCACGTACTCGAACAATTGACTGCGGGTGTCAAGAATTGGCTATGACATTATTATTCCCAGAGTATCAAAACACCGACCGATTCAAAAGATGACCACATCGACATTTACAACTAAGTTTCAGCTTAAAAAACATTAACAAATATATTTTTTTAAAGATGAATTCTCCTACCGATGATTAATATCAAAAAATACTCCTGAATAATGTGATTGTTTTTACATTTATTTGATAAGCCCTAGCCGATGTTTAAACTGAAGAGGATTTGTATTCATAATTTGGAATGAAATATGACCATGAAATAGTATCAAGCTGATGAAGTCATAATTTTAACCGTAACGACTAACATTATTAGCTCTTCGTATTTTTGTCACAGTGCTTTCAAAAACCACACTACTGGAGCCAGCGAATTGTTATAAACATTTTGAAATAACAACCATTTTCCTTCGTGGTATATGAAATTTGACGTCGTAGAAACACCACAACGGGTATGAGAGTGATTCTAAGATGCTCTTGAGAGGCTTCACTCTGGCCCAATATGGCTCTTATGAAATGGGGTATGTTGATAAAAGGGTGGTTTCACTACTCATCCTCCGATCTTATTCCCACCTGCATCGTCGAAACACTTCTTCGTGTCAGTCAAGAGGGCACTGAAAACGACTTCAGCATGTTAGCTTCAAGCTCCTTCAAAACGAGGTGAATATATGAACCACATGGCATGTTTGTAATCTTTACATTCAAATAAATCTCTAAATTATTGTCTTGGTCTTATTTTATAATACTGTTAATACTACTTCTAATTAATCCCATTGTTATAACAAGCTAAAGACTTATTAATGAAACATAATATTATCATATAACACTATAAATCCGATAAATTTTGAATCAATTGTATGAGGCCATCCTGTCTTTCCATATGCTTTTACTTAACGTAAAATCATTTGTATCCAAAAACATTGTTAGCACTGAATAAGCCTTCAGGCTTTTGGTTTACCTTGTCTCGATTAATTTTCTAAATACAAATACAAATAAAGCCAAATTTGGTCTCAAATTATTTGATCTCTTTTTTATAAATTAATATCGACGCAACTCTCTCATAACACGTTATTTCTACAACACGATTTACTTCAAAATATTTGATCGATAACAGAATACCATTGCATAAAAAGAATAACGAAGAAACCTTCATATAATATTAATATGCTATTAGTCATCATTGCTTAGAAAAATATATTTTTGTTAAGTATAAAATAAACGTCGTTCGTATGTCGTTCTTCTGTGAGAACGTTAAAAAAAAACAATTGACTTCCATGGACTGTTCATAGGTTCAATGCAAGTCGAGGTACTCAATACTATAAAAAGGCTCAAATTATAATACTATGGCCATGTTATAAGACACCAATAATATGACCTTCTGCACCTGATAGTACAGGGAAAGATCATAGATCATTGAAGTCAGGGTAGGTGGAAAACATCATGGCTGATGACCCTTCGGTAGTGGAGTGCTTCTAGCATCGGATTATTGTTTCGAGTAGCAGTCGACAAAGTCAAGATGGAACTTATGGTTTCCAAAATCCTTGGAAGATAGAGCATATAGAAAAGAAGAAGATGATGAGAAATGGATCCAATACGATAACTATACACATACACAGCTATTACACTACACTACGGCTATACATTCAAACCTCTTTTTGTGCGATTTCGAAGTTATGCGGTTTTTTATTTCATAAAGAGTACGTAACGAGATATTTTGGATTAAATAGGAAATAAATCATCAACGTTTATCGAAATTTGGAAAAAAAATATAATTTGGGACTGTGACAAAATCACATCACATCAGTGACAAAATAAGGCCAAAAAATGACGACTGATTTTTTTTAAACAGTCTCAATTTTTTAATTGCCTTATTGATTTCCTGTTTTTATTAACTTTTTTATGCGATTTTTGATATATTTTATATAGCTGTTTCAAAGTTATGCGGTTTTTAAAATTCATGGAACGCATCTTCACTTTTTCTATGTAAGTCTTAGCTTTTTTTGTGCGACTTTCCGCGGAACGCATCTACCGCACAAAAAAAGGTTTATGTGTACAAAACAAATTTTACGCATTTTAAGCAAGAAACCATGTTAATGAAGTGATGGATGTATATGGATAGGAAGGAGGAAGGTCGGTTTAAATTGAATTCATTCAATCTACCAACATCAAGCTAGCATCAAAAATATCTCTTTTAAGATATTGGCTTGAAGAGAATTTTGTTTGCCTAGTAAACTACTAACATCATCGTAAAAATGAGGTTTTTCATATTTCAGGAGCCAAATTCGATCCATAAATCCAATTTATTCGGAATTTTAATTTCTATATACTTGATGGAATTAAAAGACCAAAATGATTTTTTTACCCTAGTCACAGTTAAATATTAATTTTAAAACATGTTTATTTAAAAATTGCATTATTTATTCTTTTCAGTATTACATTAATTTAATTCAGTACCAAAGGAAGTCTTTGAAAAACATTTTGAAAAGGCAACTATTATAGTAGCGTACATGAACAATTCATATTGTACAAAACGCTGAACGTTTGCTGTTTTCCAAAGCGTGAAATATTTTTGAATGGATATTTCAGCATGATTTAGTTTTTAGCACAGTCAAATATGTTTGAATGTTGCATGAAACGCGTATAATGTAAATCACATAATTTCCCTTCCAAGGACTTTCCTTAATTATCATTAAGGATACTTCTTCCTGGAATGTGGTTCTTTATGGCTGAAGGAGAACAAACAAAATTATGATAATTAAAAAGATAAAGAGAAATACAACCCTCCTAATTTCGTTTCTTTAATTCGAAAAAAGGTTGAATAAAATATTCTTATTTGCCGGAGCTGAAGGCTTTATCAGCTAATTAGTAGGTACACCCGAGACTTTTGTTTGAATTTTGCCATCCATCTTTTTTCTCGTCTGACATCTTTCTCATCGAAAAAAGCGCTTCGACATCCTCGTTTTTTGATATAATTGCTTTTTGTCAAATTTTTACGAAGAACTCTGTTGTTCCATATTGTGCGAATATGGTTACTGAAAATATCTTTTCCTATTGACATTCATGCAAAGCATCATCAATCATGCTGGGCCATAGCACCCAACCCTTAAATATGAGAAGAACTCGAATACAATATGCTTCATTAAAATTGCTTTAAGATTTATACATTTCAACCCCAGTTTCCTAATTTAATTAATCATGACAAAATTATGTAATTCAGTCTCGGAGCTGTGTTAAGAATAATTACTCTTTGGCTCGAAATTTATAAAACGTTTTATGATATCCAACGTATGAATCTATGTTCAGATTATTTTCCATGTATTTAAACGGGATTTTAATTAAATATATAAATGTATTTATACCCGTTCGTTTAATATTATAGTAGGCTATTACCTAAGCCTACTATTTTCAGATCTTCTCAAACTGTCGAATAATCATAATATATGGACCTGTACGTATCACTGATGCGTAAATATGACAAAGGATAGATCACCTGAACGTCAAACAGATTTACGCCAATTTGATAGATAACTTTATGACATTTATCTGGCATCAAACATAGCGAATAATTTGAAATCGTCGAGATGCTAAATGGAGATGTATCTAGTTTAAATCTTGATCACCTTGATCTTAATCATTATAACAACAAATTTGGTTAAGTTGTTTAATATTAAGCTCCTAATACTGATTTATAAATTAAATTAAAATTGTACTTGTGTACTACATCAAACATCTTAAATACAATTACGTTTTAATTTTGATAAACATATAATGTAACCGAAACTCATAACTGATATATTATCATGAATCAAATTCCCACAGGCTTTTCCGCTTCTCATTATAAATTTATTTGATCGATTGCAACAAATTTAATTCCATTAGGTGAAGCATTGCGGAAAAAGCCATGAATCTTCGACTAACTAAAAGTAATGCTCGGGATTGCACAAGATTGTGAAAAATGGTTCACCGGTGTCTGAAAGACCGCAAATCGTGTTCGGAAATTGAGTCGTCTTCGTTTGCGACGTATTGCTTAGTTCTAGGGCTGTTCAGATCTGACCCAAATTTCATTTTAGATTAAATTGAACGTTCCATGCAGTTCGCCAGAGAAGCAAACAATTCAATAAGTAAAGATATCGATTGAGTTTCTGGACGAGTGAGCATCACGTGTCGTAGGTGAGTTAGCGATGGGATGGCGATTATGTTGAAAAATTGTTGACAAGTGCATCAACAATATCCTTTATTTTTTTTTTCAAATACACTTTTTCTAAAAAAATATAAAAATTTAGTACTTTTACTTTCGGGATATCTCTCGTAGATCGAACGTTCGCACACTGTGCATATCATCCACATATTTGTGCCTTTTTTGGCTGTCAATTTCAGACGGAAGCGTCTTAATTTCATCACAAATATCTGTTTCGTTTTAAATTTAAATGATATACATATGTAGTAATACACAATGCTTAAATGTACCTGTTAACAATGGGAACTATTTATGTATATCAGCTAGATTTTTTCATCATACTTCGATAACGGAAACGCGACATGAAAAAGCTTCTGATGAATCACCTCGAAAGCTCTTTGTTTCGATAGCAAAGTAAAGAATAGCTTTTACGTCCTGAAAAAATAATGAGCATATTTATGAATTGAGAGGTGTCCCAAATTGCACGTTTAGATCCAAAGAGGTGAAACAACTGTTTGATTTCACACCCCGATGATTTCCATGGACTATGATTATCCTTCTTTATCGAATTTTTATTCAAAAACTCAAATAATTCAATATATTTAAAGTAAAGATTGGTATCAAAATAGTAATAAATTGTCGTCCATTTCATTCATGATAATATATACAGCGTTTCAAATATAAATTTACAAGTTTTCGATTAGATCATGTAAATTAAACCTTTTTTTGTGCGGTAAATCGCACAAAAAAAAGTTATGACTTACTTAGAAAAAGTGATGATTCGTTCCATGGTTTTTAAAAACCGCATAACTTTGAAACAGCTATATAAAATATATCCAAAATCGCATAAAAAAAGTTAATAAAAAACAGAAAAACAATAAGTAAACAAAAAAATAGTTAAAAAATAAATTTTGACATAAATCTGGTGGAAATAATAGAGGGTTATATAGAAAAGATTCGTACCCAGTTTGAAGTTGATTAATAAATTAAAACATGAGATATGAAAAAAACGCGTTAAAAGATTTCATTATGAAAGGACTGGTCATGTTAACGCGTCACTAAAATAGCTATAACTCCGTAAGTATTTAGAATTTTGGAAATTCCTTTGGAAAATGTACTTTTAAAAGGCAAAACATTAAAAAAAAAACCCAAAAAAAACAAAATCAGTTTTTTCAAAAATCTAAACCAGAATAAAGGGCGTGGTCGTGATTCAGCGATAACAGATGCGATATGATTTACACAATTCCAAATTATAATTTTTTTCCAATTTTCGTTTAGTGTTGATGATTTATTTTCTATTTTATACAAAATATCTCGATAAGTACTCTTTATGAAATTTAATTTTTAAAAAAAATCATTAAAAAAACGTACAAAAAGAGGTTTGGGTCTATAGCGAACAGACAAACATACATTTAAATATAAAATTTAAATAGAATTTTTAACAAAAATTTTTTTAATGTTTTTGTTGGTTGTTGCAATGGATGAATATAAAAGTCATATACAAAGAGTTTTTGATATAAATTGTATATTTTTTAAAAAAATATATAAAACACATTGAAATGAATTTACTTATATTTTTAGATAGAAAATCCCAAACGTACACAAAAAATGGCGAAAAATCGGACAACAAATACGAATATTTTGTAGGCTTTATTTTGGGTCTAAGCAAAAAAGTACGGATTAAATAATTTTTCACAAGCTAACGTCATTTTACATGCTCGAATAAATGTCCTGGTGAAAAAATTATCCAAGTGTGGACATGAAATATTACTATTTTTTACTACAATACTAAACATGATAAAACACATCCCTATGTATAATATTTCGTGAGAGCTAACCACGTTCTAAAATAAATTGTTTTATTTGGGACACTTTGTAAAGTTCTTGCAAAATATATCCTTTATCAGATGTATATGAACTTCATAGAAGATTTTTCTAGGGAGAAAATATATGATTTTATATATTATAAAAAATATATTTTAATTATTATTGCAAATCGATCAATCATAGTTGATCCTGCTCGACTTTATTAATCCTCCCAGGATTTAGTTTTTCGAATTCTTAAAATCAAATTAAACCACGACGATCAATCGGAAATATTAATATTTGCGAACCTTTTATAAAAAGACCCCTATAAAAATATTTTTAATTAAAAATTTAATTTAGTCAAAGGAATAATATGGAAGCCTTCTTTGTCATTTGATACAAAATTCATTCTTTCCTGTCCTATGACGTAAAGGACAAACGAATAAAACGTGATAAATTTAAGGTCCTCCTATTACATCCAACCTATATCATTATTATTATGTGGAACATGCTTAAAATTAATTTTAAAGGTTCACATCGTAACGAATATATTTTGGCTTTGAAGAAGTTTCCCGGAAGCAATTTCTCTAATCACTTTTCAGCAAAGTAAACGTTTTCAGCTTAACAAGGGTGTGTTATATACTTAAAATAACCTTTCCTCCTGTACTAACCCTTCGCGGCTTATACGAGTACCTTTTAATTATATGAATGAATTATTTTGACGCTCCACTTTAAATATATACCTTTGAATTTGAGAAATTGGACCGAATAAAATCGAATCTGTACTCAGCAATATTTTTCATTTGATCAACTTTATCCCGAATTACGCATTGGGAAATTCTATGAATACATTAAAATATCAACGCATCATATACTATGTAATCTCTTTACAGTTAATCCGATTAAAATTTTGCATTAACTTCATACTAAAATACATTCTCATATATTAATATTGAAAAACGGTATGAAACTAATAGAACAAACTAGATATTTTGATGCGAATTTCTGCCAATATCTATGTTATATCATGTTTTCATTCAATTAAGGACATCTGTAATCACTGATGAGAACAATACTTTGGATGGTTGTAATTTGTTAAATTTATCAAATTAAAGTTGCAATCATGATACGGTACACCCCAACAATTATCCTTTTGCAGACTGGCCGTATAAAGTTATTCGGTCTAACGAACCAACCTCAAAGCTGGTGGTAGATACAAGCGTTTCAAAACTTTAAACTTAATCCAAAGGTTTCCTGTCAAAATTGAACATGATGCCTTTGAGCTATTAAGTGACATTCGCAATATAAGCTGTTAATGTGTACTTATTTCTATAGATAAAATCTAAACTTTATCCAAACGATTGTTAAATTCCTTAACAACCTTAAAAGCTCATCAAAATATTAATTTAAATTTCTTGCCGTCTACTGTCAATAGAGCTGCTGCTGCTTTTAGACTAAAATTAAAGTACAAAAGGTTAAATGTATGATATTATCGAGCGTGGATAGTAGACATTCAATCTTCCTTCAACTCAATGATAAAAATTCAGGGAATTTAACACTGAAATCCACCCTCACGTAGAGAATCTCAACAAACAACGAATTACCCCCCTTGAGTAATCGGTGTCAATAAGATTAAAGACCAATATTTACAAAACGTTAATAAGATTTATGGGGATGAAACATGAACCAAGACTGTATGAGTTTAAATTACATATCTCTATGTGATCTCAAAAATATAAATTCAATACATTAAGAAAATATTACTGCTATTTTTCATCAACTTTATTAAAAGTTCAGCAGTTTACTTTTTCAGTAGCCGATTTAAATCAGATTTCTCTTATATTTTCTGGATGAGCTCTTGCGTTTTTTTGTTGAAGGATGATTCTAAATAACATATTTACAAACCCTATTGATACACTCTTTATAAATCTTACTTTTGGCCATAGACTTTTTATTATTAATCATCAGGCTTAAGATATTTGAAGAGGGAATGCTATTGCTGTAATAAGACTTATCAGTAGAGATATATTGTTAGCATTATCTAAAACATTTAAATTTAAAAGAAAAGATTAACACGAAGACCTACTTATGACTGGAGATCGGGTGTAATTTTTAATCGTCTATCCAAGGAAATTTTCAAAATCTATAAGCCCAGAAATGAGCTCGAAAAAAAATGGTTTACATTTGAGTGATATGTAAAAAAAACGCTCGCGCAACCTTATGTTAATACAATCGTAACTCATTTCGTATGACGCCCATATTTGACAATTTGATATCCAAAAACATGTTTGTTAGCATTTTTCCGAAAGTTATAAAGTCTTATTGACGTAAAGCAATGCTCAAATTTATGGAGCGTCGTTTTGAAAGCTGTCTTCGATTTTTGCCCATGACATGTTTATTACAAAAGTTCATAGTTCAATTTTGTTTTTGTATGCAGAGCCAACTTTGTTGACAAAAGAGGAAAGTTTTTGGAGGAATTTAACTTGAGAATCTATTTTCCGATGGCTATCAAGTTTCGGTCAACGAGGGGTATTCGATCATACATCTAGAGCGCTACAGATGATGCCCTCGAAAGTTGAAGAGGATGTTTTCGGGATAGCTCCAGTTCGGTTTGAAAAGGGATTATTCCCGAAATTCCCGGACTTTGATGAGGAAGACGCCTATTTATGAGCGAAATTCTTCGGGGGGATGCGAATAATATACGTCGAAAACGTGTCTAAAAATTAACACGGGGCTTAATTTTGTATGGGCGAGAAAAAATTAATATTTATATACATTTATGAGTGGCCGATGAAGTATGCGAACTATTGAGCTCATTCGGCTAAGGATATTTGGAATTGGAATTCTTCAGCTGTATAAACATTTAACACTTCTGAGCACATATTGTCGAATTAGTAAATTTATTTTACAGTGAGTTGACACCAAATCGTATTAACTCGTTTCAATGGGCTTTGAACGGCATTGATTTAATTACTTAATCTAGGAGACGTTTGCTCGGCCAAGTTTTGAATACGGCCATAGTCGACTTGATCCTTATGTCTACATATTCAATTACAATGACTACTTGTGATTGCCTTGGCTTCCAAGGAACTTCTAAGACATATAAGCAAATGTCCAAAATAACACGAGATAGACTTGAAGTATTGAGCATTCCAGTATATTCAAGAAGGAGACAATACATAGCTGTGATCAAACCAAATTTGATTTTCCGGAGAAATATTAGAAATAAATGGTCATCCTTGTTCAATTCTTGTGCTAAAACACAAATTCAATTTTTATATATTTTGTATGACAAACTTAACACATTCCGATCCGCTCACTTAAAAAAGTACGGAAGGCAGTGACATTATTTTTGTAATTATTCTTGTAGATCTGATTCTTTCTTATTTCGTTGTTGCCGACATTTATAATAATTTTTGAAACCTGTAAATACATTATATATAAATGTCTTATATCTACAAGACTGAAACTATGTTGTAGTTGCTTATAATAAATATTAATTATATCAAGTTCACTTTGTATCGAAAGTAGATGACGATTATTTAACAATAATTAACATCAACCTCTCGTAGACAAAAAAGCAACTTTATAGATTTTAACTTAATGTTGGTATGTACAATTATGCCTCCCATACACTTTTTTTTAGTCAAATCCACATGTTTTTGACATACAACATAATGCTATATGTTTTTCTAGTTTCGTTATACGATGGTGTTATACACGTCCAAAATTTTGCTGAATTATTAAAATGGTTTAAAACATTTTTTTTTCCTATAATATTCAATAATTTTGACATATTTTTACGTATGCTTTCATCTCATATGGCGCGTTTGAGTGTTAAGTTTTTCTTGCATTAATTTTTAGCTCTGACTTTTTCTGACAAGTATCAAGTTCTGGGATAACAATGTCATTAATCATATTTTTTCTGTTTTTATAGCTTTGGATTTATCACTTTTTGTATTTTATCAAGCTAGTGTACAAATTACAGGATGAAACCCAATATTGTACGTATTTAGTAGCTTTTAGCGAAGGCATTCAGAGAATTTCGTTTCAATGCTATTTTATGAATTATATGCAAAATGATTATGATTATTTCGCTTGTTCTTCGAAGCTTTTGTTAACCCCAAGTGGTACTTTATACGAAACAGCAAACTGGAATGTGTTAATGTGATAGAAGTTATGTCCAATATATAAATCAATGGACACATCTTCATTATTATTAAAACCATTAAGCTAAACGAATTGGTTAATTATTATTTTTATTTATGCAATTTTATATATTTTTAAACTTTCTTTATAAGGCATTTATCACATCACTCAATAAGTTCGTAGGATTTTTTAAAAATACTGCGAAAAAACAACCCCAAAGAAGAAAAACAAGTTTAAAGTGAAAACAATCCTACAAACTTATTGAATATTGTTTTACTAATATATCAATCGGAAAATAATAAGCACTAAGAATTAGAGCGATATCTATAGGCCATTTTGCTACTAATTTTGCAGATTTTAATGGTTACCATTATATATCATATTTTATAGATCGTAGTTTCTATATACTTCAGACAATCGGAAAAAGTTCGACTTAGTAAATGTAAGAGATGCTAATTAAACCCCAATTGTTTATTTTAATTTGTAGTAGATCATTATCCCTACGTATGGTCATGTTGATGTTATGATAAAAAACTATTACATTTTTTTGTCCTTTTAATAATATATTTAGTCAAAAAATCAATAGCGAAATTATTTCGACTTTCTAAGTGGTTAATAGAAGTTGTACATTTTTACATCAATATATTATATACTTTCGTATCACGCTGTTATTTCCTATATTTAATCAATGCAGGGAGGATTCATGCCTTTATCTCGCAAATGACGATGGATCCCTACTAAAGGATGATTGATTGATTTCCATCTTTAATACGATCGTCCTGATGTTTTGACGTAGATCAACATCAATTACGGCCTTAAACCTAACTACAACAAGCTTCAAAGGTCCTTCGAGTTGATGGTTCATTAACCGTTGAGAATTAAAATTTTGTATACCACCTTTCCATTACTCAGATATAAATTACATTATAAACGATTTTATTGCCCTTTATGAAATATATAAAGAAAAAAGGACATTAATGCACTTTTACCGCACACTTTTAAGTATTTCTAAAAGCTCTTTACTATTCGCTGGCTTTATCAAAAGCTGAAATGAAAATATAATAGAGCTTTTCTTTATACAGTAGAATAGTCAATTCAAGGGGAAAATGTTTTTGCAAGTGGCGTAAAAATACATCTAAATTTTTACAAGCAGTCGAAAACAAATAGAGAAATTACCATTAATCAAATTCTCTCTTCTTGTTCCCAAAAAAATATACAAAAGCTGTTCAAACTCTCTCAAAAAAGTAACTAAAGTCAATGAGTATTTAAAATGTTTATAAAAACATACACTACAAAATAGCTGCGAAGGCAGTGTTAATTCTTATGGTTAGGATCAATGATATTTAAATGCATGCTCATTTTATGTCGAATCTGAATTCAATATAATTTCTTTTTTAATGTGGTATAATTAACATCAAGCTCATGGAAGTGTTTCCACACGCCCTAGAAAAATATTTTTTATAAAATTTGACAAAAACGTGTATAATAAACGTCTTCATCGTATAGACTACAATTATTTAAAAATATATAAAAATGTTTATTTTATAAACAAATAACTACAAAAAATGTTGATAAAAACATAAACTTTTTTTTGATTGCTTATCATTTTTTTGTTTTTCAATATTTCTTCTTAATTGTAATCTAAGCTATACAAAATATTATATAAATTAAAAATATGTTTAATTATTTTGCTACAAATCACCTGTTCAGGATTTAGGACTTCCATGGTGAAGAATGTCATAGTTTGCGCACCGACATATGTGGGTCACCTCACTCCCACTACCATACTTTGTCAAAGTTTATAAAATATTTTTATACTTAATAAAGATTGCCTAGTTAACACACTAAATATCAACATTCTATGTTTAATACTTTTCGAATAAAAAAAATGTTAAAAAACCGATCACTTTTAAGTCCAACAAGGTTGATTAATTTTTCTACTATTTTATTCTTTCTTTTATAGTAAGCATTCTACACGAATTGCATTATCGAATTTACTCTCAATCATTATAAATAATTTATTTGTTAAGGCATTATTTTCCATTTTTACTTCTTCATAGGGATTATCAAAATCAAACAAAATTCATGCATTTCTCATTTCTTTATCTTAAAAAGTATATTATTTCTCAACCGAATGAGATAGCAATGGGAAATAGATTATGAAGCGTTAAAGATGATGGGCTAATCGAGGCAGATTATTCTGTCGGTTTGGTGGAAAATGAATGAGGTTTTTCATTAATTACCAGCTAGATTATCCTTCGCGAAATGTTTTATCAATAATTAGAACGATCATACCAGAGTTTATATACTTTTTCAAATCCTTTGTAAATTTTTTCTGCTCTATAAATATACCAATTTTCTTCTTTTAATATACGATCTTTAATACACTACCACTAAGTTAAGATGAAAATATTTATTTTTTCAAATTCCTTTTCTTGCGTCTGTTTGACATTTCAAGCATCAAAATAAATTCCGATTTTAAAGAACGATCTTCCATAATCCACCTACGTTTATAACAACGCACGGAAACATTTAAGTCGAAGATTTAATTAAAATATGCTTCCGGATATTGCGCCCTATTTCTGTAGAATAATTTGCGTCGTAGCCAAGTAATTTTCATACAACAAAACAAACTAACTTAAGCAAGACGCCGAGATCCAACGATGCAATCTACTTTGTGAAACTTTGAATGCAATAAGGCGCGATCCTGCGAAACTTAAGAGCAATGATCCTTGAAATTCATATTTCACGTCCAAGTTTGTGATTTTGTATCATCTGTGTCAAAGCATCGGGCAAAGTTTGTACATAGTGGTTTCAAATCGTGACGCAATTACTGCAAGCAATTAAGCAATTTATGGTCTGGCATACTTGACAACTGTCAACGATTTCCGCTGTCAAACAACGAGCACAAACAAGCCTCGGTTTTACGAGCAGACAACAATAAGGCCACAGCTATCGAGAGCATATCCTGTATTACGAGCGAAAACTCTTGTGTTACTCTTGTGCTGTTAATCGATTTCGATTGTTGAAAGTCGACCATGTACATAGTTTATGGTCGATCTCTGGGATGCCAGTAAAACATATAGATATACAGTACAAGTCTTCGATTACAGAGAAGAATGCAGGCTTAACAATATGAAGCCAGATGCACTCAAACGAATTAAATCCATTATAAATATTTTTTATTTAATTATATACGTTTTTGAAGTGAAACTTCTATAGGTGCAGTAAGACAAATAGACTTAAACGTCACAAAAAATGAAACTCTAAGCATTGATTGGTCAGAAAGAGAAGAAGAATCGATTATAATCTTTCCATCTCCACTGCATAGGGACGCTACGCATATAAACCATGCCTTCTCTATTGTGTTTAGAGGCGATGTGACATTAAGCAATCCCTAGACCAGTAGCTTACCTATTTTATTATTTACTACACAAACACAGCTTATTTTTTTGCTTACGATTTCCGTCAACAAATGAAAAAAATAGCCACTTTATCCCACCATTTGAATGATAAATAGTAAAAAGCATGAATAGTTTGTTCAATTCCAGATGTTTGAGTACACAAATAATAATCTGGAGTAGTGCAAAACAAATACTATTTTAAGCATAGTCTTCTACGTAGTTTATTAAAAATGAAATATAGGGACCATTAAACAAAAATAAGTAGACTTCAGCGACTTAGCAGTGACAATGGCGTAATATTGATAACATTTGGATTATTGTAACTTATATTTTCTGACGCAAAATGAACAAAAAATAAATCTCATCCTATAAATTTAAACATAGTATTTTTCTGTTACATTCTAGCATCGTTGACCCAACATGAGACAAAGAAAAAGGTTCGATAGTTGACATGTTGGAAAACTAAAAACGATGTCATGAGTACGTCAGCTGTTCTTTCTTCCATTCGATATCTTACCTTCATGTATTTTTAGGGTGCCAAAAGCACCAATATTCTTTTCCTCGCGCACGATTCTATCCTTTACAAATATTTTTATAATAGTTCAATACTTGATTCTCCGCCCCAGAAAATAAGGCGTAATAATAGTAAAAATGTTTACTCCTAGATTAATATCATAAGTCCTTGATGAGCAGACTGGCACATGACACAGAGCCCTTAAGCTCATATCCGGCCAAATTGCTTTGTTATACGATGTACATAAATACAAAATAAAATAAAAAGCGACAGGGTGGCTTAAATTATGATCTACATCCATCTCGAAATGAATATGTTTGCCTACCGTGGAGAATTCTCTTTATGAATGGATATACATTAAACTCTAAACTAATGCAGGCTCTCATTGTTGCGTTGCCCTGAAAATTATTTCCTTCGTAACCTCCACTGAAAGCATTCCCATACAAAGTATTCATATTTATGAAAGTTTCATACGTGAAAGTTTTTTTTTAATAACATGCATGGCTAAAAACACGCATATTTTCAAAAAGCACCTTCGTTACTCTGCATAAAATTGGATCAAAAACACTCCATGTAAACAACCATGTAAAGGTGTATGGATTATAGTATTTGCTTTGAAAAATATACAAGTTGTTAGGAAAATATTTAATAACACGATATCTATGTCGTCTTTTAGCAAAGAAAACTTTTATTAGACGTCTTAGGTCCTTCAACAATGCAAAGCACTCTACAAATCCTACGCGATTTTCAAACTATTTATAAATTAAATTTAATGGAACGATGAGTTTTTAAGGAAAACCGAACCTTCCGTCTGATGGAATTGCTTCAGAATTTTCAATATAAATGCGGCTTCATTCCTTCATCGCAATGGCGTGAAGCTTAATTTTTTTAGGTTCTATAAAACGTTTTATTGTATATATTTAAACCAAAACTCCAAAAATAACTCAAAATAATTTAAAGAACGTTTAATATGACATATTTTTAACGATGAAGCAAAAGGGCCTTGTGGGCCGTTCTTGAGAGTCTCGCGTATCAGTACACCCTTACATCAGTCAAATCTACAGAAGTACATTTGGGTCTGTTTTTATGCGATAGATACGTTCCACGGGGAGTCGCATAAAAAAGACTTGAACTACATAGAAAACTGAGGAATAGATTCCATTATTTTTAAAAACCGCATAACTCCAAATCAATGCGATAGAATGTACCAAAAATCGCATTAAAAATTGACTATCTTCTTGTATAATCTTTACAGTAAAGGGGGGCAGGAATTTTTTCCACTTAAATATATTTAAATCATAACACCAAATTTTATGCGCATTCGCATAAAAAAAAGATTTGTCCTTTATAGAAAAATGAAGGATAGGTTCCATTTTTTGAAAATCGCATAACTTCAAATCGCATTAAAAAATCCGCATAAAAACAAACCCATTGTATATTAGATCCTTGTGTAACGCGATTATAACGTCCATCCATTATTACTAATACAGTGTACTCTCGATTATCCGGCTGCGAATTATCCGTGCCTAAAAAATGTTAATTCTTTTTTTTTCTTATATGGTTATAAAATGCACACAACAAAATGAAATTAATACTAAAAAAATGTAAAATTAAATGAAAAGAAAAATCTTCCTGACGATTATTATAGCCAAAAAAGGGTGTGCTTGAACGGGCAGATTTTTGATGATTGGTTCAAAAAAAAATTACTTCAGAGATGCAAGATTATTTTATTTATAAAAGCATTATTGTTATTAAGTAATGCTCCTTTTTATCCAAACGAAAACATATTAAAAACAAGCGACGGGCTTATGGTTGCAACATTTTTGCCCCCCAATGTGACATCTTTGATTTAATCTATTGACCAAGGTGATATAGTATCAATGTAGCGTTGAATAACATGAAGCGGGGGTGCTCGCACGCGGGTCTCTTCTCCTCTCGGACCGTTGTGTAGCCGAGCGGAGGGATGGAGGTGAACGGGCGTCGAATAGAAAGTCTCTAAAAAGATCTAGTCGCGGGAAGCAAAAAGGGATTTTAATACAATGATATAATAATTTTAAGAAAAATTCGAAATTATATTAGAAATTCGTTTAAAAAAGCTTAAAAACAAACAAAAATCACAAACTATTTTTAATATACTCGTATAAATTTTGGTAATGCTTAATACTAACTACTATCGGCCACTTATCTGCTTAACTATTGTAATGAGCGTTTTTCTTAATAAATAATGAATATTTAAATTATGAAACAATTTTTTAATTGTAAATATGATATTATATTCGAAACCAAGTAGAAATTCGATGATTTGGATTATCCGTGTTTTTCAATTATCTGTGTTCTTCCTCCCAAGCATTATCCCGGATAATCAAAAGTCTGTACTTATATTTCATGATAAAAATATAATTACGTATTTATCTCAAATTTCAGACGAAGAATAACTTTCAATTAAAAAATCGTTTACTTTAACAGCCAATTCCAAAACTTCATATTATGCAATGAGAATCACTATTTCCTATTCGGATAATGGGAGTTTTTTTCTTTTATTATTGGCCATGTACAATCAATATATTTTGAACAGATGCCAAAATTATGAACCTTTTTTTGTTTTGTGAATATGCAAAATCGCATCATTTTTTTACAAAAAAAATATTATTTAGCATTTCTACGGAAGAACATGCGACACACATTATTTTAAGCCATTTATAATCTTTACTTTGGTATTAACTAAATTGATTTAATTCTCAATGAATATTAAGAATTTTCTAGTTGAAACTACATATTACTGTGTTTATCAAAGTTTTTCATCAAAATTGGAAATTGTATCAAAAAAAAAGCTTTAATCTAGTAAATAACAAATGTGTTTGAATATTTTTTGCTGTTGGATAGGCGTACAATGCCTGTGGAGCTGCCAAATTTATAGCAGTACATTAAGTACGATTGTTAAGAATTTCTAGGGCTCTTATATTATATATAGAGGCGTTTCCATTTTTTTAAATAATATACACGGAGCGTTTAGCTAAAAACTCCAATATAATATGAGCCAAATGCTCACCATTTTTTGGAAGAGGAATGTTGCGGGTATCGATCGAAATAAATAAAACCTGCCCACACAAGCGGACGACTGTTAAGGTGTATGGCGTGTTTTATTTCCGTTTACATACAATTACGTTGCCTTAATAGAACAAATCGTTAAACTTAAAGACCGGTACCATTATTGGACAAACACAACACCTTCACTAAATGCTCGGGCGTCAAATGAACTGTCGAGGAAATGAGTGGACAGGTCGATACTATTGTCACAGAATGGGTGGCCAGTTTAGCATTCTGTAGAGCACTTGGTTTTTGTTTTAAATCATCCGAGAATAATCAGCAGATACGGAACGAAAGATTCTTCTAAATAGATGGACATTGCAAAGATTTGTTGCAACCAATGGATTGGTGCCATTTCAATCTCCAAAGACTTTATTCCCATCCGCCTTGTCACCCTTCTAATAATATAGGCAGCAACTGAAATTTTGCACTCATTTCTACAAAGATCGATCGTCTCGATCCAGATTTAGCTTGATTTCCAGGATGTATAAAACAAAACACTGGGATGATTAATAAAGTTGAACAAGACATTTGGACATTAAAAATAATGATAATTTCATAAAATTCATTAAATACCTTTAGCTGTTATATCAATAGACAGATCTCATTGTGTTTCTCGATTATTAATGAGACTTTTTGATAAAAGGAAAACATCTTATGTAGAAAGATATGGATGTGGATATAAAATTAATTTTTCATACATTCAACCTTTTTTTATTTATTATTATCTTTTTTTAATATAAAAAAATAAATTATATTCAATACATTAAAAAAAAACGATATTGATAGGCTTCAATACTTCATGGACTCTTATAAAAAGCACGCAATTAACAGTGCCATTTATTATTCTCATAGGTCAATTATTAGGATCCGATTTATTTTCAGCCCGTATCAATAACGACGATATGAAAGCACGTCAAATTAATAAATTGGAGGTGATGATTTTGACAAGGACGCAATTCTCTTTCTGGCATTCTCTCGAGGGAAGATTGGAAATCAAATAAAGTAGAATGAGTGCAAAGCAATCAGCACTCTGATGGCTCTTACTCTATTGTTTTGTCAAGTTCTTCCAAACAGCTAATGGTATCTTCGATTTTTCTGCCAAAAACAACCCTCTACCTCGAGTGTATAAGTCCATTTTATCTCTTTCCGAAAGAACAAAAGGTTTAACGACCATTTAAATGAATCGAATCACATTTAGACCCCAAAATATGATTTGGTCCCGCTAAAATCGCTCGAATCCACGAATTAAATTCAGCTGGAAAGCTAAAAGCAATTAATTTTTTCGGCAGCTCAACGTCCAAGCAACATTTTTGATGTTTTCAATCCAATTAATAAGAGGGTGATTTAATTAACTTCCTTTATGAAAACGGCATTGGGGACTGTCTTAAAAATACTTTTAATATTATTTCAACTTTCATGAAATCCCAAGCTTCCTTTGCATTAATTCAAATGAGAATATAAAAATAATTTATACTTTTATACTTTTGAAACAACGATCAAAAGCGTATTAATATTACATAAGATTTCTACCGCCATCACTGCTATTCATCTTTAAGCAATGGCATATTCTTATCGGTGAAATATTTTATTTTATTCCGCAGCATCTTTATTTTTTGGCAAAAAATCTAATATATTGGATTGAGTGCTTTTATTTGAAAGATTTTATAAATTGCATTTTTGCTGAGCTATAGATGCTTTTGGATGTTTTGCTTAAATGTTGTTCTTCTTTCAGTCTAAGGTCTACATTTATAAATACAACTCAATTTTATAATATTCATGATATATTGATCGCATCATGCTCAGATAATATCCTCAACTATAATAACGTTCATATTCATGATATTCATATTGTAAATGCTTTGGTTTTATATAGATTCAGCTTATGAATCAATAAAGAAAACAATCAATTTTCCATCTGTATTTCATACTGAGTACTTCTCATTTGCATTATGATAGAATTACATAAAATTGGTTTATTAAAATAAATACACTTGTCTCTCGTATACCACGATTATATGGTTCTATTTCTACAAATTCCTATAAATTTGACGATTTGAATAATTTTATAAACATTATGAACCGGCTTTATCCATGTTTGTTTCTGGTAACAAAATCAAAATAATGAATAAAAATTATTATTGTACGGAGATCTTTTTTCCAAGGTGTCAAACCAAATATCAATAAGCCACCTCAAGACCACTTTGTTACAAGTTCTGAAGACAACGAAATCTGTTTTAAAGCAAGGATAAATTTGAGATTCCCGGATCTAAGAGTGAAGAGGTTGAAGAATCTTCATATAATGAAAAGAAAAAAATCTGAAGTATATGTCGTGTCAAAAATGAATGCATTTTGTTCCAAGAAATTGGGTATATAAATTTATAGACAATAGCCAAGCATGCTATACGAAAATATTTCTATCGATGAACAATTCAATCCTTCAAAAGCTCGATATTGATTTACACTATATATGAATTATTCTTAGAGATTCTGATTAATCGATGAATTTCATTTCTCGAGAAATGAGAATTCTCGATTTCATAACGCAAATTTCTCGAGAATTCTCTAGAAGTTTTGATAAACTGTTTTGTTTGTGTATTGCATATAAATACTATTATCTTAAGTGGATAATTGAAATAAAATATCTATAGATATGGTTAACATTTAAAATTTAATTACACCACTTTATAATGTTGTTCTAAATAACCGTTTAAAAAATACATGCCATCTAAAGTAGAATCGAATATCATAGTTCTCTTTTTGGTTAAAAAATCCAATGAAATGCGAATTATTTCCATCTTTAAAATAAAATATTACACACATATTTTTTAGTCTAAAACAACAAACAACTGTCCTATTCAATATCTACTGCAACCCCCTTCAAACTGAGTTTGAACTCGTGGTGGCAGTGAAACCGCGGTAGTAAACACTATACACTCAAATCTTTTTTTGTGCGATTTTTTTTTTTGTACGATTTCGAAGTTATGCGGTTTTTTTAAAGCATTTTTAGTTATTTCATTCAGAGTACATGTCAACATAGTTTACCGAAATTTGGAGAAAAATTATAATTTGGCATTGTGTAAATCATATTGCATCTGCTTTTTGAATAGATTTTGTTTAGATTTTTGAAAAAATTGATTTCGTTTTTTTGCACTTTTCCAATGTTTCGATTTTTAAAAAAACATTCTCCAAAGGAATATCCCAAATTTCAACTACTTACGGAGTTATAGATATTTTAGTAAATCTTTTAACGCGATTTTCTCGAAACTACTTTTTTCAACACGGTTAACATTATATTTCAAGTTTTAATTAATTAATTTACTTCAAACTGTGTACGAATAATTTATATATCATCCTCTGTTATTCCTACCAGATTTATGTCAAAATTTATTTTTTAACTATTTAAAAAATAAATAAAACTGTGACAAAAAAGGCCAAAAAATGACTTGACTGAATTTTTTTAAGCAGTCGCCATTTTGTGATTTTTTTTTTTTTTTTGAGTTAGGGACTATAGTGACAGCTTTGCTAATTATGAATTAAATTGTTGGAAAGAGAAAATCTACACAGAACAATGACGACATTGACACTGGTTTTCCTGTTTTTTTTTTATTAACTTTTTTTATGCGATTTTGGATATATTTCATGCTGTTTCAAAGTTATGCGGTTTTTAAAATCCATGGAACGCATCTTCACTTTTTCTATGTAAGTCATAACTTTTTTTGTGCGATTTCTTTTTGTGCGATTTTCCACGGAACGCATCTACCGCACAAAAAAAGCTTTAAGTGTACTATTAAAATATTGACATTCTATGCAGATTGATATGCAGATTCTATGCAAACTATACGAATCAGGCTTAATTATTATATTAATCGTATAGTTTGTATGTTTCATATGTGTATATGTTCTTATAAATGCACTTGAACTTCCTCTTATCCGAAAGAAGACGATATACAAGCATTGTGCATCTTGTTTTGTTTTCAAATTTAATTTTAACAACAATCCAAAATTTCAACTATAGACAATGGCATTAAAGAATTTTCCGATACAGAGGGATATATTAACCTTATATGCAAAACATTTATGTGATGTGCTTTTTACAATCGTGTTATACAAATACATGACACGATCCATCAAGCACCGTGTTTTACAAGAGCTGTGCGTATTGTAATATTGCATGACATATGTAAGTTTGAAAAATTTAATGGAAATTTGAAACTTAAGCGACGTCACGCGCGAAACGTCAAAAGGCAATTTCTTACTTCGACGTACATTCAAATATTTTTTGCCATAACGAGCTTATTTCTCGGCGTGCTGATCTCGAAGGCGTCTTGCGTTTTGCACACAAATCACTCAACCCGTCTGCAAAACTTTCAAACGTAGGGAATGCTTGCGGCGAACAAATAATCTGTTAAATTACATGTATACTTTGAAAGACTTCGAGTTGGGGAAATGTTTCCATATGACGGGCGAAAACCGACTTCACCTATTCAAGATTCATTGTTGCCAAGTTTGCGCCATCAAAGGGAACTACCCAAGTACATGAAAATTCGTTTTTATACTTGGGAATCTAAAGCACCCATTTTCCACAATTTCTATAGTGGTACGTGTGCAAATAAATAAAATGCTCCACAAGCGAAAACCATAAACATACTGTCCAACAATAGGTCACTCATGAATATTGAAAAGTATGCATTTTTACAGCATTTTGTTTTAAATAATAAAAGAGCAATGGATTATTTAAAAAATTGTATTCGTAGTCTGTCATATCGATACGGTGATCATGAGATAAAAGTTGAATAAGAGGCAAAGTGCAGTTTCATGAACCAAAATAAGCGCGGCGGCGAACAAACCAACAGAAAGTCGATCCGCCGGACTCTTGCCAATACCCACATGTAAACTTCTTGTAGATCAGAGCTGTCAAACTCGCGATCCACAATGAATATTTTTGCGACCCAGCCAACAAAGCGAAAGCAATACTCCGAGAAAAATGGAAATTGGAATATTTTTGCTATCAAAGAAAAGATAAAATAATCTTCTTGATATGTAATAATGCTAGTAATGCTATTAATGGCATGAACAAATTAAATTTAGGTGAAAGTGCAACGTATCAAAAGTAAGCGAAAAATATTTTATCGGTGCGAGTTTTCACTTAACCTTTTAACTGCCAATGACTCATCAGCGCGTACAAATTTGACGCGCCGGTGCGTCGTTGGCAGTTAAAAGGTTAAGAAAGGAAATAAGTCTCCAGCTAGATCCAGCATAAACGATGCTCCCCTTGGGTCTTTTTCTAAGAAAATTCCTCCAAGAATATATTCATTCTTATACACGATATCCTTTTATGCATGTAGAAATAATAGTTGAAATACCATCAATTGAAAAATTAGGTCTTTTCTGTGACCTGATGCCACGTAATAGTGAAATCGTAATAGGAAATCAGAAGAGCTCAATTTTTTTTTTAATTTGGCTCATGTTAACCTCTGAGTTTGACAGCTCTGCTGTAGACGCAGATCCATAGAAAACTCATTAAATGTATGTCTGTTTGTTCGCTACACAATATTTTTTTCCTTTGCTAAGTTATATTTAAAGACCTTATATATTATATTATAAACTCTAGGATCCAAGCTATGTAAAAATCCCCTTCCCACCCCAGTATTATTAATAAATCTATAGCCAAGCAGCAAACTTCCAGCATGAACTATTAGCAATTAGACTTCTAACATATATTACATAATAATGACCGAAATATTCAATTTCACTGGCAAATAGTGATTTGCATGTTGTTTGTAATTTTCTGCAAAATAGGATTGTTTTCTTAATGGGATAGGGATTAAAAAATATAGACTGAGCAGCTTTACTTGGAAAATGGGAACTTACTTGACTCTCAAGTGTATTTTATAATCGCTTTAACATTCGCAATGGCTTATCATAGACCTTGTGCATCTTTCAAATTTAAGAATGGAAAACCTCTTTCTTTTACAGATTTAGAATTCAACGCGATTCAAAATACAACGGAAGATTATGTTTTATCATACTTAATCACTTATGTTTAAGTTAAGTTATATATTGTTATCATATATAGGATATATTGACCAAGCGCCGATATAGTGATTTAAATTCATCAGCATATCTTCAAATTTGGAAGATCGAAATATTAACATTTCCAATCAATCGTCTCAATCCAAATAATCGTAATTTTACCACACGTGAAAGGCAAATGGGAAATTAGTACATGAAGAATCCTTTCTATTGAAAAAAAAATATGGAAATTTCCCAAATCTGATCAAAAACATTTTAAAAAGAAGTTTGTTATTATTTTTCCCTCATTGGTAAATTGGCATATGTATTAATTATAATCAATCATCATGAACGTCTCCTTGAAATATATTTTCATCCAGAGAAAAGTAATTTGCTCGTTATATGTGAAAATCAATTATGAATTGAGTCGTTCTTGGCTGATAACAACTGTAGTAGCCTAAACTCGAGACCTCAACCCTTTCCTAACGATCGTTACATAAATCTTGTTGGCACTACTCAATTAAGTTCAAAATAAACTACCCAAAAAATGGCTGTCATTAGTGTAGTGAAAAAACGTTTCGTTTCCGCAAAAATAAATCTACTTTTACGCAATAGAAATACGCGGGTAAATTTACACATCGATTCTTTTTCGTTTGTTTTTAGCATCCATTGTATGCGTACATTCAATCATTCCTCAAAGCTGCACTGTATTGGATTGAATGAAAATGACGAAGTCGTAATTGCATTTATTTAATGAGAATTTCCGAGAATCTTCAACAATAACTCTGAAAGCCTGGAGGGATACGATATTTGATTTTGCGAGAAATTCCAGGATTAATTTGTTTACTCGTCTTCATGCTCTATATGATTCAAACAGACGTATTAACTGTGTTTAGTTGAGCTAACATAGCACTGGCAAATACGTCAATAATCACAAATAACCCACATATAGTACGACCATTTGAGTTTTTAAAATATGCCATGTTATGCAAAATATCCAAAAATTGCAAACTATCATAATACAAAAACTGACGAAGGAAACCTTATTTAAAAAGAATTTCTCATGTGAATATTTCAGATCTTCATTTAAAAATTATAACTTCAATGTTTATATAACAAGTGTTATAACAATGATTCTCTGATCTAACGATTGAATTTATGAAAATATAAACTATAAAGCAAAACTTCATTATTTATTTCATGTTTCTTGATCGTTTGCTTTGTGGGAACGCTCAGAAAATAAAATGTTGTCACAAAAAAACGTGAAACAAAATAAGTTGGGCTACCATCTCTTATTCAAAGTGTCAAGATAAATTGGCGCTTTATAATTAATTTAACAGAATATTGTCGGGAAAATAATCTTGGAACTTTAGAAAGCCATTATCTATACAATAATTAATTTTCTTATATTTTCATATTGATAAGAAATTGGATGAGCATGACAACAAAAACTTATTTTCGATATTTTCAATTATTGTTGTAATTGTGTTTTTTTTTTATATATAGCCCTGCCCTTCATTAATCGTCTTTTCAAATATTAATATTTCCGCCATTTTGGCACTGAATTTGAAACAAAACAGTACAGTATGAGTTCAGGATCTTATCCATTATGTCCGCATTTGGCCAACAATTAATTAGGAATGCAAATGAAATGGCATTCTGAATCATTAAAAGAGATTGGTGGTCTGTGGCTTGAATTATGAGTTTTTAACCTCATTTAAACATTCACTGCAGGCATGCATTGTTGCATATTTGATGTTGTTGATCAACAGCCCAATTTGGCCCACACAAATAATAAACGATAGATTAATTGCACACCAACAATAAAACGATTAAAGTTTACGGACGTGAGCCATAAAATGATGCATCGCCCCAATCATCGAATGTCTACCCAAACATAAAAAAATGGTGTGACTGCTTTTTATTCAAATATCGGTTCGATGTCCATGAGAACGCTTGCAAAAAAGTCAATGCTCAACCGATTAGCTACATGTTTTTATTTGTTTGTTTCGAAATAAATGCAGAAACTGTCAACTTTGTGGTCTATAATTCGAAAGCAAAAAACTTGAACCCTAAGTATCAAAGAAGAGTATTAATTGGTCATCAACATGATAAGGATGATATGAATAGTAAAACTTCTTAGCTCCTAGGAAAAATTCATTTTATGTATCGCTTTCTTTCCGTGTGCTAATGGATTTTTTTTAGCTAAAAGATGATGCTGTGTTTGTGTAATATAAAATAATACACTTAAACCTTTTTTGGTGCGGTAGATGCGTTCCGCAGAAAATCGCACAAAAAAAGCAATGACTTACATAGAAAAAGTGAAGTGCGTTTCAAGGATTTTAAAAACTGCATAACTTTGAAAACGTTATATAAAATATATCAAAAATCGCATAAAAAAAGTTAATAAAAAACAAGAAAACAAAAAGGCAATTAAAAAAAAACATTTAAAGGACGTCTTGCATCATTGGTAAAATTTTAAGGATATCTGACATCTGGCATCTCAAATACCAGATATCCACGAGAGAAATACTTATTATGTTAATTACAAACTATCATAGCTGTTTGATAATTTTCGTTACGATTTTCGATCTAACTCAAAATCGCTCTCTTCTTCGGAAGAAATAGAATACCCACTGTCAATGTCATCATTGTTCAGTGTAAATTTTCTCTTTTCAACAACATAATTCATAATTAGTAAAGATGTCACTATAGTTCCTAACTCAAAAAAATAAATCACAAAATGACGACTGTCTTAAAAAAATCATTATTTTTCAAGTTATTTTTTTGGTCTTATTTTGTCATAGTTTTATTTTTTTTAAATATTTAAAAAATAAATTTTAACATAAATCTGGTAAAAGTAGATTAGAGAATAATATACAAATATCTTGATACGTACTTCTTATGAAATTTAAAAAAAATGCTTTAAAAAAACGCATAACTTCGAAATCGCACAAAAAGAGGTTTGAGTGTATCTTATCTTTTAAATTTGATATGTACCCAGGCCTCTCATAAACATCAAGTCAATATATAATATATATATTTTTAAATTATATTATTATATACTTCTAGCTGATCAATTGTTTATATAATATTAACCTGAAAAATCGTTTTTTTTAGACCGAAAAGCGTAACCGAACCGATATAAATGCTTGGAAATGAACCTTATGTATATACATTTTTTCATACAGAAAGTTCTGAATACATTTTTTTTCGATCGTTTCAAAACAACACAAAGCAAATATTGTGCAAATTTTTACTTGTTCGTCCATAATTAATATCAAACTGTTATTTCGAATTATGTATCATTGAAGACTTTATCAAAATCTTGTATACGCAAAGGCAACCCAAATCACTCTAATTTCTATTCATAACAGTTTAAGAGTATGAGCAGAGCCTATCTTAGGTCTTTTGTTTGAGTATATCACGTTGGCCTTATCCTTTAACAAACTCCTTTTGTTTTCGTATCATGTAACATAATGTAAACAACTCTGAATTACAATGAAGCTTTCGTCATGGGGTGGCCTCGTGCGCCTCCGCCCCCTTTGGCGGGAAACAATTTGATATTTACTCGATCTTTTCTTGCAGGTGACTTGATGGACGCCTTCGCCCTGGTCAACTCTGCGATCAACTTCATCCTGTACTGCACAATGAGTCGCCAGTTTCGGGCGACGTTCGCCCACCTCTTCAGGCCGAAATGGCTGCCGGTTTCGCAGCGCGATTTGGATGGTGATGTCAACAATGGCGACAACACGCAGATGACTCAAGTCTAGCGGCGGCAGCCTATGGGGGTAACTACGGGCCCCCATACGGACCAAGTCTGATCATCGTTATCTTTCACTGCACTTGCCTACCTACGGTGTTCAAAGCTCATCCGAGGCGATCCTCAAGATGCACATCAAAAACATTAACAATCGAAAACGACCACGAATTTTCAAAAGATGCATTAAATCGGTCCATTGGCTGGCAAAGACCCCAATCGACTATCGATTCAACAGTGAATATATCATTAATTTCAATTATAAAGACTAATCAACATTGAAAACAAATTTCGACATTTATGCGAATCGTCCTCTTGTTTTTTGACGACGATCGCGCCAAATATTTGACGACTTCATTGTTAGAAATCAACTGATTTTACTCGAATTGCACATTGTATTGATATCATATCTAGGTTATGCACCCCAAAATATAACATCTTCGATCGATCGACATACCAAAGCTTGTCCAAACTATTCGAAGTCATTTATAATCGGATCTTTTAAACTTCATGAAATCTTAATTATTGTTACTGGCGACCAAAACTGATACATTGTAGGATGTCTACAATATCACAGCAAGCCGTAAATCTGTCAATACGTCCTCGATGTGTTTGAGATATTAAAAATTTTATGGCAAAGAATGAGAGCAAACTTCGTCATTTTATATTCCATAAGTTTCCATCAAGACTTTATCGCCTCCAGCACCATAAAATGCATCCAGGACTG
This sequence comes from Stenopsyche tienmushanensis, assembly GCA_008973525.1. NCBI lineage: Eukaryota > Metazoa > Arthropoda > Insecta > Trichoptera > Stenopsychidae > Stenopsyche > Stenopsyche tienmushanensis. Next base: position 2,694,625 of record WACJ01000275.1, on the reverse strand, counting down.
GTGGTAACAGCATGTCGAGTTTTTGAGCAATTTGTGCCTTTTCTACAGATTGAATTAACCCTTAAACGAATTATTAATGTACGATTTTGTTATTCATAAAAGGTAAGCCTAACAACGATATGGATCGTTCTGTTTTGATTGTGCGTATCTATTGTAGTTAATGTATTTTGAATAGAATATTTTCCAGGATCGTATTGATATACACTATTGACAACAAGTTTGGAAATCTCTAGCATATTATTGAATTCTATATAAAAGCAACAAGAAACAAGCAGCAAATTCTCTGAGTGTAGGAATGGCTGAGACACAACTAATGACCAAAAAGTAAGTATGAAAAAAACGGCATTTCTAACTGAACAATCTAATGTTATGAAATTGAGTCTTTCAATCAGAGGAATTATTTAAAAAATGAAGTTATCGAATAGTAAAATAAGTTATATTAAGTTTTTTGCGAAGTATTAAGCATTTCCAAACTTATTGTCAATAGGGTAATATAAGAAAGTTAAGTCTGGGTTGTATGCAGAATGTTTTAGTTGTTTAGGCTCGTATTGGTGAATGATTTTGGACCCACTCATCATTTTTCGCACAAATTTTGGAAATAATTTCGTTCGTTTATTTCATGACCAATTTTACGAACTGTTCCTGCTGAGATCTTCATTCACGAATTTCCTCAAATTAAGCGTTCTATTTCCAGTATGATCCTATACTTTCTAGTATGAAAAAGCTCCATGACATGACTGTTTATGTAACATGTCAAAATATGACCTAACATGCATAGATTAGTTTCAACTCGCTGTCGACCCTCAATCATACCGTAGCAGATAAATTATTGAACCCCGCTTTTCCCGCGCTTTGTGAGTTTTAAAGATGTAAACTTCATTCTTCTTTGGACACATTCTTCGAATACATCGAGCATTTGAATGATCCTCAATCGCTACTATCAGTCATTACATATATATATTTTTTTACAGCAATAAAACGGGAAATGGAAACCCTTTATATGTGACCGAGGACGAGGGCGCGTCAGTCATTTTGACAGCAGCATTTTTTATTCGAAGGTTACATCGCGGAAAAAATATATTTATTCACATTTTCTGTGCCATCTGTTGACACTCGAAATAGCTCAGTTTCCACGCGAGATGATCCGAATTGATTTATATCAAAAATACGCAAAGTTACCTCTGTGAAATGGCCTATTTAAATGAGCCTTTGTATCCGATAACACAATATACTTTAGTTTATTCAAATTAGATTGGCTTGCTCGTCAAATTTTAAAAGCATTTTTGTTGAGAATTAATTCACGCTCCAATAAATATCATTTGCAAACAATCAACCCTTGGCAGTATTGTTCCAGTCTATCTAACTTGCCTGTTAATAATATCACGATATCCTATATAAAGTTTAAATAAAACAGTATCTTAGAGCAATCAATCCCTTGTCTATGTTGTATATATTGCTCATCTTAAGAATCAAATGTTATTTTAATACGTTTCAATCATCTGCTAAATTCTGTTTATCCTAGTTTTATCATATATGGAAGCTAACCCAAAAAATAATAATGGAGATCACCTAGATCCGATGGTGATTTTGGCACCATGAAAAGAAAACAGACTGTTCAAATTTTTAAAATAATCTATTGAACTTCTAAGATAGATGATGGAAGCCAGTATCCTAATGGAATGTATCAATACAATTAAAATACATCATCAGTCTCGTTATTTAATAGCCATGCAATATTATTATTTAATTCACATTTGTTTCCATTATTATAGATAGACTTTATCTTTTGACAAGGAAAAATAGGTCTGGACATGTAGAAATCACATAAAAATGCGATCTACTGTAACGAATCACGACTCAAACCATCGTTGTAAATATTCAATATACTAACAGTGGTTTTTGAACAACAACACATAATATGAACGAGCCTAGGACATGATCGAATTATATTAACTATCGTTGAAAAATAACAATGCGTGACCAATACTCAATTAAGACATATATTATAGCAACTCAATTTAAATCGACTCATACTTTGAAAACCCTGTATAAAGCAGTGAAATGATCGATTATAAAATCTGCACATTTTCCACAGACAAAGTTCGACGGAAATGAAAGATTGCATGATGACTTTCTAAACATGTATTTTATTAGGATATAACTTTTATAATACTACCCATAGCGTATTCGGCAACTTCAATTAATCATAGTTTTAAAGATATATTGATATAAACTAGCGTTAATCCATTATCCATTAACGAGCATGTCTATGTACATATGTAGATATCAGAATATTACTGCGTGTATAAAGATATGTCTTAAGGCATGGATGGCCGCATGTCGAAACCTAGTGAAATGTAATATGTAACTTATAGAAGTGCCTTTGAAAAAATGTGTTTTTGATTGTATAAATCGTCATGTATAACGAGCTTGTGGAGACATAATTTCTGTGCGTTTAGGCGGACATTAAATGTAAGAAATCGGCTTTCGATGCATCAAAATCAACCCCAAATTGGTGCTAAATTCGAAGGCGCTGAACAGAGACCGTCAATGGTATCGATGGTATCAATTTAGCTCGTAAAAAGCTCGTTGAAGACCCAAAGCATCTGCATTGTATTTGGAACAATATTCATATCAGATGTGCCCATTGATCTATAATTAGGATAACTAAACTACTGTCATTTTAAATGTACCAAAAAGTGAATGCACTAATTTTAAGTAGTATATTAATGAGTTTTAATGTATTTTTTTTTATCTATAACAATATATATTTTTTCATTTATAGCTATACATTTGAATGCTGAAAAATTGCATTTCATGTGCGCATCTGATATGAATTTATTATATTAATCATCCTTCTCTGCATTAATTTAAATTTTGCATGTATGAATTATTTTTTATTTATTTAAAGTGACACCGAATGAGCCTAAGAATTTTCCATTTAGGGTTGATTTTAGCATTAATTTCGTAATATTCGTAGCATTTAAAAATATCTTAGCATTAGGACTTTATGTATATCTAATTAACAAGTGATCATTAAATATAATAATTATAAAATATCGAACGTTTATTGTGCAAGCATATGAAAGCTTTTGGCGTTGATTATAATTTATTGTAGGTAACATCACAACCCAACCAAAGCTACTTTTAATATGTTGAATAATTGATACATTAATTTAACAACGTATGTATTATGGCGAGCCTCATTTTGAGAGCCCAAAAATGAGTCGTCGCTTCATGATACATACAAATTATAATTAAGCCCTACGTTAATGACGAGAGATTATTATGTATATTTTTGTATTTGTAAATTTCGTCTCAAGTCCAGTCTCCTTGCTAGGAGATGAGGACGTCTGGCGCTATCGAAATATTAATTAAGATCAATAAATGTTATTTAAAAAAATCTATATATGTGCATGAAGTTCTGCATAAGGCTTATTATAGTGGATATTTAAAAAAAAAACAGTCTCATATTCACTGATAACCAGTTGTATTGATGTGATATTTTAATATTTAAGCTGATCATATTAGCATAGTCAGTGTACTTCAATTATATATAACGATGTTAAAACTGTTTTCTGACAAAATTTAAGTACTGTGTATACATGTCTTTTTCTCTGGGTATCTTAGAAAGTGTATAATTATGTTAAACGTTAAATTTAAATAAAATATGAACAATGTACACTGTGTGTTTATTTTCATCAAATTGCTTAGGGAATCGACTTAAATCCATAAATGCTCAAATTTTTGCACCATTCCATGATCATTTCCCTATTTTTTAAACATTTTTTCGAGCGTTCTTACAAACATAAAAAATACAATATTCATGGGATCTTCAATTATAAAATATTTGTATTTTTTCCAAAGTTATTTTAGGACAATTTATAAATAATATTTATTTAAAAGAACAACAAATTGACTTCCAATTGGATAGTAACAGCATACTATCAAAAATTTACAACTTGGTGAGTGTATCGAAGGGCACTTTTGCGGCTTAAAAATGAAATATTAAGCAGTTTTACGTTGAAGATATTGCAAAATAATGGATGAAACCATAAAAGACCATGTTTATTATCCTGCAAAGATAATAAACTTGCCTCCCTTGCAAGGGTTGGGATGAAAAACTACTTGAACTTCAAGAAACGCATTTGAGAATTGCTTATCATTATAAAATGGGAAGACTTTCTCTTTTGGAGATGTAATTCATCGGGATTGGTGGTTAATTCAATGGTAGCAGAAAATGAATTTCGGGTCAATGTAGTTTATTTTTCTTTCAGCTCTGGGAAGTAACGCTGTAGTTCATTTTCAAGGGATTCGTGATGCCCAGAAATCTCCTACTTAAAATTTTAATTAATTTCGCCTTCAAATTCATCTAACACATTGTAGAATTTCTCAAACATTGCAATGTTTCCAAGATTTATTTTTCTTGCTTGGATAAAAATGCCCTAAGATTATCGTGACATGCGATAATATTCGTTTCCTTTCCCTGAAGTTCTAGCCTATTTTGCTGTTCTAATATATCTACTAGATATGCTACTCTTTTCAGCCAAGCTTTGTCGATAAAGTGTACCAAAATATCATGTTTCTCTTGCACTTCCAGGAGCAACTCGATTTCATCTTTCAATTCAGACACGATTTACAACAGTTCCTTTCGACAAGCAGCGTACTGTAGTGTAGAAAAGAATAACGTCGTGATCAGAATCCATGTCTTTGCACAGCTTTTTAAACAGACTGATATTGAGAGCTCCAGATTTAATGTAATTTACGATTTTTATCAAAAATTAGTACTTCTTGCAGAAGAGAGACCCAAGCATAAATGGTGCACCATCCATACAAATCCTACACACGTTTTTTCCACTTTAATCTATCCAGTCTCAAAAATGGTATTTATCTTCTCTATAACATCTTTACTTTTTGTAGTAGTTAACTACAAAATAGGAACTCTTCTTTGATATCATCTGAATGAATATATTTCACAAAGACAAGCAACTGAGCACACGAGCTTACATCTGTTGATTCATCAATTTGAAAAGAAGACAATGGTGAAACCTTGATTTCATTCAAAATCTACTCTTTAATGTCTAGGTTTATTTGCTTATCAATTTCAAATGCGACTTCATATGATGCATGCATTGATGCTGTGAGCCATTGCTGAAAACGTCCTGTTCGATCAAGTGTCTGATGTTTGCAACTAGTTTCATGCCAATGAAAGAATTCTTAATCATTTTTAGTGTGTTCTGAATGCTTCGCTTCTGAGTGACGTTTGAGTTTTGAAGATTTCATAGATTTATGACTGAGAACAAATTTGCACAATACGCAATATGGTTTATCTGTTTTATTGCTAATCATGTTAGTAAAGACGAATTTCAGATATTCTACTGAATACTGAATAGTGTTTGAAACTTCATAAACCAATGCATAAACTATAGCCTAGGAACAAGAATTTATTATATAATTTAAATGTATAATAAAAAGGATTTGTCTCAAAAAAATACACCTGCTCTAACTCCAAATGTCGGTTTAACCCTTAGAATTATGAGAAGTGCAAAATAACCATCCATAACAAATATCCCACTCATTATAAATTCATAAAGCAAATTGGTTGTAAGTGAATTCATTCTATTAATTTAGACAGTCATATCATTAACAAATGCCTCTTTAAGGTTGCAAAAACCTTAATCATTATCAGTACATATCCATAGCCAATGTTCTCGCTGTAAGCACATAATCGTAAGGGTGAGTTTGTTTTCATGTTATTATATTATTATTTGATGATTTTTCTATGTAAAAACAAAGGCGTAATGTTTCATATTTGTTGTGAGCATTAAAAAAAAGGATTTTATATATTCCATTCAGTCACAGAATAGTTAAATAGTAACAACTACATTTAATATTTTAATAATTTCATATTAATAATCCCACCAAGTTTTTTTGCCATTTAGCTTCAATATGAAAAGGAAAAAAAATACTAAAATTATTCATTCATATTCATTTTTATATCACAGTAGAACCTCGATTAACCGGATTGGTCAAAATAAAACGAAAAAAATTATGATTCGCACGTGGAAAATTGTGTTAACTTTTGCTCACGTACGTGATAGATTACATATTACGAAGTTTACTAATTGTTTAATATCAGAAGATGGAAGTTCGGATAATCGTTCTACTATATTTAAAAATGCCTCAATTTTGTTTTTCTCTGCCATAATCGCGCTTATCAAAGGCCAAATGATCCAGAGGGTCTCTAACTTATTAAATTTATTTTATTTACCAAAAAATTAAAACAATCGATCGTTAATTATTTGAATGAAAATTGATTATAATTATAAAAGACTTTAAATAAGACATACAAATTTGTATGGAAGACGTTTTTAGAAGGGGGAGTAATCCCTCACGACCCCCTCAGGCTGCGCTTATGATTGGGAAATAAATTAAATAAGAGATACAAGCATAGTCACATCAAAGCATCGTATTAATGCATACGGCTTAGCTGTGGGTTGAGCCACCCATTTTGATTATCAGGGTGGTAAAATAAAGTCAAAAGGCAAATAATAATTATTGTATAAGCCGCCGCAATGAAAAGCAACCCAGCAACCCGGAAATAGCTTCACTTAAAAAAATGAAACTTTCTGCATGTTTAGACGAATGCGAAAATTACGCAAAAATAAACCAATTAAAACTTCTCGTAATTTCGCCAGCTTTTGGAATACATGAAAATCCGTTCGTCCGAATATGGTACAAGGTGAAGTTATAATTGGTCCCCTAAGTCTCCCCCACACATTCAATTTTACAAAAATGCGCCCTCCCGATAATGGACTCCTACTTCGGAATTTAGATAATTAGGCAGATTGGTAAAACAAAAACAAACACGTTTCCCTTGTCGGCCCTGCAAAACCGACATCCATAATTGATTATCTCGAATAGGACGTATTCATTAATTCGGTCTTAGGCATTACGTTTTACAGTCCACCACGGAATCAATTAATTAAACAAATGTTTAACATAACGTTAAATGATCGTAATATGGGGTTGTTACTAACATATAGGGCCATGGTCAGAAGATAAACATCGCCAACCATTTCGGGATGTACACGCCTATTTAATGCCCCAAGCATCCCTATTATCCGGTAATTACATACATCCTGTTTCATTTCTTAGCCATATTCTCGACGACTATTTATAGCATATTTTTATCAAAAGTTTGCCATTTTTTATTTAAAAAAATTAAAAATTAAATCATTTAGTTTGTATGAGGTAGAAAAGTGTTTATATCAGGTATGTCTAAAAGTTCGTGCGCATTTTTGGGAAATTTTAAATACGCATAATAAGCACAGTTAAACATTTTAAACAATGATACATTTTCTTCCATCATCTACAATTTCTCGCCATGTAGCTTTTTAATTCCATTATTAGTTTGATTTGGTTTGAACACTTCATATTAAATGACACCATACATATCCCACCAAATACTTAAAAGTTTCTTTTTAGGATGTAAAGACACCCTTTGTGTTGGAATTGGCTGCTCATCTTTATCTGTCCACTGTCTTTTTCTTGTGACGTTATGATAAATAATCCATTTTTCGTCACTTGTTACCAAACGGTCAAAAAATGGCTCTCTTTCGAAGTGCCCAATCTACTTTAAATGACGAAAGACTGTTCCATGAGATGAATCCATCATTTCTGCAATCTGATCTTTGTGTTAATTGTGCACCCAAAAATGCGCACGAACTTTTGGACCGACTTGATATAAACTAAATATAATTTTTCGTATACACTCAAACCTCTTTTTGTGCGACTTTTTTTTGTGCGATTTCGAAGTTATGCGGTTTTTTTAAAGCTTTTTTATTTCGTTACGAGTATGTATCGAGATATTTTGGATAAAATAGGAAGTAAATCATCAAAACTATCTGCTATCGCTGAATTACGACCAAACCCTTTATTCTGGTTTAGATTTTTGAAAATATTGATTTGGTTTTTTGCATTTTTTCAATGCTTCGGCTTTTGAAAATACATTATCCAAAGGAATTTCCAAAATTCTAACTATTTACGGAGTTATAGCTATTTTAATGACTCGGCAAACTTGGCCGGTCCTACCATAATGAAATCTTTTAACGCGTTTTTCTCGAAACTACTTTTTTCAACACGGTTGACATCATATTTCAAGTTTTAATTAATTAATTTACTTCAAACTGGGTACGAATCTTTTCTATATAACCCTCTATTATTTTTACCAGATTTATGTCAAAAATTATTTTTTAACTCAATTAATGATTTGTTTTTAAACAATCGTCATTTTGTGATATATTTTTTTTGATTTAGGGACTATAGTCACATCTTTACTAATTATGAATTATATTGTTGTAAAGAGAAAATCTACACAGAACAGTGATGACATTGACACTGGATATTCTATTTCTTCCGAAATCGCAACGAAAATTATTAAACAGCGATGATAGTTTGTAATTAAAATAATTAGTATTTCTTTAGAAGATATCTGGCATTTGAGATGCCAGAAGTCAGACATCCTTAAAATTTTACCAATGATGCAAGACGTCCTTTAAATGTTACCAAAAATGTTATTTTTAATTGCCTTATTGTTTTCCTGTTTTTTATTAACTTTTTTAATGCGATTTTGGATATATTTTATATAGCTGTTTCAAAGTTATGCGGTTTTTAAAATTCTTGAAACGCACTTCACTTTTTCTATGTAAGTCATAGCTTTTTTTGTGCGATTTTGTGCGGAACGCATCTACCGCACAAAAAAAGGTTTACGTGTATTCTGATTTAATAGAATTTTTTTATTAATTTTCAATAGGTTCTCATATACACTATTACCTAATATTTCTCAACCTCCTCTGGGGTTTCATCATCTTTCATATATGTAACAAGACAAAACCCTTACCGCCTACCACGAAAAATCGAACGTCCACGACGAAAGAAACCAAATAATACGATCTGCAATCTCTCTGCTGCTGTACAATAGCTGAGGAGTTGATGATGCTAAACCTGAGCAGCCTGAACCTGAACTGCCTCGACAATGCATTTAATTCTACATCGAGATATATCGCAAAAATTTTAGAATCGTTAGTTCCATGTAAGAAAACCACAAGTAACAATAATTAAAAAATAGCACTTACCAGCGAGTTCTAACTGCACGACGATCTCAAGATCTGACCATATTTTAGAGTACGACTCAACAGCCACACTGCACTATTTATCCAACAGAAGATGCACTTCGTACATGCACGTGCACTTTGTGATAATAAAATTCTGACGTACATTTAACAAACAACCGGTCGAGTTCTATGACAAATAACACTTACATATTAAAAGAAAACTTTATTAATAAATATGCATAGTTTTTTATAAATCCATTTTTTTCGTATTTTTTCACCTTCTCAAACCAAAGTCTTACATCATACAAACATTTCTTGGTCAAATATTGGTCAAAATAGATCTTATTATAATGTTTTCTGTACATAATTTTTATTTAATTAGTGCAATTGTTTTCTAGAAACCTAAAACCGAAATGTAATAATACCGAAAAAACCTGTTAATATAAATATGCTATGCAGAACGGAATCAAATATTGGAGTGCTTCATTTGCAAGGGTAAGATAATCAGATCTGAGACATAACCAAAAGTTTGAGTTCCGTTTTGTTAAATTATAGTTTCAAAGATGTATCACATGATCCATAAGAATCTTGTTCAAGTATAGATTAATGTTACTTATAATTTCGCAGACTCTCTTCAAACTCTTATACTCCCTAACAGTACATTTCAAATAATCTTTTGTTGGTGGAATTGCAACTAAATTCATTATTAATTTCAAATTAGGAATAAAAACAGTAATTAAATAGTTGTTGTGCAGTATTTATTGTCAATATATATTCAGAATATTGGGAATACATTATCATATATTATTTGATGGAGAATCGATAACTGTATAAATACACGTCAAAATTAAATATTATAAAAATAATAATTTATTTACATAAAAATTTACAAAACATACATTTTCCTCTCCAACATGGAAAGGATATTTTCGTAAAATAAAAAAATACAATTAGTAAAAAAAATTATATACAACATTACAAAACTATGTGTATTTCTCTTAAATTTTATAAGGCACAAACATGAAGAAAGATCAAAATAACAACAGATTCTGTGAGCACTGATAGAATTTGAGCTGATCCTAAAGAGAGATTCTAACTGATGCATTTCAAGAGTGCTTCGTGTAAACGTCACAAATTATCTTTAATGTTGATCCAATTTAATTTGTTTTGTTTTTACTCAATCTAAGCTATTCATAACATTAGACATGCATAAATAATTATGTATTAATCGTTTAAATCAAGGAAATACATATTTTTCGACGCCTCAATTGAAAAACAACCGAAAAATAACAAAGAGGCGAATAAAAAACCGAATTTCAACGCACAGAACTTATTTTCGAAGAGCGTAATATAAAAACACATTTGCAAAACAATTTATAAATATTCATTTGATAACAATTTTTAAAAAAGCGTGCAAATCTTAATTGACAAATTCAATAATATATACAACAAAACATCGGAATGATACCATATGATTTCTTATAAACAACAAAACTAACAATGTAACCGTATAAATAGAAAAAAAAAATGAAAAACATAAATAGGCTGCATATACATATCGACATATATACATTTATATTTTGCATTTATTGTCGTTGCCGCAGTCGTTTATTCCGCTCGTTTCATTGCAGTGCGATATTAATTTGCGACAACAATCGACGACGCATATAACGATAATACAACCGAAAAAAATTATAACCCAAAAAATACGTACGTTAAACGCGTGCCTAAAAGCCGAAAGTTCGAAGAAAAAAATCAGTACGGGTAAATAAATGTAATATATTCAATTCACATTCAGTCCATTAAAGTGAGTGCATTCATGCAAATAGATATTCTAAAACATACTTGCATTTATAAATAGCAGTATTGTGCGCTTCAAAATTTAACAAATTTATAGATGTTTGAGTCATTTTGATTAACACAAGTTATATTTGATTTTTTTTTAATTGCGGATGGATTCACAATTTAAAAAATCATAAATATATATATATATATACTTACACATAGAAAATGAATACTTTTGATTAATGTTAATAGAATAACGTAAATAAATGCAAATTTTTTATTACTTTCACTATTCATAAAATTTTATAATCAATCATATCATGAAGATACCAAATATTAGCTAGATATTAACCAAGCAGGTCCAGCCGTCTCCAGAAAAAAGAGAATAAAAATAAAATAGTATATAAAATTTCAAACAATTCAATTGCATATAGGCTTACTTATAGCCAAAGATCGCAGCTAAACATTATATCGAATAACCAACCAACAGAATTAATTATAAAGATAAAGCGCAAGAATGTATAATCGTCAATTCTTACAACATGAACATTGCCGTTTGATTCATTTACGCATGCATGTATGAGTTGAATTTATATATACCCTATTAAAGTACATTATTACGTCGTATCATAAGATAATTGAAATGATACAATAAAACGTCATGAAAATAAATGACAATTTTCTACAAATGATTGAATTATGACTGTATATGAGCATTAAAACAAATAATGCAATCAAATTAGCCAATTGTGGTAAAGATGACTTACTATCAATGGTGAATAATATTGACAAAATCTTCATATAGAAAACTATACATACATTTTTTTAAATGGAAATTGAGCAAACATCTATTTTAAGGCACAAACCATATGATATAAAAAACCACAACTCGTCATTAAATTTTCAATATTAGCTACTCAATCTCTAAAACCCGATTTAAAAAAATATCTAAAATATTTGCATAGAATATAAAATTAATACTTGTGACCACATCGTGGAGCATTTTTAAAATCAGATCAATATCAAAGAGAAAAAAGTTGATCAATTCAAAATATATGAGTGTTTAGATAATACCATATTGGGAAATCGTTAAATTGAAACAATTTTGCTACACAACCGAATATTATTTTTTTAGCTGTCCAATTTCGATGCTAGATACTGTGATGGGACGAATTCGCAAACAAATGCAAAAAAAAAGGATAACGTTCATTAAAATGCTATAACTAAGAATTAAAAGACTGCGCGAATTAAGACTCGCATACAAATTATCCCGTTGCATAATAGTCAAAACAGACGTTTTACAAAAATATATAAATATTTCATTGTTATCTGATTTTAATTCATATAATAGATTGTCCCGTTAGGAATGTCGTTTATTTTTCAAAATATTAATGCAACAACTGCAACTAAAAATATTTGTGATATACTCGGAAAATCTCTAATTGTTTGTCAATTCCAGAGATGGTTTAAATAAGGTCCAAAGTGTGAGAAAGGTTAAAGTGGATGACGATATCTTGATAAATCCAACATAGACTATACGAGAATTAACAGACAAGCTTGGATACTTCCGGAAAATTATTCAAATACACTTGAAATAAAAAGAAAAGACCATAAAATATGGATACTGCACGACATTACTGATGAAATGAAGGCGGTGCGCGTGAGTGCGTGTCATGATTGAATCGACAAAGAGAAGAAACAACCGTTTTTACACTGTCTTATGACTGGAGATGAAAAGTGGGTGTTGTACCCAAATCAAAAACGCAAAAGACAATGGCTTTCAAAGGGGCAATTAAAAAAACCAACCCCTCAACCGGTCTAACAGTAAAAATATCTTTTTAAATGTATGTCAAACCATAACAAGGGAGATTTATTGTTCAAAATTATAAAGTTTAAAAGTGGCGTTGAATATGAAGTTGTCAGGTGAAGTTAACCGTCGCCAAATTCTTTAGCAACATGATAATGCGCGACAAACCGAAGACAAATTAACGGAACTCAACAGTTGGCAAACGATTCCGCATCCACCTTATTTCCCTGACCTTGCTCCTTCCGATTATAATGTATTTAGATCGATGCAATATTATTTATCGGGGGAAAAAATCATAAACATAGAAGAGGTGAATAAAGGAATCGAAACATATTTTATATCAAAACCCGTTGAATTTTATTCTTCCGGAATAAAAAAATTATTCAATAGATGGGAAACGGTTGCATCTACTGAAGGAGAATATTAATTATTAACGATATTTCTATCGGAACAATCTAATATATGCTTAGAATGCATCTAATTCCATTCCTATGAATTTGATGAAATTATAGATCCTTTAAATTTAGTCATCGTCTTGAGAACACTATAGGGATACCAGAAAACATTTTTTTTTAATGTGACTATCAACTATACTATTTCTATTACCCCTTTGAATGTATTGGAACAATGCATCTTTTAAATATTTAAAAAAAATTAGTATCGTGTTGAATAAGAATTGCAAATAATTTTGTCGTTTATTTCCAAAAACCACAATGTTTTCTGATATCCCTAATAATTTAACTTATCTGGCCACAACCATTGGATCATTCAATAAAATACTCGCCCATATTAAATTTAGATTAAGCCCTATTTACAAATTAAATTCCATATCACTGACATACGAAATACACGATCTTTCAAAAGTTATGTTTACTATGTTATAAATTACATATATAACCAATGTATAAAAATACAAATCCCATTTGGCGATAATTAAACTTACTTGAATACATACATTTTCACAAAACTGCCATTTGAAAAAAACACGCTTACATTCATATTCAGATTTCCATTTTACGCAATATTTGTTCTACTATTCGTTTGAATTAATATAAAAACATGCTGAATATAACATTTCCTATAGAAAGTAGTAGTAAATTCAATTAGAAATTTTACTCTTTATAAATATCAAACATTTTTTAAATCACAATTGTTATAAGGCCATTCAATAGAAATAGAAAAAATATGTATGTATCAAAACTCCTTTATACGCGATAATAATTCACATAGAGTTGGCACAAAGTATACAAAGCACCAAAGCCAAAACGGTTTTAACAATATAGATTTCAATAGAACGAGATTAAGCAGAGTGCACGAGCAATAATAACATTTAAATATTTTTTTGTGTTTTATCTTTGGCTATTATAATAACTTAGTTGTGAGATTTGAAAACAATGAAAAAACCCTTTTATTCTTTATACGCGTATCGAAAAAAAACCAAACACGACGCAAAGTAATTCAGTTGGATACATTAAATATACACGATTTTACATTGTTTTAACAAAACATAAACATATAATTAAAAACATAACTGCTTGACTAAATATAAAATAAAAAAGATATTTGATTTAATAGAGAATTGTTGATTAACGTGAGAAACATCACATCAATAGTTATGACAATAATGAACACCATATTCATAAATGCCTATAATAAATTAATGCTTCAAAATATGGCGCTTTAAGGTATCGCTTCACTTAATATTAAGCATTTGGATTTTATTGTATTCTCAGTATGTTTGAGCTTTCATAGAATCACAAAATTAAGCCTACTATTGGTATTCTATTATCGGTGAATATCATTAAACTGAATACAGTATACGCTCAATTATTTGAGGTCACATTAATCAGTTTACAAATCAGTTGGAACAGTAAAACAATATATAATGCAAAAATAATTTTTCACCCGACTACATATTATGCAAGTATAAAATATATAATTGATCACACTATTAAACAATCAGATTTTTTATCTGGATATTTCTTCCTATCACCCCAAATAATTAAGCTCACTGTATATATACCATAATCCCTGTCTTGATTGGATCGGGGGAAAAAAATCAATAAAATTATATTTATACTAGTCATGTTAGTAATAAATAATTGTATGTAGTTTTACATATTTGAAAAATAGAGCCTCAATAATCTTTTTACTGTGATGAACAGTTTTATTAAAAACATTTTATAATATATATTATGAATACTTCATGCGATATGTGCTGTTAGTTATCGATAATAAAATTTGTACTAAGCCTTGTGTTTCAAACAGAGATGCTCACATGTGAGAGTACTCTAGTTCAGAAATGGCGAACCTATGACCGCAGATCAGACATTGACGCAAAGGACGTGAACGTTCCTTGTTATACAATGATGGTTGCGAACCCTAACCACGGGCTAGTATTATATAAAATGATGAACAAAATTCGACCCACTTCTCAAAAAGATTCGCCATCTCTGCTCTAGTTTATGATTAGATCTAAAATGTTTCATATCAAAATAATTTTATGTCCAAGAAAATCAGATAAATTATTATTTTACTCACTATACCCACAATTTAACTTAAAAACGGAGAATTTACCAAAAATGAAAACTTATTTGAAATATTAAAAGGTCCTAAAATTACAGATAACAAAACGGATGTAATAGAATTTTATTCAATAATAAATTCGATTACTGGTTTTCATTTCAGTAAAACTTAAAAATGATATTTGGTATTTATTTTACTATATATACAACTTTTGATAACAAGACTCTTTATTATTTACAATATAATTTGAGTGAAAAAGTATCAACGTTCATTATTTAGTCACTTAATCCCCAGCGGAATAAAAGTACGGGGAGAAAATATCAGGATACTCATGTGCTAAAAAGGCATTACAATATTTGGTCAGACGGAAAATAATGTTCGTAATATAAATTCATAAAGCTATGGGAACATTCAGCTATGCTTCATACGATTTGTTTATGCTTTACGGTGATTTTTCACATTATATTACAAATCAAGACAGTTCAAATGTAGAGATGAAACATTTATTTTGTACTACTTAACAAACTGATGACTTACGATAAAAACAAGGCACCTAACAGGCAATACGATTTTAAGACTATTGTTTTGCTAAACAAAATAATTTCATTGTAACATCAACGATTCTAAATTACGATTGAGAATTGTATCTTTGACAGAATTAAAAACTACCTCAATATTGTGAGTATCGATCGCAGTTGTAAAATGGTGGTATAGAGTATTCTTCGGCTCTCTCCGAACATTAGCAAACATTTCTAACAGAAAACTTTGCACCTGCGGCAATGAATGCGGGTCGCCTTTGTATTGAGGATAATACCAACGAATATCAGTCTCAGTATTAGCCACCTTCTCAGCGAGAAGATCAGACTTATTTAAAAATAGTATGATAGAAATTCCTCTGAAGCTTATGTTGTTCACTATAGTGTCAAATATAATTTTTGCCTCCTCCAAGCGATTTGTTACCCTAAAAAATAAAAAATAAACAAATTAAATAGGATATATTTTCTAAAAATGTTTATAATGATTAGTCATGATTAAATCTAGTTATTGCAGTCATTAGTATTTTTTTATAAAATAAAACCACACATTAACAAAATGTTTATTATAATTTATAACTTTACAATTACACACCAATCTGCTGTCAATATACGAGGCATATCCCGAAATTAAGTGTACAGTGACAATAACAGGCTGTGGTTTATTGTTTTTTAAGGAGTGGCCATACTGAGTGGTAGAAGGGGATCTCCTGACAAAACCAGGATAGCAGGAGCATGGTAGTACGTAAATTCACATTGTGAAAAAGTCCTGGGACTCAAGACATTGTCATTTAAAATGTACCCAATATATTATACATTTTAGTTATGAAAATACATTTTTATGCCCCCGAAACCCTCGATATTCATCAAAATGTCCAGTTTGTATTGAACGAAATCAGGTATAACAGGGTACAAGGCATTAAAAAAAATGCAAAACATCTGCGCCCAACTGATATTGCATGATATTCCAGAATTCCATCAAAAAAATTCCAAGAGTAATGGAACAAATACTTGTACCATCCATACATTGATCTCTCCGGGTTTTCGCGGGACTGGAGATAAAAAGTGGCTGGTTCATTGCATGTCTGAGTCAAAAAGACGTCACAGAAAGAGTCATCACAGTGCTGTCATGCCAATTCCTCTTTTAAAACTACAATTTCGGACAAAAAAATCATGGCCTCAGTATTTTGGAACCGAAAAGGCATAATTTTGGTCGAATTTCTGACTCGGGGAGAGACCATCAATGCACAACGATATTGTGAGACCCTATAAAAAACTCTGTATGCTGACGAGAAGAGTGTGCTTGTGGCACGACAAAACCTGTCCTCACACAGTCTTAGCCACCAAGGCGCTCTTGGACTTATTTGGTTGGGATGTTTTGAACCCCATATTCCCCTGACTTGGCACCTTCAAATTATAATCTTTTCCCCTCTCTGAAAGAACACATAGGTGGAATTAAATTGTCAACCGACGAGCAGGTGCAGAAAGAGGTTCTGAAATGGGGGAAGGAGCTGGCGAGAGAGTTCTTCGAGGAGGGCATAAAGAAGCTCGTGCCACGGTTCACCAGATGCATTGAACGGGATGGCGATTATGTTGAAAAATAGTTAGCAAGTGTATCAACAATATCCTGTTTTTTTTTTTCAAATACACTTTTTCTAAAATAATTTAGTACACTCACTTTCGTTACTTATTTTCTTTCGCGCAAAATATTTTTGAAAAGAAATATAGAACACAGATCATTGTTAAGTTCAGTTAGATACATGGGGAAATTTCGTGCGCATTTACCACTCTGTCACTAAACTTAGTTTACTTGTTATAAAATGTCAGTCTCTCGGCCGTGCCTATAAGTGCTTGTCGCAGTTAACCGGTTAATTATCTTAGTATTTACTTAACAACTAGAAAATCAGAGTAAACCAGATTTAATAATCGAATAGTTGTATATAAAAATGTCAATATTGATAGAACCTTTTAATGAACAATTAAAATTGAACGCCCATGGACATAACATATTTTCTATTAATCCTAAGCAATCATATATATGTTAGTACGCAATTCCATAAAATCATATACAATTTCGTTGTCTTGCTTGTTGTAAATAGTTTTTATATAATCATTTATGTCAATATAGTATAAAAAAATTAGCACAAATATATTCTCACCTGTCTTCGGAAAGCACTTGGTCAAACTCTGATGATGAAACAAGAAATAAAATTGACGTAACAGAGTCAAAGCACTGTG
This sequence comes from Stenopsyche tienmushanensis, assembly GCA_008973525.1. Taxonomy (NCBI): domain Eukaryota; kingdom Metazoa; phylum Arthropoda; class Insecta; order Trichoptera; family Stenopsychidae; genus Stenopsyche; species Stenopsyche tienmushanensis. The sequence continues at coordinate 2,676,620 of WACJ01000275.1, read as the reverse complement.
TCCACTTTTGGCGCTGCGTTCGTTGTCCTCCTACGTCCACAAACACAAATGGAACATTGTTGATGTTAATTGTAAATTCTGATATGCCTTTAGTTGCTTTGCGACAGTGTAAAATATCTTGATTAGTGGGAATGTAATCAGGTCTAGCAATCCTATCTAGTTCGTCGAAGAAATAACTCACAGAATCGCTCTAAAAAAAATAAAAACATTCAATTTTAATAAAAACATATTAAACATAACTGTGCATAAAAATCCAATATTAATATTACGAGCATGCGCCGTTTAAATTAGACGCCTTAAACAAGCGCTCGTAATACATATTCAAAAGGAATATTTAGTTTCAGTTGATTTGGCTATTCACAATCAAGTGACAGAACGTATCTTAACTAGCAGTGTGCTTATTTCATTTAAGATATGAAATTCACAGTGGCCAATCATCCTACGCAAGATTTGAATGTGTAACAAGAGTCAATGACTATTGCCATACATCTCGTCGCTTAATTAAATCCTCTAAAAGAATCCGCGCACATTTATATCGATCATTTCTAACATTTTACGATTATATGTTATATACGTAGCATTTTGCCAATATATTCATTATGCAAATAAATTGACTGTGTAATAAATTTACGACTTACTGTGGGAAAAAAATTAAACAGTATACGAACTTATGAACTGGTTAATATCATAAATATAAATTGTTTATATCATTATAATGTGTATGCAAAATAAGAATAAAAATACATTGCGAATGTCATACTCATAGTTGATACTTTGCTCAAAATATGAAACGGTTTACAAATCGGACATTTATAACAATTTTTGAGACCTGTAAATAATTATTATTTAAATGTCTTATTCCTACAGGACTGAAACTATGTTGTAGCTGCTTATAATAAATATTATATGTATTTAATATTGCATTACTTTGTAAGTTGCAATATTTCAATCAAATTCCCGCGTTACAACTTTAGCCACGTCTACCGAAGCCCTAGCCACCTTGTATCGAAAGCAAATGATGTTTATTCGACAATAATTAACGTAGATTAGTTGTAGACAAAAAAGCAGCTTTGTAGATTTAAATTTAATGTCAATATGTGCAATTAATCAGGTTTCGAAAATTGTTATTAATGTTCGCAGCGTTAAAAGCTTATATAACATAGAATAGCATTTAAATAATCAAAAACAGGGGTTTGAACCATTGTTTTTTTCATTCCTGTTTTGATTTCGATTCCTAACATTTATATCAGTTCGGTTACTTCGGTTATGGTTAAAATAATGAACAGGCGAACATCTTAAAATGTATCCCATTGCATATTCTATAGGAAATAATATAAAAATTCAAATGATGCGGATTGTAGATGTAAAGCAAAATTTTGACCTAATTAAATTTATCAAACTCGGCAATGGCAGTGTAACCAGTTTGCGGTAGTATAATTGATTTTAAAATTGATCGGTCCAGCAAACAGAGTTGATAACACAATAATTTAATTTGCCCCAAGAAGCAACATCATATTAAACGCGCCGTTTGCTTGTGGTCTATTATTACAAATTAATTACATAAAAATGAATGAATACAATTTTCCTATGACACGCTTTTTATCCGGATTGTTTGTATGACTCAATAAAAAAACGATTTATATAAATTAATGTTAAAATAAACATTATTTTAAAATCAAACCACAAAACGTTAAACATCTCATGTAATTGGTCTCCAGTAAATATGTTTATGAATCCATGAATCGTAATAAATCTTTGTCCTGTCTGTAAAAACACAATGTACAGCAAAGCAGAAAAATGTACCATCAGAATTATTTGTTATAACTGTTTCATTTATACTTAATGATAAATTAGCGAGTAATACAAAGGTATTTTATATAAAAACCTTCCGATTGCATCTTAGAAACTACTAAGATTTTATTGAGTTCCAATTATATGAGCTTAACTATAATATATGAATCAAATAAGATTTTTTTTCTTTCTCCGTTGAATGCACATTTGTATAACTCATAAGATAAATTAATTTGATACGTGTGATATCAATTTACAAATACTTCAAGAATACACCTCTTCCATAAAGAGGTGCTAGTAAATGTAAATGAATCAAATTTATTTCATAATTCTTAAACATCCTAAGGTGTGAATCGCAGATGTATTGAGGAAATCTTAACGCGTGATACCAGAGGCAATTATCACTCGCCCGTCCACGATAATATAATGTATCTAGCTTTTTGGTAAGAGAATTACTCATCGACAGATTAGCGGAATAAGCTTTGGGACTAAGCCAAGAATTTAATTGTGCTAAGTGATGTATGTCTAAACGCTAAAATATCAGAATAAAAATCTAAAGATGACATCTATATATAAATAAATAAAAGGAAAACTGTATTATTATATCATGGTGACCTAATCATACTTAATCTATGAGTAACACAATCTCGTAATAACTATGACATGTTTAATAATGGGAAATTAAACTTATTTATGATGTATTTATGATATTGTAAAATGACATTTCCTCCAAAATTATGATGAATAATAAAACCGATATATAATTTATCACGCAAATCAGCTGAGAATATTAGAAAATTAAATAGGTGTAATACAAAAACGTATTGATCATTTTATGGCAATGTTATAAATATTAATTAAGCCGTGCTGAAATAGTTTTCTTTGTAGGAGTATATTATATGAATGTAAAATTTAAGACTTACCAACTGGAACTCGCGACGACGTTCATAAGCACGGCGAATGGCATGATCCCGCCACAATGATTGGACATGAGGCGCGTAATGCGCAAATAGACGGGGTTCCACTGCCGAGCTGCTAAAGTGTGCGGCCTGACGCCCGACGTCCAAGTTACGGGGGTTCTGCCACGGAATAGCGAGCTTGTCGCGCGCATCCACCAACACCTGGATGCCTCGAACGACATTCTGATAGATGATCATCTGGTACTCGCGGATGAGCTCCGGCTCGAACTTGACCTTGTGGATGATGCGCATCTGCTTGAGGAAGGTGGACTTGCCGGACTCGCCCGCGCCGAGCAGCAGCAGCTTGACTTGGCGGCGCCGCTGCTGGCGGTCTCGCTCCAGCTGCCGGTCGATCTCCTTGCTGACGGCTCGTTGCTCGAGCTCTTCGGGTGCAAGCCGCAGTCGCAAACAACAACCCGTCCAGCGCCGCCCCATGCTCAATTGAGCCGGGGTTGCCACCCCACTAGAGCGACTTCACGTTCCCCCACTGCGCCCCACCGCACCCCACCGCGCCCCGCCGAATGCGACGCTCCTGTCAAATCACTACTTCAAGCCACAAATGCACGTCCATACTATTCAACAGCCATAACCCGAATTACATTTTTTTCGACGATTATTTTCATGCGCACAAACATTGGCCTTGCAATTTTACTATTTAATTTAAAAATCAACTGCAAATAACATTTTTTTCTAGCGATGACTATTTTTTCCAAATATTTATTTTGACATTTATAAAATAAAAACATTAAAAAATGAATGAAAAAATCCCGTTAAAATTTAAAATTGAATTATGATTTTGAGTGAAATAAAATTAAAATGACAAACATTTTTTATTAAACCAAGAAAATAAAGAAAAGCAGTTTTATTTACATTTTTAACGCATGGCTATTTTATTATTTTAAGCTATTAATTTATAACAATTTAATTATTAATTTTCATGGCGCTTCCATTGCGCTAAATATATAAATTTTAAAAATGTGGATTTTGAAATATTTAGTATAATTAATAATTTTTTGAATGCAGAATAATCATAGTATTGGGATAACTTTGCACCATGTTGAATCCTTTTATTATTAAATTCAAGTTTTCATTTTATTTCAATCGCGAAATTTTATTTTACAAAGGATGCAATACAGATATTTTTATTGTACGATATCACACATTTCATACGAATGTAGTTGTGTTTTTTTGGCGCCGTCAGATGCTTTTTATTCTTGGAGCTGGCAACACTGAATCTTGGTTGTCACTCTCGCACGTGTCGTTCATAAGGTGTTTTTGCGTCGTCCGAGATATTGAAAAGTGTGCGAACTTTTGTTTGATTCCAATAAACCCTTGGTGCGGCGCGATGTAAAACAAGTCATGTCCTCGCAAGACGAAACTTCAACAGACGCCCCCAAAGAGCCCCAAGAAAATAAAGCTGTGCTGGAAAGGCTGCAGCAGTACTTGAAAGAGAAAATTCCTTCGGACGCCCCGGAGCCGTCCGGAATAGACTTGTACGACGGGCCCGTCGATCTCAATCAGAACGCTATAATCAGCGACGAAGATCGAGCCGGCTTCGACGTGTTGAAAGAGATCCTCGACTACAAAAAGTCGATCCTTCTCCGGCAACCCGAAATTATAGAGCTACTCAAATCAATCGCTGAAAGCCGTAAGTGAACATTCAAGATGTCGACGGTTTCGAAAAGGTCGTCCCACGTCTCGTTGATGCGCAGTTCTTTGGCTCACCGTAACTCCTTGGCGATTTATAAACTTCAAATTAATGAAAATACCGTGAAAAATGCGCTTGATAAGTTTTTACTGGAAAATAACTCGAGACCTTACGAAGACTTGGTGTGCATGTTGCGTGATTGCACGATCGATGAGAAAGATCTTGCAACTATTTTAAACAGCTCTTCACTCTGCGTCGGAATGATGGGAAGAGAGACTAGACTTCTTGTCGAAGTACTATTTTCTTTGAATTGGAGTTCTATGTCCTCAATAGTTGTCGAGCCTTTCATCAAATGGTCTTTAGATTTGCTCACTGCCCAAATATATCATGCGCCGACGGCTCTCAGCTCACTTATTAAACTATTAGGGAAAAGTAAGTATACTTTAATTTGCTTTGGTATTGTTATTTTAAAATATTATTTTAGCGCATTTCCAACTTGTAAAAATGTTATAGGATTTTGTGTCATAATTTAAAACTTTAAGCTGGTTTTGCACCTTTAAAAATGATATGTATATAAACATAGCTCAACATTCAGGGCCTTGCTGAATTCGTGTGAAGGATACCATGTAATCCTGTGCATTTCACAATACAGCTTTCACAAAATGCTCAACTTCTTTTACTGATTAAATAAGAATAAATTTCCATACATTTTTTAAGGAAATTTAACTTATATTCGAATTATTAAGACTGAAACGGACAATGAGGATTATATTATTATATAAACAATAAACAGAGTGTGTTGCAGTTTAGATTGTGTAATGAAAATTAATATTGTCATTAAATATGTAACATTGCACCACCATGTGAAAGAAATATAAATAAATATTTCATACTGATTGTGCAATACTTCAATAATTTATCTCGATGATAATTAAATTCATAACCTGCGTTATATTGCTAATCTATTTGAAGAAAATTTTGATAAAAATCTTTATATAATTAAATAACAGACTATTGTGATTATTCAAATATTAACCCTTTAGGCTCCAAGGTTTTTTCATTAAAGTTCCCATCAACTCCAAGCCATTTTTTACGTATTTCTTAAAAAAATGTTTGTATGGAATAAAATGATAAAAATTGGGGTTTTTGAATTTAAAAAAATAGTATTTTGTTATGCAGGACGTTTATTAAGTATATTAGGCATTTTATTCGTTAATTTTTGTAATCAAGCAATTTTTTTTTTGAAGCAATCTTTAGAATGAAGCGCTGATTTCCTTTTGTAAGTGTCGCAAAAATATAGCGTTCACTTTCATCCTTTTTCAGTTTCACGGTCTGAACACACCATACAGTCTTTATAATTCCTCCCTGATCTACTATAAATAAAATGAGGACTTCCATCTAACCGTTGATCGTGATCAGTTGACGACAATCATCCCAATTTGGACTTTGTAAAATCGCGAAAGTTACCAATAAGTTGCATCAACAATTGTCAGTGAAATTTTTTATGATTTAACAACTTTTAAATCTTAATTTTACTAACGTCGTCCTGATATCAACCATCCAAATATTTTTCGAGATTGACCTCGAAATTTGCATTCATACGCTTGTCTGTTTGCAGGTTCCTTTTTATGATGTGGCTACCATCTAGCTTATCCACACTTTGCTTTTGTTAATTTGGCCAATGACAGCAATCAGATAAACAATACCTGACAAAATGTGCCCCAAGCCGCATTCTTAGAGTCCATATTTATCCCATACATTACAGTATCGCTTTGCCATTCTCTCTGTTTACGCTCTGAATATAGAATTTAAGACCCGTGGGAAACTTCACCGATTCATGCTGAGTGACGAACGTGTTAATCCTATCGGACTGGAAATCGTTAGACAGAGACAGGTGTGTTGCGTTTCATCATACACTCATGCATCGATAGCCAAGTCGTGCCGTAAAGGTACCCCTACACGTCTAAATGTTCTCAATATATTTTTATAGAAACTATTCTAAGAATCTCCTAACCGTCATAAAATTTAGGTATTCGGTGATCATTGTAAAGTCATCATCACAAAAGTCATATTATCTTCGAGCCTTGGTCTTTTAGAGGTCGATGGGTGATCCGTTTTTCAGAGTAAATGTAAGTATTCTTTTCGACGTAATACACATAAATTACTATACTATATTTTTCAAAAGCGCTTCTTTCTGCTCATAATTCACTTTGTTACTGTTACGAATAAAGTTTAAAAACAGAATGAGTGTCTAGAAGTCGAAGCTCGATTTTTCGTGTTGTCTTGAGAACAGGCGTTTGTTTTGACAATTAAGATACTCGCATAATTTTTATCGTTGACCAATTTGTTATTCCCCCTTGACTGTTCTGGAGTGGCGTCATTAGTCGAGTATCACCACTCCTTTCCTTCAGAAGTAAACTGGCAGGCTTGCACAGTAACCCTGTCCTTTTATTTTCGCAACACATTAATAAACCAAAATAGTTGAACAACAGAAAGCAGATACCATGCAAGTTGAACATTAAGAAATATTCCGAAGAAATGAACGAATATTGTGTGTTATCAACAGTGTTAAGGTTCATTTATTAAGCATGTCTGCTCTCCGATCAGAATATATAATTATATTTGAAAAACCTCGAAATTAAATACAAATTTAAAATGGTTCCATTCCTGAGTATTCGAGTGCCAAAAGTTAATATAGCTGTAATATTTATACCAAACTACAACCCTTGTATAATTAAAAACAAACTAAATAATGTTTAACATTTTTTCTGCAGGTTTGTTTGTATGGTGCGAAGATCCTCCAAAAGAACAACTAACTATATTTTCTCATGTCCATAGTCTCATTGCTCAAATTGTAGAAATCATACCAATGTAAGTTCGATACAATTAATTATTTATTTAGAACTACCTGAATTTCGCATATCGAATCATGTATTCTTTTAATACAATTTTAATTTAAATTCTATGTTTTATTTTACAGGAGCAGTGATGTATTACTGCGGTGTGCAATGGAAAATTTTCCATATTACAAGCAAAGTCCCGCAGTGAATCAGGCTTACGTTCATAATTTACTGTGGATAACTAGATATATTCCTTCATTAGCTGATCATTTACTTACTCTTATTTTAAACAGGTATACACAATAAAACGATATTCTATTTTTCAAAGAATTTAATCAAATATATGAATAGATGGGAATATTTATTTCTATTGAAAAAAATCATGTAACTTGGATTGCTCCTTGTATCTCATTAGCCAGTTAACTGCCATGCTCATGCCAGAAAACCCATCCCCGCTGATTATACACATCTATAATCGCAAAACTCATATTATAATTCTGGTTAATGTTATCTCGAGATGAATGCAGAAAAATATGGTAGTACAGTAGAACCTCTATTATCTGGATTAAATTGGAGATGAAAGTAGTCCGGATAACCAAAAATAATCATAATTGACAGAGAAAGTATGAATTATTTTTTATTAAAAGAATCAGTTATCGATTTTTGCTTAACGCTAGCTCTTTTAGAAGCTGCCTAATCGTGAATATATAAATTGTCCTGAACTACAATCTTCTTGATTCTCAAGCCATTTCATGGCGACACCTAAATACTGATAAGCTTCAGAATGTATAGGACCCTTCGCAAATTTCTTCTACGTCATCTCAATCGTTGTCGTTACTGTCTGTTATAAAAACCAAGTCGCTCACCAAGAGTTGAGTTTGATATAATCTATGATTGAGAATATTTTGTTAATAGGCCCGTTTGAAATAAAAACTAAATAAATTTCGATTATTTTATTCATTATAACAAAATTTTTACAATAATTTAAAAATTTTTGGTTTAAACATTTTTTTAATTGCATTCTGGTCTACGTCTTTTGATTGGAATAACAAATGTGCGGATATTTTTTCTTGGACAGCAAGCGAGGCTGAGAAACTTTCCCGTCGATCTGTCTCGGCAGTATGGTATTATCCTTTTATTCGCTCGTGATGATCGTGACGATGCCCGTCTTCTTTTGATGCGTCTATGTCCGATTGTGGACCGAACGCTGTTACGTCTCGGTGCGCAGCTGCATGATTTAGCCATTGTGTAAAATTTTCAAGATAAAAATGCCAAGCAACTGTTGTAAATAAAATTCAACAAAGGAATAAAAAAAACAAAGTAATTTCTAATTATTTAAATAAATATTTTAAGCAGAGTTGCCATTGTTTTATTCATTATAACAAAATTTTTACAATAATTTTATAATTTTTGGTTTAAACATTTTTTTAATTGCATTCTGGTCTACGTCTTTTGATTGGAATAACAAATGTGCGGATATTTTTTCTTGGATAGCAAGCGAGGTTGAGAAACTTTCCCGTGGATCTGTCTCGGCAGTATGGTATTATCCTTTTATTCGCTCGTGATGATCGTGACGATGCTCTTCTTCTTTTGATGCGTCTATGTCCGATTGTGGACCGAACGCTGTTACGTCTCGGTGCGCAGCTGCATGATTTAGCCATTGTGTAAAATTTTCAAGATAAAAATGCCAAGCAACTGTTGTAAATAAAATTCAACAAAGGTATAAAAAAAACAAAGTAATTTCTAATTATTTAAATAAATATTTTAAGCAGAGTTGCCATTGGTCAATAACTTTTCGAATTGAAAAAGTCATTTCTTCTGAGGCAGACTTTTTTTAAATTATTTCCTCGTCATTCAAAAATTTGAATCCAGGATCGTTTGCATCGCAATTTAACCACTCGGTTACATCTTTGTCGCATTCAGCACATATAGAAATTTGTGCTATTGCTTTCGCAATGTCTCCTATATCAAATTCTGCCTCGTTACTAATGGTCTTTTCAAAATTTTGTTCCATATTTTTTTCAAAGTTGACGTATCTAAAGAATTCCAACTATCTGCTGCAATGTAGCAACAATATTTTTAATTTATTTTCTTGTGGAAGCTGACAACTGTTTCTTCGTTATTTTCGTCTGCTAGCAATGATCGTCGAAGCATCTGATTTCTATGTAAACATTTGAATGTTTCTATTACACCCTGATCCATCGGTTAACTAACTTTTTTAAACAGAAGTGTACAACGGCACGCGTTTTTGGCACCATTGATACCTTAACTGCTATAATTACAAAAATAAATTAATAAATCCGTAGCATGAATAATCTCTCATCCATGTTACACAATCAATCATATTTACATATTTTTAAAAATGCATTTGAGTGATTGTAATGGATATATAGTTAATTTTCATTTGTTTGCTTTTAGGTTGATTATAATGGATGTAAATTTAAGAAATCGCAGCGAAAATAACACTGAAAACGTATTTGCAATGGAAGAAATCGAAGATAATACAGATGATTTAATAGAAAGCTTAGATCTTTGCATGAAAGAATTTTTTTATTGGATAGATCTAAAGGGTCCTGCAGCGTTGGAACTATTAATTCCAATTTATCAACGTGTTATATTACCTACTCATGGCACTAAGTAAACTTTACATCTGGCATGAATAAATTATATTTATTTGTTTTTAAGTCTTATTTTAATTTTTTTGTTTTATTCAATTTTCAGTAATGTGCAATTCATAATACTCTATGCCCTCTCCTTAGATATAACGAAAGTTAATAATTTCTTTGAAATGCTATGGCAGCTTGTACCCAGTGCTCGTGTTGGACCTAGTTTAAGACAGGCTAGCATAGCTCACTTAACGGGACTTTTAGCTAGGGCAAAATATATCCCGTTTGCACAAGTAAAAATTTATATTCACAAAATGGCAGAATGGTGTCATTCATATATTAAGGCACAAGAGAATTTAAGATCAAACATAGGGAATAATCCCCACAATGTGTTTTATTCTGTTTGCCAATCTTTATTTTATTTAATTGCATTTAAGCACAAAAACTTATTTTATGATAAGAAAGGTAAATAAATATTTTTGCATTTAATAGGAATGAAAATTATGAAAATGAAAAATAACTCGCATTTTTTTTTTTTTTAGGTTTGGTTTTTATAGAGTCGTTAAATTTATCTAGGATAGTAATGAGTTCCTTGAACCCGTTGCGAGTTTGTCACGTCGGTGTAGCGGAAACGTTCGCGTCTATTACAAGAATTCATCAAATTGTATACTGTCATACAATAATGGAGCACAATTCGAGGCATTTTCTAAAGACAAAACAAGACGAATTTGATAGAGGATGGTTCCCATATGATCCGTATACATTGCCTAAGTACTAAATTTGTAAATTTAATAATTCTTTATAGAACCATATTTCATAAATGTTATTGATACACGTTTAATTTCAGATCGTTTAAATGGATTCAACCAGTATATGGAGAATATGATGATAATTTATTGGAAAAGCCAGGAGATGTTGTAGAAATGTGTGATGATGATGATTTCTTGGCTACCAGTCCTAGTGTAAACTTCATGTCTAAATCTCTGAATAGTCTTAGGCATGCGTATTAAAAAAAAAATTCAATGAAATATTTATAAACCTTGTGATTCTTTAGAATTAAAAGATACAAACTATTTACATAATGCTATTGTTTCATTTTAGATTCCTTTTCTTTTTTAATCTTATAAACTTTTATGTATTACTAGTGATTACCCGGCATGCGTTGCAATGCCACACAAAGAAATCATATTTTTATTGACTGATTCTGATAATAATTTGCATCCACCGGGAAAAGTAGAATTCTGATATAATTGCTTTTCTAGATCTTTCATTATTTATTGACGAAAAAATGATAAGCCTTGTGATCACAGAAATGACCAGTGGAAAGCAAAAAGTTGCAGCTTTCCATTTAAATAGCTAACTATAGTGTTTACATTAATCCCTCTTTTATAGAAAAAAATTAAAGTGAGCGTACAATTATTTTCTAGATTTATTATTTTAATAATGACTTTGGATGCTGTCATCAGATCTTGCACCATTTCTTAATTAAAGGCATCGATGAACATCTGTTTAAATCAGTGATAGTCAATCTGATCCCCACCGCTTACTAGTGGGCGTTTACGCTTTCACTAGTCACCTTGACGAACCTAAATTGGATATGTAAAAACAATTTGAAGATATATGACCGGATGAAAAAATTATTTTACTGCAAATATTGAGGCAGCCGATAAAAATTTGCAAGAAGTACAGTTAGAAATTAGATATGATAAAGAAAGTAAATATAATTTTGATAGTGCTGAATATGAAAACCTATGGCGAAATAAAAAATGCCTTCATTATATCCAAATATATATCCAGAAAATTCAATTCAATTCATTAATACCTTTCACTAGATTACATCTTGTAGAATTAGGCATTAGCGCTGTTAATCATATGAGACAAACTATAGATCTCATTAATAATCAATTAAATATAGTTTGAATAGACCACTTTTATGTATGCAAAGTGTAAATAAAGACAAATTTGACTACATATCCTTACTAAACTTCTATTTACAAAAATTATGAGTACTTTGCAGTTGTGTTAAATTAATCTATTGAGATACCTGTAGGCGGCTAGAAAATTTTACTGCTAACCAAAGTGGGCGGTAGGAATAAAGGCGTGTGATTACTCCCAACTTAAATCATTATAATAAAGACTATTGTGGAACAGAACAGTCTTATACGACAATAATATTTAATGAAAGTATACAGAATCCCAATAGTTAAAATAAAAGATTCAGAGCAACGCTTAAACAAAAAATTATACCAATAGGACGATGTTTATTTACCAATATTTGCTATTAAATGTAAAAAAACTGTCTCTGTTAATTTTTCTTATAATCAAAATTGCACCAAGATTATAAAAGGGTTAAAAACCATCGCTCTAGGTTCATCAATGGTGTGGTTCAAGAATATTATTTTCAAAATCAGCAGATTAAAACTGACACAGTTAAACTTCGGCTTATGATAGATCAATTTTATACTAGAATATTCAAGACTTATCTTCGTTTATCGCCATTATCGTTGATTTAATAAATAATATGATAAATATGACAAATATAGCAAAAAATGTCCTTTTACAAACCTAGGGCAAATAACTTCTCTGTGTATTATTTGACAGTAAATGTGTTATTAGTATTTTAAATAAATAGGAATAACTCATAAAATAGAACATGTTATATATTAGGACATAAAGGAAACAATATACATTTTCATTATATTTTATGTAAAATTAAAATTTAAAAAATAAATTATTATAATAAATATGAGATCTGTAGGTCTTTTATCTTTTCTTATGATAGGGATGTCGTCGTCTCCATGAGTTATCCTTTTTAATGGGTTGACAATTTTTGGTTTGGTATTGCGCGAGTATTGGAGTTTCTTTAGCCGCTAATTTATTAATGACAAAATCATCACCGGCTTTCTTGCTTTCTAACAATTTTAACTTGGCTTCGATAGACTGGATTGCTGTTTTTTTGCTTAGTTTTAAATCAGGTTTTGAAGTCGTACCTGCAAGCACTGCTATGCCTAACTCTGGTTTAGGTTTCTCTATATCATCCTGTAACAATTATAAGCGAAAATAAAAACTACTAATATAAGTACACTATTCATATATGTTAACAACGTACGGTTGATGTATTTTTGGCCCATTTAACTGATAAATTTTTACATCCTACTAGCTTTCCGTGCAATTGTTCTTGAGCTTTTACGGCATCATGGCGTACTTTGTATGTGACAAATGCAAATCCTCGAGGTTGTCCAGCAAGTTGTCCAGTCCGATGAAACATTAAATCGAACTTGTCAATATCACCAAAGGAGCGCACCAATTTCAGAAGTTGATACCGGTAATTGCAAAAATAAAATATATTGACTTTTTGACTTCATCCTTTAATATAATAAATAATAGAATAGCATTCAAACATTAAATATAAAGCTACAGGAAGAAAATTAAGGCTTACTCATTTATTCTGGGATCCAAATTACCAATCCATAATCTGCCGTCGTCAGGCAAGACGGGTTTAACAGGCTCTAAGCACAGTGGCACCTTAAAACAAACCATTTTTTTTAAATCTTCCTAATATAAAATCAATGCATGAAATAACTAATAGCATGATGAATCATAATAGGATTAACAAGAATTTTATAAAAAGTGGTTATAATGCAAATTATACACTAGACACTGACATTAAATCCATTATTCCTAATGTTTTTCAGTAATAAAATAGAAATGAATATATAAATAATAGGGCAGGATGCTAAATATTGGACACTAAAAATATTATAATTAAATTTATGAATAAAACTTAATATCTACTCAGTGAAATGTATTGAAATAGGATCATTGAAATATTAAATTTACCGTCGCATCCATACTCGTATTACGACAGGCGCATGCGGAATATTTTTACGCATAACTAAAAACAACTGCATTAACCAGAGCCAATAGCCTCTCACACCCACAGTGTTGCCACAATACATTATTTTAAATGATACATACGATCCGAAACGATTGAAAATGATAATTTTTGTCAAGCACTAATTATAAAACAATTGAATTTAAATTCAAACGAATTAAAAATAATATAATTGATTTTATCTAATGTGATTCTATCCTTAATGATTTTTTCTTATGTCATTTTTTTAATATGACTATTTTATTATGTCATTTTATCTGATGTTGATTTATCTTGTATTATTTTTTGAAATATCTTTTTAAAATGATCTTATTTTATTTTTATTAAAGATCATTAAACATCAATAATATATTTTTATAAAAGTATTAATACGACCTAAAAATAGTCCCGATATTTTTTTAATGCCAAAGTAAAAAAATATATATTTTGAACTCTAAAATGATTATATATTAAATTTATTAAGATTTGAATTTAAATTATTTGACGTTTTAGCTTAGTCGTAAATATTCGTGTTTGGACATACTAAATATATTTGATTTAAGAATAAAATACTTTTGACAGACGCATGACGCTCTTTTAGACGCATTACATAGGTTATTGAAATCCATAATAATGTCTAAAGAACCGCCTATCAAAAAATACAGGAAACTTGATAAGTCTTCTGGATCGGAAGATGACGACAATTACGTCCCTTACGTGTCAGTAAAGGAAAGAAGAAAAATGCAATTGAGTAAAATGGGAAGAATAGCACAACTAACAACGGAAGCAGCCGCCGAAACCAAAAGCTCAAGTGAAAATGACCCAGAAGATGAAGGTATGTAATAATATTATATTTAAGACTTATTAACGTTATTTATGGTTTCTACTTACCATTAAAAATATTATTTTTACACTTTAGCTTCTCAAGAAGACTGGGGTCGTAGATTCAATGTTAGTCTTCTCGATCAACATACGGAACTCAAACGACTTGCTGAAGCTAAAAAAGTTAGTGCTGCTGAAAAACAAAGGCGTGAAGAACAGAAAATTTTGGAAAGTGTAGCAGAACGAACGGCACTTATGGGAGTGGCTGAATTAGCTAAAGGTTTATCGTAATTTCCATGTATTTAAAAATATCTAGCTTTTAAAGTAATTAATAACATTATTATTTCAATCAGGCATTCAATATGATGAACCAATCAAAACTTCATGGACTCCTCCAAAATGTGTTTTGGCACAACCCGAATCACGACATGAAAGAATCAGACAGGGCTTGCGAATTTTAGTAGAGGGAGAATCTGTGCCTCCACCTTTAAAGACCTTCGCACACATGAAGTTCCCTATAGGTTTATAGACATTGCCTCTGTATAGTATATTTAAGCAATTTTTTATATTCATTTATATTTTATTGTTTTTATTCTTAGGCATAATGAATGGTTTGGAAGAAAAGGGCATTACAAGTCCGACACCAATTCAAATTCAAGGAATCCCAACAGTACTTTCTGGGCGAGATATGATTGGAATTGCATTCACTGGATCTGGAAAAACCCTAGTTTTCGTTTTGCCTTTAGTAATGTTTTGTTTAGAACAAGAGACTATGCTTCCTTTTATTAAGTAAGTTTTATTTACTTATATATTTATAAATAATTCAGGTGACCCCAATTTAGGCATAACTACATGAGTTTGACATAGCAAGCATTAACGGATAAAATATAATGATTTTCTGTTACGTTGCTTTGTAAAAACCTACAAAATAATTACTAAGCGAATTTTCTTTTTAAACATCAAAATCACATTGTATTTGCAAACATAATTTTACTTTTTCGTGTGAAAATCAAACTTTTCTATATCAACATATAGTTTTGTAACGTGGAGTTGGGAAATCCCCAACCTAAGTGACGGGGTTGCCGTGAAAGCCTAGCAATTTCCATTTCAAGGGAAAGAATTTCTAGAAGCGTAACGATACTCGGTTAAATGATCCATCAATCCACTTATCTTAACGACCATAACAAAGACTCTTGTTTATAAAAGCATCAAATGATCGACCTTTCTGGAAGGACGATTAGCATTCCGTAGGATCAAATAACAATGATAGAATGCGCTCGAAGCGCCATATCAATTCAGCAATAAGATAAGCAGCAATTACCATAAAAATTCCGATACCACTACGCAATGCAATTGGCATCCAGAAAGATCGATGAAAGAGAAGGGGATCATTAAATCGTGTATAAAAGAGGTGCAGGGCACCATACAGCAGCTTCCTCTCCTTCGGGAGTCGAGCTTCGGCTCGACGACTGATAGAGTCAGTCCCGAGTCCGAGTCCCTGACGTAACTTTGATTGGGCGAGTAGTGTTGAAATTCGCCTCGCAACCGTAGCCTCCATGAAGTACGAAGAATAAAATATTAAAGAAGAGACCATCTTTGAAACTCATCGTCCGAAGATCCACCATCCACCACCCCCTCCCCATTATTTGAATCCTTTTCGCCGACGTTTCGGGAGACGCGGCAGCCGTGGGCTATTGGAAAACCCGCGCTGAGGATACCGTCGCGCACCAGAAGGATAGAAGAAGAAAAGCGACCGGTCCGCGGCGAAGATAACTGGGCCCCGAAATTCGGCAGAGGGCGCCCACGTTACAGTTTTATAACTGAATATAAATTTTATAAAATATCATAATCTTCTTCTAATATATAAAAATGAATCTTTGTTTGTTCGTATTTAATACGCTGCCATACTGTTCATCCGATTGCGATAAAACTTTGTCAACTTATTGTTTACACTTGCGAAAATAACATAGGTATAGTAAAAATATTGTTTATGTATGCAATTTGTTATACGAGACGTTTAGCGTGTGCACTATGTTGGCGCATATTGGTTTGGTGGTTACTAAGGTAAATAAAGCCCTACAACCGTCGATTTTTTATGTTTTTGCTAAGTGTTCGGTCTTCGGTGGACTATGCCGGGAGGCGGATCGACACAGATGTCATCATTTCAATTCATACCTGGATCAATTTGTTTGGCGACAATACCAATACATCGAAAACTATTCGAGTCACTTTTAAATTCTATCTGGCAAGCTTTTCAATGCCCAATATTGCAAGAGTTCAAATACCTTATAGCTATCTTCATTAAGAAGAAATTAATGAATAACGAAATAAACACCAGGATTCAAATTTAACAATCGATTCAACAAATCTGATAATCGGTGCTATCATGGTTTGAAAAATATATTAGGGAAGAAATCACTATCAGTGAAAACGAAGATCAAAATTTACAAAACATTAACACTTTGCAGTCCGGGTGTTCCGCGCTAAGCTTCGCCTAAATTCCGGTTATTCCATACATATAGTTTCAAATATTTTTTTCAGAAATGAAGGGCCGTATGGACTTATAATATGTCCATCCAGAGAATTAGCCAAGCAAACCTATGATATTATTCAACATTATGCATCCCACTTAAGAAAAATTGGTCATGCAGAAATAAGAAGTTGTCTAGCTATCGGTGGTGAGGATTTATCTTTGGATATGTTTGAATTTTTGCCTACTTATTCAGAGAAATCATTTTTTTATCACTATCTATTTTTATTGTTAAGGTGTACCGGTATCAGAATCGATGGAAGTGATTCAAAAAGGTGTACACATTATGGTTGCCACTCCAGGAAGGTTGATGGATATGCTGGATAAAAAAATGGTAGATCGTTTTTATTCACTATTTCAGATAATCCCTTATTGTTGAAAAACATTTTGCTTAAATTATTTTAGCATGTATTATTTATAATTTATTTTATAGGTACGCCTTGATGTCTGTCGATATTTGTGTATGGATGAAGCCGATAGGATGATTGACATGGGTTTCGAAGAAGATGTAAGAACAATATTTTCATATTTTAGAGGACAACGCCAGACCTTATTATTTAGTGCAACTATGCCTAAAAAAATTCAAAATTTCGCAAGGTGAGTTCTTTATTTTCTTCTCTCTTATTTTTAATCTAAATGTAATATATATTGCTAATTAATTCTTAAATAATATTTAGTATAAATATTCAAATTATATTATGAATATTAATTAAAAATGTAATAACCTATCTAAAATTTTAGATCTGCATTAGTAAAACCTGTAACCATAAATGTAGGAAGGGCAGGAGCAGCTTCTTTAAATGTGAAGCAAGAAGTTGAAGCAGTTCGTGCCGAAGCTAGAACAGTTCATTTACTAAGATGTCTTCAGAAAACACCTCCACCAGTGTTAATTTTTGCAGAAAGAAAACAAGATGTTGATGCTATTCATGAATATCTTCTCCTTAAAGGTTATTAAATACTTTGACATTATTAAAATGCGATCAGATACCCATTAAATGATTCTTTTCAAAAATAAATTGTATTTTCGTTTGTTAAAATGTAGGTGTAGAAGCTGTTGCAATTCATGGTGGTAAAGATCAAGAAGAGCGAAGTCGATCTGTAGAAGCATTTAGAAGTGGCCAAAAGGATGTTTTGGTTGCAACAGACTGTCGCATCAAAAGGTCTGGATTTCGCTGATGTCCAGCATGTAATTAACTACGATATGCCTGGAGACGTTGAAAATTATGTACATCGTATCGGAAGAACCGGGCGTGCTGTCGGAAGACGTGGAACAGCCACTACTTTAGTTAGCCGCTGCAACTGATGAGAGCGTATTAAGAGACTTAGCCCATTTGTTACGTGAAGCAAAACAAAAGGTGCAGTAATAATGATAGATCAAAATAATTTATTTTCAAAGGCAATTTTAGTTCTAATTTTTTTTTTCCCGTTTTAAGGTTCCCGATTTTCTACTTGAACTTATCAACGAGACTGATAGTTATACTGCTCCGGCTGAAGATACCGATTCCCAAGGATGCTCTTATTGCGGTGGGCTGGGTCACAGAATTACAGGTTTGTTTTATAATGTGTAACAGCTTAAAAATATCCATGTCATTCACCAGTTGATATTTGATGTTAAATTTATACACCAAATTGATAATAACGGCTTAAATGTTTTTCTTTCAGATTGTCCAAAATTGGAAGCAGTACAAAGTAAACAGGCTTCAAACATTGGTAGAAGAGACTATTTATCAAACACTGCAGCCGATTATTAATTTTAATAACCATAATAAGCATAGTTTTATATCTGTAAATAAATGTTTAGGTATGATATTAAAATAAAAATACTAAAATCAAGACTTTATTTACTTTAATATCGTGTCTTCTGTCCATGGAAATATAAATAATTATATTATCTATTTTATCAGTGACTTTTTGACTAGATTTTTTTTACTGATGTTTCTAACGCAGTGATGTTCAATGCTCAAATTTAAAAATACACAGCCATGCCAAAACAAAATCCTTTGAACACCACTGACGAGGAAATATATCCCAGATTTTTTAAAAACATCTATACACTCAGAAGTAATAATGTTTTATTGTTTTGAATGCAAGCGAATTTACAGCGGCATTCATGTTTTTGAGAGAGATAATTTGAACTTTGTCTTTTTCCGATGTGCAGAACGATTTTAGCTTTTTTTGATTTAAAAAAAAATCTGAGAAATATCTTAAACGACGTAAAAATAATGATAGTTGTTTTATTACTACATATTACATTCAGTCTTAAAAATCAACAGTAAAATACAATTTCTGGCCATTCAAAAGTCTAACAACACCTACCCCTTATATAACATGGTTATTTGAGAACGATTCTCTGTATTTTTGTCTATTGTTTTTTGTAATAAGTTTGTTTAAATTTTAGATCTACTGTGATGAGGTTTTACATAACAATGCACAATTCAAGAAATTAAATTATTGTTACAGGAGGATGAAGTGTATTGACTCATGAATTTAATTTCATAGCTTGTAAATTCAACTAAATTTATTGCTGTTTTATAATTCATTTTCAAAATTTAATTTACGATATATGCTTTTTATCCTATCAACATGGTAATATTTTGTCTTTCGCATGTTATAACTAGGATAAGCTTATTGGGATAGGTGAATTTAACATTGAAGACAAGCCTGACCAAATCAATTTAGTATCTTAATATTAAAACTACAATTAAACACAAAAACTCTCGATTTCTTTTAATGCGAAATAATTAAATTTAAACTCAAACCATTAAAACAAACATCAAGAAACGAATCCATTGTACCAATATTGAATAACTAAGAACTTATCATATGGTATTTGCATATAGTTTAACGCGTTCGTCACCCAACATGAATCAGTGATGTTTCTCAGAGGGTTAAAATTCGACAGTTGAAGCTTAAGGTGTGATTAGATGGAATAGCGAAATATTACTATAATATATGGAATAAATACAAATTCTAAGAATTTGATTTGTGGTATCATCTTTTTTTTTGTGTCCTACCACGTACCTCCATGCCCGCACTGTGACAGAATTACACCGTCATCGCAGACACACACTTGCAATAAACAAAAAGTAAGCACTAAGCAAAAAAGTCATTTAAACAGGGGGTGTTGCTGGGAACATTCTCATTGCCAGTTCTAGCTGGAGCTGCTTTACGCCGGAATGATAAATCTATTATTATATCCAGATGCCAATCAATTGTCCTGATGAGTCTACATTTAACAAAAATGAAGGGAGTAGACTACAAAGTTATTCCCCGTAGAATCCTCCTTCCGCATATTTGGTGCCAAAACTATTACAAAACTGTTTGAATGCGCGGAGATCAGCCACTAGATCTACATGTCCAATGAAGCAGAACCTCTGACACATCATAGGAGAACTTCCTGATCGACCTTCATGCCAGGACATGACCATAGTATGTGATCCGCTGTCATGTCCATATCTATGCAAGGATACTTTGAAAGAATTCCTAAGCCAAACCGACGGAGAGATGCCTTGAATTATCCGTGTCCAGTGAGGAACTGGGAAGTCCAATAACATGAAACAACCCAGCGACACAACAAACGATATTTAATGGAGCTAAAAAACTTGTATAAATGTCTTCTGGGTTTGAGATCATCCAGAAGGGATGTGTCAATGCAATTATTACCAACAAAAATCTGTAATCAGTTCTCGAACCTATAGGGAGCTGCACTCAGCTGCAGCTGCAAGTCTAGCGGCAAAAGACCACCCAGAACAGGCAGGGCCGCAGTCGAAACAGTCCTATAGGCCTCTGTTACTATAATAAGAGCCCCTCTCTGTCCGTACAGAGCATTCGCTGGAGGATGCTCGGTGCCGGTTCGGTGCTGGTTCAGACTGGAATAGTCCAGCCTGTGACCTCAGGCTCCCGCAGTGTAGCAAGCGATGCTAACGAACAGGGCATCGTACATCAAGCTTATAGATTTACCCCCGATTCCCATCAATCATAATCATTTGCATCAACCGGGAAAAGTAGTCTTCTGATAGAATTACCTTTCTATCATTATTTATGGATGAAAAAATAATAAGCCTTCTGGTCACAGAAATGACCAGTGGAAATCATAAGTGACATCGGATAGTGTATTAGCCTCGCACGGTCACCCAAATACAGGCGACAGAGCCCCCACTGAAGAATATCCATCACCTGTATATGTGTGACATGGCAACTTACATGTTAAGCGACAAATTTCATTTGTATACAAAATATCATATTCTATTCCCTACGCAGATGGAATTTAGAGGTATTTTGTATGTAATTTGTTGAATCAGCTATCTTAAAATATTTTAAATTGTAATTATAACTTCATATTACATAAAAATTGAATGTTTTGCAAAATTATACATTGATAAAAATTTAAAAAAAAAAACTATCAGGGTCGTGCTATGAGATCAAATCAAATAAAGCCATGAAACATTTACAGTGTACATTACATCATAAGTACGCAAATAAATTACATTTATTTCATGTAAAATAGCATTTATGATAACAGATCTGTTTAAAAACATATATACACAAGAATGTCGTAGTCGCGCAGTACACCATGATTGATATATGATGATGATAATTATAACATATTTATGTATACGGATAAAACTGATATTGTTCTAGTACTAAACTTTACATAATAATTTTATTTGTTTGCTATTAGTCATTGGGTTTTCTTTTACATAGAATAATTCACATTAGTTTCAATGATTACAAATTTTCAGTATTTTCAATCAAAATTTCTACAAAGAAATTTAAAATTCACGTTTTAATAGTCTAACATTTCAGTAATTGAGCAAAATAATGTTTATATTACATTATTATAAATTCTATAAAATTAATCAAAGACAGGTTTTATGAAAATATTAAAAATCACTCAATAAGTTAGTAGGATTTAGGAATAAAAAAAGTTTAAAGAGAAAAAAATTCCTACGAACTTATTGAGTGATGTGTTACATGCTAATGGAATATCAACAAATTAAATTCCAAGATTCTATAAATAAAATAATCCCAATATTAACCAAAGGCTTTTTCGGGATTCTTAAAAGGATTCTATTTTACTGAAGAATTTAAGAGAAAAGCAACAAAATTAATTTTTTCGACAAATATTTGATATTGCCGTGACATACACATCTTGTGAAATAAAGATCATTTGATTATACAGCTGGACCATTGTTTGTGACGATATGTAAAAAAGCGACCTTTTGGCCCACCCATACATATTTATGCTAATAAATGACTAGCCTTATAATACGATATTACACTTCTGCCTCATTATAACACTCTGTTATATCACAAATCATTTCTATTCCCCATGATCTTCAACGAGATTGTTCACCGTAGCATTGATCTTATAATGTGGGTCAAATTCCCTATCGCTCAAACTTTGTTATAATTGGGGAGCTCTTAAATATCGAAAATAAAATTTAAAAACAATAAAAATGTATTTTAATTACAAACAAGTATATAATAATATCCAATAATGGCACTACAGTCGACCCGCGGCAATCCAGGCCCTGTCTTATCTGACTCGATGGAGTAGGCAACACAATTAAAGAAAAAAGTGAGATACTGGACAAGTGAATACAGCATAGGACGATCCACAATTTACTGATATAAAAAAGAGCCACGATAATGTTCAAAAGTTCGTCTCCATCGCTGATTGTGAGCCAGACTAAAAGAAAGCTGAACATCCAGAAGCTGGAAGAAGCTTTATACGCGTGGAAAATAACAGATGCACACACCTATTTATGGCTGCATACTGGTCATGAAAGCAAATTTGTTTTACAAGGAGATAAACAAAATATATGAAGACTGCAAGGGTCGGAGGCAGTACTCTCTCAATTTTCAATTTCAGATTACCACGGCTCGACTGTATTTATCTATTTTGTTATAATTTGTATGGAATGTATATTCTTAGATGGAATATTTCATTGTGTGTTTACAAAATTTACATTTTTCGAACAGTAAAGATAACATAAAAAATAACCAATATACAGTTATATATTATAGGTATATTATAAGAAGAATTTGCATACTCCTTTTAATAATACTATTAAATTATATCACATTTATCATTACAGCTACGTAAACAAGAGTGCCATTAAATATTATTGTAGCTGGTATTTTATTACTCAAATTACTAAACTACATTTACCCGACTTTCATTAATAATCACACCGAAACGTGGTAAATAAATTACAATGGGCATTAATATGTAAACAAGGGCACTATAGTAATTTGTTAATGTTTATATTGGCATGCAACGGATTGTAAAAATCATAATTAATTTAATACGGAATAAATTATTATTTCAATGTTAATGTTAACATTTCAATAAATATGTAGTCTTTTTTATAAAAACTTTAAAAGGAACTATCCATTAAAATATTCAACAAAATTCTATTAACTAGATAATAATAAAAACAAAACAATACAAAATATTAATTCTATAAATATATAAATTAAGTACAAATAACGTCTGGGAAATTGATGGAAAATATGGATTACATAAAACAAACTGGAGTTAACTAAGCGAATGTAATACAGTGGAACCTCGCCTGATGAGCATTTTGCATAATGCGTTACGAGGAGAATAATGGAAGGTCGTGGATTGTAAGAGCAAAGTGCAATCATGTGCACTCAGATACCAATACTCGCTAAGCTTTTAGCCAATCAATCTGTGCATTCGTTCCGCTAGCAAATGACCTCCGTAAATAATTTAAATTCATCCAGATCTGTTAATCTGGCCTATGGATAAGCAGGCCATTTCTAACTTTAAGAAAGTCTGCACTAAATTACGTTTTGAATACAGTGGAACCTCGGGTTATGAGTTACCTTCCGGGACGAATTAAACTCGTGACCCGAGGTTTCACTGAATTGTATTAAGGTAACAAAGGGACCAATCTCACTTTCAGGGAATTCACATCGTCGACAGTGTTCTAAAACGAGACTTTGAAGGGTTTCAGATAGTGTCGATGAGCTTGTGGAAGTGCACAACTAGAAGCCGATCAACAAAGACCTTATGAAGATGCATCGTGCATTGTAAGAAGCTGTGGAGAAGCATTCATCATGGGAGGAGGCGTTGACACCTTCTAGTCCACGTTGAATAGCATCACCTTAATAAGACACCGATTACACAAACTGTAAATTTATTCAATGACAATGCCGTGTTGCATTTTCGCCAAAATTTGAAGCATCGGCAAAAACAATGCCTTTATACAGCTTTAAATCATAGATAAAAACGATGTATGATTTTATTTGAATAAGCGTTATACTTTTGAGTATATTATTCAGCATGGAATGCATTATTTAACATGGCTTGCATTATCTATGCTCACTAAGCGAGGTCCCACCGAACATGTATAAATATTTACGACCAGTTTCTCCAGAATCCAATGCAAATACAATCTGAATTCTGTCTTAAAAATAACAACACATTTACAAAGATTCTTTGTAACGAAATAAACTTTTATAAAAAACAATAAAAATGGAATGTCGTCGAAAGTCTTTAACTAAATCATATAATTTGTCATCGTTAGTCGATGTTAAAAATTAGCGCTTTAATACTGCACGTCTTTACGTCAATCAGTTTTTAATGAAGCTTGTCTGGTTTTGTTGCCTTTAAATACATCAAAAAATAAAAGGGTACCCAAGAAGACAAAAAATGATCCTATCCAATGCGATACAGTGAATAGATTGTCAAAAAACACTACCGATAAAACTAATGATAAAAATTTTCTCAACGTGAGGACTAGAGTCACAGTCAGGGACATACACTCCTGAAGTCAACGTGTAGACGGAGCGTATACAAAGATACTGAGTTAAAACATTCAACGCTAGCAATATCCACGCCGAAGACTAATGACCCTATTAGAGGAACCTGCCATAATGGACTATCCGAACATTGTTTAAACGCAGCTACCAAATCATTATATAGAAACGAAAACAACGGCAGAGGCAAGAGATGAGTATAATATAAAACATCGTTTGAAAATTTGCCCACAACGATTATACAGCGATTCTTGTAAAATACCCATGAACGCCCCAATAAGCAGCGCAATAATTAACAGTATCACCCCTAAACACCAATGTATAAAATTATATTCTATTTCATCGATTTTTTTATGGGTGCCCTTTGCCGAAGCTAACGTACACAATACTATGCCTAACGTTATAAACGTAGCCGATGCATATTTTTCCTTGCTATATTGTCTCTTTCGGATGAATATTCCAATCGCCATGTTTGCGACGATCGATCCCGATTTGATAATAATATGCAACGTATTAGGAACGTTTAGATTGTATGCGTAGTTGTTGCAGATGCTGGAGATGAAGAACAGCGCGACTAGACCGGCGCAGTCTTTGATCGGTATTTGAGATTTTCTCGTGCCACATTTTGATGTAAAGATGAAACCTTCCACGGATATGAACAAAAATTGCAAAAACGTAACAAGATTCGCCACGCCGTTGATGCTGCTGACCAATTTTTCCAATATCACCACGTTAACAGCAGCATCCGAGAAACACTAGAGCAGTCGTTATCACAATTTTCATACTCATTTTTGTATCGTTCTATTTAAGTCAAATTCTTGAACGTATCCATGAATATAATCGACGGTGACAGTTCTGAAAACTATTATAAAAACACCATTAATACTTATAGCTGTTAATCATAATTATTAGTCTTAAATAGATGAAAAATTGAACAATATCTGTTTATAAATATTATCAAATGGTTTTTGCTATTAAAATTACTGAATAATATTGCTTTGAATTTTAATTTTGCATGGAAAAAGCATTAAAAACTCTTACCTGTACATGAATTTTCAACAATTTTTCTTCTGGTTAATCAATTTTGGACGTATAGTTTCTATGATACAGGTCGATAACATACGGCAGGTAAGCAAAAAAATATTATTCGATTAGCGATACTAGATTTGGTATCATTTAGTGGCGATTAAACAAATTTTAAATACAATTCATAGATAATCCACGATAAGAACGTCCAATTAACACAACCCTACCGGTGCGAGTGTATACCGGTCTGGTTGGCGTTTGATAAACAGAGACAAAAACACACTTCGCATAGTTCTGTCCTGTTCTTATAACCTTTTATAAAAACTCAATGCAGGCACATATATTACCGTGGCAGATTTTCTGTAACCCATTGCATATTGAGGACTTATTTTAAATTAACAGCAATTATATATTTTTTATAATTGAAATAATCAATAGTTTGCAACGCCGCATAATTTTTCAATTTATAGGTTATGTTTTTATTTGACATTGACATTTGCTGTGATTTGACGTTTGCCACCGTCAAGATAAAGAATCTTCAGGCAAGTTTTTAAAATCGCAGTAAATAAATTACTATCATGATGTCTAATCTAACACAATTAATGTTTGAGGATTTCTTGAATCCCGTAATGAAATGTATACTCATGTGACCAATGTTATTATTACATTTATAAACAAATCAATACATCAAATTACTGATGCTTTAGAAAATTGCATGAATTAAACGATAATTATAATAACAAAAAATCATCTAAAAACTTGATCATCTTTATACTTATCAGCAGAATGTTTCCTTTGTTATTGTTTGTGACTTATAATCTAATTAATTTTTTGACAGTTATAAAATCTGCAGGATATAATGTTTGTTTTTATATGAGTTCCTCAGGATATAATTTTAAGACCTCATCTATTCAATATATTTGACAAGTTAATTACTAGAAACTTAAGCTAAATAAATAAATATCCGAAAACTACATTATTCAGTGTGAAACATAAACATCATCAAATTGATTAATTAGTCGTCGGGTCCTAACCCCAAATTAAATACCTTGGAGTGACTGCTAAAAAGAAGACTGATATTAGGGGGTAGCAGCTATGGGGATGCTTTCATTAACACAGCGCTCTTTCAATCTCCAACAAATGTCCTCCTGTCTCACTAAATGACTGTGCACTGCCACAAGCAGATGTAGTAAAATATCTCGGTATATACTTGGACAGACACTTAACATGGAAAACGTACATCAGTAAGAAAAGAAAGCAACTCGTGTTAAGATGGATTTGAATATGAATGTCTTTCCTCTGGATTAGAATGAATTAATTCAATAAGATGCAAATTACCAAAACATTTTTCTATGAAGCCTGCAGCTTGACCTATGCTATTCACATATATGAATATTTCTTGTTCACAGAAATCTATAACGGTAACACAAAGATGCAGGAAGTGCACGTGGAACGATTAAAAAAATTAGATGAGATCAAAAACAATGTGGAAGAAAGCGAAAAAGAAATCATATTCATATTACAAAACCTAGGATGGAACAGTCAACACATAAAAAATAAGGTAACATTTTATCATGATATTTATTTGCAAATATGAAGACTCACGATATTGTTTATCTTTTAGATATTTTTAAGGAATCCATGTCCCTATGATGAATCACATCTAATCAAACCTTCAAAAATGAAATATCATATAGAAAGTTGCAAACAGGGCTTAAGAAAATACGGTGATCTAGATGAGTTATTTCCAAATAACTGTAATCAAAATTCTCAAACTACTGTAAAAATTGGTTCGTATTTCATTGAGAATTTTAATGAAACAGGGTCTTATAATAAAGACACTATTTGCTAATGTTATTCAATTATTATTATTTTTTTAGGACAAGAATTATGTGCTTCGATTATTGCCAAAGCTGCAGAAAATAATCCACAATTTATTAAAGGTAATAATTTTTCAAAACATCCAGTAAGCTCATCTATGTACTTCTACATGTTTTATATTTACTTAACATTTTAAAACTTTTGTATTATTTTTTGTCTATCTATTTCTTAGTAAAATTCATAAATATGATCTTTTACTCTAGGAATCCCTAATGGAGTTCCTGATAATCGAACAATTCCTTTATCTTACAATCAAATGATAACAACTTTCACAACCGACGAGAGAAAAGCTTTATATGAATATACAGCATCACTTGCACCTCCGATGCAAAAAATCATGGAGAAATCCCTTATTCTAAGGTATGGCAGTTTTAAATTGAATTTCTATATTGTTGAAAATTTATTTGACCCCTTAATTAATGTTTTATTTACAGAAATGAAACGGATATGTATTCTGATCCACATAAAGAATCTCTAGAACAATTCGCCTTAATACGTGACATGAAAAGACGCAGTACAAAATATAAAGTCTCAACCAAAGCAAAGACATACACTGAAGTTATGAGAGGAGTTATTGATAATCTTGTAATTACATATTTCATTTCTTATAACTCCAAATATATAATAAATTTCATGATTTGCTATATTAAATCATGCCTCGAGCCTCTTAAAAAATTATAGAATATCATATATTAGGGGTACCCATATTCGCCAGATATTGCGCCGTCTGACTATTATTTATTCAGATCTCTAGGCACTCCATTGAAAATAAGATATTTTGAAATGTAAATAAAGTTGAAATTTACCTAAATAACTTTTTTATAAAAGAGAGATTGAAACTTCAACCCGAAAGATGACAAAGAGTTGTAAATAATAATGGAAATTATATAATTGATTGAATAATTAAAACAAGATTGTAAATAAAATGTTTCAATTCAAAATAATTGATTACTTATGGGTATTAACTTTAATCCTTTGAGTAGTGAGTTAATTTTAAAATTACGTAGATGCTATATTCGTATGTGCATCGCTTATCTTCTACACAAATCCACTTTCTTCAAGGACCGTGCAACGTGAGTCAATCTTGTATATCAATAAATGATCACTGTTGGATAGCACACAATATACAATATTCGTTAATTTCTTTGGGTAAAAATAAACAATACGCATGTGTCTTCGCATTTAATAACAAAATAATGCGTTTGTTGAAGCTTGAAACTGATAAATTTTGGTCATCGTTATCGATTGATGCAATCGTACATGTACGAGTGTATGATGAGACGCGAGTCATTCTCTCCGTCTCACTTGAATCCGAACGCCAATACGCGAAATTACTCATCAAAGGATTAAAGGCTTCATATTCTAGGACAATTATTTTAAAATTATAACTAGCATAACTTTTGTTTAATTATAATTTTCTTTGGTATTTGCCCAATAGATATTTGTAATAATGAATTTTGATTTACATATTTACGCAACTCTTTTTTGTAGATGTCATGCTACACCGATGTATCCTTGGAATCTGATAAAACCAAAAATAAAATTGAAATTGAAACAAAGAACAACAATCCTGATAAAAATCAGTATTCAGAAAGCAAAAATGATGATACTTTGAATGATTATTCTTCTAACAAAAGAAATAAACGCTCAAGAAATAATGATTATGAAATTGAACGAGATAGAAAATATTCTAACAAAAAAAGAAAAGATTATTAATAAAATAAGATTTAAAACTTTTTGAATGATTTTTTTTTACAGTAAATACACCGTATAATAAAATTAATCATTTTTGAGATTTATTATAGCACTCTTATACAATACTAAAAAAATAACTAAAGCAGGTATAGGGGCAAACCTGTAGCCGCAGCGGTCTCAGAGCCGTTGGGGTGCAATCTGGGTGGAGTGATTGCTTTGAACGCATTACGCGAATTAGCTGCAAAGCATTGAAATAATCCAAATTTCTTCACCAAAATTATGGAACACTTCCTTAGAGACATGTCCTTTCAAAAAATGATATTAATAAAAAACGACATGTTAAAGTGAGATGACTCCCGAATCTAAAAATAATTTTTTTCTTTGAAAAACTCATAGTTTCTTTTGAAAAAAGGTATTAATTTATCAAAATGCAAAAAATAAAGTCGTTAATTGAATAAATTTATTGCAGAAAAGATACAATTTTGTACATCAAATCTAAAATACAATATTATAATAAAAATGACGGTACAAAAATTTGAACATTTCATTTAAAATTAAACTTAAGAAACTACTTTGATCCCTTCAGATCTTGTAAAAAATCTCTATAGATAGAATATTCTAATATATCATGTAGTAATGAGACGTATTCTGATAAATTTGGTTATTACATACTTCAAACTATAACTGTAAATATAGTAAGAGATGCAAAAATAATTTTAAAAAGTCAATTTGGACACGATAATGAAATAATAAAGATAGTTATAGCACCTTCAAAAAGAAAAACAATATGGCCACACATGTTTAATATCTAATAGATAAGTTTATGGCAATCTTCCTTGTTCAACCCTACGAGGAAGCAGTCATGAACAATATGGAAGACTAATAATTTAAAATGAAATCAATTTAAAAGTGTATTTTTCAACATGTCTCAAGATGTACGTTTATACAAAAATACTATTATTTTTACTTATTTTTGAGATCTGCTCACAAATGCTCATCACACACTTATCAGTTTTAAATATCGTGCTTCTATGACGCACAATACTCAATTTTTCGATTGATCCTTTATTTCCGGAGATAAACTCTTTTTGTATTACAAAAATGGAATATTATACAACAACGAAAACATTTACGATACATAAAATTCACAAGTATGCATATTGAATTATGCACAGGCAATCACATAATTAGTAAATATAATATATAAATAAATGCTGTATATAAAATAAAAGTAAATTGCAATGGTAATAAGACTACCAAGGCTATCCTTAAATTAAATACAACTAATCTCATAAGGCACATTCGATAGTAATATATTTTTTAAACAAATTCACATCTTCACTTTAAATTATTTTCTTCTTCGTTTAGAATCGTTTTATTGCAATTTCCACCCTACGAACTTATTGAATGATGTGTTAATTAAAGATTTAAATATATAAGTCTTATACAATGAGAACTGATTGTGTATTTATAATAAATGCAATCTTTCTTGTAAGAAAAATTATCAGTTATTAAATGTATCAAGAAAGATCATTAATAATAGTTTTCAATTTAAATAATAATGAGAAAGTAGTCGATTTTATCATAACCCTTTTAATACCTGCAAAAACTTAAGCCGATATGTATGAAATTAAAATGGGTTTTTAATATTTTTTTTAAATTATTGATATTTTTGGCACATACCTAAACAATCAAAGGGCATTAAAAGGGTTTTAGATTTAAAATACTTCGATATTGGGCATACAAAGTAATGTTTCAATTTGTTTCTTCAAAAAGCCCAGGGTTCAAATAGCAATGCAAATTAAATCCTCTGCTATCAATCGACGATGTTTGCTTCTTCGTTTCGCTCAAATCAATATCTTGCAAATGTTGATCAACCATTTTAAAAAGATCATCCAGGTGCGTATTGTGGCAGTGTTTCATAAACACTTGACACAACGATATGAAATACCACGATCCTTTAGATGGATCACGGTGCGATGCAAAACCTAAAACAATTCGTCAATTATGAATTATGCTCGTGTTGTTTTAAACAAAAATCTCAAATTAAACGATATATTACCGGGAAGCGTTGAATTTATAATAAGAGTATCGCACACCAATCTCAAAATGGGACTTATGGGAGATCCATCATATTGCGTATTGAACGAATTGATTTTATCTCTCGGGATATTATTTTCTGTATCGGACGGGCATCCGACGTCTGATACGTCTCCACTAAAAATTAAAAAAATCAATTAAAATCGCCAAATTTATTAACGTATAACGATTTTATATGTAGGAAAATAATTACCGGCAAGCTTGAAAGATGAATATCTTGGGAATCTTTCGCAGATATTTACAGTTTTCACTGTTGAAGTAATCAACTATTTTTTCTGTGTGAATTGATAAACCGTCCTTAAATTTGATCAAAGTTTGATCACCCATCGAAGTTCCATGGCTCGAAATTATGAAGAATACACAATCTGTGTGTTTCAATATTGGTAATTTAGCAAATGCTTTTAATTCATCTTCAGCTTCCTGTAGAGAAAATCAAATCACAATCTGTGTTTCATAAATTCATTATTGATATATCATGTTTTGCTCTAATAATTACCTGTTTTGATAAATCCTTATGCAAGATAAAATTATGAAATCCTATCTGCCCAAATAGTTCTCTCAAATTTTTTTCATCTGCATCAGCGCCACTTCTCATGGATTCCAATGCATTATCGAAGTTTATTATATTTATCATAAATACAATACCCCTATTTTTAGATTTGGTTCTATAGCATTGTATGGACGATTTATTAACATTGTTATTGAAGCATGTAGATTTAACTACTTTTATCCAGCTAGTATCTTGTTGAGGTGTAAAATTTTGTAATCTGTTAGTTTTTTGTTCTGAAAAAATAAAAGCAATTTAATATTTAACAATTTTACTTGATTATATGGAAGATGACTAAGAATTTTAAAATAAAAATCAAACCTTTCTTCTCGTTTTTTGTTTTCAAACTAATAAAAGTTTGATTGTTCAACTCATGATCAGGTTTTAATAGCTTAAGATGATCCCAAAGTCCGCGGTTTTCAAGTATATCTATAAATATAGAAAATGCATCTGGTCCACGTCTTTGCAGTTCAAGATAAAATTCCCGGACACGAGTGTGCACATCTTGAGAAGTCTATAAAAAAAAAAATTTGCTATTACAATTAATGCATTCAATCCAAAAATGCAATCGATGCAATTCATGAAAATAAAATAAATAGTTAAACCACCACTAAAACACAATCAGTATTTATACGAATCATGAAGAATATTTTGAAAGTGCAACCTACAAAAAGTGACTGCAATTGCAGACGTGTCCATGAACGCGTTAAAGATGCACCAGTAAAGTCTTGTGAGTGTATTGGATTCAGTATAGAACACTGTGATGTCTTTCTTTATGATATGCTTGTGCGTTCATTTCTTACCCGCCGACCTGACCAAGTCTGCAATTGATTGTCAAATTGACTAAGCTCGCTGTGATGTCAATGGACAACTATAGATCCATCGACATTCACAACCACCTAAGACCAAAAGAACATGACGATCTATACCGTCAAGTAGGTTATGCAACATTATACGAGCATTAGGACAGACATTGGTTAAACTGTTGGCTAGTTGATACGGTAATTCGTTGGGATAGCTATACGTAGTGCATTGGGATAGGACATCCATCAAGACTGATCAATACTGGATGCAAGTGTGAGATAAGGAGGTTCTATGTTACCTGATCTTTCAACCTTTATACGGACAATCTATCCTTGGCAATCAAAGGAGCTGCTATATGATATCATACAGATGGAATGTGTAGAAACCATATATAATATACACAGACAACATGGTGTTTTCTATCAAGATGTTGAGAGCATTATTAAACATCTGCGTGGATTAAACTATCATGCACAAACACCTGATCGAAGATGAGTTCAGGGATGATGCAGACATCTCACGAGAGAGAAGAGCCATCTGCATTTGTGAGCAATATAAAAATTGTGATAGAGCACTGTTCGGGCTGTCCAACAACTGCAGCGCATCCAAAATGTTTATATATGAGTGCATTCCAATTTGAAGCCCTACTTCGCAGAGCCATAGCTGCTTTAAAGTGCTGCGTCTGCTGAACTGCTAAATATATCATCATCATCATAGTACAGCTTTCAATATCCATTCACATGAAGAAGGTTACATCCATCATGTCTGTATCGTACATTCACCTCCTTATTCGCTCGATATTATAGGTAGCATTACCACCGAGTTTTATTTCGAACGCTCACCCACAACGGGTATCCTGAATGGAACGTATTGACGAACGCTTCCGCGTCCGTCTCGAACCCTACAAATTTACTTTAATGATGGAAAAAATTATTATAAGGGTTACTAGTACTAGTAGTAGTATTGATTTCAAACTCTATTTCCAAGATTAATTTTATAATAGTGTATTTTTTGACTCCCTATTTTAGATTGCTGTATAAAATGTAAATATAATTTTTATTTAACTTTAACCAAAAAATTGAAGGGTTGAATTACTTTAAACGGAGTGCAAAATAAACGGTGCCTGAATTGTAACATTTACATAGGATATTTTTAAGAATGTTGATAAAGAAAATGTGCAGGATTAAACAAATGCAGATGATAGAACGATTATACAGCATATTACAACAAATTGACATACAGCTATTGATTAGAAAGAAAGCACTCTCACATAAGAAAATATTGCATTGTAGTGTTTTTATTTTTTGACTAATGATGAAAACCTACTCACTTATTTATTTAAGGCAACAGGACGATAGTTCCCTCACCAAGATGTCGACGTTGCAATACTAGCATCGTATGGTGTAATACTAGCATTATAAATCAAATTAAATATTAAAAATGTATAATAAATTTTAGGTTTTTGTTTTGATATTTCGTAGAGATTATTCAGTTTTTTTCCGTACTGCCCTGACTGAAAAAATACAAAATCGTTCCTTGTTATGTTTGAGAATAAAATAAAGAGATTGAGGATAGCAAATGAGCTTCGCTAAGGATCAAACTCCATATGATTTAAATCAACATTTATAAAATAATCTATCTCGTTACTAAAAACGATCTAAAAGGAAAAATTACAACATTTTCTAATATGCACTTAATTGAAAAACAACCTAAACATTGGAATTCTCAATCTAAACATGGGCAATCTCCGGTAATCAGCACAGCACAGCATGTAAGATAATTTTCAAACATTCATAGTATAATTTAGAGGAACCCTAAGTAAGTTTATCATTTCAAGATGAATGAGTCATCAATAAGAAAAATTACCTTATAACGGCTGACCATCATTTCGCTCATAATTCCTCTATCGTGAAGATTCTCAAGAAGTTCAAATAGAATATTCTCGTTGGTTAAATTCACCAAATATTTTATATTGGACATAATTTGTTTTCTGTCTTTATCCTCCATGTTGATTAGTCACTGACAGTTTTAGTTAATAAAAAGCGCACTGTGTAAGATTTATTTCAGATCAATATTGAGAATACAAAAAAATCCCAAGTGCATATATTTATGGTCTAAAAAGTCAATATTCGAGAATTTTCTATTGACAGTTCAAATGACACAAACAAAGAACTGCTTCAATTGGCAGCCTTTCATATCGGATTACATTGGTATCATTTGTCACAAAAAAAGCAACTTATTCCTCTGAATATTTAAAAGCCTGTTTTTA
The DNA here is from genome assembly GCA_008973525.1 of Stenopsyche tienmushanensis. NCBI lineage: Eukaryota > Metazoa > Arthropoda > Insecta > Trichoptera > Stenopsychidae > Stenopsyche > Stenopsyche tienmushanensis. The sequence continues at coordinate 2,641,437 of WACJ01000275.1, read as the reverse complement.
ATTACATATATAAATCTGCATTTTTGAACTGTTCATTATAATTATTTATGTTGGCAAAATAATTTTAAATCAATTTGATCTTGGATTTGTAAAAAAATCTAAAAAAAAACCTTAGAATTAAAATATTAACTTTTAGAATGATAATATAATTTCGTTTACTATTTATAATTTAATCTGTCCCGTCATAAAGACAATATTATTTATTTTGGCGTATTTATCCGTATGGCAATTTTATGCATGCCAAATATTTTCTTCCCAGGAAATTAAAAAAATAAAATATAGGGAAATTTATTTTTGCGCTAATGGAAGGATTGTATTTTTCGAGCTGTCAACATTTAGCAGGACTTGAAGTTTTTGCGGTGGCGTGATCAGTCCTGTCACACTGAGACATAGAACAAATACAAAATGGCGAGATAAGACAAAACATAGTTTAAATCCATCATGGAGAGAATAAAGAATTTATTTAGTATTCAAAAAACATCACAAAATGAGGGGAAACTTTTAAATGAAGACACCATGGAAGATATCAGCATATTAAAGGTAACTTTGATTATAAATAATTCATTATATCAAAGCTTAAAATACGATTCTTATAGGCGTCCAAAAGCTGTAACACTTATACAGACAAATAACATGCGATTAATCATTTAATACTTAATCATTTCATTTGTTACCCATTAGATGACATCATTATTTATGTTGAGAGATATCATTCTCATAGTTCTATTAAAAAATATGTATATTTTATTGTGAATGTCTGTGATCTTAGGACCATTTTAATTTCAGACAACTTAAAAATATGCCGGTTAAAGTTAATAGGGACATAACAGTATTTTTACCACTGTTTCCATTTCTTTCTCATTATGATTTGTCTTGTTTCATTCGCTCACTTTGAAATTTTTGGAGGCTAGTTACTCAAAAATAGGAAAAAATTCATTAGGAACGTATTCTGATAAAAAAATTAAAAAATAATATTTTCATTGGATTTCATCATCATCCATGGGCAGTCATTGCAGGAAAAATGTCTGTTCATGAAAAGGGACCACACCCATACTATCCGTATCATTCACCCTTTATACCCTCAATATTGAGGATAACATGACTTCCAAATTTTATTTGTAAACATTCATTCAACAGGTCAGCCAGGTAAATATATTAAAAGAAGCCTTTGCGACTTTCTTAAAATATTCCCATCGAATAACGTCTACATCTATCGTTAGAGGCAGTAGACACGCCCGTGCATCTTTAGCTATGTGAATAATTGCAAATATGTCCAGCATCAGACGAAAGATAATGCCATATGTAACCTGACTATGAACCTGTGGGGAAGAAGACGGGGGAGGGCTAATTCCCTAGTTGACGGGGGTGTCGACAAGGCACAGAAGAAATAAACGTATCACTAAATTAAATTATCCCCGGAACGTATCAAGCGACAAGCTGTGTTACTTATGACTGTCCGAAGAAGACTCTGATGATTATTAGGGGGTCTCAATCAGCAGGGTAATATTAATTATTCACTTGTTTTTGCATTGCAAAAATGAATCTAGTGTCCTTTGCTTTGCCTGTCTATATTTATTATGTACATTTTTTTGACAACTGGTGAATAATTATGAGCATGCTTTACTGCACATACATTCGTAATCTTTGTCCAATTACTGTAGCTCTTCATTGGTTAAGGATTAATTTTCATAATTAGTGTGGTTGTTAAAAATGTATCTGAACAACTTTTTCTAAAGATCTTTTTTTTATTCCACGCTTCTTTCATGTTTCTGGTAGCTTTCATAGTATTAAATTGTTTTCACCCCAAACCCGCGTAGTATCTTATGTTTAATTTCTAACTGTTTGTAGTTGTATTGTAAATGTAATTAACAACAAAAAATCCTCGATTAACACTGATTTAATATAATGTACAAGTCTGCTCAAGGTCTAAAAAATGTTAAACTTCCCTTAAATCTATGGCTGTTTGCTCTTGTGCATTTTTTTCATTAGTAGTGAAACAGTAGAATTTGAATATAGTGGTTCTGAAAATAAAGAACTTGGAACTGGAATAAATTATACCGCACAAGTACATTATTTAAGAAAATCAAATGAACCAGAAACTTCGTTACAATGATGAGTGTGCAAAATAACGTAAACTTTGTTTCTTCCATATTTACTTGTGCCAACCCTCTGTCTGGCATATTGCATTTTCCGTATTCAAACATGTGGAACTATTTATTTGAATTGAGAGTGAAAAAGGACTTGCTTATAAAAAATATTATTTCTACAATTGAATGCGAAATAAAATTCATCAGATTGAGATTGCTCTTGCAGAAAGCTGTCTGCAATGCTTGCAGAAGTATTTCGATCACCTGTTTCTAGTTTTGGAGCTCTTCTGCAGATGATTTAACATCAGCGATAAATTTCTCTAATTTACATTTGAGAAGTGCAGGAGTTTCTACTTTTTTTTTTGTTCTAGAGTTTAGTTGTTTGGTTACTTATTCCCTAGTTAGTTGCTTGCAAAAATTGTCTCCTTTTTTCACTTCTTTTCCATTCCCAGCGTGAATCACTTGTGCATTTATGCCGCCTTTATTTAGCATTGCTTCTGGAAGCTTAATGTTGTATAAAAATGTTGGATGGAACTAAATAATAATGTTGGTAATGGGCGTAACAAATCTATGGAATTAAAAATTTTGTGAGAATATTCTTGGAAAAAATGTGAGAATACGGTGTTGATTTCCACCACATATTTATTGTCTTTTGCAAGGCATACGACAGCGTTAACCAAAAAAATCTTTGAAGGACCATGTTGAATATGAGAATCCTGAGTAAGCTGGTGAGGCTGTCGAGAATGTGTGTGTCCAGATCTATTAGTATAGTTCACTCTAACAGTGCCCTGTCGGAGCCTTTCGAGGTAACGATGGGAGTCAAACAGGGAGATGTCCTCTCCCATTACTTTTTAATATTGCATTGGAGGCAATTATGATGGAGGCTGGTAGATTGGGACACGCAGATCCATGGAAGAATAATGCAATGCATTTGGCGAAAATGGCAGCAAGCGTTGTCGGTAGGGGTCCCAATCGAATATTCGAATATTCGATATTCGAATATATTTGGCCATTTTTCAATATTCGGAAATTCGAATATAAATTCCAATTATTCGAATATTATTCGTTATTTATTAAAAGATTGGAAAAATTCATTGGTAATAAATTCAATTAAATATAACGCGTGGGGTCGGCGCTCCCACACTTTTTTCTAGACGATTTTTATATTTTGCATAATATAAATTGTACAACATTTGTATGTTTTTAGGACCCAAAAATGTGTTCTCTTGAAAATATTGTTTATTTAAAACGTGCCATAAATTAAATAAAAGACACGATGGGATACATTTTTGACGTTTTTAATTGGTTGTGTCGTTGTTTATTGCGATTATTTGTTTACTTTGGTCGATCGGCCGGGAGAGTTTAGATGCATCATAATGGGGCTGTGATTGATGGGCGAGAGCTGCTTGTTCGTGCATTAGGAACCAAAAATGTGTTCACTTGAAAATATTGTTTATTTAAAACGTGCCATAAATTAAATAAAGGACACGATGGGATAAATTATTACCTTTTTCTTTCCGGCACTTAATACTAATGAAAAAATGAAACTCGACCCTCAAGCAATTCTGTGACCACATGGTCTCATACATACTGCGAGTTTCTTTGTTCAAATTTGCAGAATAACATACGAAAGCAATAAATCAGGCTCATTTTACAGAACGCCAACTGAGAGGGTTTTTTCGACAGCAGGCTCAATAAAAACGAAATTACGATCAAGTTTAAAAGTAGAAACTTTCAATGCACTTTTATTTTTAAAATATGTATTTTTGAAATGTAAATAAAATTGTGATCTTTTTGATTTTGCTTGTTTGGTTTTTATTATATTTTTTTAAAAAATAAAATTGGTTTATGCCAAAGAGCTTCCAAATAGTTAATTGGTTGGCTGTGTCCATGTTATCTATTTCAGTATAATTTCCTTTACTCAAGTACATGCTCATGTCCACTTTAATCCATTATCTGCTGAAATATTTCTTTTGCATGCGTAATTACTGATGTGTTTTCAAAATTAGCGAAGTATTTTGTGGTTAAATTTCTAGTTTAGACAAAATATTCTTAACAATCAATTAGACCAGGGATCGACACAGTATTGTAAGTTTTTAACATGAACCACATGTTAATAATTGAATTTGTTTTTTGTTATTCTATAAGTAGAATTACCCATGTATCTTTGAGCTTGTTACTTAGTTCACCACCTAAATCATTTAAGATTTGGTCCTTTCCAAAAAAGTTTGTCAACCTCTGAACTAAACTGATGATATTAGAGATACCGGAAAGTCTACCGATTGTTTAACAATAAAGAACTTAATTTGTGTTTATCATTTTTCACACACAAAATCTTACAAAACATAATTTCCTTTATGTACTCCCACAGGTATTCGATTCCTCTTTTGAAAATTTTGCACGCGTTTCATCGCTCTCCTTTGTTTTCTTCGGCAGTTTGTGCAGCATCCAAATGTCCATTCAATTTATCTTCCCGATGCGTTTTAAATGCTGTTGAATTGTCGACCATGGTGAATGCATTCTCTGCGATAATTCTTCGATACTCAATCGAAGATCTGTATCCATCGTGGCTCTTAATGTTTTCATCAAAAATTGAGGGTTCTCCAGTTCTAGTGTCAATGTTGAAAACCAAAATTGACACATTCTTAATGGTAACACTGCACCGTAAATTTCATTTAAGGTTTTTGTGACCTTGGTGGTGTTCAAGCTTTGGTCGAAATATAGCAGCATACAATGCTTGATGTGATGTAGGTCAGTTTCGGGAGTCAACAATGACAAAAATAACATTATTTTTACTCATATTACTGAACGTTCTTTACGGAGATGCTGACATCACCGTGTCTGGATACAGAGTTTAAACAGACGTTTATCAAAATCAGAAAGGACTTACCGGTACCCCTAATATATGAAATAGATAGATACTAATATTCTTTTTAATTTTAACAATGTTTTCATTTATTTTTTCAGAATGACCAAGTAGTATCTGAATTGAGAAATGAATCCCATGATCAAACATACCAAAGCTTAAAGAGAGGTTCAGAAAATTTTGTTGCCTTCTAAGTCTAAAATGATAAGTATTACATATTTATTATTATTTTCAGATCAAACAACAAATCAACCTCAACAATTTCTTATTGCTCAAATGCAATCTGGAGATCTTTGCGCTCAAATGCAATCTGAAGATCTTTACCCTCAAATGCAATCTGAAGATCTTTACCCTCAAATGCAATCTGAAGATCTTTACCCTCAAATGCAATCTGAAGATCTTTACGCTCAAATGCAATCTCAAGATATTCAAGTAATTAGAGCTACTTCTTTTGACAAAGCACCTACCTCTCATCATCCTATTACATGTTATAGAATGAGATCAAAAAAAGAGGAATTGTATTTATGATAAATAATGTGAAATTTGATAATCATTTACCACGAGAGGGAGCAGAAAAAGATGAAGAGAATTTGAAAGAATTATTTAAACAAATAGGATTTCATAAATTTATCCTTCATAAAGATTTATCACGCGAGGTAATTATTGGAGTATTTTATATTGAAAATTAATTTTTATTTCGAATTCTGAGCTTGTGTGAGATTTTTTTTTACAGCAAGCTAAGGCTAAATTAAAAGCATTTGCGAAGTCAGCGATATTGAAACGCACGGACTGCGTATTCTTCATAATTTCGAGCCATGGAATTTCGAAGAATGATCAAACTTTCATCATATGTAAGGATGGTTGGTTGATTCGTACAGAAAAAATTATTGAATATTTTAACAGTAAAAACTGTAAGCATTTGCAAAAAATTCCAAAAATATTCATCTTTCAAGCATGCCGGTAATTAATTTTCTTATACATCATATTTGTTTTCTAGAAATATATTTTATATTTTTAAATATTTTTTTTAAGAGAAAATAGTCGTGACTGTACTTATATACATACTTTGATTGGCAAAGTAAAGCAGATTTTTATATGTAATACCAAAGAAGACTCGGCACTAACGTTGAACGTGAAAAAGAAAATTGCTAAAAAACAGAACCCGTTAATGAAGAATTATTTAAAATCTTGGCAATCAACACTTTACCAAATTTACCGTTGCAGTTTTAATTTTTTCTATTATGTATATCAATTATCTTACAATACATTTTATATAAACTTACCTTTTACAAGATTCTCAAAATCAATTGACAATACCCAAAGTGATGGGGTTTCCTCAAATGTCAATTTAAGATTCGTATGTGATACTATTATAGTAAACTCAACTATACCTGGTAATGTGTTTTAGAATTTGAAGTTTTTTGTGTTACTATTAATATGAAAAGATAACATTATAGTATTTTCATTGCAGGTTATAAAGCTTACCGTGATCCAAATAAGGGGTCATGGTATTTCATATCGATGTGTGAAATATTTCAGAAACACTGCCATAAGGAGCATTTGGATACTCTTTTTATGCTGGTTGATGGATTATTTACATACGTCTTAATTGAGTGAAACGAAGACACAAATGTCTTCTATTGAAAAAAGAGGCTTTAATCAGTATTGCTTTCTCAATCCTCGTATATTTGAAGAAGTAATAAAGTGTTTTTGGGCTTGGAATAATGTACCAGAAGAAAAATTTGCTGTTAATACCAATATATGTATACAATAAAGTGTCTTAATATCGAAAACCATTTTTTATTTAGGTATTATACCATTTTTTAATATATTACCATAACACAATCTTAAGACAAATTCACTTTAAGAGATCATCTCACTTTTGTGGCCCAAAATTTCGCTTAAAAACATTAATGTCCTATCAGAGGGGACATTTTAGTGATATGCCAGAATTACAATGTCCCCTGAGAGGGGACAACGAAGTGCAAAGTTTTAAAAATGCTTTGGAGTGCAAACATACAGTTAATGATGTAGTCGTGGATGTAGTGTAGTTGTAGAACTCTCCAACAGATTCATTTTGGCTTACTTTCTTCACTATCTTTAACTTTTCTCTTAAATAATTTTTCAATTGATACTTGTTTTTGGCGACTTTTAAACATGCTGCTGAAATTGCTGAGAGCCATAACAACATTAAATAAACGAATAGCCCTAATTGCTACTGCTTTATCTGGATGATTTTCTTCCACAAATGTTTGTAACTTTAACCATGTATGAGTATGAGCTTTAATCTCTGTTGTCGACAGTTTATTTTTCTCCCTGTCCTCTTTTTCCGCTCCCAACAGAGTCTCCTTTAGTTGACGATATTGTTGTTCATGCAACTCCTTCAACTCGTCGACGCTGAGGTCTTCGCTATGTTCTGCAGCGAGTTTTTCGATGTCAAATTCGTTTATCTCGAGGCTTAGAGATTTGCCCAGGGACACAATTTCTTCGACAGGCTGCTTTTCACTGGCAAACCCCTCGAAATATCGTACTAAAACCACCTCAGGTCACAACTTTCTCCAAGCAGAGTTTAGTGTTCTTCTTGAGACACCCTATTTTATAGAAGTGGTTTTTCCAAAAATCGTAGGGTAAGCTGCGTGCACTTGGTGACGTCGAAGCAGAGTTTGAAAAGCCCCTTCGTATACAATTTCTTGAAGTTAGAGATAACTTGCTAATCCATGGGCTGCAGGATAAGAGTGTGCAGGAGCATTATCCATAATTAGCATGGCTTTCAGAAGAAGTCTATTATCCAGCAGGATTTTTTTTAAATTTCAGGATCAAGCAGAGTATCTATTTGATTAACTGCTCTTCGTCAGTCCATATCCTACTGTTTGACCTCTACATAACAGACTGCCTGTCCAATCGCATTTTGCACCTCTTGAATGCTTGTGGGTTCTCCGAAGAGTCGCATTCTCACAAAAGAGAAATGTCAGGCGGTCTTTCATCGGTTCATGGAACTAACGAAACTCGCTTGTGCGACTCGTAACTCAAAAAACTCATAACAAGAAACATATGTAACCCGAGATTCCACTGTAATTAGATTTCGTCAATTGTATTTTTTTAAAAATGTTATTAAAGGTTGAAGTAAAACACTTCAAATTTGTTGTAGAAGTTTATTTACATTCAAATGATTTTTTTCTTAGATTCCTCCATATTACAAACTAGATTTATGTGACATCTTTGTGCAAGAATGTGCTGAAAGGACGATGTGCATGAAAATATATTTTTGTTACTCAAAGCGATTACCTAAATGAGTAGTCGGAGAAGCATTTTGAAATATAAATAAAATGTATAAGCATAAATGATATTGCACCAATATAGCATATAGTGGGAATCCCCTTCCTCTCGGGTTTAAATGATCACATTTGTGAAATACATAAAAGCTTTAAATTATCCTCATATTTATAAAAAATTGTTGCAATCGTCACTTGTAATCCCGTATTTATATTGAATTTTATTTTTGGATTCGTCAATTATAAATCAATACATTTAAAAAAATTGAAGCACTTTGTATTTTATTTCCAAACATACTTTTGCACATAAGATATGTTTTCTAGAGGAGGTATAGCTATTAATCACAAACAGGAAGATAAATACGGCCCATTCTACAACCAATAGCGTATTTCGGTAATTAATTTTAAAAATATATTCTCTCTTAAAATAAGACTCAAAATAATAAGATTAGAACATAAACTATGTATTGGTGTCATGAGCATTTCATGTAGTGAAAAAGCAATTTAACTATACACAGCCGTGATTAAATGGGTAAATAGTCTTGTTTTGATATAATTAAAATGCTAAAGTTACCATTGTAAAAATCGCAAAAATTCTAAATAATACACTATAACATACATCGAAAAGAAATCTGAATAAATAGTTTGCAATTCTATACATACACGCAGGTAAACTAAAATCATTGTATAATATCCTAAATCTATTATAGAAATAAAATTTCGAAACAATGCTTTATTCTCCACAATTGCTTTCCGTAGATCTATGTTAAATTAACTTTCGAGTCTTACAAACATATTTGCACTCAATTGGCACATGCATTATAAAACGGTCTGTGGCAAAGCATTCGTTATGCAGTCAAATTTTCATATAAGCCAAGTTTATAGAGTATATATCTTATTAACATTAGCAAAACAATATTCCGTCATTTTGGAGTGATTCTTAAAAATTGTATCACCGCAGACTGAAAGAAACAATTTACAAAAATCACTCAAATTGGACTAGAAATTTCTTCTTAAATACAATAGATACAAATACTTTATGACAGACAAACATAATAACATACATTATAATTAAACACAGAGACGATTTCAAGATTTTGAATCAACACTCTTTATCAAAATTGAGTACTATTTCGAAGCAATTTTCTTACCATTGTATGTTCGTAAACAAATTTGTGTGCCAATATGGATTGTGTGCTACATTTTTTAACGCTGATATACAAACTTGTGTTCTCTTTATTTATCGGCAGACTTTCGGGATATCACGCTAAAAAGTTTGGCTCGATAGGATGCGTTTGGAAAATATGAGCACAATCCCAACTACAGCGGATAAGAGTACTATAAAATAAAGTAACTCGTTAAGCTGTAATTTACGTTTAGAGCCATTGGTACATGAAAATATTGTATTAATGGCAGCGTGTTAGTAGCACAAAAGCTCTATCGGCACCTAAATATGTGCAAGAATTGATTTGATCATTTATATTTAACGTCTATCAATTATAAATTCCATCAGATGTACTTTTTTTTTAGAATACTTATACACATTAATTTAACAATAGTTCTCGACATAAGTGAGAATCATCTCCATTATAAACTAATATGTAAAATAACTTTATATCATTTTAATTTTATCCTGCCATTGGTAATATCTTTGTTTTGTAAAAGATTTATAAAAATTTAAAAACACCCTGGTTATTCAAACATTTTTATACGTTATTGATAAAATAATTAAGCATACATACATATTATTTAATATGTTTTATAAAAATATAATGATAGAAATGTATTAAAAATTAAATAATAGGGAATTAATTAAACCGTTTCAGTATATTTATCGGCATAGCCATAATTTTGTATTATCTCTGATAAATAAGCATATCATTTAGAATCGTACGCGAAACGCACTTCTTATGATGTTTGATTCCAAATTTTAGAATATATACAAAGATTGCTCCGCAGCAAGCAAACAGTATTAAATTCAACGTCCTTTTTGTAATCCTTATGATGACACGTTTAGCGCTGAACATTTTTAAGTGATTTTTTTCTACTGATATATAAATCGAGAGAGGAAGAATTAGGGGACATCAACTAAATTCATATTTAAAATAAAATAGTACAATATTTGTATACGTAACAAGGCTATTATGAATTTGAGAATAAATTTGCTAGATTTTTATGTTTTAATTTTAATATATTCAAATTTAATTACTACGTTAAAAACTAAGGATATACATACATTCCAATTTGTAAAAAATGATATCAGCATATAAGTTTTGGTATAACACTGAGCATTATATTAATGAAATTGAATCAAATACGACAATTAAAAATTCATCTTTGAGCATGTGATATTGAGAGGCATTTTTTAAAATACATAAAGACTTTTAATGCAAACTCTCAACAAGTATTAAGAGCATATACAACTATGTAGCCATAATGTTGATCGCCGGTTATTTTGCATCAATGTTTCAAAGGTGAACCATAAAATATACTGTATTAAATTTGCAAAATAAAAAAATTAAGACGGCATTCAATAAATATTCCTAATGGCAGTGGATGAGATTATGAATGGATTTACACCACACGATAATAATCTAAAGAATTTTACAGATTTGATTTAATTTCTTTTATAAAATATCATTCACCGACTCGAGTATTGTAACTATTAATTTTTACACTGTACTGTTAAAAATTAATAAGGTATTCGTGTAAATTTAATTACACGGTTATTGAAAGAATACGATTAAATAACAGAAAAATAGTTTTATGAGGAAATACATACATTCTGTACACATTTTTAGTTATAATATTATCATACATAAATATGCAACTGATGTACGTTTAAGATGTATACATATATCTAATATTCGATTAATTACACTAAGGGGTTGTTTAAACATATTATTCACAGTAATCAGTTCACACAATCCGTTTTCTCTGTGCAAGAGGGGGACTGAAAATAAATTATCATTATTTTATACTTTAATATCCAATGATGTTTATGTCCCGAATTATATTATTATTCATGTATTTCCTTTTAAACGTATTTCTAAGTATAAATAAAATTGACATATCTCTTCAGTCCCCCTTATATATAAATCGCACAAAAAACAATTACATTTTTGTAAAAAAAAAATTGTAGCAATGCCAAAACGATGATTTAAATTTATTAATTGAAATTATAGCAAAATTGCTTTAAAAAAATTATATACCCTGAGTTTATTTGATTTGAAATAATACAACATCTAATTAAGAGCATTCAAACGAATAAGCTTAATATACATCATTTTATCGACAGGAGTAATTGAAAGATTTTGTACTTTATAAATTCTGTATATAACAAATTTACATAAAATAAATATGAAAATTATAGATCCGATAGACAGGTTTCAGATTACAAAAATAATCAAAATCACCATACTTTGATACATACAACAAAGATTGACAAAGAATAATGCAGAATTTAATTATCATGAATGGTCCCATATAATTTCAATGTAATTTAACATTTGTTATAATGCCATAATTTCATTACAAACTATTTTGATAATGTAAGACTAGAATAATAGTAACAAGCAATTTATCTTACAGTATACGTTTAAAAAAATTGTACAACGTGTGCACATGCGAGAAAAATCTTATAAACGTGCAAATAAATTCACGTTTTCATATTATACACAATAATATTGAAATATTAATTATAATGTTAAAATCACAACATCCATTTTATGTTATTGTTACTAGGGATTCTATGTCGAGATGTCCCGGTATTTTTTTGCTGTATCGAATTCAAATGTGCCTAATGTATTGTATATTTTAATTATGAAAACGCATTCTTATACCCCCCCAAATACGATGTCCGATTTGTATTGAATGAAAGCAGGTATAAAAGAGTATAAAGCATTTAAAAACATTTAAACACGTCTGCGCCCAACTGATATTGTATGAGATTCCAGAATTCCATCAAAAGAATTCCAAGAACAATGGAACGGATGCTTGCTCCAAGTGTTTCTAGGTAATAGCAATAGCTATGACCGATTGATTCGTAGAAAAATTCAGGAGTAAATGAAATATCAATGTTTTGTAAATACAATATCAGTTTATCTCCTTGGAGCTAGTTCATGCTGTTCTTGTGTCTGTTCTCTGACGGGTGACGGATTTTAATATAAAAATTTCCAGTCAATTTTTCAAAGGTTATTATAATTTATTTTATATATCTCTTATTAAAAAAGTAGTATCATTTTGTTATATATATTTTATGATTATTGTAGTAAACAATGGAAAGAATTCAATCGGAGGAATCAATCGGAAAAGTCAATAAGAACTAGCGAGACATCTTGAAAGGGTAAATCGGATTTTTTAAAAATAAAAACACCGAAGAAGACATCACTGATGCGGAATCTTCAAACAGTGCGAAAAGAATTAAAATATTCCAACCACCAATAATAGATTTTGTGAAGAGGAAAACGTTTCCAAAAATGGTTGCCCGGCTAGCCGCATTACGAATAGTGATTCCATTAGTGAATATGTTACACTAAAAAGGTTTTCATTACCAAAAACTCAATCCAACATAATGAGATTGATCTCAAAATTTTACAAAGAAAAAATAAGTGAAGTCATTTCCAATATAAAAGGTTTAAAAGAAGTGAATGCTCGCATTAACCTGACATTGGATGAGTGGACGAGCATAAAAACTAGAAAATATTTTAATTTACATTTCGGGAAATTGTAATTCTTTTGAAACTCGTAAAATTGTTGAAAGTCGGTTGAGTGAATTTGGAATTGTTTTTGGACGTGAAAGTCCTGTCGTCAATGAACTTTGCATAAATCATGCTATACATCTAGCTGTAATTGAAACATTGTACCAGAAAACTTATCAAACAGAAACGGAAAACATTGAAACAGAATAAGATTTACATTATTCCAATGAAGATGAACAAAACACGGAAGAAAGTGACTCCGAAAATGATAAAACAAGATGTTTCTTTTAACTTACACATGCATACATATATAATGCATATAAATATTTACTTTAAAAAAATCTGTACATAATTGAAGAGAAAATAAGACTCGAGTCCCGGGACTTTGAAAAATCCGAGACTTCAGAATCCCTAATTGTAACGATGTATTTTTATCAAGCAAACTGTTTTCATCCAGGTTTAAGACGAGGGTAATTCAGAGTCAATTTCTAATAATAAACGAAATTAAAAAAATACTAATTAATAGCATTGGCGGTTTGCCCCCAGAATAAAACTGGATTAAACGTATTGTTTAAATATTATGAAGATGTAGTATTCTGATATTTGCGCTCATTCAAATATCATACATATTCTTATTCAATTATCTTTTGTTGTATGAAATTTAATTAAAATATAAACATTAAAGCGACAAAAAAAATTATCCGTAAAAGATAATCTTAATAGATTTTTTTCACAGTGCACATATAAACCATCAAGAATCTTAAATACAATATAACATTTTCACTTTATATTAAATTTATACATTTCTAAATACACTTATGCTGGAAACATTGAGAGCAGAAAAATTTGATTTTGAATCATCCAAGCGTTGAACTTGGAATCATATAAATCTATTCGTAATAAAATATTGAAGTCGTTACTTAGCATCATTCCATATCATTTTGATTTAAATTATTGTAGATTGAGAGGCAACCTAAATGCGGAAGTAAATAGGAACTTCCTGGCTGGTTTGCATGACACAATAAGGAATAGCATGGAACAAGTTCATATCAAAAATAAATAAAAGACAAATTATTACCACTTTCCGTTGAAATGATACATTGTCTGATAAACATATAATTTTTAATCGCTGCCTTATAAGCTTTCGCCTAAAAATTGGTTATTTTTAAGCCGTTAAAAATAAATAAATAGATAAACGGTGCACACATACATATATTAAGTTGGTACTATCAGGGAATCATGAGACGGAAGCAAAATACAAACTAAATGAAATATGATAATATGTAAGGCATTTAAAACTGGATGCTAAATATGTTAGACTTATTAAAAATATTCTAATATCTATGATATTATATCATTCATTCAAAATATTTTTAAAAACATATCCTGCACATAATTCGTTCTAATCAACGCATTTATACAACTAATATCTCAGTGTGCCCAGAGATTTTCCAGCAAAGCTCCCCTCCTTTTATGATTATTATTTTTGTGCATATGATAAAAAAGTATATTGAAATTTTAACCATTATTATTGATAAGGAGAGGATATTATTGATAATTTTAGACATTGGGTATGTGTAACTTTATATTATATTATAATCTAAACATTTTTTGTTTATTGAACTCCATTTGTATACAAGCAAGATTCAATTACTTTTCTTTATATACATCTTAGGTTCTATGTGTTAGATTGTGTATAATGAAAATAGTTTCCTATCAATTTTATGCATAAGAATTAAATTTAAAAAACCCTCCCCCTATTAAATCCATATCGATGACGATTCATATTTTCCGAGAAAATCTGTTTGAATAAAAATCAAATATTACTGTGTGCATGGAATGATAACAACTTTCATTGCGAATTATTAAGTAATAGCAGGATAAAATATAAAATTGGAAATTTTAACAAACAAACATCGACTATGTAATTAAACGAATAACATGAATTTAAAAAGGCATGCATCTATTTGCGCTACAACAGCACAACACAAAAGTCAAGGGCTCTTCATGTAACATATTCGTTAGGTAATAGTAAAATCACAGGATTTTAATATTTTACACGCACGAAAGTAAATGCAAATGAGAATATGAATTGTTTTTTTAATATAATAATTTGCCGGGAACAACACAAAAATAATATCTTTATAAATTGACGGGGAATATGCTGCCTAAGCTGCGTGTGATGATGAATTATAAACATATAAATTTAAATAATTAAAGCGACAGATTAATGTTTCAATATAAATAGAAAACTGAGTATTTATCGAATTGAGAATATATGAGGATTAATCGTCGAAAATGTGATCATAGTCGGTGAGAATATACATTAGGTGTAATAGCGGAAGCCTTTTGTTCAACATTGATTCATTGGCATTCATCGTTCTAATGACATTATTACATAAGTTGTTCACATTTTTTTCTTAAGCATACGTATTTACAAATTTAAACAATTTCAAACCAATATATCAACACAATACTTAACTTTTCATTATATTACTTGTATATATGTACGTATCAATTTCTCCTAGGTTTGTGTAAGATAAATTTGGATTGTTTTATAAACATTTATCATAGTTATAAATTAAATTTTAATGTTAAACAATAAATAAAGTGTTATTTTAATATCGAGATGAGTTCTAAATCCAAATGAAATACTACAATGGCTTACGACGGTTTAACCGGATACTCATACGGACATATTTTACAATATGTAATATATGAATGCGGGTAAACCTGTTTGAATAAAATAGAAGCAATTTTAAATTTCAGAAAACCAATAATATGTCAAAATAAATTATTGCAGCATATCAGTTTGTTCACTTTTGTTGCTACTGTTTTCGTCAGTAACATCGGAAATTCCATATGTGGAATTTTTCTCTAACTGTAAGTATTCTTGGTATGCTTTGTCATCTGATGTCCTCTTAAAATAATTGCTTAATCCTTTGTAAGTATATTTACTTTCATCGAGATTATACCGCAGTCCCAATACAATATTGAGAGCAGATGCATCATAACTATGACATCCTGAATATCTGTATTGGGGTTTTTTATCAAATCTGCAACCCTCAGATTGTGCCCCTAAAATAGAAATAGATAATTACAAAATGATATACACTTTATTGTTGCAATTTATTTTAAAAATAAATTCAAATTGCCGAAAATATTGGATATGTGAATAAGTTCCTGCCGTTTTCCATGACAATAGATCCTTTATTTTAAAAAAGTATCAAAAAAACAATTAAATTAAAGTATCGCCCATCGATAGCCACTATTTTTGCCCATCTTTCTGCCAGCATTTGAATTCCATTTCCATAAAACG
This sequence comes from Stenopsyche tienmushanensis, assembly GCA_008973525.1. Lineage (NCBI taxonomy): Eukaryota > Metazoa > Arthropoda > Insecta > Trichoptera > Stenopsychidae > Stenopsyche > Stenopsyche tienmushanensis. The sequence continues at coordinate 2,625,193 of WACJ01000275.1, read as the reverse complement.
ATACGTCTTTTAAGGCTATCCAAGAATCAGTCAGTTAAGGCAATTTATGATTAATCAATATAATATTTTTTTTATAGAAACTCGCAAATGTGCGTACTTACTATTCAACAAAAAATCGTATTTTAAAGAATCTTTTAACCGTCATAAAATTTAGGCATAATTAACTGAAATCACTATCGTCGGATAAGCTATTAAGCTCTTTCAACAAAAAATAAGACGACTTTCGTTTGTGTTGTCTTGCGGTTAATAACGACCTGTCATATAAATACAGTGAATTGCAGACCGCAGAAAATATATTGAAGTGCCTGAGGATGAGGCAGTCGTTGTGGCTGTTTTTAGTAATACAAAAGAATCAAAAACTGATTGCGAGCCAAACATAGGTTTTGATATTGACCTATTGATACAATTATGTAATTAATAAGTAGCTATAATTATCATATATAAAGGTACTTTACAAACGTATCCATGCTGTATTTTGTTTTAGTGGATTTGGTAGGAATACTATAATTTACATCAAAAAAATATCAAAGTTTTAAAATACATACCTATTGGAAAAATACAATCCTGTGTGAGAGCGCATTGAACCCAGGGTAACATTATATTATTAATTATTGTAGTAGATCGTACTATAACTAATTGTATGACTTCAATCATAGGTAGAAACAAAAAGTTATCAGCGTCTGTGTGAAAATACTCAAACATTTTTGGATGAGTCAAAGATGAAACTGCCGGTCTAGTTGGCCATGCAATAATGCCAATCCCGTCTAGAGCTGCCTTATATAGTTCTGATATTTTACTAGGTTCTCCTATAAAGCGCTGATCCGATTCTAAGAATATTATAGATCTCACTTTATTGAGTGCATCCTAAAAAAAATCAAATATATTAGTGATTCACAATAAATTCACATTTATAAATATAACTACAATATCAATAAGAAAAAAATATATGTAGCTATTGTTTCTTATTACAGGGTCTTTCAATAGGGACACTCAAAGTGAGATTAAGAAGGAAGAAGTCTAAAAGTGTTAAATTGCAAGATCTCAGTGGCCATTTTACATCGCCGCCACGTGAGATACCCATGTCCTTAAATCGCTCCAGAATGTCTATCGTGGCATTCGCTATGTGGCACGTAACGTTGTCTTGATGGAACCATATGTCGTCAGTATCTATATCATCCAATTTAGGCCACACAAATTTGCTTATCATCGATTTACAACACTTGCCGTTGATGATTATGGCAATGCCAGTTTAGTTTTGAAAGAAGTACGGACCGATGATTCCGCCAGAACAAAATTCGCACCAAACAGTGAATTTTTCGGGACATATTTGGTGCAATATATGGTACCAAGTTCTTATGAATTATGAGAAATTGACTGCCTCACATTTTCCCGTACATTCTCACGCACAGCAGCAATATTTTCAGAAGTCCTTGCATTTCAGTGATGATTTTATACTTTTATCTTCCATTGTGATTTGCCATACACTACTAAACAAATTTGACAGATGTTGCTTTAACAACATGGCCGCTATTCATAGCGGCCAAGTTGTTTTCCAAGATTTATTTTGAGCGTCTCTATTGAAAGACAATATTTTAGGCAAAATATTCAAATATATTCCCATTTATAATTGCTACGAAAAAATCAATAAAAACCAATAAAAATGAATTACCTGAATTACTAATGGACGATAAGCATGAAGTCTTTCTTCAACAATGTGAGAAGGAAAAATTGTAAGATCAAAATTAACTATCATGCACTTAGAGTTATTACAATGCGTCTGGAGCTGTAAATTACATATGAAAATTGTTATAGCAAATATGTATTTTATTTGAAATATTTAAATGTATAGCTTAATGGAAAGATTATTCCTCTTTAAGTGGCTTAATATGCATTTAAAAATACCTTGTTTAATGAATACTTTGATAAACCCAAATCATAAACGATAAGTGTATGATTGGGCAGCTTTGAAGCAATATTTCGCACTAATCCAATCGCTTGCACATATTGCCTATCAAAGGCGTAGCTAACGATGGTAGGGATTGAAGTGTTATGCCAATCTTCACCCGTTCTATCAACTAGGCCTAAGTTTTTTAAATATTTTTCATCTGTTTCCAAATGTTTTTCTTCGGCTTCCTTCAAATTTTCCTGCAATAGAAATATTTAAAAACAAATTATAAACATGTCTTCCAATTTTTTTGAGTTTTGTTTCAGATTTTTGATTCAATTACGACATATCTGACCTGGAAATTTCTGAATTGTTGATGAGTTTGTTTTACAATACTTTGGATAGAGTCCGGACGCTGTGAATTGATTATTATTAACAATAATCCAGTTGCTAATACAGAGAATATAAGAAGGCTTTTGGTTCTCATGGCTAGAACACATACCTAAAAATTATATATGAATGATTAATGATCTTTACAGTACAGATTTAAATCCCTCATTGTAAATATTGCTGGGCGAAATTTAAATGGGGGCATTTAAACTTTATCTCAAACTAGGTTGATCTGTATTAAATTTGAGGTATAAATAAATTTAAGTGAAATATATAGGATGCTCAATCTCAAAAACTTTGTTAAATACACGCAGTAATGGCTATTTTCATCTCACGGACTTAAACGGAGCAAATGTAGATTGAATATATATTTTTAATCACTCATAATGAACCAAGTATAACAGATAAAGTATTAAATTTAGACTATTCTATGAGAAAGAATTAATACTAAAAATAAGCGTTATAAAGAAACTTTATCATAAAATTTTCAAGCATCGAAGCTTAAAAATCTTTCATCATCAAATTAACAATTATATAATATTTTCTGTTTATAGAAAAATTTCTTCAAATTGAATATAACTATAAATTTATATAAGTTCTGGTGTTTTAATTCCAAATTCCCCTTTACATTTATCTATCTTGTACACTGCATGATAAAAACTTCTGCAAATTTAATTATATCTATCCTGTATCTATCATTGGAAGCAGACGTGGCTCCAACGCCAGTTCTTTATATAAAGCAAATATCAGTTTAATGCTTCCAAAGATATATCAAATATTTGCTTAAAAAAATTTACCACTTTTCAGACGATCAGTTTTAATAAATTTATATATGATATATATATTTTTCAATCTAAATATTCAATAAGTAAAATTTAAGAGACTTTTACAAATCATGATTAGAAGATAGCATAATTAAAAATTGTTTCAGTTGAAATTTCTAGTCTCGACTATTTATTCTGAATTTGTGCTCGAAATAAAATCAAAAATTTATTAAAAAAATTGTCTTAACTATAAAAATGCATGAATTACATCAAGTGTTTTTATAAGATAATGTGAATTAACATGCTATTTTTTTTAAGTACTAGCTATGGTTTTGGATGACAATTAATGTATATGAAGGCATAATTAAAAAAATATTATTAAATTGACTATAGAAAGAGGATCAAAATATGATAATTGCTTTGAGAATATATTTACCTGCAGTAATCAACAAAATTAATTGCTGCTGTATGCATTTTCTGACACTCCAAACACGCCTGTCAAACCGCTATATGCCGCATACAGTGCTGCCATTATGCACACAAAAATCAATAACCCTAAAAACAACCGCCTACGTAAAAACGACGACGAAATTTATGAATATTATTAAATCCTTAATTTTAAAATAGTTCGACCACTAATTCAAGACAGATTTAAATATTTATTGGCGTTTCTATTTAAATTTGCAATGAAAATGAAAATTTATTTCACAACATTAAAAAGAGATGTCAAATTCAATATAAAAAATATATTTATCAATAATAAAAATTATTAACCTATTTTTCGAGCGTTAAAAATTTAAATATGCTTTATAAAAATATCATAGCGTCGATTATGATTTTTTAAAGTATGAATATTGATAAAACAAAATTAATTTATACGATATTAAATTTTTTAGACGTTTATAAATATAAATGATGAATAATCTGCTTTATTGTTATATTTTTTGTTTTTAAAAACAACATTTAAATTTGTAATGTATTGTTGTATGGTTAAAATTTAAATATGTTTCATTTGGATGCATATACAATGCTGTTAAAATGCTAATATTATTCATATGTATGTTTGAGCAGTGTATAAAAATATTGAAGGATACAAATGTTCGAATTAATTGGGCTTCCCTTTAAAAAATAAATACAACACTAAGATGCTCATTTTGGAAACGGTCACTTTTCATAAATAAAATCTTAAGCTCGCATTTTTATATTCGGTTGTTAGGTTCAAAGGATTGATTTGAATTTCCTTGCGGTACGTTTATTGAGAAGCACCAGTCTGGTGACTCAGTCATGGATCAATCGTCTGCAAGTGCAGTGTGCTTGTTTCGTATCGTACAAAAGTTCATAATGTCGGAATGAAAAAAGACAAAGACGCAAATATGTCGTATGAAAAGGTTACTCAAAAAAGATTCAAACTCTTCCCGATGCACTCTCGAATGCACACATTCGGAAAAATCACTCGCTATCCCGCATTTTTTGGGTGAAAATTGATTTTTTTTAACCCTCGCGAATAGAAATATACGCACCGTGTATGAGAGACTTGTAAACATAACTTTGCATGAATGAATGGCGTAATTGAACTTTATGGGTCGCTGATGCTTACGAATGTAACCTTTGAATCCCAACATCAGAATGCGTCTGATGAATTGATAAGCTGAATTAATCAATCGGGTTTTAAAGACGGTGTTATAGTTGGTGCGTGAAATAAGTTTATTTCCATGGATTTATAGACTCTCATAATTTCGATCTAATCCTACAAGTATCGATTCCTGTTTTATGACAGCATTTGTACCATAATTCGCCTCGCAACATGACCTGCCTGTTGTTCATTCTAACGTATTTCCTTAATCGCAAGCATAGAACTTCTAAAAAATATCTCGAATTCTATGCTCTATTTTCAGCAGAAAATCTAATATTTTCAACTGCAACTGCTTTTGATTGAAAGTTCTTTATAAATGTCATCGTATAGAGCCAAAAACATGCACTTTATGCTATAATTTTGTGCTTAAATAAACTCCAATTGTTCAGTCAAATTAAGCTTTTTATGATAAGATGCTTAACAACTTCGTCGTTTTTCTTTGAGCTATGATCTTTTGAATTTTGAGCTGTCTCAAAAGTCATTTCTATTAATTTTGCTTCGACATTCATATCGCTAAAGCTTTCCTCTCGTTCAAACTCATTATTTCTATTATAGTTGGTCAGTGTTAGAGCGAATCCTTGTTATAGAAATGTCGTGTTATACGAGGGTAATCGGTATTTATATTTTTATAACAACAAATTAGCATCATTAAACCAAGCAAATCAAAACCTAAATGATTTTAACTCTTTATAATGTTTGGTTTTTTGAAACGATATTTCAGTTTAAATTAATTTTTACACATTTTTGAACGTTTTTACGGACGCACAGACGATATATGTTACATTTAATCAAATCATAATATATTATCTATAATATCAATCTAATATTTGCTATTTGTTTGAGGTTAATGGCTCAGTCGAAATCTTTGATGATGACATTAAATCGATGTTGATGTTTGCACAGTTGCGACATTACCAAAGATACAATCTCTCGCATTTTTACCGAAATTTACATATTACCATAAATACCTATCAAATTTACCAATGTCTTTATAAATACTCCAAACAATATCAGTATAGCTACAATACTCCTGTTGATCAATGCTTTCAGTGAGTTGAAGTTATTTCTTGTTTGTTTTTGTGAGGGATGTTTTATTTTAATATTATTATAAAATACCTCCTGAATCTCAAAAACCAGGTATGGAAATTTCGCCAGATGCTTTGACATTATGATCTAAGGATCAATTAAATAAATGTCAAGAATACAAATTCGAATCATTTAGCAATTGAATTTAAAAATATATGTTTTCAAATCACATCCAAAAGTAAATCCATATGCAATCCATGCAGGATATTAATATTAATCAATGGAAAGAGATCACATGTATCATATATACTTCTTTTTATGTGATCGATACTTAATGGAGTTCCATGTTTAATTAGCGAATGCTCATTCAGTGGGCCACTTGTAGAAGGACGTCTTTCCGACCAGCTGCTTTGTTTATCGTCTATGTTTCCGCGGGAACGCTTGTTCCATGCGGGATATGATGTTGCATAATTTAAACATCAGAATAAGTCGATTATCGTACTAGTGTTGCTTTTAAAAATAAAAATAATTACGCACCCATTGGGAATAGACTTATTTTCGACAAATTGGAAACAAACGATAAGCTGAGGAAGCAGCATAAGTTAACTTTTTTTTCTGTGGGTTTTTGCAATATGGGGCCTCGCATGATCGAGATTACACCACACCTGGTGACTGATTCTGGACAATTTTGCTTGAGTTTCGCCTTCAATCTTATCAATCTTTTGGCAGTTGACATCCAAAGTGATCGATTTGTTATTTAGGAGTACTTCTTACGTAGGAATACCCTTGAAAACTTCAACACATCATTACTTATATGGGTATTATCTCCCTCTGGATTATTTCCCATAACAATGTGCTTTAAGAAAGATTGACTATTTTTGACTATATTGCAGTGGATTTGAAAGCTTTAGTTCGTGTGGCACTCAGTGCTTCGACATCGATAATTGTCAAATGTCATCATTGTTTTGAAGTTTTCGAACTTTGATGGTGAATCTTGTTAAAAGTATTAATATTATACTTGCAAGAAAATAAAAAGCTGAGTTCTATGTATTTTCCAATAAAACTAAGATCAAAGTTATCCCGAAAAGTTTCCCATTGCATTCCGAGGAAATCTGTTATCTTTACCTCACATTTTCTATGATATTATGTGGTTCATCAGAACATCAACATCTCAAATGTCATGTTTTCGCTCAAGTTCTTACATGAAAACAGGAAGCTCCAGAAAGTATTTGCGTTTAAAATCAACATGGTCACCTCGATAAAATTTCCTTCATAGGGAAACTGCTCAATCTTTAATAACATTCGAATCCCCAATCGGCAAGTCTGTCCTTTGATACATTAAAGCAGATGATATTGATTGTGTCATACAAACATGACCCTTTTTTGTTGCAATTAAATTAGATCATTCCCGAAATTATTCCCGAATGCGCTCCATCCTGCCACGATAGTTTATATCAACATATAGATAACCACTCTTTGAATAACGCGCGGGATAAATTTTATATATATAATTCATTTACAAATAAATTGACTATATTTTTAATAAATCATAATAGATTTATTTGTTGTATTGTCTTTGCAAAATCGTCTTTTTAGCATGTCTTTAGGATTTTTCATACATTTGAAGTTTGTCGGTTTTAAGACGTTGGCTTCGCTTGGTTTTTCCATTGAATCGGATGAATTTTAAATTTTGTATGAAAGTGTTCCTGTTTATAACAAAAAAACAGGTTAATTTCGAGTTCCATGGATATGAAATAGCTGAATCAATTGGTGGATAAACACCACATGCATATGCATGCAAGGAAGGCATACTTGAGGTCCAGATCTAAGGTTCCCGGTGGAAAAATTTTACTTTACATGAACTAACACTGATTGACTTCATTCGTCATATCAGCGGTTCGAAAAGCGGACCGATTGGACATACAAACCTTGTGGCCACTCCGTCGTCTTTTAGGGCTTTTTGCGGCATTTTCTATGATCTGTACAATTAAAATTACAATTACGAAGGCAACGTAGCGTCTTGACACTTTCTATCCTAGTATTTTTTGTAGACTGGGTAGTTTCCTGTTTCAGGTTGACTCTTCCAGTTTGGTCATATCAAAATGATATGGAAGGCAACGGAAGGCATTCTTGTTATCGTTGCGAAATTAAATTCTTCGTTTGTCCCTCCTCAAGGCAGTCTGCTTGTTGTTCTTCTTGTGTGTTATTTTTTTAAAGTTTCCTGGATCCGAACTGGCAAGGATCTATATACCATATACTATTGGGTACTAATAACTATGTAAAAGATAATGAGAGACAAGTAAGTCGGGAAAAAAATACAAGTCGTAGCTAATGATAGATGTTTCGTATTGAAAATTCGATAAATAAATATAAAGCGATAAAAAATCGATAAATAAGGATAAAAAGTGAATAAATTAGTAATATGTAGTGAATAACTAGGAATGTCAAATAACATTTCACGAATATACTTTCAATAAATAAGTAACATTTCATATATATATGCAAGTTAGGCGATGGAATGATTGATGAATAAAATATTGTGCTGTATGTTGTGTAATACATAATAAAATAGGTTTGCTACTCGTGTAGTGGTTGTTTTATACTACATATAGACACATACACAGCAGAGGCGGCGCGGCGCATGCGCAAAGCATCTGTGTGGTGTATGCAACCGAGAGGGAGAGACTATAAACGATTTTCCCTCTCTTTCCGATCTGCTGGTTAGAGTTTCACTATTCGTGACGTTCAGGTCAATTTGTCTTACGGCGCCTATGCAATTTTCACTTGAAAATTGATTGGTCAAATAATCTAAGACCTAATAAAAATCCTCATTGAATCACTATGTCAACTCTCTGTTTTGTATATTTTGGTATCACTTGGAACTTGTCTGAAGTAAATATGGGATTTACTGTAAAAACCTATCATTTTATCGAAACGATAAATGAAAAAGAGTAATTGGAATGAATAGAGTAAATAAACGCAGGCCGCGGTCCGTAGATTTAACGCACATGGCCAGCGTTAAGTGTTTTTTTTCAAGTTTGATATGATGAAGCGAAGTATTCAGTGTGTCAGTTGTCGCGCCGGTGATCGCGCATCTCGTCGTCCGTGTCGCCAAATCTTTTTCTGTAACATGTTATCAGTGAAATCCGCGGTTTTTTTCGGAAAAGGCGATCGCCTCGTTTAGGAAACGAAGCCAGCTCCGTTTTCCGAGCGATTCGCATTCGAAAATCTGGAAAAACCATGCGTTCAATCCCGTCAGATCGTCGGCACATGTTCGCGATTTAATCGAAAAATAGTATCCCGCGAGTAAAAGAATAGTAGAAATGCATCCCCATCGGACTGAAGAAGTACACTCGGACATAATGAGTTCCCCGTCTCCTCCCACCTCCCCCGGGAACGACGACAGGCACGACGCGAACCGTAGACCCATCAATTCCGTTTATTTAAGTGCGCTCAATAATCGGACGAGGCAGCTCGACCACCACAAATCGCCGCCGGACGCCAGAGGAATCGAAACCCTCGAAGACGGTAAACGGACGAGGGTCAAGAGGTACAGGGTGGCCCCAGTCGACCACAACGGCGGCGCATCCTCGAGTAGTTTAAGAAAGAACAATAACTGTGATAATGGACGCAACGACAGCGAAAAGTCCAGGAGGGCCCACGGCGAGGACGAGGGCCTGACCTTCAACACGGGAAGAGCCGTCATGCACTCGGACCTGAACTCGGCGGCGAAGCAGTACTTGAGCATGAGGTCTCTGAAGCCGGACGAGAACCACATCTCGGGAGTCTGCTCGCCCTCCACTTCTTCGATGAATCGGGCCGGATCGATCATATTTTCAGATTGCGGCAGTCACATGTCCAAATGCCACGATGCCCAATCGGTCAGATCTCTGGCTTCCATCGGCATGGGATCCACCGACGGCAGAAGAATGGTCATCAGGAGAGTGCCCACCTCGCCCAACGAACTCCTCAACTTGGTCCACCCGCCGACGTGAGTACCAGATCATACTTATCTTTAAATTGACGGATAAAGAAATATATGTGGTTCCTTTAAAAATAAAAAACAATTTTATTATACTGGTTAAATCAAGTTCGAATGCATTCGTGAAAATTTGAATAAATGATGAATGAAAACTTCCAAATGTATCATCTCCTGAGCCAAAATTGTATCAAATTTATGTGTCTCTTGAAGTTTTTAAAGGAATCATTCCGTGTATTCCAAGTAGATCTTTTTTTTTTAAACTCAATACCTCAATTATTCAAGCATCATAGAATAAATCTGTTTAATGTTTAAAAGTAACCAAATTCTAAATCAAGAAGACCATGCAAATGTTCTTTGAAATGTTTAACCAGGTTCAGCCGCTTTTGCTATCGAACACACAACGAAATGTAGTTAAAAAAATTATATTTAAATGATTGCACCAGATTAATTTATCATCTTGAATATTTATAATCGAGCTTGCTTGACAATTATTCCCTTTAAGTTTACAGTTTTTTTTAAATCATTATAATATCGTCGTGAATATCACAAATTTTCTGGATGGTAGCATATAATAAAAGCAAACTCATTGTGGTTTTTGCAAAAATGATGAAATTGCAATCTTTTTCTAGATTTGAGAAAAAGTTTTTATTTTTTTTGTTAATAATATTGGAAATAATAAACAAAGTCGCTTTGAAAATGATAAAAAATAATATAAATATAATTTCGACTTGGATTGTGGATATAATTAAAAATTTGTTTGCGGGATAAATTATCCTGTTTAAGAATGTCAAACTGGCATCCGGCTGATTTGGAATCAGTATCCTTGGGTTATAAATAATACAATGAAAACATATTTCATATCATTTGAGGTTTCGCTTTCCCCGACCATTAAAAGATCGAAACATTAACACTATCGTGGCCACACGAAAAAGCCAAAATATCAGACCGTTGAACGTATTACTTCAAATATATATAGCATCAGCAGTTGCAGATATAAAAATTCATTGATTACTGATGTATATGAACATTCGGCCCGATCCTGATGCATATGTGTAGGGAATCCAATCCCGGGATTGATAAACGCAATCCCGAAAAATTTGGGATTGAAATTTTTATCTAACAGAAATTGTACACCTCACCAGCACGATGAACGTTACTAAATCGAGACATTCCCGCCGAAATCTGGACGCTTGGAAACAGTGGCGTAACTACTAATAGGCAAACTTAGGCGACGCCTAGGGGCAGTAACCGATAATCTATGTAAAATATATACAGTACATATATGTTTTTCAAATTGTTATATTAACCTTTCCCTACCGGTGATGTATTTACTACACATCGAATTTAATAATGGGAATATCGACATGAAATATAATAGATACGGAGTTCAGAATTTTTATATTCCTCCGTAATATAATTATGAATCACATGAATCAGCTCAGCCTCCACACAACGGCTTCCAAAATCGGCCATGAAAGTGTTAATATATTATATTCGCATTACTCACATTGATCTTTGAATTTAAATTTATGAATTTTTAAATCTTACTAAGGTCTCAAATCTGATATCATCGGATGCTGTCGATCTTCATTTTTAAAGGGATAGAAGGCACATTTCACAATCATTCACAATTTAAATGAAAATCTTGCAATAAAATATGAAACTTATCAAAATGTATGTCTGTATATGTTTCTTCATATTGTGTGTGTCATTTTAAATTTTTTTCTGTGAAACAAGGAATTCTCATGGATTTCATGAGTTCAAATTCAGATCAATGTTATTCGACCAAAATGAACATTTCTAAATTCATCTAATTGTGCACGGCGAAGTTTGAAGAAACAGCGCTCACAGTAAAGTGGAAACGAGGAAATAAGCGATCTAGATCTTGACTAATACAATTAGCGACATTGTCGTATGATTGCGAATTGAAAATTATATTTTCGACGAAATGCCTTTGTCAATAGCCATCGTATCTGTAATAAGCGGAATTAAGCGTTGCATTTGTAGCGTTTAATGGCCAGGTCCAAATTTCACTTTCCGTGTGTCGATCCACAATGTCCGATTTCTACGGCGTATCGCAATCGTATGGTTTGTTTTTATCATTTTTCTTTGTATTTATAAACGTAATTGGCGCAAGATTAAATCATACGAAAAGAAAACATTTATCAAAGTTATACAATCCGAATTTGAGTATTAATTTTATCTCGAAGTTGATCCGAAGCGACAGGTCTCTTCAATTCATTCAGACGTTGGTGCATTTATTTTTGTATGATATTCTTCGTATCGGAAGGGGATTATCGTGTCACAGAAAATAGCATATTAATCTCATTCCCGATAAAATCATCTCGGTATACCAATTAAAGTATGATAAATATGGTGGAATTATACGCATTATGGAGGCTTGCTTTTAAAACATGCGATCGTAATTTTTTTCATAGGCGACTGCTCTACTGGTCCTATCGTGGTTTTAAGGTCACTGTTACGCTCTTTTGGCATAGATTTGTTAGGTTTTTGATTGCATGCTCTGTAGCTGATAATAAAATGTCCGGTTGGTAACCGCAAATCATCAGGATATCACGAGGATCATTAGAGGTCGCTCGAGTGAGCAGACCCATCCAGAAACGAATTAATTTGATTTACTGACGGATGCAGAAATGAACCACTAACTACTGCACAAATTGTGCTGAATTTTTAAACATACACAACAATAACCATCAGGCGGTTGATAAATTGAACGCTGAACAAGTCCTTCGATCGACAGTCAGTCGATCATATCGTAAAATTTGAAAAAGTCGAAGACCATGATTATCATCAAAGAATAAGACGGATATATGTTACATGAGGATGAGCTTAGGATATGGCATTGGTCGCAACCAAAAATGATGATTACCAGTGGTGTAGTGGGGCGGGGGCGCGTGGGGTCGGCGCTCCCACACTTTTTTCTAAACGATTTGGAAATTTTGCATAATATATATTGTAATTTAAAAAAAATTATTTTAACTTAAATTGGTTAAATTGAAAAACGTTTGGTTGGAAACTTGGTGCGAAAATTGTATCACTGCTGGTAGGGGAGGGGGTACTGAAATATTATAATTAATTAGCGCTCCCAGACTTTTTTATTTAGCACTACATCACTGATGATTACCAAATACGACCCAATTCGAGTCCTTCAAACAATACGCTAATTGTCCACATGCCTTTTTGGTCCTTTTAATCTAGTCATATATGACTTTGATAGCTCATCGTCGACTAATTTAATATCAACATTGATCGTATATTATATCGAACTTGACTTTTAATTACTCGAACGTCTTATAGATCAACACTGTAAACAAGAGCAACAAATGCTGCAAAACAATGATTGAAAGTGAAAATCAGGGACATCGGAACGGAATTAAATTGATAATCGCCAAAACCGTTATTTTTTCCCGGAGCATTCGTTATTCGCTAAATTGACTCACTTGGAATGGACAGATTTAATGATCATCTTCATTACAATACCATGGGAGAATATTGAAAACCAGTTGACTAGTTTGATCCTGGTTGAAAATTTTTCATCGACAACATCGAGTGTTTCGCATTGCCTTCAAACTGTTGTGGCAATTTTTCCCTAAAAATGAGAAAAACACGTCCCGTTTCTCGATTAAGGCTCTTGTTCAACACTTTATAATAGATTTCAACATTGGATTCCGTCATAAATAGGATTTAACGAGAAAACAGTGGGTTAATTACGTATCCGTAAATAATTACGTTAAAACCCAGTAAACGTAGCGATAAGGCATTATACATTTTTGTTTTATTCTGAAATCCAATAAGGTTGATGTTGATTACACATGAAATATTATTAGCATTGCTTGTTTGCTCACAATATGAGTGAAAAGTATGCTATATTAAGATCTAAGCAGGTCCTCATTTTTTCGCTTCTCCAAATGATCAAAGACTACAAATTGAGTTGCAATTCGATTTAAATCATGTAGTGCATTTATCTGTGTTGTTGATGAGAAATTCCGCATATGCTGGGAACAGATTCGAATGATACAGAAAGAGCATTATCGTACTTGATTGCTAAGATTGTGAATGGAAGACAGAGACGGAGAGAGTGTTTTGAGCATCATCATACACTCGTACTCATTATTTTGCTGCACAAAATTGACCCTGAAACTGAAACTATGTTGTAGCTGCTTATAATAAATATGGTATGGATAATAAAAGTGTTGTTAAGTGTGGGCAGGGCCGTAACAAGGGCGTAGGCAAATCAGGCACCCGCCACGGGAAGCAACTGGGCTTGGGGCGCAAAACGCATAATACCGACCTAGTCGAGAGTTGCACAAGTTTTGTTTTGTTTTAATCAACACTGATTGACTCTGTTCAGGAATGATATCCGATCGCAAGGCATTATTTTGTCATGTCAGCGGTCCGAAAAGTGGACCGATTGAGCATACAAGCCTTATGGCTACTCCGTCCTCTTTAAGGGCTTTTTGCGGCATTTTCTACGATCTGTACGATCACGGAAGTAACTTAGCGTCTGGACATTTTCTATCATAATATTTTTTTACAACAAATACATTGGATTTCTTGGGGGAGGGCGTTAAGTTATATACTTGCCACGGGTGTTTCATACCCTAGTTACGGCTCTGGGTGTTTGCATATTTATTGCAATCAGTACCTTAATTTCAATATTAACAATAAGCATTGCTTATCGATTTTCATGCATTTTAAAGCAATTAGCTTAGCTTTATAAGCATTTTTTTAAAATGATTTAATGATATTTAGCCGGTTGTACAATTGATAAGATTCTGCAATCATTTCGGTTTTATTTTGATAGTTAATTTCTCATTATACGTATTATTGGTATTTGCATATGATTTAGTATTTATGCACTTGTCCAAATGTTGATAAAACATGTCAGCAATGATCATTTGCAAAGATAATGAAGACTGATTGTAAACAAATAATATATCTGAAACTGGTGGAAAATCATTGATCATTGCAGAATAATACATGCTTTGAGAAAATAAGCCCAAAAGGCGATGAATTGACACAGTTGCTAGTATAAATCCTGATGCTGGTCCGTGGCATGTCAATGCTCTGGTGGCTAAGATAGATTGCTGATATCAATGATTGCGCATACATCATGATGATGTCTTCATAGTGCAAATATTACAATGCATTTTTTTAAGAATGAATTTCAATGAGCTTCAATGCGATATGCATCTGACAAGTTGTACTCTATTTCCGCATTAAGAAGAAAAAAACACAGACTATTATGTATCAGACCTTATCACAAAATTGTCACACACAAGCAATGAACACGATACGAGAGCTTGAACCAACAAAGTACGTAATAAAAGAAAGCGTTCGATTATATCGATGCATTGCTTTGGAAAACCCAAATATATATATGTATATATATACACACGATTTCTTAGAAATAATAGGTCGAATTGGTCGTTTGCGTCGGATCGTTGATAAGATAAATGCACTCTCCCATGGATCCTAATTTTCCGTTATCTGTCGGTTCGGTAAATCAGTTCATTTCTCGATGACGAGCACGTGACAGATGACCTCTGGTGAGATCATTACGACACCAAATCATCATTCAATCGGGAGCATCCGACACTGAGGAAAGCCCTGGTGATCCAGGGTCACCTCGTGGTATACTTCTCAATTGTTTCCGCCTGCAGCAATAGCTCAATCCGAAGACCTAACCGTTCCCAGTTCTAATTTGCTACTTGTGATTTGAGCCACATTAACACTTCGTTCGAAAAAGCCTCGTTAACCAGCGTGCTGCGAATTCCTGACCTATAAAAAAATATTTTACAAGATGTGCATTAAGCTCTTCGATCCTGTTTATATTTATTTGTTATGACCGCAGCATTCATTTTTTATAATCTTGCGAAGAAACCCTGCGAATGTACAGGTTTAAGATCTGTTGCCTTCAAGATCGAAAAAGTGAACTATCATACAAGTCTAAGCCAAGAAAAGTAGGCTTCTTTCTGTCATCCTCGAGCTAAAGTTTGAATTAAACATCCAGAACAAACCAGTTGTATTTTATTCTTGGCCATCTTCTTCTAACTTAGGCTTACGTCTTCGATCCAAGATTTATACGAATCACGTAGATCATCTTATGCGGGGCTATTGTGTTATTCCAGATATATCAAAAAATATATTTATGGACGTATTTTGTATTTGCCGTCTTAAATATTCAAATGTGTTAAAAATGAAATTGGAAAATATCACTATGAAATATTTCATCGCCGTTATCTATTATGCACCATTTTAATGCATTTAATTTTGAGACAGACGTATGTATAAGCTGGTAGAATGGTTTAATCAATGTTGTATCGATGTTTTGATTTCCCTCGTTGTCATTGTCCATGTTATTTAAACATAAATTTATGGAATACATTTTTAAAAATGTGGTCGCTGATCACGCCTGTAACCACAATAATGAATCCATTGCATTTTTATGTCAGGAATTCATATTGGTTATGAAATTATGATGGATTTCGTGATTTTTTGATTTGGTGCCATTGCTTCCAGTCACATATCATAACGTCATATATTTTATTTTGAGCCGTTTATTAATAATTATATATAGCCTTTCGGCTCAAAGGGTTAAGCAGATCTATATGTGACCGTGGAAAATTATCGTATCCTCATTGCCAATCTTGGCCAGCAATGCCACTCTCATTATATAATACGAAGACGGATGAACGATCGCAATTCATTCATAAACGTACGTTTACTATTGGCGGGATTCGTCTCTGAGCCGCATATATATAGTATATCTCGTATGTTCATATGGACATATCGGAAAAAAAATCGTTATTTTTAATAGTCTATTATATAAATAGATCAATCGATCTATAAATATTACCGATTTTCTGTAAATTTGTTATCTTTCGTCGTTAATTGCGCTCGAATTCAATCTCCATCTAGGTGTGTCAATATGTCAATAAAAATCTTGTGACCGAGTCTAAGATTCTAAAATTGTTTATCGATCGGTAGCATTCGTTTAAAATAATCGCTTGGGGAACCAGTGGTTCATAGTACAATTGTTGATAAAATTGTGTTATTGATAAGGCATATTAGTTTTCGGATTTGACTCCAAAATACCGCTCTATTGCATCTCAACCTCAGTGTAGTGCAATTTTAAAAAAAAATCTCTGAAATTATGCATCAAATTTTGAAAAAAATGCATTGCATTGTTTTTCGCAAGGACAAAATAGGATAATCCTGCGCCTTATCCGGAAGATCAATAGCGCTGTTAGCACATTTCAATTCCTTCACCATGACACCTACTCGTGATATCTAGATGGATGATCTTTTATATGGGCATGTCAACAACGGTCACCAATTGACGATCAGCATCCATCATCACCTACTATTGCATATTATTATGTAAATATAATTACGTTCATGTCAACCATTTGACTGATATGTGATGCAATATGAATGTTCGTTGAAAATATGTTTTCGCTAGTCAATACTGATTATGAATGTAAAATTTTAAGCCAGTTAGCAATTCTTTTGTTAATTTTTAGAAGGCTTGATTCATCTGTATTATTACAGGCGCAAATTCGCATTTTTGAATTGGATGACGTATAGTATTATAATGCAAATGCACGTAAACAGGGTCTCACGGGAGCCCGCCATCTTCGTCGCGGCTGCGTCATGCAGCCCACCACGAAGGGCGTCTCGAGTCGTGGGGCAATCTGAGGGTCGGAAGTGCCTGGGAGCCTCTTATCTTAGCCCGAAAGGCCTTGAAGAGTAGGACGGGGGCGTCTATCTCTCAGTAGCGATAGGGCTCCGCAGCCTCGACACGGACTCGCAGCATACGACGGAAATCCTTATTTTTACCTTCGTAGGGGGGCTCTTTATCTTCCGCCGCTCAAAAAGAGAGGGAAACAATTAAACATAACCAGTCCACAAGTCTTCCCAGAGACAATAGTATGACCGTTCATCATGTAACCCTCAGGATCTACTCCCACAGCTTGTGGGCAGCCCTGGTGAGTGCGAGCCCAAATAGCATTAAAATCGACCCGCTTTGACAACCAAAATTAATATTTAATTGGAGAAATTAAAATCATTTTTATAAAATTAATCGCGTAATATTTCCACGTTACAGTTCATATTTTATATTATATACTATTATAATGTATGTTTTAAAATAATATACAAAGATAGTCCCAAACGTACCCGACCTAACGTATAGATACTGTTTTTAAAAATAAACTATGATAGAGAGTGTCTACACACTACGTTGCTTCCCTGAACGTATAAATCATAGAAAATATCCGCAAAAACCTTAAAAGAGGATGGAAGTGGCGCCACAAAGTTTGTATGTCCAATCGGTCCGCTTTTCGGACCGCTGATATGAATGAATGAGCGCCTCGGATCAGATCGGAATAATTAAAAACTCTCATTATGAATCGAAGTTGTCCCCAAGAAGACTAATCGGGTGGGTTGTTTGTAAATTTTACAATCAGTCAAAAATATTGTTGTCTTTATTTTATTGCGGGCTACTGGATTGACGCGATAACGAAGAAAAGAAGGATTAGGCAACTTAGTATGTATTATAAAAACGGACAAAGTCAATCAGTGTTGCTTAAAGATGAAAATCATGTGCAACTCTTGACTGGGTCGATTCTGCGTTTTGCGCCCCAAGCCCAGTTGCGCCCGTGGCGGGCGCCTGCTTTGCCACGCCCTTGTCACGGCCCTGATTATATAAACATTTAAAAAAAATGAATCATCCAGAGCTGAATTTAGAACCGAAAACACCGTTATTTTTCCCAGAACGAAAACCTTAAAAGAACCGAAATAAATGTTTGAAATCAAATCAGAACGAAAACCAAAATGAAAAAAAATAACGGTTCGAAGCCCTGCCCATAACTATCTGAAATATTCGTGCATTTATTTATTCTCGTTAATCATGATCTGATCAGATCCTGTTGATTCAAGCTCCTCGCTGTTCCAAGCTAAAATTCAATTTTCAATGAAAGCAAACCGGTTTTATCCCGGGATAAGTCTGTATATTTAAATATATGAGGGAGGGATTTATACACTCTAATTAATAATACATAGCAAATCATCCAAGAAATCGTTGGTGATGTGATTTAAATTGCATGTGTGTATGTCTGTCTGTCTGTTATTTAATATATATTTGAACTTTGTAAATAATCCTCGGATCACCTCACTGAATCACCCAGTTTTAAATGTATGTCATATTAATTTATATTGAAGGCTAGACATATTTTCTTTATAAGATATATAAGCATTTTCACATTTCCTTCCATATATGATTAAATTGTCATTCATAAAGGTTCTTCCCAATTTTAATTAAGCTCTAAATATATCCATTTTCAAAAGATGAATATTAGGCTAATTTTCAATTAAGGCGATTAATATATTGAAATAGGTTGATATTGAAATATTTTTTTAAATAATCTGGATTAGAATTTGGATATTCGTATATAATAAGAGTCCGGAAACTAGCCCATCATATACCAACAACCAACCCATATTGTATTTAGAAAGGATTAATTTGTCCTCCAATTTTGGATCAAAAAGTAAAGTCGCTTCATTTTAAAAACACATGCAAATGTGTAATTGAGGTCAAAATTAAAAAATATGCTTAAAATTGGAAACACATACATAAATGACTTTGTCGAAGTCACTTTTGTAAGACGAGGGTCATAGGATGTATGTCAAATAAGGTTCTTCATTTAAATGCATATTTTAGAATGCTTTTCATTCATTTTCTGCTGGAGGAAATTTCAGAAAATCCGGATTTGTTTTTCGCATTTTAAAATGAAATGTTCATGCACGTAAATCTAACAGGGTTCATTCAACGATAAAACCATATCTAGAGGTTAGTAATCAGGTCAGTGCTTAACAACAGATGCTGTCAAAATATAACATGGTAATGGAGACGCGCAGACTTAATTTGCAAACACATAAATAACCCAAGCGAAGTAATAAAGTGGTCAAAGTGTTTGTTGGGTCTCTGGTTGGATGTTGATCACCTCGTAAAATCCTCAGAACGCACTCCGCAAACTACTGTCGATTTTTATTTTCTTTGTGTTGCTATTGTCTCGCAGAAGCTCAATGCGCCGTAAAATACATACATAACAACCTTGTCTTTTGAAAATCGCCAAAGGATGCAAATTAATTGCTCGAAAATTCAAAGAGCGAAGCAGAGCACGTGTACTGGTGGATTGTTAATGCCCTCACGAACGCGACGCGAGTCTTGCACACCAATGTAAAGATTGCTAAAATATTCACTTGAAATCGCTCTAACTGCTTGCATACAGATTTAAACTTGTGGTGAAACTCTTCAAAGTGGATGAGCGATTAATATCATTAAAAAATTGACGCATTTAGAGAGATCCATTGGGATTTTTGGAGAAAAACCACAATGTGACGTCAATGAGTTGGAGTGTTGGGCAAACATTTCGTGGATTTCCAAACAGCTCTTACATTCTTTCTAGAAGCGTTCCTATACAAACTGATGAGATAGATTTTTCTTATAATCTACGTTGATTTATTTTTAAAAGCATTGCGAATTGATTTGACCATATTAGGTATTCTTGGATCGACATACTCTCGTGGTGGGCGTTTCTTTAGCAATTTTCCATGACTCGATTTTCTTCTTGTTTTCTTTTTAAAGTGCCATATCCGTTATAGGATGTGAGCAATTATCGATGAGGCTTTATGTGGGAAAGGATTTCCCATGTAGAAGTTCCTTTTGGATAAAATCTCTGAATAAGTTAAATAAAAGATATTTAATTATTGTTGTAAATTCAAAAATGTAGATATCATTCAATAAGTTTGTAGGATTTTTTCAATGTAATTGCGAAAAATCGACGAAAAAGTCAAAATTTCCTACGAACTTATTGAGTGATGTATTAGGCATCCTTGTCTATCTTATTAATTGCTTCGATTTCAGAGGAGACTTTCTAAATTATGCTAGAAAATCAGTTTTTTATACAAATAAAATCACTCAAAACTGATAAAACCGCTATTTTTCCCGGAGCGAAATCCGTAAGTGAACCGATATAAATGTGTGGAACAGAATCGGAACGAAAATTGAAATGAAAAAAATAGTGGCTCGAAGCCCTGATTAATACTCTTCACTTTCAGTTTCAGAATCAGAAATATCCAATCCCGAGCCAAAATTTCGATCCCGGGATTTCGGGATTGCATTAGACCATTTTTGTTTAATATAAAAAATAACTTGAAGGCAAAATAATTTTATTAATTTAAGAAAATATAAAAATACAATTCAAAACAAGATAAATGAAACACATCAAACATTATTTGGAAAATATATCCAAAGTAACATTAAAGCATCGAGTGTTTCGTCATTTAGTCTGGATCTGATTCTGGAAGCCAGGCAACTTGCTGATGAAAATGCACATTCAGCGTCCACACTCGGAGATATCTTCATCAGATATTTAAATGCTAGTTCGAGTTGATGACCGCCTGAGTCCCCATTTTCGTATAACACCATCAATGTGACTGATAAAATTCCTATCTGCCCGATTTCCCGACAAATTATTTATTTCCGTCGCTGCAGATGAATACTTATATACTATAATACTTTGATGTGATTCGTAATTATATTACGGAAGAATACAAAAATTCTGAACCTCGTATCTATTATATTTCATATCGATATTCCCAATATTAGAGTAGAGTGTAGTAAATACATCACCGGTAGGGAAAAGTTAATATAACATACAACTGCCCTTAGGCGTAACCGTTACGCCACTGTTTTCAAGCGTCCAGATTTCGGCGGGAATGTCTCGATTTAGTAGCCTTCATCGTGCTGGTGAGATGTACGATTTCTGTTGGATAAAAATTTCAATCCCGATTTTTTCGGGATTACGTTTACTAATCCCGGGATTCATGAGCATCTAAAACTGTCCGGGATTAGGTTCCCTAATTGGGACCTATATAACGAATTCTATTCTATTTCAATTTTTCTTTCTTCGTCTTCCCTTATATGATTATTTTTTTAGCGAAATAAATGTTTTCTGATTTTTCTTATAATAGCAATCCATTGTAATTGGATGTGAAATAAGAATAATTTGAATTTGGACCAAATTTTTATTGCAAAAAATTGAATTAATAGAATTATATAATATTATTTTACTAAAAATGCTCTTTTCACACGCAATATTTCCCTGATTATCGACAAAAAACCTAGATATTGATCAATCTATCTAGTTTTGATAACTCTAGTTTTGATACGCTGAAGAATCTTTCCTAAAATATTGCCTTGTGAAATAAAAATCAATAAGCATCAGTTAGATTAGGGAATCATAGCTATATTTAAAATTGATAGCATAGAAAATAAATAAGACCGCCAATTTTTAATGCACGCTGAAAGATATTAAGATCAAATTTAGTATAACATGTAAGTCTAATCAATCCATAAATGTCAATGATATTAAATATTAAATGCAAAAGAAGATAATACAAATCGAAAGATAATTTTTTCGATACATTTTTTAAAAGAAAATCGTTCTACTTAAAAAAAAACCACAAAATTTGTACCTCTCCATCAAATTTAAAATATTTTTGAGCTCAACCCAGTTGTTTGTATTAGTATTATACTTTGCAAAAGTAGAAGATAGAGGATTAATCCATTGCCATTGTATTGTTATTGAGCTTTTGGAATTTTTCATTGACATTATTGACGATGACCAATTATGCATCATCCCTAGATAACGCATAGCCTTGCTTTATATACGTTCTATTTATGACATGCCATTGATTAATATTATTCAAAACACAAATATTGCAAACAGATTCACTCCCATGCAGCAAAATGCATATTACGACGTCGCAATCAGCATTCGAAGAACGTTCGCCATATTTATGAACGCCGTCTTCTGTAAAATAAGATAGGTACTTCTTCGTGCAGAACCGATAATTCATTTTGCATTCGATTGGATATATTCGATGCAAATAAGCAGTGATGCTCGAGAATTATGCTATAATTTGCAGCAAATCATGTGCTTGTATGGCTATGAATAACATAACTTAGAATTGTTGATTGTTGGCGTTGGTAGTGTCTCGTCGACGTCGTGGAATCGTAAATCATATAGACGTGAGCAAATACGAGCGTACGGAACGTTAATCGGGGCGATTAGTTTGCGTCCATCGAAGATTGATCCTCCTAAAGATAAAGAAAAATGGTAAAAGTTCAAAATTGAGACTTTGAACTCTTTTAAAACCTAAATCCAATGTTCTTCGAGTGTTTGCCAGCAATTTTTCCATCCGCATGGTGCCAAAATGTGCTCTCGTATAGCAGCCGTACTAATAAATATGTTTGTTAAGCTTATTAATTAATGGTAAAAGTGTATTAATCTTTTTCTTCTTAAGGTGACATATTCATTTTTAAATGTAGGCAACCTCCATTGATAAGATTTTTTCATATGACGGTAACCCATTGCTTTGACGTTTCTGCCTTATTGGGCCTAAAAGTGATCGAATTTTTAACATTTTTTAATGCGAAAAGTATTAAATACAGAATATTGATATTTAGTCTGTTGACAATGCGATCTTTATTCAACATAAAAATATTTTTTTAAAAATGTCAGTATCATTTTTTAAGCCACGTATGTCGGTGCGCGAGCGATGACATTCTTCACCACGGAAGTCTCAAGTCCTGGACATGATATTTGCAGCAAAAAAATTATTCATATTTTTGCTTTATATAATATTGTTCATAGCTTAGACTAAAATTAAAAAGAAATATTGGAAAATAAAAAAAATGATGAGCGATCAAAGAAAAGTATGTGTGTTTTACCAATATTTTTTGTAGTTTTTTGTACATTAAATAAAAACGTTTGAATATATTTAGATAATTATAGGTCAAACGATGAAGACGTTTATTGTACAAGTGTCTGCCAAATTTCATGAAGAATTCTCATCTAGGGCGTTTGGGAAGCACTTCCGTGTGCTTGGAAAAAGTAGCTTCGAGAAAACGCGTTTAAAGCTTTTCTTCGTCGGTCCAATGACTTTGCGAATTTTATTTATATCGACATGAAATTTACTGATAGTGTTCTTAAACATTGGTTTTTGTTATTAAGCACGAATAAGATTATTTTATTTAGTCATTCATATCCTCATTCAATTTAAGCATGTTCCTTATCTTGCACTCTATATAGAGGAGGGTTTGACTTTCATGTTTCGTTCTTAGATATTTACTCCAAGAAACACCAAATTGAGCATGTATTGCCTTCTTATCAATTGGATAGTAATGATCAACATGCGTGAGACATCTTATCTCATTGATTTTTTAAATTTTAAATGGAAATTGTTAGTTAAAAGATTAGAGCTGTGTTTGTGTAATATATAATAAACTAGGCACTACGTATGGACATACAAAACATAATAATATAATGATGTATGCGACAAAGACGGAGATACTACTTACTACTATACTACTTAGAGTTTCACTTTACGTGACGTTCAGACCAATTCACCCTATTGCGTCTATACAGAGTTTACTTCAAAAACGGATAATCTTTCCTGGAAGGATAATAACATTGTGTTTTTTTAAATAGAGTACACTCAACGTATGAAACCATATTTTAAAAAGCAACACCTTTATGAATAAATAAGGATCAAAGTATACATAATTGATCTTAGTTTTAGCTATTTTAACGTGATTGCTTAACAATAAAAAATCTTCTGATAAGAAGAAAATAGATCATTTTAGAACAATTTCGATTCGATCGTTCATCAATAGATGGCTGCGGCAGTCAAATATCTTGTGAAGTAATTTCAATGACAGTGAAAATGTTTTGTGTCAATATTACACGTTCATATTTTATGCGTCATCGGAGCGTAAATAAATAAACAAGATTTTGAAAGTTATAAGCGTTCAGACATTCAATTGTGGTCTATCTCGGAACATTTATCTCTATGATAAGATAATCCTGATTGAAGGAGGAGAGATTCTATACCTGATTGATGAAAATCATTTATCACGACCGTGAAAATTATCGCCGGTAAATTTAAACTGCTCCGTTGATTCGGAATTAAGTCCGCTACATAAAGATATGATTACCTTTACACTTATCTCATCACAGAACAGTTAATGATCCGTTCTCATGACTTTATTGAGATTAGGAACAGTTTATGCTATTCATAGCTAGACATTAGATGCACTTGTCTAGAATACGAAATGTTTCTTCATTTGGGAAGAAACTCGATGCTTTGTGATGACATTTGATATCGTGCGAAGACCATATATGCACACTGTGCGTTTGATTTCTTCGTTCTGAAGTTCCGATTCCCAACGGGCCATTTATGAAAATTGCGGATGACTTCATTATTGAGCAAATGATGATAATTCCTCGGCCGGAAGACTTGAGCCCGTTACTCGACTGCTCAATTTACAAGAGCTGCCCTATGAATAAAATGCACGATTTGAAGTATAACTTACGAGGTATACTGTAACATAAGAGCCGACTGAAATCGCTCGTGCTTTTATTGCATATAACCGTATTGCAAGTAATTTCGCGATTATCTCCATATGAAGTATGCTAATAAGATACACAAATGCTCACATGATTGATTTGCATAAATGCAAGGTAAATGTTCCGCGAGTTGACGACACATTCCTATGAAAATATTGGATAAGAGCCAATATCTAAGAGGTATGAACATTTTTTTTTAATTTACAATTAAAAAAGTGGGTCAAATTACCCGTACAATGCATTCTGCAAAGTTTGTTTGCTAAAAACTCACGAACGGCTAAAATTTAACACCCACTACATTTTTAATGCATAATTCCTCATTGGCGAATTGAAGATTGGGCCACTCTAGATCCTTATTTATGTTGGTATAGTGGGCTAAATTCTGGACACTTACTATAAAGATTCGGCTTACAAATCCTGATCGGAGAAAATAAATTCATCGCACTAATAAATTTGGGACATCGTGAGTTTTAATACTGATATCCGATACATCCGAGCCTGATTTTCATGCTTATGAAAAAGTAAACGCTGAGACGATTAACACTTTGTATACGGGGTTGTTTGGTTCGACCATGCGTGAAAAGCGGGAGTATCAAGTTCACGCAATGCGAATTTTTGGATGGTCGCACATTATCATTTTTTATTATTATTTATATTTAATTTTTAAAAAATATACATAATTGAAAAATATATGTACATTATCGCAGATTAGTTTAATAGAATATTTGGTTTTAAAACTGTTTCATTAAGAGGTTCATATCCGGATTGTGGAAAAAAATATTAGTCGTGTAAATTAATCCTTTGGCGCATCCCTAGACAAAGAAATCCAGTGGTGTCAGGTCTGGAGACGGTGCGAGCCACGTAATAGGGCCTAATTATAAAAATAATCACTGTCTGCAAAAATGAGAGGAAATGCTACTTCAGACAACTACAGTTGAAATAAGGAAAATATGTCGTACGTGCATACGAAGCAGGGGTGGTCAATTTGAACAAATTTTGTTAATAAATTTAATAAAAACATCATAAGCATAATAAGTATTTCCTTAATACTGACCCTAGGCAAACTGGTATCTCTTCAAATTTAACGACTTATTGAATGATTTGTATGACATGTAGCATATCGTTAGAAAGAGTATAATCTAGATTCTTTAAAAACTAAACTAAGTTCAAAATAGTTGTTAGTGTATTGTTTAAAGAACTTAGAAGTAGACATCTCTCATTCGTTTGCGCATTTTATGTGACTTTGAAAGCTCTGAAGTAATTATCTTCAATACATATATTTCGATCAAAAATATATTTCAAAATATAAAACGGTTATTTTTTGCTGTTATCACAACAAATTAAGTTAAAAGTTATGACGATTTAAAGGTAATTTCCAACTCTTCCCTAACATCCGAAAAAAAATTGTCGGCCCATGTGAAAAACACCTTTTATAAGCCAATCTCGTTATATAATAGCCACGCCTCAAATTGATTGAAAATTCACATATTCCAAGAAATAATACCCTAAAACATCAAATGTATAAAAATATTCTTAAAAAAATTAAATTCAATACATATTATTTCACATTAACACTCTACAGCCGGGGCATGCAGCACAAAATGTATTATATATTTCCTCAGTCGCTAAATGAAATTCAATATAATATTTGGATGTTAAAATCAAAGAAACTCAATGTGGTATACAAGCGACAATAAAATTAAGAATGCATATAATATGTTATCTTAAAATTATAGCCAACAAACATTTGTACAGCCATTTATATTGTAATCAACTGATAAGTACTCGTGTTGATTTAGCTCCTTTAATAAATCACTCGTGATAATTTCATGTGAGTGCAACAAATCGTTCATTACATTAAATTTACAATTATGAAAAATCATGTAATAATAGGACCAAATGTATATAAATATTTTATTTGCAGTGCATTGAAATTATACATTTGCATTATCTATTATTGTATTAGTTGCCTTTATTAATAATTTTGGATAACAAGTCTTTCATTATATGACGATCGAAGCGAAAATCAAGATCAATAGGATTTACTACAGAAAATTATTATTATATTATCAATGCATCTCATTATAATCTTAATTTTAGTATTGAAAATTGAGACCCCAAGCCTTAAAATTATTCTCAACCCTACATAGATACATCCTTGACTTAGTAAGATCGATGCATGTTTCTGGCTTGCGAGGAGAATTTATTTACAGCGACCGTGGACAAGTCGTTAAAAATACTTATTTTTAGACCTCTTCTCCAACAAAGACCAGAAAAATGGGTTGAATTTAATTCGAATTGGATCACAATTACTTGTAACAAAAAAATATGCTAATCTTCGCCGTCCCAATGTCTCTATTAATACGACTATGAAACATGCGTAATCTTGGCATAATACAAATGTTGGGGGAGGATATATTTTATGATGGGTATATTTGTGAATCACAGGGACGCATAAACTTTTTAAAATCAAGATAAATACTCAATTAAATCACCATCATTATCCAACCGTCCAAATATTTCGAATTATTGGAACTCTATAACAGTGTTTTCCTAACCTTTTTGTCTCCATTACCCCTACACCTATCAGGGAACCGTTGATAAGTACCACAAAGGTACCCCCCTTTAAATTTTTTTTGAAGAAAACAACATATACATACAAATAGCCTTTATTTATCATAAAATTGCAATTTTAACATACTTCTTTGATTAATTTAATGATGGTTAATGTGAAACTTAAATTTGATTTGCATTTGCAAGTTTTTTGTGTCACTTTAGATACTGTCACAAATGCGAAACGTGCAAATTAGTGCTCGAGAGAAATTGAAACTGAAACGTCTTCGTCTCTCGTCTCTTCATCCCTCTCCTTGCGAGAAGGATTACTAGAAAGGCATTAGAACACAGTGAGAGACTTCTTGGAAGAGAGTGCAAGCCACATGACGCTCATTTGTCATTTTATTATAATATCTACATACTAAAAATGAATATCGTCATTACCCCCGCAAAAAAGCCGTTTTACCCCTCGGGGGGTAATTCCCCCCAGGTTAGGAACCACTGCTCTATAAGAATATCCAACGTAAACGGTCTTGGACCAAGGGTACAGAAGCTTTAATTGTAGCTAAACCTGGCCTACACCCAAAAAAAAAGTTTTGCTATGTATTTGGTGGAACTTGAAGGGGGTAGTTTATTGTGAGCTACTTCAGCAAGGTGAAACGATCAATACAACAAAATATTGTTTCCAACTAGACAATCTAAAGGATGAAATTGCCGCGAAAACGGCCAGAATTAGCGAACAGACGTTGTTTTTCATCACGATAACGCCAGGCCTCATGTGACGTGGTAAAACATTTAATTCAAAAAATGTACCTTGATCAATATTTTGCCAACAAAGCTGAGAAATTTTGGCAAGAAGGCTTTATGAGGCTTCTGGAGAGATGGAGAAAGGTAATATAACCGAATGGATCACATATTATTCAATAAATTTTGATGTAATATAAATTATTGTTTATTTTTTCCTTAATATGAAAACGAAATAAACTTATGGGACACCCTAATAATAGACAACCATTAGATTTTTTTAAATTTAGGTATTCAAAAATCTTTTTTATAATTGAATATTAGGCAATTGTATTTGCCTGTGGTTAGGATTTCGTAGAATTTTCTTCGCAAATCCGTTATTATCGATTTGCTCAATGCATAGAAGCGGAAAACCATTGGCCTTTTCAGAATTCGAAGTATTTTGAGCACACAATACATATTTGAGCTGTTTAAATAATTAATCATCGTGTATTTCTTCGGGTATTTATCCTATCATTATGGTGGTGTTATTTAAAGCTTATCGCACCGTGTATATTTATACGACAGTTGCATATAATCGAAATACCGTCAAGGAAAAAATGCTTAGGTATCCATATGTGTATTGATGTCATTTACTATACATTCTTCGACATTTTTGCACTTGCGTAATCTTGATGGATTTTAATTTCACACGAGCCTATCAACGAAAAAACAACCGCATTTGCTTTAAAAAGTCTGCTCATCATTAAAAACTGTGAGTGTCCATGAAAAAGTAAGGATTTACTCAGATCATGATTCTTCTATGCTTTATTCAGGTCAAATGCAGATATATCAACAACAAGTTCAAATTCATTAAATATATTATCGTTGGAAATTAGTAAGACTTATTCTAGTGGGTTCTGTACGATAGTAATTTTCAAATTTTCTTATCAAATCCAAATCTGCAGAACATGAGAATTGAAATATTTTAGAAAAGGCTTAGGTTCAAATCCACACTGTGGATTTTTTCCACCATATATGAAGAAAATTGTTAGCCAAAATATGAATCTGTGTGTTGTGTAATATATAATAAAATAGGCTTGCTATTGGTGTAGTGATTGCTGTATGCCATGTATGCTACGAAGTCGGGAAGAGTTCAAACATTCTCCCTTTTTCCCGATCAATTACCGCTTAGAGTTTCAACTTTCGTGACGTTCAAGCCAATTTGCCGCAATCTTTTGCTGTCGTCTTTAAACAATTTTGGATTACGATCGCGCTCTGAAGGTACATTAGCACACCCATACATAAGATCTGTTCTATTTTTCACTAAAAAAACACACAAACACTTTGTTAATTGGCGTCCAAAAAAACAACTTATACGTACGTATATGGGCATTTGATTTTAGCACTGGGCGTGCAAACACATTGTGTGGACAAAACGAATGATCTTGAAATCGAGATATGCTTATGAGACACGAAGAATACGACGGGATGCGTCTTCGCAGCCTTTGATTCTTTGTTGGATTTTACTGAAAAAGAAGTGTTGAAAGAGAGAGACGTGCATAATTTTTTCATGAGGCCTTCCGACGTGTCTTGTTGACGCTAGTAATTCTCGATCTCAGAACAGGTAGCACAAACAATTTTGCTCCTCGATTATGTTCGAATAATGGTGAAAAGTGTGACTCTGAGTCAACAATTTAATTTGTTGTCCATTCAATGTTATAAATTGGCATATGTTCATTGCCGAGCAACCAGTTGCTCCGAAAGTGCCAAAGAGATCCGACTCCGAAATGTGCAATTGATCACGACGAAGAAAAACGAAGATGACTGGAAAGTATGAGAAGAGACGGTCGCTGTTCTTGAATATATTCCAACCGAGGGCAATACTTTCCAAAAGGTGAATCTAATTATATTAAGGACAAACCGAACTAAATAACAACATCATTGTGTAATACTGCCAGGATATAATAGTGCTAATACAATCTAAAAAATGAACCCAAAACCATCCACTTTTAGTGAATTTTCCGCAATTAAATGACTTTTAATGTCCATCCATTATTGCAATTGTATATATTTTTATTTGTATTAATAGATAATCCCATAACTAAGCAGTTGGATTGGTATCTCAATCGTGTTGGATTCTATATATGGTCTAAAATAGTCTGCTTAGCTCCTATTAAAGGGGCTTATATAACAGTGATTGGAAGATGTAGTGAAGAAATGTATTTATTCATTAGCGTATTGTATAGCCTACCTATGAATAGGTAAAGTCGTTTTAAATTTATAACAAGAAATTGTAACTATTGACGAATTTTAACTGCAATAATCAATTAACTCCTATTGGATTCGAATCAATTATTTTTGTGTGAAATTATTTTTTTGCACTGTGTTTAATCAATTTAAAGACTTAAAGATGAATATATTTGGAAGATCGGGAGAATTGATCGATTTACTTTTGGTCTCCTATTTAAAAATATCTATTAAATCCTATACTAATTTAAATATATGTGGAAGATAGTGGGAATGGGATATGAACAATAAGAAATGGTATCTTAATTTCGATGCATTTCCAAAAATATCAACATTTGTGGTCCCAAAGTTAAAATTGTAAATGATCTTAATGCTAATATCATCATTATTATAGTGCAACCACAAACAATCCACTGCAGAACTATGGGCCTCTTCAATATCCATTCACAGGAAGGGGTTACATTCATCTCGTCTGTATCATACATTCACCTCCTCATTCACTCGATATTGAAAGTAGCATTACCACTAAGTTTCATTTAGGAACGCTTACCCAGCAGGTCTCCTGAATGAACATATTGACTGAATGCTTTCACAATCATCTCGATAGGGAGTGAGGGAAGTTTGTAAAGACTGAATAGTTTTCTTCGGGAGACAGTGGAAAACTACTCTAGGTGACCTTTTTGATAATACTGGAAAGGGCTTTCTAGAGTGCAAAGAAGTCCAGTCCCTCCTTTCCCTCGTCCAGGGCGTTGTTGATTCAGGATTAATTTAATCAAACTTGCACAAATATAATAGTTTGCAAATGTATTCTGTATTAACTTTTGACTCTCAGAACTGGACGTCAATAGTCGTTGTTGTCATGAAATAGTTGATTTGAAAAATTTTAACACGTCGGAAATTTGCAAATGCTCATATTTTCATCAGTTTCGCGTATTTTTGCAGCATATCAAGAAATTGATGTGACTAAATTTGGACAAAACATGATTTAAACATTAAGCCGTGACTTTAAACTTAGGCAGATAAGGAACATATTTTTCTACGTTGGTACCCAGTTATTTCGTGGTTCTGACTGTCAATCATTTATTATAAATTCACCAAGTGTACTATAGTGCCAGTGTTTTTTTTTCCTCTTTCTTTCGCTTTTTTATTTGAAACAACTCTATAAATTTAAAGAATGAGACCTCATATGGATGCTTATTTTAAACTCTTCTGGTATCTTCAATATTAATTCATCACAGGAAGGGTTCACCTCCTCATGCGCTCGATATTGAAGATGACATGCCTCATGATTTTTGTTTTTGTCTCCTCATTCAATCAATATTATTTTAATTGTAGATTTTTAACAAAATGCAAGCGTATAAGTGTTTAAAAAAAAGGAGTCATGTTCCACTAATTGACGACCTCTGACTCGAAGATTTTTTCTCAATTATCATAATAAAGATACGTTTCAAATATTCAGTGTGAAATGGAGTTCGGTTCATTCTACAGGTTCGTTACTTATCCGCTCATTCATATATTTTTTATCGCGTCTTTCCTCCTTAATCTGACCAAAAGAGCAATATTTCTGATTGATCGTTAAAATTTTCTATGTATAAATTAAATCTCAATCGATTAGTTCGGTAAATCTGATTCGTTTCGCTTCTTTTGTGTTTGAATGATTGCCATTTCTTAATAATCATTAAATGCCCTAACTAAAGAGCATTGAATGTTATTAACATCAACGCACAATTAGCATCGAACACACAACATCAATATTAATTCGCATTTTTCCACAGCCACAGAGCGTAGCAGATTTGAGAAAAAATACGATTTTGCTCTGGCATCATTAAAAATTCATTGTCTATTTATCGTTCGTGATTAATGGAAGCATGACCAATTTGGACAGTTTTGACTCGGTGTCTTTGTTATGATGATTTGCGGCTTTGTCTTGATGACTAACTCCAAAATTCTCGTATTACATGTCTGCTAATTTCATTTTTTCTGTTTTGCACGAAAATAATTGTTATATTTTGTTAAATCTACTTTTTATGACATAACTCATATTACATGTTAGTCAAGGGGCTAATGACATTTTGATTAGCTGATGCTAATATTTTTCCTTCCTCCAATTTATATGGCATTTCGGAGATTCGTATGTAAGTTTCCTGATTACATTTACAGGGTCCACCAGACCAAATGTAGCAATTTCATTCAATTGCGACTGTCAAACCGCCGATAACAACGTAGTTGTATTTGCTTTGAGCTCGTAGCTCAATCATCTTGGGTTCAAATTCTATAGGAGGTGTGGCAGGCGACTACGTTTTTAAAAACATATGCCACGAAAAACTATGTTAAAATGGTCAACAATGGTTTCATAAAATATATTGCTAAAAGCCACCACAAAAAAGTGCTCGTTAATGGCTTGAACATTGAAAGCTTTTCATTATATTCACTGGATATTAAAAAATACACCTTAAGTCCTATCAAGCTTTAAAAAGTTCAAAATCTCATGTGCAAACAGAGAAAATATAGGTTAATTTGTCTTTTTGATGAGAAAATATTGATGATCTAATATTTTATTGGGGTCATAATTTTAGTCATCGTTATGCCGAATACGAATGCATAAAAGGGTTTTTAACAGAAGTTTCTTCAGCGATTGTCTCATCTTCATAGTGGTATTGATTACAGGAACCTTCCATATAACACAATTATTATGTTCCTACAATTTTGTGACATTTCGAAAAAATATGATCGACAAAAGTTAAATTTAACTACTTTTACTGAGTCTATGTGTATCAAATAATATTTCTATATATGGTTGATTTTATTCATCATTCATGAATTTAAAGAGTCTTTGGTGTAAATATTTAACAATATTTCATATTGAACTTTTAAGTTTTGGGGGTGTAATCTATTGACTAGTAATCCTTGCAGAAATACGTATTTAACTCGAATCGTCAGTTAAAAAGCAATATAACTATTATAGAATTCTGTAGAATCGTAAATTCGTAAATAAAGCGAATGGTTAGCCAACATGTGGCTTATTTTATTAGAATCTATTCTTTGCCAGCAGAGTGTATTAAAATTGAATTAAAATGTCAGTGAACTATTTTTGGTACAAGAATTTGAAATATTTCCGATTTTCTTTGCATTATAAAGAAATGCAAGATGTACATGGAAACCGTCATCGTTTTTAAAAACAAAAAATGGTTTTCTTTGGATCGTAGTAATTTTAGTATCCACCTAAAATTGTAAAAATGACGTAACTGAAGTTACTGAAATGATTATCACGTACAAGTCACGTCGACGTCATAATTATGTTATTTTATTATATGCAAAGCATTTAACACCGCAATGCGTATTTATTCTATCCATTTAACATTGCCTCCATAACAGCCCCAAACTACTGATTTTGTACGAGCAAATAATGTCGAAAAACGCTTATTTTTCAACGATTATCTTTTTTATTGACACATTATCTGTACCATTTTTTCTGCCGTAAAAAAAGGTTCAACACAAAAGCGCTAATTGTTGTGAGTATAAAAACGATAATGATTTGCGAACAAGGACTGAAAATATATCATCATCGACAATCCAAAGACAAAGAATTGTCTGAAATAGTTCTTGTCTGAAATTGAATCCTGTTTTGTGATTTTTTACTATCCATCTAATATTATTTTTTAATATTTTAAAACCATTCTGTATTAGAAATTTCTTTTGTATTGTATGTATGTTATAAGTCTTATCAGGCATTGCATTATATTCTATCAATACCGAAATAAAATATTTATATCAAACTCAACATCCACTATATTCCTTGTTTTAATGAATTCTTTATACATTTGTCTGTCAATTCATGTCATTAATTAAATATCAATAGTTGAGAAGGCCAAGTATAAAAAATATGATATACTCGTTAAATTCTAGATCTATAACAAAAACTTATCTATACTGGATCATAAAAGTAAAAGAATAGAATCATATATGGCTTTTTCCCATTTTATATATTTCAATTTCACTGTGTCGATTATTCAATTACAATTCTGTCCTGTAAAAAGTGTATCAACAGGATACAAACTTAGTTTCTATATTCGTGTATCAGCCACTCATTGTTCGTACGAATCCACTTATCTGTCAAGACCGCGCAACGTGTATGAAACTTGTATTTTTATAAATAAAAACTGTCGGTGGCATACAATATTCGTTCTTTTCTTGGCGTAAATATAAACAATACACTTGACATCGATTTATTTGGGTTATTATTAGTCGATAAACTTGGGTTATCGATCTTTACAATCGTATGATGTACGCAAGACACTCTCTCCGCCTCTGTCTCTCTCCGAGCTCAACGTGTAAGAGTGCTCTTTCTGAATCACTGGAATTCGATCGCAAATACGCGACTGAACTCTTCAAATGGTTAAATTGGATTAATATAAACATAAACTCACAAAGATGTATTTATCACTCACATAAAATATTCTTGGGTCTCATTCAAACGATACTTATTATGTTATACGAAATTGGAAAAAATCAAGGGATGCTCTGAAAAATATCAATGGGGAGTGGAAATAACAACAAACGAGTATCAGATAAGAAATTGGTTTCCAAGACTTTTTAAAGCAATCGATCTTAGACATTTCGATAAGTTGGAGGAATTTAAAAGATGTAACAAGATAGATATTATCTTACAACGATCATTGAAAAAAAAAACGAAGAAACATTGCAAAATAGTAAGTTCTTTAGCATTTAGACTTAAACCTTTTTTTATGCGGTCGCACAAAAAAAGCTATGACTTACATAGAAAGAGTGAAGATGCGTTCCATGGATTTTAAAAACCGCATAACTTTGAAAATGCTGTATAAATTATATCCAAAATCGCATAAAAAAAATAAAAATACTGAAAAATAATAGGGCAATTAAAAAATAATATTTTTGGTAACATTTAAAGAACGTCTTGCATCATTGATAAAATTTTAAGGATATCTGACATCTGGCATCTCAAATGCCAGACATCTACTGAACAAATACTCAAAATCTTCTCTCAACTCACTCAAAATCTCAAACTCGCTCTCTTCTTTGGAAGAAATAGTATACCCAGTGTCAACGTCATCATTGTTCTATGTAGATTTTTTCTTTCCAACAATATAATTCATAATTAGTAAAGATGTCACTATAGTCCCTAAATAAATTTAAAAAAATCACAAAATGGCGACTGTTTAAAAAAATTCAGTCAAGTCATTTTTTGGCCTTATTTTGTCAGTTTAATTTTTTTTAAATAGTTAAAAAATTCATTTTGACATAAATCTTGTAGAAATAATAGACGGTTATATAGAAAAGATTTGTACCCAATTTGAAGTAAATCAATCAATTAAAACTTGAGATATGATGTCAACCGCGTTGAAAAAAGTAGTTTCGAGAAAAATGCGTTAAAAGATTTCATTATGGTAGGACCGGCCAAGTTTACCGCGTCAATAAAATAGCTATAATTCCGTAAGTAGTTGGAATTTTGGTAATTCCTTTGGAGAATGTATTTTTAAAAGTCGAAACATTGGAATTAAAAAAAACCGCATAACTTCGAAATCGCACAAAAAGAGGTTTGAACGTATATATAAGCGTTGTAAAAGAACAGGACATCGAACCGTTATGTTTTTCATTTTGATTTGCGTTCCGGTTCAGTCTCAAATATTGATATCGGTTCGGTTACGGTTTTCAGTTCGGGAAAAATAACGGTTTTTCCATCTATTCGGTATAAAATCCCTAATGTTGAATCGATTAAATTTCGTCCTTCGCCGCCGTTTTCATTGTGCGTCTCAGGTCCAAATGCTAGACTCATCGGAAGATCTTGACTACACTTTGTTGATGATTTGTTAAGGACAACAAATGTCTAAGTTTGAGGAACTGGAAGAAGGAGGCTCATGATGGATGTAAATGGCGAAACACCTTAATGTCTCTCTTAAAAGGCGACAAATGCTTGTATGTATCTAAGCGTGAATAATATGAAGTCCAACATCAAATCGACTTACGACCATTGACTAAATCGATCTACGTCCATATAAATGCAGCGATGATAGTGAATACTTTTTTCAATAAATTCGCCTTTGATTGACGTGACAGATTGATGTTTGTATAATATATCGTTTGAACGATAAGATTTCAACTAATTGCTTGTGATACACTTTCTCAATGACTTATATCGAAAGCAAATCAAATAATAAAAGCATACCGGATTAATATTCTGAAGAACTTAGCAAACTTCTATAATCATAGGGATGACATTTTTTTTTTATAAATGACGATCGATAAGATCAACAATCCATAACTCTGCAATCGGCGATAGTACAATGCATCTGACTGGCTACGATTTCCATATGTCAAAAGACACATTTGAGTATTATTTACTAAATGAATACAATCATTAACGTTTTGAATCCGTTTAGGCGCCCCGGCATAAGATCATACTCTGTATAGATTTAGGAGCATGTTTCACATGACTGCGATGTCAATATATGATGTTTGGCGAGATAAATTTGCCAGTGAGATACAGTAGAAAAGATCACATGTCTTAAACATGCAATATGCAATAGATATGACGTGTACATCATATGCTCAAATTTACCTGACAAGCTACATGGATAGCGGCTACGTTTGAATGACGCCCAGATCGATGTCTAACCTTAATAATCAGCTAGCAAAATAGTGATATTACTGAAAATGTACAAAGACATTTTTTAGAAGCATCTTTCATCGAAAATATCTGCAAATGTGTTGATCGAGAGTCGAAAACCGAGCCGAATTGGTTCAGTAGTACAATAGACAGAAGATGGAAGGATATGCTGGATTGGCATTAGATGAATCTACTCAATCAGAGCCGTAACAAAGGGGTGGCAAAGCAGGCGCCCGCCATGGGCGTAACTAGGTTTGGGGCGCAAACACTAGAGCGACTCAGCCGACATAAGCCCGCAAGAAAGAAATACAGTAATATTTTCGACCCATTTAAAATTTAAAATTTCGTAATTGTTCTGTAAATATGTTCGAGTATGGCGTCCAATCGCGAGGCGCTCATTTATGTCAGCGGTCCGAAAAGCGGACCAGTTAGACACACAGACCTTGTGGTCACTCCGCCCTATTTTAGGACTTTTTGCGGAGTTTTCGGGGATAAATGAATACTCGGAGCTCCCTTAGAGGTTAACTTACATAGGTGGCTCGCGCCAAAAGAGTGCGAGAGCGAGTTTAGACTTCCCCCACTCATAAAAAAGATATATTTATCTATCCTACAAAACGTATGCTGCCTATATTTCAACCTGAATTGATGCAAAAAAGTCGGCCTTATTGCTGTGAAAGATCGCCAAACACTTGATTGAAACGACGCTGGTTTTGTTTCAATAAGCAAACACGGCACTCATCTTGCGCACAGCTTTCTCGTGTCTAAATTTTCACTCAATATGTGATGTACAGCATTTTTGAAAAGGCCCATCATGTTTGCTAGCTTGTGCACTTACAGTCGACGGTCATCCAATACCATTTTGTGGATTTTCTTCGCCATTTCTGGGGTAGTTACCTCATTTGGTCTGTTTATCATGGTAATTAGTTCGTCCTTGTTTAAACTCTGCCACCCAACATCTTACTGTTATAGACGAAAGAGCAGACTCCCTAAGAGTAAAATCTAGCTTGGATATGATATCAGTTGGACTGAGACCTTTGAAATAAAAATATTGTATCACTAAGTATTGTATAATATATTGTATCAACGATAACCATTTTTTCTATATTCACAAATTTACTGAGAACGTTCAATACTGATGGCTGCCAAACAAATACCAAACAAAATAGCGTCTTAAAATTTGAAACTAAAGCTTTTATAAAGTAGAACTACGGCTCTATACTCAAATCTCTTGATAAAAATGAATATCATGAAATAATGAGCTGATTCAAATATTAATTATGATTTTTTTCCTACCATAGTTTTGTCCTCGATCAATGCTGTCGATCGTTATTGTATAGAAAGATGTATCGCCTCATAATGATTCGACCAATTTGAACGATTTAAAAACGATGATTCGTATTGTCTATTAATATTTATCTCTAGGCTCAACTCTACACTATAAATAAAATCGAATATCGATTACACTAGTGACTTTATTGTTTCATATATGACAAGGCCATTTGATAATTTAGGAAAATTAGTATATCTGTCGATGACACAAATGAACTGCGAAGAATAATATAGTATAACAGCTGAGTTTAAGAACTGACCTACAGCTTATAAATTTAGACAATACTATTTTATCTTTAGTGCCAAAGAAATCTAACTGACGTATCGTATTCATGAACTAAAATTTTCTCACATAAATGTATAAAAACTATTTTGATAAAAACAACGATCGACGCGATTGTATTATTATGGGAAACATATTAACATATTACTTAATAAATTTGTAGAATTTTTTGGAAGATATTGTGAAAAAATGATCCCAACTCGGATCGTTCTAAATAAAACTCGAAGATTATGCTACTTTCAATATCAAGTTAATGAGGAGGTGAATGTATGATACAGATGAAATGGATGTAAACCCTTCCTGTGAATGGATATTGAAGAGGCCCATAGCTCTGCAGTGGACTGTTTGTGGCTGCACTATGATGATGATTTGCATTTTTAATTTTACAGATTGCATTCCTTAAAAATTAAACTAGAATTTAAAGTAGAAAAAACTATCATCAAATCCTAATAGACCCGTCTTAAACTCCCAAATGGGAGCCCCTGATCTATAGTGTTCTACGCGGAACCACACACATAAAAATGTATTTTCATTCAGCCTACATTTGTCATCGATCTTAATGCATTTAAGTCCCACTAAAATCGTGCAAATTAAACCCGTTATAGAAGTCAGATGTGTTAAGTGTAATGAAAATGGTTAATAGTGTTACCGAATGCTGGACCTTTGATCTTGGCCCATCAAGGAACTAATTCCATTTAATCTGACAGACTCCTTCTAAAAACGCACAGTATACAATTCAAAATATAGATCATTGCTTAACACAAAAAACCAAAGCGAAAAACGACGTAATTACGGAACAAATTTTTTGACAAAAGATCATATATTGCGTTGTTTGAACATTAAACCATAAATTTAAGCAAATGGCTCAGCGCCAGATTTGTTTGACCCAAATGTTAAAAAAATCTCAGATGACAAGGGCTTAAATCTTCAACCATAATACTTGAACTTGAGACTTATTCTCGGATAAAAGACGACAATGCCTGTTGTAATTTATTGGGAAATATTCCAGTTCTTTGATGTCGCACAGAGACAACATCGACATTATGAAATACTCGAACGATAGTATGGAATAAGATAAATATACACTTTTAAATGTCATTCTTGATTATCGATACTAATATCTAGTCTCTAATTTTTTTTTGTTTGCTCGTCACGCGAAATTTAAACAAGCAACGACACAAAAATCGGCTCCTAATTTTATTGTACTAGTTCGAGCTGGAAATCTTAAAAATGCCAAGGTGCTATAATAAAATGGTGCATGGAGCTCCAATGAAATATTTGGATGTACAAATATTGCATAATCCAGACGCAATAATAGGCTTTTTGCCTTAACAAAAGTTCTTATATATTGGCTGTAAATCGAGTCTACATATTGATATATGTAACCGGAATGAAACCGATATAAATGTTAGGAACGTAAATAAAACCAAAACCGAATTGAAAAAATTAACGGTTCGAAAACCTGGTATTTTTACAAAAGGATAAACGATTGAATCTCTTCCGAGAAGATTTGAAGTTTTGCTTTTTAAACCATATTTTCGCCAATAGCAGAATATTCTTATATGATTATATATTGTACGATTTTTTTTAACAGTTGTGTCATTTGATATATACTATGTTATCAGTGTAAATATTAATATTGATTCGCTAAAAACTGGGCAGGATATTGGAATTTCAAGAATAATCCTAAATATGGGAGATGAGATCATGGTGTCATTGAAATCAGCTGTAATTGAAACTACTCTAGCTATTCAGCAGCTAGCAATTGCACATTTAATGCACAAATTAAACATTCTGATTTAACAGCACAGTTAACCCTTTTATAGTGTCGAGATAGGGACCACGCTTTAGAAGCAAGCGTTATAGAAATTTAGGCACCATAGAAGGGTTGACTGTGTATAAATATTTTTAAAATGTTCGGAAAATTTGGAGACAAGGTATATGGTTTTTATAAGAATTGAGCATTTGGGGACAATCGCCTTATTTCAGCCATATGGTATCCAAAGATGAAAAATGTATATTTTTTTATAGTAAATGAACGATAGTAGTTATAAAAAAATATTCAGGTTCAAACAGTTCTACAAGAAACTCCTCCTTCCAATTGCCCACGTCCAGACGTATAGCGTCTTTGTTGATCTAAATATTTCAGTATAGATAAGGTTTCAAAGAAAGAAAGCTTGGGCTGTTTTTAAACATTATTATGTTAGTATGATGAAACTGTAAAGGATATGTGCGATATTAAGACCCTTAACTCCTGTCTGAGACATCGAATTTTTTCCGATGGGTCCTATGTTTCACCAGTTTGAGACATCAATTTTTCCGATTTTATTTCGATGAGTTTTATATTGAGTGTGAATTGATATGTTATATTTAGCATAGGTTTTAACCATTAGAGTGCTATGTCAAATTTCGCAAAATATTACCAAAAATACGATAAAATAACATAATTACAGGCAAATTTAACAACACTCCGTCTCCCGCGTCTACCAATAGTACCCAAAAGATGCAGATTGGCCTAACTCGACGCAAATATGTTAAAAATGTTGCAAATATTTTATAGACCTGTTGAAAATTTTCAACCTATTACATCTGGATTAAATATGTAAAACACCCATTTAATTTAATCTTCAGATTTTTGCTGAAGATAAATGGAAATTCGTCG
Source organism: Stenopsyche tienmushanensis (assembly GCA_008973525.1). Classification (NCBI taxonomy): domain Eukaryota; kingdom Metazoa; phylum Arthropoda; class Insecta; order Trichoptera; family Stenopsychidae; genus Stenopsyche; species Stenopsyche tienmushanensis. Next base: position 2,583,570 of record WACJ01000275.1, on the reverse strand, counting down.
AAAGATGATATTCAAAATGGATTTAACTAATATTGAACACAAGATATTGATGCTGTACGTTTCAGTGCTAAGCACCAGTTAATGCTTCGATATTCCTTGGCCGACTATCAAAATCTTAAGCTGTCACTCCTTTGTTAATTGGCAGCCATCAGGCTTTACTGGCGATTATTGTCTTCGAATATAAATACTTCAAGACCTCGAGGAGCTGTTGGTCGAATTTTCTTGTTTGCTTAGCTTATCGTCAGGCAGCTGGTACACCTGTTTGACGAAGACGTGTCGTCAGACTTACAAATTCTGCTAAACCACTATCTACTCAGACGGCTGACGCTCTCCGAGCCAGATAGATTTATTGCTCGGCTGCTAGCGATGTACGTTTGCTCTGCGAATTTAAATATTATAAGAGATACCATCTGAAAATATGTACTTAGTGAAAACATTGAACAGTGTCATATATCAGGAAAAATCTTGTATGCTTAGGGATGAGAACGCATCCACTCTAAACTAGAAATATCCTTTCCGATGTAGACTACAACGTCACAATCTTGTCTGTCGGTTTTGCCCAAGAATTCCATCCAAGGAAGGCAAGAATATCAGTATGTATGAATGTCAGTCAATATATTGAAGATGTAAACAATCGCCTCAAAACCTCAAGCACGTGGTTAGAGCGAAATTTATTATGAACACAAGGCTATAAAAGTTGATAGCTGCTAGCGCCGGATACAAAAACGAACCGATATTAGCTCAGGCTATTCTTATCTTTATGTGTGAAATTTGCTAATACTCAGAACATAATAAAAACATATTTTATTGTCATTTGATGAGAAGTCTCCCACTTGAAGTAACGTAACACAGTGGCTTCTCAATTTAATTCAATAAAAAATACATAAACACACCAATTTTAACAACACAATCGTCGATGATACAACATATGTACCATGATTGTAACAAATACATGTACAATAATTTCATCAATCATTTTTGGGTAAATAACATTAATCAAGTAGTTTTAAATTCAGAATGGCGCAAATTATTCAAACAAAAAGTTTCATACAATTTTTTAAGTGAAACTTCCATGGTAGGGTAAATTGAGCAGAGCGAGATGAAAAGTGAATTTTTAAGCGGTAATTGATCTGAATGAGAGGGAGAATCGTTTTTTAGTCTCTCCGTCTCTGTCGCACCCAAAATAGACATGTTACGCGCATGCGCTGCGTCAATTCTACTGTATGTATACCAATTGCCCTTTTAATATATTACACATAGTTTAATATTTTAGCTGAAGATTGTGTGAAAAGTGAAATGGAGAAAAAGATAATTACGGACAAATTGCAAACCTTTCTCATTGATAAAAAATATAATAAAAACTTTAACAAATGTAAAAAATCATTCATTAAATCAACTTTTCACAGTTAATTTCATATGAAAAAATGTGATACTTCAAATAAACTGCTTGCATTTTTTTAACAAATTAAGATATCACAGGGCATTAATAGTAGCCCTGCCCTCAAAAATATAAGAACATGAAAATAAATAGCAATGAGTCCACAGCTTACATTCGGTGCTAGTAAAAAATACGCTGTACAGGATGTGTCAATACAGTACGAAGCCCAACCTTTCAAGAGTTTGCTCTTATCGCTTTTCTTCCTTGCCAAATGTGTGTATGGTTTACCGTATGGAAATTTGAAGGATGTGAATGGATATTAAACAATAACGGCGAACTTGTATTGCATCCAATTGAATCACCTCAAACTCTAATTGAGGAGCAACTAGGACTTGTCAACGGAGGACTTATTCTTCATCACGACAATGGATGACCTCGTATCGCTAAAAGGGCTCTAATTTTGAGCATGGCACAAACGTTGATCCTTGTGCTGATTTCGACATGGCGTTTTCTATTAATAAAACGAAATTTCCTACAAGATAAGCTATCGGAATAATCGAAGTTTTAACTGCATTACAAAACTACTCCAAGATGATGCTCTGATATCGTATATATACAGCCGTGCGACCGATAAACGTATCTACGAACCGCCTTATCTTGCCTTTGTCGATAAATTTGATCCAGAATATATCTTTTATATACCGTCTAAGACTCTCGCATATCGACTGGGTCTATTGTAGCATAGAAGCGATCGATTTTTGTTTTTTGCAAGCGGTAGTCGAAGGGCTCAAGATCACTTCTATAAGAACCAGTCGTCCTTATTACATATCTAATACATTTTCATAGATGATAAACGCCTAATACTATGCAAGATTATTCATGGCGTTCGATCGAAACGCCAAAGCAACCTTCGCCTAAATATTATCAGGGGTCTTCAACGTTTTGTCGCTCCAGTTTTAGACTGGGTATTACTATCGTTTATACATGTGCTTAATGTAATTTTCCACTTTGAATGAATACGCATATAATAGTCTCATATCTGATGACGCGATGTAAGTAGAAAATTGTAGCTGAATAATTTAAAAGAAGAGAGTGGGTGGCGACCACTTCTGCTGTGCATTTAGTTATTTAGCGCTCGACTTCTTCACACGATAATGTTTTGTGTCTATAATTGCCGAAACTTCCTTCAATTTCTTATTTTGGCCAAATAAGATACATGCTGAGATGTTCCATTTTGATCTACATCCTTGTCTCGAGTTTATATGGAGCTTAACAGCGATCTCTGAAGCATTTGATAAAATACATTTTAATAGCTACTTATATTATAGTATTGTCTTGTTATCTCTAAGAAATGATTTAGTGTGACAGAACAAAGAGCATTTTGTTTGAGTTTTAATATCTTCATCCCCTCCCAATTTTAATCAGAAATTTTGAAATCAGGCGCTTGCAATATGACATATATTAAATCGATTTCCATTCAGGGAAATTTTGAGTCAATTTTGGCACTAGATCGGCTATAAACTGACGAATAACATGATGCAAGGCTTGTGTCATCGGACTGTAACTATAATATAAGCGAAAGCATGACACACATGTCGATATGCCACACATAGTAATCGGCTGTGAATAGTTATGAACGCTTGTTTGAATTAATCCAATTCAAAACAAAGATTCATCCAGCTTATTTCCAAACTCATTCTTACCAAAATGTCTTAGGACCCCGATTACCCCCATGAATCAATGAAATACATCAAGTATAACTGATTTGAAATCATATCTAATATCTGCAAGAGTCTCTGGCATTTTCTTCATAAAGGATACATAAATGAATGAGGAGCCCTCATTATCTGATATATACGAGTGGTCAATAATGTTATGCAATTCTTAAGTATCACATATCTATTCGCATTTTAAATTGATTAATGGCCTATTGTGCAACAATCGAAAGAAAAAATAACATCTAGGATTATCATTTTTATTCATCGTCACTGACCACACAGACATAATTGTGGTCGTACATTTGCTTACCTGGCCGACCTTTTTTACCCCCATAAACATATCCTATTGCCATTTAAATAAAATAAGGATTCGTGCAAACATTCTGTGGTTGAAATCCATTGAACCAATTGCTTCTGAAGAATTTAACACTCCCGCAGCGTGTTAAATTTCGCCAGCTGTCATTCAAATTCGCAAAAAACAATTTTCGGCAAAATTCCAACTCGTAGTAGTCGTAGTAGAGATTGGATAATACCTAAATCCTTCATCTGCGATGATGTCCAGACCATTATAAATAAAGATTGCTCCATGCATATTCCGTCGTTGGGAGGATGAAGTCTTCAGGCTATAAATATAGTCTTTGTTTGGAACAAAGAATCTGAATTATTGAATCACTTAAAGATACTGATTGAATTAATACATAGATACTTTATATGCATTCCATTTTGAGACATCAGCTCCCCTCGTTTTAAATGCTATCAAACTGCTTCATTGTTAGACATTCTGAACATTAGGTGGATACGAAAATATTCGCATATTTAGTAAAAAAATCAAATTCCTTTTTTGTAAAAACTTTTCAGTTTAGTTGCATATTTGAATCATTTTTTCCTCTGGCTATGCTCCGTGAAAATATGGAAATCCATTAGGGTTAGGTCCAGTAAATAAGGAGGATGCAGTAATACTTCCCAGTTTATTTCCTGTATTTTATCCAGTGTCAATTTTGATATAAGATCATTCATAAGATCATATCATATTTCTATTAAATAAATGCGGACGTTTCTCTTTTGGATTTTGATGCAAAACTTCTAATTGTCGACAATAAACTTGTGCAATTAAAGTCTCTCCCGGTTTCATTAATTGTCAAATAGATCGTCCCGTTTTTAATTCATCCCTTAAGCTTCTATCGTCCGATTTAAATTGCTGGAAGCAATATTGGCATCTATAGACTCTTAACCCTTCACCATAAACATCTCTGAGTGTTTTACTGGCTTTTGTGGCATTCCAACCCAAATTTAGAAAGTTGTATACAATTCCGCACGTGGACTACGTTAGCTTCTGGTCTACACATTTTACCCTTAACAATAATACAATGTATTGCACAAAAATAATGATTAATAATAGCTCTACAAAAGTATAACTTAAAAAGATGTTTACGTTGCTGTGTCCGGATATAAACTGAGCTCAAATATTAGGTATCAAAATACGCGAGTATTTTTGGGTCCCCTAATATATCAAAGGCTTTTTTAAATTGGAAAATGTTGTGGAATGCAGGATTTTGAGTCCTGTTATTCGATCGACGATACGATTGGGATGATGAAGAAGACCTCATGCATGTTGATCGCATTTAAAAGGTATCACCTTCATAAAAATCAGGATGTAATAAGCTTCAGCATATCATTATAGTTCCGCTAAATAGCGAGTGTTAAATCAAGGACTTGTTCAATACGTCCCGGTTGATTAAGTGTTGATACGTGTCCGCATCAGCGTCCGGCAAATTAAATATAATAGTATATTCTTAGCGAAATTGTTTTTTTTTAGCGAAACAACAAATTTGGCAAGCGATGAATCACCACATTTGCCAAAAGCTTGCCTATTTTTTTACGAAGAAAAATAAAAGCACGTGTATTAAAAGTTTATCAGTATTTATGTGCATACGTTTACGACTGGCCATAATAGATTGAAATGTTTGTCATTCGGGCAATAAAGACGTACAAGCGTAATTAACACCAGGGGTATTAAACGCATTTTATCCGAGTGTCGCAATTGATTTAATTACAGCTTAGCATTTTTCATTAATACCTGTCGTAAAACAAGCACTGAACTTTAACGATGCATATAAAATGGATGCATCTCAGACAGAGTTTACTCGAGGACATCGGATTAGACCTTATTTTTTAACCTTCGATTGTTTGCCAATTTTTCGGAAGCATTTACAGCGGCAATTTTCATCGATTGAAACGAGCATCGACACAAACAAGAAGAAAGCGGCTCTTGATTTCGACACAAACTATTGATCCCACATAAAAGCCGATAATCAGCAATCATAAAGTATAATATAAATCATGGATGATATGTAAGCTCTTTTTTATCGTTCCATTTAATTCTGTATGATTCATAATCGCTTCTTTTGAATAGTACATCACGCTGAAATTATGTACTTATATTGAGCATCGGCGGTAATATATTCTCACAATCATATTGTTTTTCACGTTTTCTTCCTAAATTAATAGGGCGTTTGCTTTGTCCAATTGTAGCATAAATTGATTGACGTCCAGTTTCCGGCTACAATCATCTTTATGATGACAACAGCGTGTTTTCCTGTAGTAAAATAGGCTGAATGTAGTAAAATCCATCAGGATTAAGTTCATCAAAGCAAAAATACTTATTTTAATTTTATGATTATCTGTATATAGCTGATATATCAAGATTAGGGAATCGAATCCTGAGCCAAAATTTCGATCCCGGGATTTCGGGATTGCATTAGACCATCCCGGGATCAGTCGATGGAGGTATCGTCATCAGTTATTTAAATGCTAGTTTGAGTTGATGACCGCGTGAGCCTCCATTTTCGTACTAACACCATCAATGTGGCATGGACCAAAACTAGCAAAATTCCCAATTTCCCGACAAATGATTTATTTCCGTCGCTGCAGATGAATACTTATATACTATAAGACTTTGATGTAATTCGTAAATATATTACGGAGGAATACAAAAATTCTGAACCCCGTATGTATTATATAATATTTCATATCAATATTCCCATTATTAGAGTTGAGGTGTAGTAAATACATCACCGGTAGGGAAAGGTTAATATAACAATTTGAAAAACATATTATATCGTATTTTAATGGAGTTGCTGGTTTTTATCTTTTCCTAAAAATAACACTATTAGCACGTCGAATGCCACGATAATTTTCAAAATTCCGGTATAAAAAGTCAATTTAATTGAATCAAATTATATTATTAAAACTCTAATTATAGAACATAGTAATCATCAAAAAGCAAATTTTGTATGATTATATTTTTTATTCATTTATTTAAACAAAAAAATCCTGTTCATTTAAGCCAGCCTTGATTATTTGTTCTCTTCCCAGAGGCTATATAATCGTTTTTAGCGTCCTAGCCAAGAACACAACCTACGAGTTATCTCGTAGTTGGCAATCAACTTGTTAATCTAAGTATATCAAAAGACGAATATTTTTGACTTTATTGAATATCCATTGTAATAAATCCCTGAGGGTGTAATGAGTCATTTTTTGCTTCAAAATAAATATATTTACATATAATTAAAACCAAACCCAAACTAATATTGCTTATATTGTAATTATTTTCATTTTAAATTCAGAGTTGTATGCGATTTATGGACAATACCAAATGCTGATAACACTTGAAGTAAATATTGGCAATGCTTTAAAGTGCCATATCTATCCATATATGCCAAATTTGGATGTGTTCTAATGTTTAACGCCCAAGTATAACAACAACTTTAGATAATCAAATAATAAATACAATAAATATTTACACATATGTCCATTTATAAGTACGTATGACACATTCGTTCATATTTAAAGTTTATTTCATTCGATTATTTTATGTTGCCATTTTGTGGATATGGATATTTTCGTCAGGTAGTTTAAAACGTGGTACTCACCATATAGAAGGGCTTTTTCGTTGTCAATTGATATGCATATAAATACTTCTTAGTCCGTTGCTATCCCAGTGGATAATAAGGTTTAATTTCAGTCAATTGGAGTCCGGGAAGATGATTTAGCCTCGGCCGGCTTGCAATTTCACATTGGATGATCAAGCGATGGGGGTCAAAGGAATCCGTTGCCCGTAACGATTTGCCTTCAGGACTCGTCCAATGTCTGCGATGGATCGTAAATATTGGTCTTTTGATGGAATAATTGTTTTGTTCCCCATATAAACACTCAATGCCTTTGTGCTTAAACACACAATTGCCTTCAATAATCATTAGCAATGCATTCATTGATATTTCCTTTGGGCGATGTCAACGGCGTTACAATAAAGTGGACCATCCATCATCGTAATCAGCGATTATGTTATATGGCCCGATAATCCGTTCAAGATCGTTTGACTTCCACCCTCTCAACGAATAGTTTTATCAGGTCAGTCCAAAAGTTCGTGCGCATTTTTGGGAATTTTTTAAATAGCGTAACACCATTACTTTGAATTAAATCTTTGCATTGATCAATAGTATTCATATAAATTTTGTTAAGAATGATTTTGTATAGCTTCTCCAGGTCATGTGACATGAGCATATTTTACAAAGATACTATTGCATATCATAAGCTCCACAAACATAAAAATATTATTTACACATAAGAATCAACAAAAATGGGATTACCAAAGCATTTTTTTTTCATTTTTGTAAATTTATCACCTTCCAAAAAATAAAATCTCTAACGAATCTATTTAAGATGTGAGTAGTCGCCTTTTGGTATATACAAACTGAACATTGATAAGAAAGAAATATGACCAAGGCAATAAATATCAAGTCGTTACTACCGCACAAAAAATATAACTTAATTATGGACCAAGAGCATATTTGTTCGATATAAAACAGAAATTATGCCTAAACTCCGGAAGCTAATTAGTTGACATTGTGTCAATAATCGTGGGATTTTTAAACACACGTTCAACCGAGATGCCCAAAGATTGACATTCTTTTTTAGTGTAATGAATCAAAATTATCAACGCTTTATCTCTCGAAATTGAGTTGAAAGCAAAACACGCTTTGCTCAATCAAATTTATCGATGCACATCACGAATATATATTTTTATCGATACGTATCATTATATAATTGTGACGTGCCACGTCTATCGATGCACTTTGGTCGATAGAATTTTTAGCGTGAAGGGCGTCTTTTTTTCAATTTAAATACGTCACGAGCGTCTATAAACAATCCCACAGGCCTTAAGCGTCTATAGCCGCAAACTTAATATTTTAAATCTGATTGCTATATTCTTAAATTTCATTCGTTATAGACATCTCTGGATCTCGCATATTCTCTGCAAAGGTGTTATACGATTCGTATCGGACGTCGATTATCTTATATATTTGTTAATGAATTTCGATGATTACTAGAAAATAACGTTGATACCTGATCGTCAGCAATACTATGTAAAAAAATAAGTTTAATTTGTCATCATTTTGATGCTATTTAAGCCGCCTATTAATAAATCATGACGACTTATCTGTGATTAGATAGTAATTTTTAAAATGAATTGCACATCTGAGCTGTTTTAAACTTATCTGGCGATGGAAAGCATTCGGTTTTATGTTGATTGAATCTTTTTTCCGCTGTTAATTCGACTTTTGATTTGTAACAGCTCAACAATTACATACCTCAAAATGTTGCCAAATCGTTTGCGATACAGCTGAACGTTGATATAATTTAGTTTTTGATAATTAAATTGTTAATCATACAATTATAGCTGTGTCATGATTTTATTCGAGTATCAAAGTTTGATTTCCGTGATAAAAACCGAACATGCATCTATGAAATGTTAACAGAATCGATTAGACGTTTGTGGAATGAAATTGACAATTGTCAAGTTTTCCATTGTGTTATTTCAGTCAAGTGCTATTCTAGTGGACCATTCTTGGATTCTTTATCTAAAAGCTCTAAATCATATCCAGATTCTGAATAAAATCTTTCTATTATTGAATTGATGCTTTTGAACCTGGAAAATAATAATCGCTTTTGTCTAATTATCAAGTATTACATATCAAGTATTTTTAACAATCCTCCAACATACAGGGCTTGTCGAAGGGGGACAGGAGTTTAATATAAAAAATGATTTGATGACGAAAGAATTTTATTTATTTAAGGAAAGATAAAAATTCAACTCAAAAATATATAATATATAAAACACTAAAAATTCAAATATTATTTTGAAAATATTCGGGTCGGTGGAGTATCCCCATGTTCCTTTGTCTCAGATGGTAAGTGATGGATATCCTTTGGAATTCTTTTCTGCTAAGACACGAACTAAAACTCGCAAAATTCCCGATTTCCCAACAAATTATTTATTTCCGTCGTTGCAGATGAATACTTATATACTATAACACTTTGATGTGATTCGTAATTATATTACGGAGGAATGCAAAAATGCTGAACCCCGTATCTATTATATTTCATATCGATATTCCCATTATTAGAGTAGAGGTGTAGTAAATACATCACCGGTAGGGAAAGGTTAATATAACAATTTGAAAAACATATATGTACTGTATATATTTATACATAAATTAGACGGTTACTGTCCCTAGGCGTTGCCTAAACTCGCAAATTAGTAGTTACGCCACTGTTTCCAAGCGTCCAGATTTCGGCGGGAATGTTTCGATTTAGTAGCCTTCATCGTGCTGGTGAGGTGTACGATTTCTGTTAGACTAAATAGACAAGTAAATTTCAATCCCGAATTTTTCGGGATTACGTTTATTAATTACGGATTACGGATTCCCTAGTTGGAAGCTATATAACGAAAAGCTTCATCTTCACTACTCAAAAATTCAATTCTATTGATTTCCTATTCTATTTCAATTTCTTTCTTCGTCTTTCCTTAATCTTTCCTTATATGTGGCTTTTGAGATGTTCAACATTTCAAACAGCAGATAAATATGATAAAATATATTATGGAGCAAAAGGATAAAAAAAATCCTTATGGAACATGAATAAAAAGATGATTTCCCATACAAATTCTATGAAAAAAAAATCTAGGTCTGGCTAGACCACTTTCATTGACTCTAAGTGTATATATAGAAATATCCTTTTTTCTTGAAATTTTTTTACCTCAAAATTCTGTAAAACCCTTCAATTAACAAATTCAGTGAGATTTGGTAAGATCTATGCATAACTACTATTAAAAAAAACTCATCACAAAAGCAAAATGGTCTGGTTAGACCAACTCTTTGACAGAATGGTTAAATATGAAATATAACTTCGTTCAAATATCCGCCGCGGTTTTGCTTGGTGACGCGTATTCGGGAATCTATTGAATGGCGTTCATTATGTTGACTTTGATCAATTGTTTGCAGTTTATACGCATAGATCTGCGATTTAAGATCCAAAAGGAGGCCTTAAATCGCACGATCTCGGTGACCTGTACACGCGAGATAACCGTACCCTCAAATCGCTCGTGCAGAATGTCCATCGAGGCATGCGGTGTGTAGCACGCAGCGCCGTTCTGTTAGAATATTATATGATCCAACAATTGTAACGCATTACTGGAGAACATGCTTTTTTGATATGATTAGCCCAGTATTTATACAGATTTAACACATTGCTTGCGGGAGCAGAGGACCACGATCATTCGCGACCACTCACAAAATGCGGACAAATTACGATATTGCAAACTTAATTAAATATGAAATTGATTATTTTTGGCTCTGCATTTTCTTTGAAAGGCTCTGTGAACACATGTTTGTATTTTTTTCTGTTTGAGGATCCATTGACTGATTTTTTCGACTATTATAAATTGTATTAAAAATGAGCTTTTATGTTTGTTTTAGACCTCCCGAAGAACGAAGTTTAGACGGGGACAGCTATGATGACAGCTCTGATGATGGAGACGTAAACCTAAAACCCCGCCGCCAACACTGGGCTAACAAAATGCAATTCGTGTTGGCGTGCGTGGGTTATTCCGTAGGCTTAGGAAATGTCTGGAGATTCCCGTACCTGTGTTATAAAAGCGGTGGAGGTAAATAATTGCATATTTTTCCACATAATTTTTAGTCTATTTTATGTTTTTACAGGAAATAGATTAGCACAAAAAATTGAATTCTAGATAAACGATATCTATAATTAATACAAATTTTTAACCGTGTTATTAGTGAAACAATTCTCCGAACGAATTATCTTAATTTTTTTTTAATCATGATGATATCTTATACAACAATCTTAAAAATTCCAATCATCAAATATATTTGTAGTTGATTTTATTTGCTTTTAAATGAAATATCCTTGTGTTTAATTCCATCCATTTCCGTTTCTATAATGGTACATTGTTTTTCAATTCCTTTGAGCAAACTTCCGTTGTTCTTCTGCGAATAAGTCAATCGATAGCAATTGGAAAAAGAAATACCCATGACGAATTAGGGATGGGAGTCATTGTATGCTTTATTTTACTTACGAATGGATCGCGAGAGGAAGTAGATCCGAGTTGAAAAGTTATTTTAACACATCCGGAAATCAATGATAACAACTACGACGTTTCGGTGATTCATCTATTATTATCTATATTGTAGATAAGTGATCAAGTTAAATTTTATATTGTTGCTATTAGTCATTTTAATCGATTTACAACAAATATTCTAGACACTAAACATTTTGCCACAAAGGAATGATTAAATATAATATTATAACACAATGATCCTTTTAGGTCCTCTGTTCCACTTATAAAGGCATCGATATTATTTCAATTGGTTATAGTTTTAGTATGAATTGATATGTTTACATTTATTATAGATATTAACCGTTTAAATACTACGCCAAAATTAGTACATCTATGTATCGCTACGCCGCACTTTTGGCCAAAATTTCTCGAAAAAAGGAGGTTATTAATCAGATTGACACTTGACATTAAAGTTGATTCTTGACGTACACACTGGAGGATGATTTCATTTCGCTTTTGTTTTTTATCGTAATATATTTGTGCAAAAGCTATTAAAAAAAGTCAAAATTCGTGAAAAATCACTGATATAACTGAGCTTGAAAATAGTGACGATAGTGATTATATACACGAACTAGATGTTGAATTGGAAAGATTGGCGTTAGTTGATGAACATAAAGATGATGTTTAATATAAGTTAATAGCCCTGTCTAAAATTTGGACTCCTGTTAGGCCAAATATAAATTTGTCTTTTGAACAAAAATCATTCATGAACGTGCACTACATTACATTATTTTCTCCGAAAAGTGCTGGTTATAACTATCAAAAGACGTACACTCAAATCTCTTTTTGTGCGATTTCGAAGTTATGCGATTTTTTTTAAAGAGCTTTTTTCTTTTTTTTAATTCTAAAAATGAGAAATAAATAATCAACACTAACCGAAATTTGGAGAAAAAAAATATAATTTGGGACTGTGTGAATCATATTGCATTTGCTATCGCTGAATTACAACCACTCCCTTTATTCTGCTTTAGATTTTTAAAAAAATTGATTTCTTTTTTTTCATTTTTCCAATGTTTTGACTTTTAAAAATAAATTCTCCAAAGTAATTTCCAAAATTCCAACTACTTACGAAGTCATAGCTATTTTAGACTTGACCAGTCCTACCATAATGAAATCTTTTAACGCGTTTTTCTCGAAACTACTTTTTTCAACGCGGTTGACATCATATCTCAAGTTTTAATTAAGTAATTTACTTCAAACTGGGTACGAATCTTTTCTATATAACCCTCTGTTATTTCTACCAGATTTATGTTAAAATGTATTTTTTAACTATTTAAAAAAAATTAAAACTGACAAAATAACGCTAAAAATTGACTTGACTGAATTTTTTTTAAACAGTCGCCATTTTGTGTTTTTTTTTAGTTAGGGACTTTAGTGACATCTTTAACAAATCTAATATATTAAGTGTTTTATATTTTTGATGTGAAACTTGTATAGACTCGATAGGGCAAAATGGCTTGAACGTTACGAAAAATGAAACTCCAAAAGGTAGTTGTTCGGAAAGAGGAGGATCGTTTGTAATGTATCCATATCCGTCGTATATAACATCACTATAAGTTCGCAGGATATGAAGAAATGCGAAAAAAACGACCCTAAATGATGAAGAAAAAACTTTAAATGGAAAAAAATAGAGACGCTACGCGCATGCGCTGTACCACATCAACTCTGTGTGTGTGACATTAATCAACCACCACACTAATGGCTTACCTATTTTATCATTTATTACACAAACGCAGCATCGTCGTTTAGCTAAAAAAACGACATTGAAATAATATAATATCTATAATAAGCGGTTTTACCTTCAAATGTATTGTGAAAGAGATGAAAGCCGTAACAATTAGGGGTCCCAATCGAATATTCGAATATTCGATATTCGAATATATTTGCCCGTTTTTAAATATTCGTATATTCGAATATTTGTAAAATTAATCGAATATTATTCGTTATATATTTTTTAAGAAAATTGTTCGATGTTCTTCTGCCAATCGAAACAGCAACAAAGAAATGCAAAAAAGTGTGAGGTTTATTAAAATTATTTTATTGAATTTGTGTAAAGTTTATTAAAAAACTATTCAAAAATATCGATCATGCCAAAAAAGGGTGATATATTAGATAATGTCGATAAAACCAAACTCAATGACAATTGAGAGGGTTTTTTCAAGAGCAGGCTCAATAAAAATGAAATTACGGTCAAGCTTAAAAGTAGAACGTTCAATGCACTTTTTTTTAAATATGTATTTCTGAAAAGTAAATAAAATTCTGATCCTTTTGATTTCACTGAAACCAAAAACCTCAAAATTTCACTTGATTTCTAGCCTTTGTCTACGAGAAAACGCGTTGCGCAACAGAAGATGATACTTCTCGCCCTCTTTGTGTGATGGGATCAAGAACCTTCCTTCCTGAGGGAATAAATTTATTTCTAATGAAGGGAACTTTATAGAAAAATAAGATGCTCCATTTATATTTTTATATAATAACACTAATGAAAAATTCCGGGTTATATTTGAATCGCCCTCATCTACATATATAAAATATTCGAATACTCGAATATTCGAATATTTTACCAATTACACATTCGATATTCGAATAATTGATTTTACGAATATTTGGGACCCCTAGTAACAATCCACTAATGCGAGATTAAAGCTTAAAGTGGAGACTCGCGTTGAAAGATGAAACAAAAACTTGTTACGATGCCAAAATAAAAAAAGAAATTCCTCAAACGACACAAGAATCTATTTTTAAATCAAAAACATCATTAACATCACAATAAAACAAGCTCGAATATAATTTATTGTCCCAATTATCCCATCGACTTTATTTAGACATAAATGACACATCACGTTAAAAATACAGATTTATTCCATACAAAAAACAGACGCAGTCAAATGCTCCGATGATTGGGCTCGCATTTTGATGCGTTTAATATATGTTAATTAGCCAATTATTCAATTTCGATCATTAACGTTGTTGTGTACTAATAGCCTTTTAATTTTGTTTGTTCGCTCTTGTTTTTGTCTGAAATTGAAACATGTGAAATTCGAACGGAGCTACTTTAAATTTTGTGAAATGTCGACAAACTTCCTAAGCATATTTTAATGGTGTTGCCAAAAATAATTTGCACAGCGTAAATATTCAAGATGCTCTCAATTGTGCGTTCGACATAAATAAAACGGACACTAGAAAAACATTGCATTATATTAATGAGTACTAAGAAAATATTTTTACATGATTTTTATTCCGAATTTCCTGAAAGCTAGTATGGAAAACCATTTGTCAGCGCGTTGACGTCATGTTGACGTAATTTGACAGGGGCATGATATTTTGAATTAAGATTGTCACCAGAATTCTAAAACAACAATCAGCTTTATTGCTAGTGTTCTGAAAAAAAAAAAGTTGCTGAAATGATATTAAGCCTTTTGAAAAAATAAGATATGCGTCAACGATTGCATTATTTGTTAATATGTATGCCAGAATACGATGCGGTTGACTTCCTTATTTTTTATTATTATCAAGGTGTGAAAATGAACACACAAGTATACTGGGTCGTATAAAAGATTTGGCTTCGAATTCCAAGAAGATTCGACATCGCTGGAAAGACTATTTGAAGTATTAACGGATTAAGATATAAAATAATCAGCTTAGATTTCTGCTGTAATCTAGAGGTTAATATAATTTACCGATTTCATAAATTGTATTTCTTGAAAGAATACAACCTCGTTAGAATCTTTGACTATTATTTGAATATTAGGCAAAGCGGAAAGAAATGTCATTTTTTTGTTATTTGGAGAAAAAAAAAACAATTTTAATAAAAGCTATACAATATTACTCAATTAAATAATTTCCATCGTTATTTATAATCGTTCTCCACAGATTAGGAAGCTTTTTAATGCCTCTTTCGTAAAATTCGGCCGGTTTTCCACTAAAGTAAGAATCCAAATAATTTTTGACTTGTTCTACAGAAGTCAATTATTTTTATCGCAAAGCGAAAGCTCTAATGATTTGAAAAAATGATAGTCTGAAGGTGCAATATCAGTAGAATATGATGGATGTTGCAGCACTTCCAAATCCAGCTCCCTTATTTTATTCTGCGTAATCCTTGCTGCGTGTGGTCTTGCATTATCATGCTGTAATATTCTTCTTTGGTTATTAACTAGCACTGATCGGTTTTTGAGCATTTCCGCTTTTAACCTATCTAATTGTGCACAGTATAGCTCTGCTGTGACAGTTTGACCAGGTTTTAATAATTCGTAGTGAATTATGCCAAAAAATCCCATCAAACACAAAGGAGAATGACGGTCGAGAGGTAGAATCTGGTACTTGCTTTGAAGAAAGCCACTGTTTTTTCCTTCTCAGACTGTTGTAGGGGATCCACTCCTCATCCCCAGTAACGATCCTTTTTAAAAAATGGATCGGTTTAATACCTGGACAAGAGCGATGAACAGTAGAACAACATTGTTCCAAGATCGTGGATGACAACTCGAGAAATCGTGGCAATAAATCAATCTCTGGCTTGGACATTTTCACTATGGCTAAAAATATTTGAAAATGTAAGACAAACAACAGAGCTTCAAAATGACACCAACCTTGACGTATTCACTCGATAGCAACCCGATGTAAACTGACTGCAAAGATGCAACCAAAAAAATTGACATTTCTTTCCGCTTTATCTAATATATGCAAGTTGTTCTGAATTACACTCTTTTTGATTCTCAAGCCATTTCATGGCGACATCTAAACAATGAAAAGCTTCAGAATGTGTAAGACCAATATCTCCTTCCATTCATCCCTCATCCTTTCCATGAGGCAGGTTATGGAAAATCACCAGATTTATAGTTTTCATTCACAATTATCTTATGCTTAGTATTTTTTCATGGCGAGCAATCTGAAGCAAATATCCCGCCCGACAGAGTTTACTTAATTCCATGAAAAATATATGACCATTTTTGTAACAATGAAGGCTGCCGTATCTCATTTACACAGCGATTATTTTAATATACTTATCATATGATCGTTACACTATTTACATCCTCATTTACTACCGGTCATCCGTTACACTTTGATTGTTCAAATCGTACGATTCTGGGCTTTATCCGAAAATGGCTTGTTACAAAATCGCAAAGCGTGAATTTTACATTCGATGTAATCCTTGTCGACGCGAGGACAAATTTTACAATTGCAGGTTGCATTTTTAGACATTTCATCAATCGTTTTGTGGGTCAAGATCTTTATATGCTTTTTTTATTTGTTCACAGGTGTGTTTTTGATACCCTACTTCATCGTCTTGATAATATGTGGAGTTCCAATGCTTTTCATGGAACTGGCAGTAGGTCAGTTTACGGGACGGGGTCCCATAGGAGCTTTAGGCCAAGTCTGCCCTTTATTCAAAGGTATAAAATATAAACATCATATTGTAATATTTTCAGATTTTCAGCAAAATTATAATTCATTTGAAAAATACTCATATTTAAAGTGCCATTCATATATTCCATAGATAGTGTAAATGACTAGATGAATGGTATCAAAGCTAAAGATACTCAGATTAACCATAATTTTATAAATAGCTGAATTAAAAATTAATGAAAATATCACATCACTCAATAAGTTCGTAGGATGAAAATCATCTTAAATCTTCCTAAAAATGTTATGTGATCAAAATGTAAGATTTTCCTCCTGTGAACTTATTGAGTGATGTTATTGTAAAATATATACAGTAATCAACTTATGACTTCAATTCAATGATCTTCCAATGTTTTTCAAAAGTATTATTTATTCTTTCATATCTCTACATTTTCATAATTTAATTATCAACCAGAATATAATCATAAATCTAAAATATTTAAAATTATCTATATATATGAGAACTTGAAATATAATAATTTATATTCATATAAATGTTTTTTTTAATAGCAATCTTACAATTAGTGTTCAAGTGGGAATGAATATTGCTATATAAACAACCCTAGAACTACAATATATTATATTTTATTGAATGATGTTTATTGATTAATTTTTAAATTCTTGGTCTATTCTTTTCAGGTGCTGGTTTGGCAAGTGTAGTAATATCATTCCTGATGTCAACATACTATTGTGTAATAATAGCATATGCCATCTATTATTTCTTCTCATCGTTCAAGCCCGATATGCCTTGGGCATATTGTTCCAATAGATGGAACACACCCGACTGCTGGATGCCTAAAGATTTAGAGAGTAACATGACGAGGCCCGATCACTCCAAGACGCCGTCTGAAGAGTTTTTTGAGTAAGTATTCAAATGCAAGACCCAATCTTCGTTTATATATAGGAAGACAATTAAAATTTTACACATATTATTATTCTCTTTGTCTAATTTTGATGTTAAAAAAGCCCGCTAATTAATCTCTGAGTTGCCTTTGTCTGAATTGTATAAATAGAATTTCCTTGAACTCGGTCAAATGCTTCCCACACTATATAATTGCAGAATGTCATTCAAGTAAAACATTCTTAATTAACAAATAACCTTCGATACAAATGAAAATATATGAGCAGATTTGTGAATTTTATAATTTGTAATTATTACTTATTCCAGAAACAAAGTCTTAAAAGTCAGCGACGGAATACAATATCCTGGAGAATTGCGCTGGGAACTTGTGGCTTGTCTCATATGCGCGTGGATGCTAGTGTATTTTGCAATATGGAAGAGCATAAAATCGTCCGCAAAAGTCCGCTATTTCACAGCAACATTTCCTTTTCTCCTAATCATAATATTCCTCGGAAGATCTCTCACGTTGGACGGCGCCGAAAAAGGCTTGAGATATTTTTTTAAGCCCAATTGGATCCTCCTTGCTGATGCTAAGGTAAATGATGACGAATACTCTATGATAGTTCGTATTAAATCAAATATTGTAACGTCATTTTACTTTAAAGTAGATGTTATTTCTAGGTGTGGATTAATGCTGTGGCTCAGAATTTTAATTCGATCGGTATTGCGTTCGGATCAATGATATCATTTGCAAGTTATAATCGTTTTCACAATAACTTTCTTCATGATACGCTCGCTGTATCATTTGTGAATGCTATTACAAGTCTACTGGTGGGCATATTTACGTTTGCAACAATTGGAAATATTGCCACCGAGCAAAATACCGACGTGGAAGCCGTTATAAAAGATGGTAATTATTATAATTGTCCAACGCAAAACATATACAAATACATTGAATGGTTATAAATTTGATCTAATTGAATTTTTATTTATTTAAGGTCCCGGTTTAATATTTGTAGTCTATCCTCAAGCTATAGCAAAAATGCCTGCGTCTCAATTATGGGCGGTTCTGTTCTTTTTCATGCTATTATGTTTAGGTCTCAACAGTCAGGTTAATGCACTATTTTCGTATTTAATTCATTTTTATAAACCTTTAAAAAACATTATTAATATTTATAAAATTAAAATTTTAGTTTGCAATTGTTGAAGTCGTTGTGACGTCGATTCAAGACGGTTTTCCAAAATGGATCAAAAAGAAGCTAGTTTATCATGAACTCCTCGTATTGATTATTTGTGTTATATCATTCCTGTTTGGTTTACCGCTTATAGTACAGGTACGTTATTTCTATAATGAAAATTGAATTTATTCAATATTTTTATCAATGTTCTCATTTGATGAATACAATTTCAGAGTGGCATATACTATTTTCAACTCATCGATCACTATGCAGCGTCTATATCAATCACATATCTGGCTTTCTTTGAAATAATTGCAATCACGTGGTTTTATGGCGTGAAAAGATTGTCTAAAAACGTTAAACAAATGACGGGAAAATCTCCGTCTTTATATTTCAGAAGTTGTTGGCTCGTAGCTGCACCTTTATTACTTTTTGTGAGTATAAAAATATGCATTTTGAATTATTCAAACATCTTTGTATTTATTAACAATCAAATATTTCTGGATTTAAGGCTGTATGGGTGTTCAGTCTAATCGATTATGAACCTCCGACTTATCAAAATGGCAATTATCATTATCCAATTTGGGCGGAAGCATTAGGTTGGATGATTGCATCAATTTCATTGATTTGCATTCCAGCATATGCAGCTGTTATTATAGCGAGATCGGACGGAGATACGTTTATAGAGGTAACGATTTTAAGCTTATTTATTTCGTCAATATTGAAAATGAATATCACGTTTATAATGAAAAATATACATTATCTTTCAGAAATTGAAGAACTCAATAAAGCCTGTGATCTTTGAATGCAAAATTTGTGGTGAACATAACTGTGAGCATTACGATGATACTTTGTCGAATGCCGGTGAAGTTATAAGAGAACTTTCTCCGATCATGACGACGCTCAGTACATCTTCCCCTATGAGCATCGGTCCGCCTAATCATCATAACACACATTCTAATCCAACATAGTTTTTAATAACAAGATTAAAACAGTATTCCAACCAAATAAATAACATATCTTTCAAATGTGATATTTCAGGTAGCAATAATAATAAATTATTTATCCGTTATTTAATCTGTATTGCGAAAATATTTTGGTAAATTATATGATAATCTTCCATTTATTTCCAATTGTATTATAAAGAATGTTTAAGTTAAATCTAATAGGTATGAGATTTCGAAGGTTGATATTTTACTTGTGAATTATTTGTCGATGGATGATTAAGTCTGCGAATTAAATAGTCCAAAAAGTAAACAAATTTAAGAATATAGTATTATTTTATTAGGAATGTGTGAATTTTAATTTATTTTATTTTATAACTAATATAAACATCTTTATATAAAAAAAATGCCAATTATACGCTCGTAGATAAACAAATGTAGATGAAAATGATCAAATGCTACCTAAGGTAACATTTCATTTTATATTCCAAAGTGGTTGTTAATTGATTATCTTTGAAAACATTCTTACTTGCAAGGTTTTTCAGAATATCAATCCATTTTTTAATGTTATATTTTTCATAAAATAAAAACTTAAATGCATTCCATACCTAGTCGATATATATTTTTTTGCAATATAATATATTATCAATTTATTCTATTAAAATTTTGTTGCCTATTAAATAATACATAACTAGGATGCATTAAAAATATAGGATTTTTGCTACAATAAAACACCAGTCACAAAAAGGATTCGATCAAAAGCGCGATGAATGAATGATATTTTTTTTAATAAAAACAAACTACGTTAATAAATATGCTCAACAAGTGTTATATCAAGACAAACACAAATTTATTATAAAGGTTCATCCAAATATAACAACTAGAAATTGTACTATATTCTATTAAAACAAAATGCCTTATATCATTTGAAAAGACGTCACGTGTAAACATTATATATTGTAGTTGGCATCGTATTTGAACGACCCTTTAGTTTATCAAATCAAAATTCTTACCGACGATTGAATAAGAGGAATGAAAGAAAGAGTTTTTTATTAAATTTAATAAGCTCATTATAGCTTAGTGAAGAATTACGATCGCCATTTGATTGCAAATGAATATAATATATAAATGAATTGATTAAAATCTAAATAAAACGTTTATTAGGTGCCATGTTAAGATACGTTTTAAATCATGTAGACCTAATTAAGTGTGTTTTTTTATTACTAAACAATATCATTGATGTAAATTGTTCTCAACGCGTTTAGGCATAAAATTTATAGATCTTCGCATTATGCAATGAATTGATAAACTCTGTAAAATGTTAAATTTTTAGCAACATTAAAAGTGTGTATCACATATTATTGTATGGTAATAAATAAACATTTGAAACAATACTTGTGTGCGGACAATTTCTTTATTAGCTCATGATTCAAAATTCCATTGAAAAATATGTTACATTCCATCTCTCAATACAGAAAGCTTGTATGAAAGACGCGTTATAAAATTTGCAATTAGAATTTATTTATTATTATAATGTTTGAATTATAAACTCATTTTGTACTAGGCTTTAATTTATAAAGCTTTTCATTGCAATCAAATTGTCTGTGCCTTTTTATTCTCATTTTAAAAGACTCGGAGGTTTCTTAGTTGAAGCATAGCGTTGTGATGTATGAACGGATTATTGTGTGCCAAATTGTAGATTTGCATACCGACGTATTCATATTTAGTATAATTTTTCGAATGTTGTGTAATATTTATTTTGTTAAAATATGATACATCTTATAACGATAATTCAATACAATAGGAACAAATTTTTGTGAGATATTAAACATTATTTTGAAAACTCAGTTGTTTATTTCGTCTAGTAAAATCCTGTTTTTTTTTTAATGAAACCGCCTTCGAATGCCTTGTGATTAAATGGGAATTTACTGTTTGTGAATAAACCATCGGCAACAAAGAAAATTATCACAATAACCACTCGTACTCAACGAAAATATATATTTATTTTAATTTATTATTAATACACATCCCTGATCAATTGTAATGGCTGAAAAAATTTGATGAACATTCACTTCAACGTGTTATATTTACTTTCATTTAAATAAAATATAACATGTTATACCACAACGAACAAGGAAAATGCAGCAAAATAGGTCTTTGACAAAAACATATGTGCTCACAAGTCATTCTTGTTAAACGTTAATCATTTAAATGATGATATTAATATTTACAAATATGAGTTCGCTTTGGGTCAGCATTGAGGAAAATACAAGTCTATGAACTGATAATAACTAATTAATTTTTTTGGTGCTTTTTAAGTTGTATGTTTAAAAAGTGTTGGCTAAAAAATCAATTATAATTTGTTGACCAACATGACTATGCATTTTTATCGATGATGCTTTCTTTGTTTTATCAGGATTTATTTTTTACTTGAGCATCTACAGATTGCCATACTAACTGTTACCAAGGCACTGCATTGTAGCTCTCAAACCACTGAGTTTGAACAAACATTAAATAAGTTTATTGCACTGTTCAAAAGCCATAAAAAACATTATAAAATGAAAAATACAACAAATATACTCAATAGAATTTAAAAGGAAAAGTAAGATTTATATTTGGCAGACAAGTTCAAACCAGCTATGTTTGGTAGCTTGCTTATCTGAGCATGGATTGATCATTTTAATGATACTGTCATCATCTAAAACAAAGAACGTCATATAGGTTTAATAGATGAGAATCAAAATTAAACAAAATAAAAAGCACTACACATTTTAACATTCTGCAGTTTATCAACAAACAACATAAATGCGATTGAATGGTAATTTTATCCAAAATTTGGAGCAGTGATTGTTTGTGAGAAAGCATTGACCTACTCAGGTCTTCATTTTTATCACAATGATCGCCAATAGTCATTCTTTGATTATATTTTAGAACCATGGCGATTTAAGGACTGGCTTTGAAAAATAAACAAGACATCGATATTAAACCACCGAGATCGTTCGATTTAGACCTCTTTCTTTGAAGCTATCTTAGATCGCAAGTCTAGGCGTATAAACCGCAAACAATTGATGCCCTCAAACTCAACATAACGAAAGCAATTTAGCAAATTCAGCCAGATTTATGCGACAGTCGTTGAAAATTGGACCTCCCGAATACGTGCCATCAAGCGAAACCGCGGCGGACAATTGAACGAAATTATATTCCATACTTAATGCCATAAAATATTCATTCAAATTAAAAATATATTATGTTGATATCCCATACACAACATACCAACAAAATCGAGCGTCCTTATTTAAATTATATTTAAAGACACTATAGTTTATTGCCTTTTTAGAACATGTTGATGGAATGAATATAATGGATTTTGAAGGACGTTTAAAATTATTCACATATATTTTATTTTAATATCGTTTTTAATGGCTCGCCTGTTCCGAAAGTAAAATCCAATGAAGTAATCTTTATTATATACAACAAAGAATAAACATCCTTTGTGTCTTGAAAGTGTGGTCAAACGTTTTCCCAGAATGTAATAAATATATGTTATATTCAATGATATAGCATATTTATGAAGTACTTTTCATATCAATAATAAATTGTCCTATTGATGATTGGTTAACGATGACATCTGTCGTGTGTGTGTCCGTGGATGACGCTTTAAAACTAAACTTTGTTAAAGTCAAACGCAAAGCGTAATTTTGTTAAAGTGAGCTTCCTTAACCGCTATTTTATATATTAAATAGTATAAAAATATTTTTTTATTCGTTATGTCTAGTCTATGTATACTTATACACAGTACATATATGTTTTTCAAATTGTTATATTAACCTTTCCCTGCCGATGATGTATTTACTACACCTCAGTTCTAATAATGGGAATATCGATATGAAATATAATAGATATGAGGCTCAGAATTTTTGTATTCCAGAATTCTTATTCTTATGATAATGATCTCAAACACCAATTCATGTTTGAGATCATTATCCTGCTGGAATATTAAAATCTTCTTCATAAACCTATTTTTAGGTGGATTTTAGCAATCCCTTTTATGGGATGGAACCATTATCAAACATTTTGGGTTGTGTTTTCATGGCGTATATATATTTTTAAAAATGTGATCGCCAGCCACACCTCCTGTAGGATTCGAGCCCAAGATTATTGAGTTACCAACATTATTGAGTCCAACACCTTTATTGCGGGATTACCTACAGATACTTAGTTTAATTTTCCATCTATTTTTATTAAATCCCCAATCTTTTTTATCTCCAAAGCATAACAATAAGATGTTGGGTGGCAGAGTTTAAACGAGGTCGTACGAGCTGCAAAGACAAACAGCACAGTGTTCGATCAAATGAGGTAAACACCTCAGATATGGTGAAGAAAATCCACAAAACGGTATTAGATGATCGTTGACTCTAAGTGCGTGAATTAGCAGACACGGTAGACCTTTCAAAAAATGCTGTACATTGCATATTGACTGAAAATTTGTACATGAGAAAGCTGTGTGCAAGATGGTGCCGCGTTTGCTCACAATGGAACAAAAACAGCGTCGTGGTGATGTTTCAATCGAGTGTTTGACAATGTTTCGCAGCAATAAGGCGGAGTTTTTGCATCAATCATTCCATGGATATCTATCACTTAACATCTGAGACAAAGGAACATGGGGATACTCCACTGACCCTAGCTGTTTATTGGTCCTGCTATTCGGGAGCATGCCAACCCGCTCATCAAAAGTGCACAGCAAGGCGCAAAACCTGTATACAGAACCTACCGAACATGTCTACAGAACGATTACGAACTCTCAATACAAAACGAAGTTGTCCGAAGAGGACAGATCGGACGGTCGAAAATATTGTTGTCTTTATTTTATTGCGGGCTTATTCCGGCTGGGTCGGTCCAATGTTAAGCAATAACGAAGAAAAGAGGGATTGGACAACTTAGTATATATTATTAAAACATCAATGTGTGTTGATTTACGTAAAGTAGAATGGCCAAGTAAAATAAAAACCATGTGCAACTCTTGACCGGGTCGGTATTCTGCATTTTGCGCCCCAGTCACCCCTTTATTACGACCCTGGAAGGCATTGTACACACTTTTGAAGTGCGCTTCAATTTTGTTCAGCAAACAAATTTGGATTCGTCCTTCCATCCAAAATAAAAATACAATCATTGATTATCCATTTTTATGTTTTTGCGCCCAAAGCATTCTTTTCAATTTTTTAAATATCCAAATAAATCCAAATAGTCCAAATAAATTCAAGAAAGTTTTCTCTATGGAAACCGTTAAATTAGATGATCTGATTCCATTATATAAAATTAAATTATCCACAGTATCCGTAGTAGATTTTGGATGGCCCGGTCTTTTCCTGTCCTTCAAAGTCTTAGTCCCCTGATGTTTTCTAATGGTATACTGGCGTCTCCAAACTTATTGTCGATATTATATGCAATTTATAAAATTTAGGGGTGTTTTAAATAGCAACATTTCAGTCAAATTAAATTAAAAATATTTATTGCCTTAATGACTCAACGTTTTCAATGTTAGTACTTATCATATTGAAATTGGAATATTTGCTATTCTCAAGAAGAATAAGATGACCCTAATCAGAAAAAGGTCAATTCGTGTTGCCAATATTATATTTAGTTGCAAAAAAAAATCAGCATGATGCAAACCAATTGATGAAAATGTTTTATACACACACTGTCATGGATACAGCTTATAAGTGCAAGGAAAAACAATTTGCTCAACAGTCATAATGTGGCGTGCAAGCAAAATGTTTGCAGCATTTATACTTTTCTTTGTGTTGGCCACTGTTAATGCAGGTGAGATTGAAAATAAAACCTATTTTTAAATATTATAAATCACAAATTATTCATCGAAATACTGTTTACAACTATGGCTTTTCATATAGAGTGTCCGAATATTTTAACAAAGAAGCAATGGGGAGGCCGCGCGAATACAGAAGTCGATTATATGATTATTCCCATTAAGTATGCCATAATTGAGCATACAGTCTCTCAAGAATGCAGCACTATACTCGATTGCTCCAGAAAAATTATAAACCTTCAAAGTTTCCACATGGACAATCTCAAATATCACGACATCGGATACAAGTGAGCAACATGAAATTTTCGCAAATATTAGTAAAATTCACAGGAAATGTTTTAACATTGACAAAAATGATTTTTAGTTTCATAATTGGAGGCGATGGAAACGTTTATGAAGGCACTGGTTGGAATCAACAGGGGGCGCATACACGCAAATGGAACAGCAAAGCCTTAGGAATTGCCTTTATGGGTGACTTTTCTGGTAAATTTGTTTGGATTATTATTAGGCATTAGGAATCAAACGCAATAATACGAAGCGCTGCGGTTTTAACACATTTCGCTCCGGCGACACAAATCCATGCTTGACGTTGGAAGCAAGCGTTTTGCGCATTAAAATTCACAAATATCATTGGGGCGACCCAGCCGCCATAAGCCCATAATAAAATAAAGACAACTATATTTTAAAATTTAAACAACCCACCCGATCAGTCTTCAGTTCTGTAGATATGTTTAGGTATGGCGTTCGATCGCAAGGCGCTCATTTGTCATGTCAGCGGTCCGAAAAGCGGACAGGTTGGATACGGCCGGTTGGATGTGGCCAATCCGTCCTCTTTTAGGGCTTATTGCAGCATTTTCGAAGATAAATGCGTACCTGGGGTTTTCCATGATCTATGCGATCATGTTTACTAGCTTGTTCATTAATCAAATATGTGACAATTATTTTGTGTAAAATACTTATTTGTGAATATTAAAATGGACAAGACAGTGACCCATGACAGGAAACAGATACGCGCAAAGTGTCCCCGCAGATAATGTGTTAATATATTATCGCGACTATGAGTTCATCTTTTTTTTTTACCAAAACCAATATAAATATCATCTCAGATGTGCCCTTTGGTCAATATGCAAGGAACCTCGTTTGCGGTATTGACGATTAGCAAACTGATTAAAATAAAAAACATTAAATAGTCAATGATCTCATCGTGTGTGACTCGTTAATGTATTTTCGATTTAAAAAATAAACATTTTTATATCAGCTATGCATCATATTTTGTATGAAACTTCAAATAATATAATTTTGTATGCATATTAAGGCAAATATGAAAATGAAGTCAGCAGAGTATTTAATATGATTATTTTTTTACAGAAAAATTGCCACCCAAAGCTTCACTCGATGCAGCAAAAAAATTGTTAGAATGTGGAGTGGAACTCGGTCAGCTTGATTCTCGTTATAAGCTTTTGGGACATCGACAAGTTATAGCAACGGAAAGCCCAGGATTAAGGCTTTATCAAGAAATTGTAAATTGGCCTAATCATTCGGATTCCACGGATTAAATTTTAAAAATGCACTTGTTAATATCATCATAATATCTATTTTTCCCAAACACAAAATAAATATTTAATTACACATACATTACAATATTTTTATTTTATTTTTAATCCCATCTTCATTTATTTGTTTGCATTGCATGTAAATATTTCTGAGGTTGTGTTTAATTTCTTTTCATCGCAATAGTAAAATTTTAATTGTTTTATCTTCTAAGAAGTTATGAGAGAATGGAAGACCACAGAATACAAAGCCTTAATATTGGACGAAGAACAAGTTTATGAAGGAAATGTCACGTGTCTTCATCCTAGCGATTCGCAACCCCTGAATGAACGTATTCGTCAATACATTCATTCAGGATATCCGCTGAGTGAACGTTTGAAATGAAGCTCGGTGGTAATGCTACGTTCAATAGCGAGCAAATAAGAAGGTGAAGTGGCCCATAGTTCTGCAGTGGACTGTTTGTGACTGCACTATGATGATGATTTGAGCTATAATTATTGCTTTTGATGTCTCAAGATAGATTATTAAGAAAAATATATATGTGTCTCGATAACAAGCTGGACTAAATTAAAAATAATATTAAATATGCAAAAATTTAATATAAATTATTATTATGTACAATAAATAAGAGCATGCTTTAAAATAGTATACATCTGATCAAAATTGTATATGTTAAAAATTGAGTTTAAATGATTTTTAGTTCATTCACAGCATTCTTAAAATTAATGCTGCCAAATATAATTAAAATTACAATACATTTTATTCAAGGTATAAATTACATCAATCATAATGAGGACAATTGAGCATTACATTTCAAAAAAATTACAAAATGCTATCCTTTAATAACAGCAATTGGCTTCAATTTTATGCATTTCTTGCTTATTCCTGCTGCATGACAAGTGTCAACAACATCAGTAACATTTTTATAAGATTCCGGTGCCTCCTCCATTACCAATTTCGGAGATGCTACTCTTATTGATATTCCAAGATCGTTCAGTTTTTCCAAAACTTGTTTGTAATCGAGATTTCTGCGAGATTTAGCACGAGACAATGCCCTACCCTGAAATGTATTAATAACTTTTTTTAGATGCGTTCTTTAAATATAGATATTCATGAATTAAAAAAAAAAAATACTTACAGCACCATGACAAGTAGAACCGAAAGTTTCAGTCATTCCTTGATGTGTACCAGTGAGAACATAACTGCATGTTCCCATCGTTCCGCCGATCAAAACTGGCTGTCCAGTAAGTTGATAGTCAACAGGAATAAGAGGATGATGCGGAGGGAATGCTCTAGTTGATCCC
The DNA here is from genome assembly GCA_008973525.1 of Stenopsyche tienmushanensis. Classification (NCBI taxonomy): domain Eukaryota; kingdom Metazoa; phylum Arthropoda; class Insecta; order Trichoptera; family Stenopsychidae; genus Stenopsyche; species Stenopsyche tienmushanensis. The sequence goes on along the minus strand of WACJ01000275.1, from coordinate 2,554,953 downwards.
TTAAAAATTATATAAACATTGGTTATTAATAAATCCTAAAATTATTACAATAAAAACAAATACTATGAATCAAATTTACTTTTCTGTGCACTAGTAAAGTCTTTAGTTTTCCATCGACCATATGTTCTTCTACTTTAGCAATATTATGAGATACGTCGTATATAACATGCATATCGAGATCATCGGGAGACGTATGGAATTGTTTGGCGAAAGCTTGTCTTGTTAAAAATGTCATAGAGCTACGATTAACCCAGGCAAAATTAGCTGCAGCAGCCATAGCTTTTAAATAATCTTGACCTTCCGGAGAATTGATTCGGGCACATGCCAATTGCCTATCATTCGTTTCTATTTTGTCGCGTTTCATTGCTTTTTCCATCTGTACTAACGCATCTGTGGCAACTTGATGACCAAAGCCACGACTGCCAGAATGGATCATAACACAGACTTGACCTTTCGCTTCAATTCCCATTTTGCTGGCGGCATATTTATCATAAATTTCATCGACAACTTGTATTTCGGCATAGTGATTACCGGCACCGAGTGTTCCAAGCTGTAACATTTTTAATAAAAAGGATACGCTGTAATAATATCGTATGAATGTAAATTTATTATAAATTTTGAATATTACCTGTGGAAGTCCGCGTTTTTTCGCTCTCATGCTGACTTTGGAAGGATCGGCGTTGAGCATTCTGCCGTATTCTTCGCAGTGCTCCTTATCTTCAGCCCAAATGTAACCCTCGCGGAGAGACCAGTCCATTCCCATTTCGAGGGCTTCGTCTAAATCGCGGGCATTCATAGGTATAATACCCTTGGATCCCACACCGACTGGAATATGATCGAATAAACTCTGTGCTAATTGTTCCTAAAAATTTAAAAACAATAAAAATCAGATAAATAACAAATTGTGATAAGATTGAATTTTGATTAATTATGTGATGCAACATTTTAAATGATAAATTTTTGGTTGGATGGGAAAAACAAGTCTTTTCCTTCAACAGCTTGTCACGCAATAAGGGGTGGAGGTTCACAGTCCTAAGGGCTGCATCCTCAGCGCCGCTACTGTTTTATGATGGAAAAACAGTGGGAATTAAATCCATATTGCGATGAAAAAATTGTAATTGTTAGTTCAATATATTTAATATAGTATTGGCAGCGGTAACAAGGCATTGCATCAGCGAGTTTTTCTAACGCTAGGTCTTTCAATAACGAATCTTAAACCATAATGTATTTTGCGGTACTTGCGTAAAACCCTTAAAATTAACCCCAAAAGAAAATTAGAAATCTGCTAGTCATGAAATTTCCCTCAACATAACCAGCAATTAAAAAAAGGCTAGTTGTGTATTTGATTCAAACATTTTTCTCGTCTTGCGCTTAGTATTGGGGAGTTTTAAAATTTCATCTGTGTAAACATGATATATTTACATAAAAACATATTTAAAAATATCAACAGTGTGAATATTTGTATGTTTTCACATGTATTAGGTAAAATTTGTTTTAAAGTAGAAAAAAAAAATAAGCAAACGGATAGAACTTTTTTTTAGAAAATAAATTACCTTTATGGGCAAAACATCTTTGGCAAATAAATTAGTACGTAATAAACGCACACCACAGTTTATATCAAATCCCACACCTCCGGGGGAGACAACAGATTTAGGATCATCCATATCAAAAGCTGCCATATTTCCTACAAAAAATATATACGTTTAGAAATTTTAATAATTAAGATTACTCATATGACAAAAACAATTATATCTCTAATTAAGATGATAAAATCAAATGATTGCATTATATGATGAAATACTTCTAATATATTAAAATTAATAAGAAAAACATCGCTTCACTTTCATTAATTTACATCGAAAAAATATATATACAAGAAAAGTAAATTACCAATGGCAAATCCATATCCAGAATGAATATCGGGCAGTCCGATGGATCGACCGACGATACCGGGCAGCGCCGCCACGTTGGCGATCTGTTTTACGCCGGGCAAGAAGCCGCCAGTCATACCTGGTCTGCACGAATTCTTCAGCTCTTCTAACATGAGTTTTTCTAACGTAGAATTCACATAAAAAATGCCTTCAACCTGCATATTCGGTTGAAATCCTTTTTTAATGCGCCATGAATGCGGAGTCAGTCTTTCGAGATACTGAAGCTCTTCGTTATATTGGCGAACAACCATTTTGGAGGTTTAGCGACGACTAACAATTAAAAGAATCAGATTGGAATCAAATCTGCACAATAAATAGCACTAGAATGCTCGTACGTCAAAATCGCACGCGATACCGGCATCTATGATTGCCATACGAAAAAAACAAATCAGTAAAACCAACCTAACATTTGACATTTCAATAAAAATATTGTGCTACGGGAGGAATAATAAAATACAATGCCTTAACCAGATAAATTCTAATTTAATTTCCATTTGTAAAGTTGTCATTGATAATAAATAAGTTTTATTAAAATAAAAAAATGAAATTTTGGTGACGTCATAGCATTTTATTTGAAGGGTTGAAATTCGATTGATTCAGTTTATTTTGTTTATATACTGAAAAAAAATATCATTCTTAAATCATATTTTTATAGACCACCTTTGCTATCTAATAAAATTTAGACCAAATTAAAATTTGATTAATTTGCTTAAAAAATATCTCATTTTACTGTGGACAGATCTAGTGACGTTATGAAACAATAATTTATTTATTAAATGTGTTTTTTAATGTTTAAATTTTTTTAAATTATGATATTGATGACTTAAATAGAGCTACATATTTTTATAGATTTTTCAATTATCTGCACCCTTTTTTGTATTTCTCTATTTCACAATTTATGGTCCATACATATTTATTTGGTTAGGGTCGGGGGTTGTTTCCAGGACACCACTCTCTGGATTTTTGTATTTTATAATATATAATTTATTTATAATATAAATGATGAAGATTTAACATGCAAATAAAATTTATACACTCACAGAATGCGTTCTATAGCACTAAGAAAGATCTAATATATAAAAATTAATCTCTCTTTGTTCGTATGTAACGCACTGCCATACCGTTCTTCAGATTGCGAAAAAACTTCGTCCACTTATTGCTAAGAATTGCGCAAGTAACATAGGCACAGTCTAATATATTTAAATCAATGTTGGTTTGTCCGTATTTAATGCGCTGCCATACTGTTCATCTGATTGCGATAAAACTTTGTCAACTTATTGTTAACAATTACGGAAATAACATAGGTATAGTAAAAATATTGTTTATGTATGCAATTTGTTATACGAGACGTTTAGCGTATGCACTATTTTGGCGCATATTGGTCTGGTGGTTGCTAAGGTAAATAAAACACTACAACCGTTGATTGTATACAACAATGTCTAACAAGTCAACTAATGTGAAAAAAACTGCATAGAACATATTACTATGCTTCTTGTATGCAAGGTCTTGATTATGTAAAACCAAATCCTGGTGACAATCTATGAAATAAAAAAACAAAGATATTTAAAATTATTTATTAACTCTTTGGTATAAAATTTATACAATTTGTAACAGCTTGTAATGCACTGATAAATTTTGGCAAGAATAATAACTATGGAAGGCCACAGATCAATCATTAAAAAATCACAATTGCAGATCAATATTATTTCACGAGGATATATGTAAATGATATGATTAGTCAAAGTTAGTACATATTAAATAAAACAAACACAGATATAAAAAAATGCCAAATGTTGTAATATATCATAGGAAAACACACAATAAGCGCGATTAAACATAATCAAAATTGCATTCCTACACAAGCAGAAATAGTTAAGTATCGATTGGAGATTTAGTAGAGTTAAATTTGAGATATTGTATACAAATTATAATTGATAATTATATACTGTAATTACTAGCAGTCTTTTTATTTATAGAAATATTGCTGATTATAGAAACGGGAAGAAAACATTTCATGAATCGATACGACATAAATAGCCATCACTTCCTCCGACGAAAACTTGACCGTCACTTCCGAGGCAAATTTTATTAATACAAACACTCGTGTCAATAGAATTCTTGAGTTCTACATTACCAGATTCGTCTATGTGCCAAATTTTCAAAATTTTATCCCACCCGCCAGTATACAAAGTGACGGAACCGTCGGTTTTCTTTTGACAGCACATTGAATTTATAATCATGCTGTGAGCCTGTGACATCAAAAACATCATGCGTCAGATATCAACTTATTGAGATATAATTTAATATATATCGGTGATTATAAAGATGGCATAAGTCAATAGATTTTTAAAATTGCACAAGATGAAATAATCAATACTGTTAACCGGTCAACTGCCACGTCCTCACAAGCCATAAGCGTTTATACTTGTAAACCTCATATTTTAACACTTGATAGCACACAATATCCCTTCATTTCTTAATGTTCAACTTGCATGGTATCTGCTTTCTGTTGTTCAGCTATTTTTGCCTATTAATGTGTTGCAAAATAAAAAGACAGGGTTACCGTGCAAGCCTGCCAGTTTACTTCTGAAGGAGTAGATTTTGCAAAGGAGTGTTGATACACGGCTAATGACGCCACTCCAGAGCAGTCAAGGGGGAATAACAAAATTGGTCAACGATAATAATGATGCGAGTATCTTAATTATCAAAACAAACGCCTGCTCTCAAGACAACGTGAACGAAAGTAGTTGACTGATTAAAAATAATTAACTGTTACATTTTATGAAATAACCACGCCACATTATAATCACTGATATACGAATTTATATAAATCTTACCTCAGTTTCACTTAAAAATTTGAACTTTTCCTCTTTATTATTATGATGGCATAAAATTTTCTTACCACATCTACTGGCAAAACAAAGTTTATCACCTCCTATGCACATAGGAGACTTTCCAACCAGAGTTTGCCTAGTTATATATCTTGTACTTTCATCTACAATAATAATTATAAATAAATAAACCAATTTTTAAAATACATCCACTCAAATCAAATGATGCCTACCTGATACAAATTCCGAAATAATTACATCTAGATCACGGACGGTAAACATCAAATTATCATGAACAATCAGATCTTTAATTTCTTCAAGTAAATTATAAATGAGTTTCAATTTATCATTTTCAAAAACACCAACCTAAAACACGAAATAATAATTTGTAACAAATTGAAATCGATTATAATACAACGTACATATTTTTATACGTACGCTTCCTTTATCATCTCCGGCATACAAATGTCCTTTGTACACGTACATAACTTCAACTTCGTTTTCATAATTAATCAGATCTTGCTTAAAGTCACCGGTCTCGGCGCACCATGCTTTAATGGTGCCGTCGTTCGAAGACGTGTAAAGAGTTGCCGTCTTAACTGCAGCGGTAGGGGGTGCTATTACCACGCTGTAAATGTTCACTTGATGAGCGGCTATTTCTTTTATCAATTTCAAATCGTTGGTCCATATCTGAAATGATAGATTACATACGTTCCAAATAAACAATTTGTTCATATTTGTTTTATAAATAGTTAGGTTTGCATATATATCTTATATTTACATATAAGCGACGACGAGACATGTCTGGCCTCGATTATAATATCACGCTAAGTACAATGGAATTTTATAATCAGATATATTTTCACCTTGGGTGTGTGTTATCGATACATATTTATTATAGCATTAAGTGTTTTCATGTATCTTTACTCTTTATTAGAAAAGGCAATACTTAACATATCACTCAATAAATTTGTAGGATTTTTTTTCGCTTTAAACTTTTTTCTTCTTCATTTGGGATCGTTTTATCGCAATTTCTTCAACAACAAAAAAATCCTATGAATTGTTTGAGTATTGTGTTAAGTCTTATGGTCATTATTTAGTTAACCATCTAATGGTCACATTGATAAATTCGATACTCGGAGCATAAACAGAAGGAATGGCAAAGAGATACGATAGCGAATAAGTCATTATCCATAATTAGCAAGGATTTCAGGGGAAGATTATTATCTAGCAGGTATTTTTTTATCCCAAGGCCAGCCGCAGAGTCTATCGATTCGGTAAACAGCTCTTCGTCGGTCCATGCCCATTTGATCTCCACATAACAGGCAGCCTGTCCTTTCGCAATTTTCACCTCTTGAATGCTTGCAGGTTCTTCAAGCGTAAACAAGAAGAGGCTTTATCTTCTTATCACCACTCACATTTGCACAAAAGAAGAGTGTCAGACGGTCTTCCATCGGTTTATGGCCTGGTAACTTGGTCCAACGGGACCAAAACTCATAACCAGGAACACTCATAATTCATCAGAACAACAGATTACAGCTTTTAGTGTTGCGAAACACATTTCTCACAAGAAATTGCTACATGCTCCAAACATAAAAGTATTTTGAATATCACTATTTCATGTTTGGGTGCAAAAAGCATATGATTTTCTTTAGTTTGATGAAGTGATAGCCTCTAGTTCTTCTGGGGGTGATTTAACATCAGCGATTTCTGTATTATACGTTTGAGAAGTATAGGAATTCCTCTACATTTCGTTGTTCTATGGATTACTTGTTTGGTTACCAATTTCCTATTCAGTTGCTGCAAAAATTGTCACCTTTTTTCATCCTACTTACATCCCTAAATGAATATCTTGTGCATTTATGACACTTATATTCAGCAATTCTTCTGTTATGTTAAAACATTGGTTAGAACAAAAAAGTAATAATATTGTTAAAGGGCGGAATGAATCTCAGGGATTAAATGCATTATTAAATACACATGCACACTACAACGGCATGAATATAAGCGAGCAAAACAGTAAGATAAACTGTTGCCAAGCTGTCACGAATATCAAACTGTAGATTACCAAGGATTGAAATGAAATGAATTTCCACATAACCCAAGCACTCACAGGTCATGGATTATTTGGAGAGTATTTGCATTAAATCGGGAAAGAGCACAAAGAACTCCTCCTCGATACTGACAAACAATAGAGCGTACTCATAGCTTTCATCTATGCTACTGCATAGACGAACCAAACCGGCCAAATAAAAGCTGGAACAGAGAAGGAGAGCCAATGAGGCTATAAACTCATAGCTTAAAAGAGTAAGACCTGGGACATGATAGATCAATGCCGCAGAATGCATTACAAAATCGAAAGAGTCGACAATGCGAAAATGTGTGTACCTTTGGGTGCTGGAGAACCCGAAGGGGAGTCAGTAAAAATCTGACACTCCTTTCCGGTCCGCACCGGAAGAGGTCTATGAATATTTCTCATCTCCTGTTTGGGAAAAGGAAAAAAAACTGTCACAAATGGATTTAAATCTTAGTTTTCTTGAAATACGTGTGCTCTGAATCAGTTAGATTCATTGCGCCTGACGGAGAATTAATGCCAATTAAGTCCTGGTTAATTTACAACTCAATTAATGTAATTGAGTAAATACTTTATTCTCTGTGGTTATAACACGGCGAAAAAACCAAGTTTCACGTTATAACAAAATAAAGTGAATTTCATGCACGGTAGCGATATTAGATTATTATTCAGTATTATATCCCCATTTAATAAATTGTTGGAACATCTTTAAGCATAACAGAATCGATTGAATTTAATCAAACTAACATCAAAACACTATCTAAAAATATCTTCTAAAATTATGAATGAATTTTGGCATGTTTTCAAATTAGTTCATATTTTGCTGGTTCAACGTTGTCAATGCATTTTATTTTTAGTATGTTATGGAATTTTGATGTAAAACGCATTGAAAACATTATGAATATCATCATTTTTTACAAGCATTTTTTAGTAGCGTAGGGAAATGATTCAAAATTTTCTATTGTATTATAAATGTTGAATTACATTTTTTTTGGATAACAAGCCAAATAAAATGATTGCATAACCGCATGGTGAACGTACGAAAAAATATATACATGGGTTTTTAATTTGCAATATTTCCAAATGTGTCCAAATAAAACCGATGTAATGTATCGCATTAGATTTGTTCTGTCTCCTGTAACGTTTTCGTTTTGACATGTGCAAAAATATTATTGATTTAATCGACGATGTTTAAATGGAAGATTGATTGGCATATGCAAGTATATATTGAATAACACCAGTTGCACTGAAATATGGTCGCCTCAGATAAAATCTTTAATATTTTCATATAAAGTAGACCACTGCAGAGAGTATTAATCATGTTATATTATTCCAATGTTGTATTTTCATTCATGAATTAAAATCGACAGCATATTGATGTAAGTCATTGTATTTATACGCATGTATACGTCTCACAGTACAAATATAAACAATCGATATCTTGACATCATTTTTGGTGGGGGGTTGTTAGGTCACTACCCTGATTAGCCTTGGATAATTGAAAACATGCTTAACTGAATAATTACATTGTTCTTGGGTTTGTTGATTTATTTTCGAGACATTATAAGATTTGCGGGGGGGGGGGATTTGGAAGATAGTAACCTTGACTTTGCCGTCATCGCCGCCGCTGTAGAGCTTGCCTTCGAAGTAAGCGAGCGCGGTGACGTCTGAGGAGTGAGCATCGGCATCCGAAGGGCGCAAAGTAGCCATCCTAGCGCATATCAGGTGGACCTGCCGATCGATCGCTGTCAACTGGTACCCAGCGAACGCACCTCCCTCTGTCGCACTGCAAATTCCAAGCTATTTCAGCCGCTCGTTCATTTCCGCCGGCGTTCGGAAACGCTCGTTATTACCGCCGTCGCTACGCTCGACAAAGGTCATAAAAATTGCTCCTATGGCCGCATTTTATTTTAATATACCGTAATAAACAAATGAATAAAGATAATATTTGAGTTTAAAAAATCAGTAGCGGATTTATTCAAATATTTGTTAACATGATTTTTATTGTTTATAACATTAAAAAAATATTAAAGCTTTTAATGACATCCGATAAACTGACAGATTTGAAAAGGATATTTATTTGAAAATACAATAATTTTATAAAACGTTTATAAAAAGCGTCGGTTTATCAAGTATATTTTCTATTTTGGTCCAAAAAATAATATTTCAGTTAGATACAAAGTACGATTAGAATAATTTTAGTTAAATGTTTTTCATTTCAAGTTAAACTATCAGATGTCAGATGAAATGTTTTTAGCTCCAAATTAAACAGTGTATTTTTTAAGCACATAGATGTAAAAATTCCAATTACTATGTATGCGTAAATATGTGTTTAAACCTTACAAATATTCATGAAAATATAAAGAACAAGAAAAATGACAGTTGTGGAGCGATGTCAACCTGATAAATCTGTTGATCCAATTATTGAATACATTGTACATTTTTGTACACATATGTGTATGTATAAAGATGCGTTTAAATTTGAAAAATACTCACAAAAAAATTAAGACGAATAAAAGTGACAGTTGGATGCGGAAATTGCAAAGCACAGGGATGCCAACCTGACATCCCTGTGCTTTTATTTCATCTGACATCTAACAGTTTAGCTCGAAATAAAAACGGTTTAATTTGAAATGAAAAAAGTTTAACGTGGCGATAAAATGCAAAGAGGAATGTATCTCTGTGCTCCAACTATCAGAGCCGTAACGAAGGTATGAAGCGCCCGTGGCAAGTATCTTAATTGCACCCCTCCCTCCTCTAATTTAAAAAAAACATTAAATTACACTATTACAAATTATAATAATGTTTATTTTGACCTAACGTACAGATGGCGGCTGTTTAAAAAAATAAAAAGCACCTGCGCGCTACCATAATATGTATTCGGTACACCATATGAAATTCTCAAAAAATTCTAAGCCCCGTATTTATTTTATTTCATATTGATATTCTCATTGTTAGAGTCGAGTTGTAGTAAATACATCATAGTGAAGGAAAGGTTAGATGAGGCCGTACGAGGTGCCAAGACAAACAGCGCAGTGGTCGACCAAATGAGGTAACCACCCCAGAAATGGTGAAGAAAACCCACAAAATGGTATTGGATGACCATCGACTGTAAGCCCGCGAGCTAGCCGATATGATAGACTTTTCAAAAAATATTGTGCATCGCATATTGACTGAAAATTTGAACATGAGAATGCAGTGCGCAAGACGGGTGCCGTGTTTGCTCACAATGGAGTAAAAATATTGTCGTGATGCTGTTTCAATAGAGTGTTTGGCGATGTTTCGCAGCAATAAGGCCGAGTACAAACATGTATGAAAAACGAGTATGAAACATGGATCCATCGTTTCACATCTGAGACAAAGGAACATGGAACTTAAAACTAAAAAAAAAAACTAGCTAATATATTAGCTAGTTTTTTTTTTATGCTGCTATAGCAGCATAAATTAGTAAGGTAGATAAATATATAGATTTTATGGGTGGGGGGAGTCTAGACTCGTTTCAGGTACGCATATATCCCCGAAAATAACACAAAACGTCCTAAAAGAGGACGAAGTGACCACAAGGTCTGTGTGTCCAACCGGTCCGTTTTTCGGACCGCTGATATGACGAATGAACGTCTTGCAATCGGACGCCATACCCGAACATGTCTACAGACCGATTACGAGCTCTCATTACAAAATAACTGATCGGGTGGGTTGTTTATTGTTTACAATCGGTCGAAAATATTGTTGTATTTATTTTATTGTGAGCTTATTCCGGTTGGGTCGGTCCAATATATAAGCGATCATGAAGAAAATAGGTATTCAATAACTTAGTATAAAATCAAGTAGAATAGAACCATGTGCAACTCTCGACTGGGTCGGTATTCTGCGTTTTGCGCCCCAAGCCCAGTTGCGCCCGTGGCGGGCGCCTACTTACTACAATAATCAATTTTGAACGTGACATGTAAACTTTTAACTAGAATTATGATCGGATATCAATCACTTATTTTGTAATTTTTTTTTTAACAAAAATTTTAATATCAGAATATATTTGTTGTTCATATACTACCGACAATAAGTTTTGTATTTCGTGAAAAATATTAGTATAACCATTATTTATCGGCATGCACACTTTTAAACATATTCTCCTTTTTATAATCACATAATGTAAACATTTAAATGATAACATAAGTTGTTAAAAAATAAATTTATATGGTACTTTCATCAAAATGTCCACCATTGGCGTATGTTATTGCAATGCATATCTTTGACGTTATTTGTAATAATGTCTAACGCAATGATATTGTTGCCGACATTTATAACAATTTATGAGACCTGTAAGTAAATATTATATAAATGTCCTACACGTACAGGACTGAAACTATGTTTATAGCCGCTCATAATAAATGTTATATGTACTTAATATTGCGATACTTCAATCAAGTTCCCGGGCTACAATTTTAGCCAAGTCTATCGAAGTCTTAGTCACTTTGTATTGGAAATAGACGACGTTTATTTAATCATTGTTAATATAATATACCTGTAGACAAAAAAGCAGCTTTGTAGATTTTAATTTAATGCTGTAATGTACAAATATTAAGGTTTCAAATTTTTTTCAAGACATTATGTTTTAACATAAAACTCGATATACATATTGTCGGTAGGGTTCATAGTAATTATGTTTCCTTGACTTTAATCTTCCACGTATTTAGTCACGGCTGAATTTTGATTAAAATATTTTGAAGATGTCTCAATCATCAGCTTGCATGATATCATTGATTTTGGTAAGATCCACTGCATTTAATGAATATAGTGTCGGTCTCAGAAAACAGCACTCTTGAACCCCAAAGCAATGCTTATTATCTTTGATAAACTGCAAAAAAACCAGTCATCGAAATATAACTTCAAGAGCAAGCAGAAATCGTATAAAAAACTATATTGCAATTTATAAACGAAGCTATCATGGTACAGTTAACAAGCACTTGAGAAAAACCAAGAAAGGCAATAAGCGTATTTAATATGATGTTTTTCTTCTTAGAAGGAATTTATCCATGAAATAGAATAGACATGGTGTCTACTTTTTTAAAATAGTTTTTGTAGACTTTTTTTAGTTTCTTTAATGATGAACGTTGATATTTATGGCTGTCTTATATTTTTGATTGATTTCCACTATTAGCAATCAGTAGTCATATATTTTGGAATTATCTCCATGGGAGATTTTTGTAAGGGTGGAGGATCTTTTAATTGCGGTTTCTCATTGCCTTCCACCCATGGTTAAATTAGATTAATAACCCATAGCACCAATACATGATTTGTTCATAATAAAAAATAGAACTCTGAATAAAACTGATAGCTCGGGGGTGGTGGAAAATAAAAGAGGTTTTCATTCGTATAAGAGCATATTTAATATAAAAATAAAAAATATGTTTGCATCAATTTGATGCGAATTTATATTTACATTAAAAGAGGAATAAATACGTACAGATCATAGTCAAATACATATATGCAGACACGTAAAAAAAAACTACATACACATATTCATAAATACACAATAAATTTTGCTCTTAGGGCTTCTAAACATGCGAGGGTATATCTAAATATAAATTTTTCGTAGATATTTATTTTCGCTCTATCGTAAGTTCAAACTCAACATTTTTATTATCTAAAGATGATTCGATTTTGGCTATTGTCCATGCGATTAAATGCACGTTGCAGGTGTAGGTAATGATTTTTAGATGATTTTCTGAAATGTCGGCAATGCAACGTATGATATATGTGGGGCATAAATGCGAGTGTATGATTTGTATCGTGTGTTCGACAGTCTCGAGGTTTAATTCTAATATGGGCCTTCGTTGCCGGTGGATGGGGGCCCGTATTCGTTGCTTGGGGGCGCTCCGTACTCTTTGCTAGGTGGGGGTCCATATTCTTGAGATGGTGGACCGGCAGGTGGGTATCCTTCCTGTTTCTGTAATAAAAGGAAGATCGATGAGCTGAGAATTCTGCAGCTTGATATAATGGATCATTTTATTTTATGCCATGTACCTGGGTCTTGTATCTGATGAAGTAAACTTCAGGTTTGGACGGTTGGGTCGGAATTGCCGTCGGGATGACGACGTCTGGTTGCTCTTCAGGTTTCTTCACCAAGACGTAGATGAGTGTCTTCTGTTCGTCTTGTGGCTGTACAGGGATGATCGGAGCAGTGGGCGTCGGCGGGGTAGGCGCCTTGATGAACACTATCTTATAGTGCTTCTGTGGGGGAGGCACTGGGATTGGTTTTCTGAAAAAGCAAGTTCATAATATATATATATATAGAAATCGCGTTGCAACAACTCATTGAAATTTAAAAAATGACGTTTTTCTTTAATGTTTAAAAATAAATTAAAACGGTAAAATCAGCTCTTCAAAATAAGCAAGGCTTTTCAACCAGAAGAATTGCTAAAAAATAAAGATTTCCATCAAGAGTATGTATTATATCATTTAAAGACACCAGAAGACTGGCACTTTGAATGACAGGAAAATACCGGGCCGCCCAAAATCTGCTATGGATGTTGAGTACAAATTCATTTTATTATCATCCAAAATAAACGAAACTAGATCATCTAACGTGTCATTTTGTGTGTGCATCAAATTGAATTCATATGTAATTTATGGAGGTGTGGCGCTGAAGAAACCAAAATGAAATGAACTGGGTTGCTTGGGGTATAAAAACATTTAAAAAAATTACATTTGATCAATATAAAATATCTTATGGACGATCGAATCCAAATTGGAAAAGTTTTGGCAAAAAAAGAAGAGCTTTTATTCGCCGAACAAAATCGAAATGTGCTTCAGAAATGTGTGCAATGCCATCGATTAACCATGGCGATGTAGGGTTATTTTGGTAATGGAAAAACTCGGGATTTAATAAACGGAAATGAAATAAAGAGGGTTACTTGAATATAATTCAGCACGTTGAAGGCTGCTAAATCGAGACATTCCCGCCGAAATTTGGACGCTTGGAAACAGATGCGTAATTGGTGAGCTTAGGCGACGCCTAGGGGTAGTAACTGTCTACACTGTGTATAGATACATACAGTACATATATGTTTTTCAAATTGTTACATTAACCTTTCCCTACCGGTGATGTATTTACTACACCTCGACTCTAATAATAGGAATATCGATATGAAATATAATAGATACTTATAATCTTACATAAAAATGATGATATGACAATGATTAAGATTAAGATTGGGCCTAATTGCGATTTGTTCATCATACAATTATGATATGTAAATGTGAGGATGTATGACAAAGAGAAGCAAAGATGCAACTCGGAAGATTGCTCCTAAAAAGAGTTGCAACGCGTCGTTGTTAAACGCGAACGACGATTTAGATCCGATTGTCTTCCTGTCGAGCGTCAGCCGTGTCGTCTTCTTCGCCATTGTTTGCGACTGCTTATCACAATGCTCTGCTGAAGTCACGGAAAGTGATGTTGAATTATTGCGGAATGGTGTAAAAGTAATACATTTGTATTCATTTGAATCGCAAACACTTTCCCCGGTGTGGCCTTAATTTGCTCGAACGAGAATCCGCTCTTACGTGAGTTTCCTCTTTACGGCTCTATTAATGGCGCTCGATCACGCATACTCTCGTTATTGTCGCAACGGGAATAAATTATCTGAACGAGGAGAAGAAGGCCCAGGGTCGGGGGAAAGTGGTCTTCTTATGCAACCTCAGTAATCGATCGATGCAGCCGACGAATATAAATCGAAGATAAAGAAGTCGGACGTGCTGCGGAGTAGCCATCGTGGAACGTGACAGTGGTGTTGTGCATTCGAAGCGAGAAAAGGACGTTAACGTCACGTAACGATCGATACGAATAATTGGTGTCGGGATATCCTTCTTTTGTACGATGGGACTACGAATTACCTTGCTTGGACGTAATCGTTCTCTGGTGGTGGAACATGGACGTAGACGTGCTTGTGGATGACTGGCGCCTGAGCTGGTGGTCCGTATACGGGAGCTGGAGGGCCATATCTGGTCGGAGGCTCCGGTCTGGCCGAGGCCACTGCCACCAACGCTGTTAATACTACCTATTATTAACACACAAAAAAAATTGATCCATATATTTTAGCTGAAAGAAATCATTCAAATACGTCATATAAATAGGATTAGAACCTGATTTGAAAATGAAAGTGGGCTCAATTAACACAATAAATACCGGTAGCGATTAGAGAATTTCGATAAAAAACTTGATGTAAAAATACAAATGATCATTAAAATATTGTTTTTAGTAAGAGTAGGGATTTTTGTTATGAAAACTTATGCTTTGCCGTTAGTGAACTTTCGTTTTCAATATCATGATACACGTACAACAGCAATTGTATTTATATTATACTGCAAAAACGGATTTATTTGTGCAAATTTTAATAATTTGATAAAGACGGTATTTATAGTGTTAAGTGGACTCTTTTTATCGTTGTTTACATCGTTGCAATAATTGATGTGAATGTTAATCTGAAGACTTCAGTAGAATATCGGGTCAAGTGAAAGAGCCAACTTATTTGTTTTCATGAAAAAAAAATGACTATAATAAGTGGCATGAAAAATTCTCGAGTAAATAGAATAATGTATTAAAATTTCTATTGCACATATTATGCTCATCAACTGTTTTTGTGTCGACCGCGATTCTTCACGTACGGTAGTTCGTGATGTTTTCATTAGAACGGCGAAAGTCCAGGAAGATGCGAAGTCCTACTTCCTGGTGATGTGCTCTTCGACGTACTGCAAATGTGAATTGCCCAGAGAAGATTGCATCGCAAAAGGGCATCGCAAATGCCTGCATAATTCGATCGTCTTCCGCGGATGAAATTCGATTCGATCTTAAAATGCAAGGCGTCGGTTCAGGCATTCAGCCAACTTTCTTCGATTGTCTCGTCCGCGTTTCGTGACATCCGAAAAAGAACAAATATTCGACAATTTCGACAAAGTGTGGAAATCTCATTGTTAGCTATTTTCACTCGACTCTCGTTGGCGTCACATTCGCGTTCGTCATCCGAATAATAAAAAAAAGTCTGAACAATACATCGGCTTATGACTGTTCTTCGGTAATCTTTCTCATCTTTATTGGATGTTTTTACCCATGGCAATTGTCTCCGGGATCGATTTCTCTGTCGCTCAGATCGAATAAAAACATTGATCTCTTTTGCAGAGTTGCACAAACGCCTAATTGGACTGAATCGTAGCAAGAAGAAGAATACGAATCTAGAATTATTGCCGCATTTGCGGAAAAAGCTACGCAGAACTATTGTGAAATGACCATTCAAACATGGGAATCCAATTATTTCACATGAATAGATCTTGATGAGCAAATCGATCAATTGTTCTTATTATTACAACAACAACAAAAAACTAACCTTCTTATAAAGATAGACAATTTAAACGCAAAATATAACAAATTAATCATGTCGAAATAAATTGCACGATGAACATTTATCGGCGAACTTTGCGAAATCGCGAAACAAGCGTAACGATCATCGAGATTAAAAAATAATATCGACTATATTGCAACATTATTTTAAATATGGAATGTGTTGCCATGTCGCAAAAACAAATAACGACCGCAATCGCTTGCGAGAAAATAAACAACCCCTTTTATAACGATCGTTGCGTTTCTATTCAGCTTGAATTATTTATACAATTTGATATTTATGATATGACAAAATAGCAATTGCGATGTGTCGCATTGTGGAAATCCGTTGAACGCTCTCGGGAAGCATTCGTGCCAATCTTTCAAGAGTCACAGTGTGCATGCTTCATTATCTTGATGCAAGTAGACGTAATCTACGTATTTGACAATTTCCGCTCGTTGTGCTAAATAATTACCGTTCGCAGAAATGGTCTGTTGGTTAGTATGTAAAATAGGCTGACTTCCGTCTGCAGATCGCCATTGTGGTTGTTCATCACTACGTGGTGTTTTCATTTCTCCATATCATTATCCTATTGCGTTGCACAATATGAGACATACCTACGACGGGACGTTTTGCGAAATAATTAAATATATACTGTGGCATACACTGAGACGATTATTGAAAATATGTCTGTGTATTTTTGAATTGATAAAATAAGCGATTTTCATCCATTGACATCTAATAAAAATCACAACCAAGGCTAAATTGCGCGTGCAATTAAAATATATGGCAAGATCTATTGTGGGAAATGCTATTAATGTCGTGTGAAAGTCATTTGACCGGTATTCGACATGAAGATTCATGTTCATGTTCATGAGATAAAAAAATAAACAATGCCTTAATAAAAATAATAAAACGCAACGAGAGTAAAAGTTTGTGTTAAAAACATCTTTCAGATGAGCAACCCGGTTTATTTAGTGTTAATCAAATCTGACAGTTCGAGTGCTGCAATTGTAAATATATTGTAATTGGAATTTTGATTAAATTGTTTATTTTTATTACTGGCAACATTTCATAGAAACGTCAAATTTGAGCGATAATGAGGTTATTCGCGATAGATTTGTCTGGGTGATAATTGAGCGATAATTCGGCGCTAATAGTGTAGGTAATGAAGAATATTGATGAAAAGAAAAGTGCTACCTTAATAAAAGATCAACGACCGATGAAAAATTGGAATAGAAAGCGTGTTTGCCGCTTAAAATATTATTGCTGAAAATCTTCACTTCAATTTATGTCAATTTTCTTGAGAGACTTCTCATGAAGGATGCTACTTAATGTCGATCAACATCTTTCGCGTTGAAACTTTCTTTTCGTCCATTTATAAATATTAAGAATGTATATAATTTAATAAATTCTGAATAATATTATTTTTTATAAAGAAATGAAATGAAAAGTGATATAATTATCACCAGTCTCTCACATCGATAATAAGTCTGAAAATTTCTTATTTACCACTTGATTGCTATGCAGAGCGAATCTGAACCTATAATTTACACAGTTACTGCTTGTAATCCGTCCGGTTTTTTGGAGATGGCCCGTGGCCTAATAATTATGGACTCCTTGAGCCTATCGATCGACTCTTGTCATAATTCATTTGAAAGTTGATCCAGGGCAATTAGACGCTTTCAAAAAATGAAAGTGGTATGTCTGGTCAGGTGCCCAGTATAATGAACAAGGACTTCGCTCGTTACCAATAATAAAGTTGTTGATTAGCCGTCAGTATGCTAATGCTAATAAAGCTTCCATTCGTTTCACCGTTTTTTTCATCGTGCTCTCGGATCGTTTAAATGATAGCATTCGGTGTGTTTGCCGTTTTTTCATTTGCTCCGATGCTCGTCAATCAAAAATGCGCCGGATTGTTTTCTTCCGAGAAGAATAACATCCGACTTTCTAACCTGCGGTCGCGTCCGAGCGGAAAAACAAGGTCGCACTTCGGAAACGATTCAAGGATAAAAGCCATAATCTTGTTACGTCAATCATAACAAGCCGTAATCGTTTAATTCGTTCGAATTTGGTCAAAAATTTGTGCAAAATTTAATAGCCAAAAAATATGTTTTTACGACCAAAATATGAATAATATTGGAAGACGTCAAAATTGAATGCAAGAGCAGAGTGACGCATGCGCCGCAGGCGCGCAATTATAACCCTTAAGAAATGTCACTTGATCCTGTTTATTTACTATTTTAATATTTGGCCATAACAGAATACCGAATCGAAAACAGATGCGCAAAATAAAATCTCGTCGTGTGCCACAAATATTCGATCGATGCATTATTAGAAATATCAACACGATTGACCGCTTATTTGGGTCCATATGCGTGAAATGGATGAAAATGAAAGTCTCGAAAAATATTTTAAAAAAATAATGACCGTTCAAATGCATTATTATAACATCATCAATACGGAGAACTGGTTTAACCCGTTTCAAAAAAACGATTGCAAAATAGATCGAAAATTAAAATCTTTTTTTGCGAAGCGCAAAAAAACATGAGACACTTTCGCCGCGTAAGTATTCCGAATGAAATTGAGATCTGAAAAAAAAACTATTTTTTATCGAATATTTACATTTGTTCGCATTTAAAAAATATTATTTTATTGATTTCGTGCGCATTTATTAAATTGTGGCTTAATTGTATTTATTTGATGTAAAAGGGGTTCGTTTTCAATTTTCCCCCCTTTTGGGATCGACCCAAATATTTCGGCGCGGAACGAGTGAAAGTGATGGTTAATACGAAATGACCGCTGGGTTATTTGATACCTACCAGGATGAAGTGCATCGCTGTGCTTTAAAGCAAATACGTTGACAAACTGAGCACTCAAGAACACTGGCACCGACTGATAGCATTCTTCCGAAGAAGTGTGCTTATATAGGCGAAGACAGGGGGAGGTAAGCCATCGTCCACCGCGTGATGCCACCGACTCCTTCTCGCATTGTCCATTCTATTCGCGTACTACAATAAAAAATATGCGTAATAATAATCGGCCATTTGGAGCGGCTCGATTGACCGCCCCGGGGGTCCCTCGGGATCATTTCTAAGCGGGGCTGCCCTGCAAACGAACTCTACGACGCTGACCGTCGGCTCTTTCGCAACACGAAACGAATGCTTCTTCCTTGAAGAGAAGCATTACAAATACGACCAGGTCGAATCGCGTTGCCCAATACCGTGTACTTGTGAGACGCTCTAAGATAATTTCATTAAGATGCATACCAAATGATGCTGTGTCCCACGCAAAAGAACCGAGATAATTTAGATTAGCTACGGCCATTCGTCAACAAAACAAGCGATTATGTGTTAAGGTTAGGCTAGTGCAAAGGTTACGCGTGCATTGCTAAAATTTATTCCAAGTGTGTAGATCTATTGCCATTCGATGGACAAGTCTTCAGCAGCTTCTTTTCTGACATGTACTTGATAAAATTTCGCTTGATAAATGTTCGACATTTAACTACCCAAATGTAGGCATCGATTACGAATAGCTGATGAATATTGAATCGATTCGATTAGATGCTGTTAATAGTTCCAATTAAAAACATTAGCTATTCGATTTGATTCCAGTACGATATCCTTAAGTTGATCGATGGTTCAACTAATATTTGATAATCAATGTTTAATACAGTAAGATCACGCTTAATGAAAGCTTTATTTATGATTGATAATCCACCAAGCTCCCCAACACATTTGTCCTACTTCATAAAATGCATTCCAGCACAAGTGCTTTTCTTGTCACCAAATACAACTTTGTTAATCCCACCAATGGATCAAGGCGTAATATCAAATTTTAAAGCTTAGATAACATCAATCTTTCCTGGAATCAGGTGACTGAAAAGTCTTTGAAATAAGTGTGGAATATATGATCGGAGCTAAGCAGTGATGTTGACATAAAATAATCCATTTTTAATGTTGATAAAATTATCAAGCTAGCTAATGAAATAGGCATGGATAATATAAATGTGCAGAATATTGAAGGATTATTCCAAGATACAACTGATGAAAGTCCTTCCAACGACGATCTTTTGAAGAATTAGTAGAACAACAGGAACGACGATCTTTCAATGGATTTTCTAAAAAAAAGTTTTGATACTATAACGGAAATTATGAATTATTTTATACAAAATGATTTAAATTTTGATAGAAGATCAAAGGCAAGACGAAGTGTCATTGTTCTTGCTATGGATAAGTGCTCGCTCAACGTAACAAGAAAAGATAATCCACGTTAGATGACTTCTTAAAAAAAAAAAAATCAAACGAGGAAGAACCTTCCTTGTACATCTTTACTCAAGTTTTTTTTATATTCAAGAATGTTTTATAAATAAAATTAATATTGGCAATAAATAAGTCTATAATAATTATAATAAATACGTACATGACAATAAATGTTACACAATAAGACACAAAAATGATACATGTTCTTATTCTCCGTTCTATTTCATTTATCACCCATCCATTTTTTTATGATTTCATCATTGTCTTTTTATTAAAATTCCAAGAAATCCAAAGTCTTTCATATTTATAATTTTTATTACATAATCCTCCAAGCATTATTTCCAACGATTGATCGCAATGTTGCGTTCGTCATGAAGGCTGAAAAATTATAATTTTCAGACATACTTCAACATTTATTTGACGTGTTTCGCAATCGTACGTCATCACTGCTAAGTTGTGTTGATCGATCATTTTATTTTGAGATAGAATCGAAAGCACATCATACCACTTTCAATATTTGTTTCATTCATCAACCATTTGCCCTAGATAAATACATGAATTTATTATCTTTATATCAGCACTATCAATGCTTAAGTTGATGTTGTTCTTCAATGTCAATCATATTATTACGGGAGGCAGCGACGGAAATTTGGCACCCATTTCTACAAAGCTAATCCTTGTTTCAGTCAGTGTTTATACAATGTAAATCAGGAAAGATACAGTCTACTAACCCTTTAACTTCAAATTAGATTAAAATCTACAAAGATGCTTTTTTATCATCAAATAGTATACATAAATTATTTTTAAATTGACATTGTCTACTTTCGGTATACGGTGGTCAGGACTTCAGTAGACGTGGTCAAAGTTGTAGTGTTTTGTTAACTTACAAAATCAAAACAATAAAATGAGAAAGAATCAGCTTTGTAGGAATAATTACACAAATATCGTTGCCTCCCTTATTATTTTTTTTTCCATGATGGACTCTCATATCATAATAATAAAATTTTACCAAAAATATTTCATTTTGAGTCCCTTTTATTGCTCAAGAAATTCCAAACAAAATATATCAAGTAATCCATTGCTTTGTATATAAAAATAAGACTTTATCCAGTTTTTTAACCAAATTATTTGAACAAATACTAATATTACATGATTAAAAGGTTAATGCGGAATCAGTTCCTGATTAGTCTCGTGCTGGGTCGCCTATGAATGAGTAATTTGTAATCATTATTAAAAAAATTATATAAAATTATGATACGATGCATGTTCAGAAAATAAGTGTACTGTGGCCATAACGAGCTGTGTTTTGTTTTTATTTTTTGAGAGCTGGTAACAATGTGTGTTAGAGGGTGATCTCCTGATAGAGTGAGTACAATAATACGTAAATTTACGTTGTAGTGTTCAGTTACGTGAAAAATGTGTGTTTTGGGACCGAAAAGGCATTATTTTGGTCGAATTTCTGCCTCAGGGGGAAAACTCAATTCAATGCACAATGATATTAGAAACTCAGAAGAAGCATTCAAAACAAAAGGAAGGGATACTGACGAGAGGAGTGTACTTGTTGCACGACAACCCTCGTCCTAATACAGCCTCAACTACTGAGGTGCTCTTGGATTAATTTGATTGGGATGTTTTTAACCATCCCCTATATTTACCTGACTTAGCGCCTTGAAATTGTCATATTTTTACCTCCCTAAAGACGCACATGAATGGAATTCAATTTTTAGCATGTGATCAGAAAGAGGTTCTGAAGTGCATAAAAGAGTTGGCAGGAGATTTCTTAGAGAAGGGCATGAAGAACCTTGTGCCATGGAATATCGATTATGTGGAAAAATAGTCAACAAGTGTATCAACGTATCCTGTATTTTTTTTTCAAATACTCTTTTTTTAAAAGTATAGAAAAATTTAGTACACTTACTTTCTGAATATACGTCATAATTTCGCCTCTCATTAAAAGGCTTTTTGCTTAAAAATTCATATTCAAATAATTTTAACCTAGGCAATAAGCAGGACACATGAAAATATTTAATCCATAGAAAAATCTCCAATGGAGATTTAGTATTGACACTTTAAATGGTAATCGAAACAAATTATCAATACAAAATGAATGCAATAATTCATCATATAACTAAATTAGTACATTTCCTATGCATATGTAAAAACCAATCTATTTGCTAAATGAAAATAAATATCCTTTTAAAAAATTGGAGATATGAAATATATGTTATAATATTATTGATTTTTGATAACATACAAACTTATTACATGTATTAAATTCTAAGAAATTATTGCATCTGGAATAAACGATGCAGTTTTCTAAAGCAATTGTTATTCTTAGCGATTGATGGTTCAAAATCGTAATCATTTATGATTCGTCCGGTGAAAAACTCTCTAACATGCTAACTATTTAATGGTTATATTGCCAAAATATCTTTTTATCCATTAGCATTGGACATCGCTGACCCACAACTCCTTGTAAATGCTAAACGACCTTTTCTATTCCATTTACGTTTAACTAAAAAAAATGTTACAGATTCGGGGACTGAAACGGCCCAAATCCGAAGAGCGAAAGACAATCTTATGTCGCGGACTGTAATATGCTAATGTATTATATCTAACTTTTTAACAGCAGCTTTCGTCTTTACATAACAAATATTTTAGATCATAAAGACGGAAACGTGACACACATGTATAGAAAAAACCCGATATTAATTTCGGTTTCAGCCATCTTAACCTTTCAAAACAATAAAATGAAACATTATTTACAATGGCGCAGTCAATGGAAGCTTTCAAAACTGCATACGATTTCTATGGGCGATCGAGAATTTATAACGGCGACAATAAAAGTCATTCCAATTGTGATGCAAAAATTTGCACAACAACTTTTCTAAATAGCTGTTGATATTTTCAAAAAAAATAAAAAGAAGTTCTTTCCTGCTCGGTGCATTTACGGAATTGGTGGACGCGTAGAGGGTTACAAATTAGGAGTTGTTACGCAAATAGGCTAACAGAAAGTCCGTTAGTTTGTTCGGTTCGGATGTATGCTACGGAAGATTGACGTAATTGGTAATGATACATATTTTAGATATGCGGAAAAGATCGAATGTCATTCTTCTCGTTTGCGATCAATTCCGCAATGCGAAATTGGCATTATTTTATGTAACCATGGAATACATCATTTTTATTGTTCGAGTCGGATCTTCGCGAGGACACTTTTTGGTAAACGACAATAAAAATTCGTGGTAAGTCACGAATGTGTGTACAGTTTTTTGTCGCATTAGAAGATTCGAATTGTGCATAGTGAAGCAATCTCACTTTCATAATTATCTACTCGCTTTCTTCTTGCTTTCTTTTCCAGTAAATATCCTATTCTTATCTAACATTTTGGAGCAGGTTTTATAATAATTCAGACAATAACCATCTCATATTTTTCGTGGACATATTCTAAAGAGACTCTATTTTTACTAAAAGATCAACCTAGATTTGTTTACATTCAATAACTCAAATCAGTTCTGGCCCGAAGTGCGAAATGACCCCATTCAATTTTGGACGTAATTTATCAAAGTCCTTCAACTTTCCTCATTTATCGACATTCAAAAGTAGAGCATAGTTATCATCATTATTTTCATATGATTATTGCAACGTCTCACATGAAATTACCCCTATCCAATGGCATATCAATATTATTTCCCTTAACCATATATATCCGACTCACCTTGCCCGACTCTTGTTGCCTGTAAATGTTAAGGGATGCTATGTAATACTTATTAAACTATCAACACATCCATTTTTATGTCATTTTAACAATGCTTCAACAAAAATATGCAACTAAATGGAATCCTCAAAAGATAATACGCAGGCCATCCTCAAGGGTTTCGTATATCAATAATTTGATATTTCATTTTGAAAGTTTTTCAACAATATGCGAAAACCACAATGAAATTGATTTATATCTTTTATGGATATTGCCTACATCCTTAAGTTAATATATCATATTTTTATAAGAAACACGGTGTCTTTAGGCTATCGATTTTTCTTATAGGGTTGGTTCATGATTTATTGAAAATATTCTTACAAAATTGAGCACATTCCTAATAGATAGAGTGACTCAAAACTATGTTTAATACTCGTAGTATAATTATTCTTACTGCTACGTCTTGTTAGTGTATACATTTTGCTTTTTTAAAATGTATTGATTATTTTGAAAGTAATGGTCGCCCATTGACATACGTGGCTAACCCCACTCCCACCACTATATTTTGTCAAACTATAAAAAATATTATTAAGTTCAATAAAGATCGCCTAGTCAACATACTAAATATCAACATTCTATATTTAATACTTTTTGCATTAAAAAAATGTTAAAAACATCGATCTCTTTTAGGCCCAACAAGGTAGAAACGTCCCTTAAGATTGCATTAATAGATTCTTGATAATATCTGTTGGACTGCTAGAAGCGAACTTATCTAATTTTCTATAGATTGTTTCAATTGCTACATTAATAAGATTTCACCTTAAGCACCACAAGGATAATGCTAGTCGAATCGACTAACAAGGCATGATATTTTGAAGTTTTATAATCATAATCGCAAGGAAAAAAAACTACTATAATAAAATAGCAAAAACGAAAGCGTATAAGCAAAATACATAGCAAAAATGTATAGCAAAAATACTTATTCCTCGACATAAATATATTTCGCAGCTTAATTTGTTGAAATTTATTCCTTATAAAAATACGTATTATGATTTTCATCGTTCTTATCAGTTTAAATGTTTTGATTATGTGCGGAATATTTTCAAACAAACACAACGAATGCAGCCTACTTTTAATACGATAGATGCAATGAGTCACATGTTTGTATGCCAAATGTTCCGAATTCTCTAAAATATACCTAAAGACTGTTTTAGTATACTGGCATGTTAATACTGAATTGTACAATAGATAGATATTTATTTAACTTCATTTAAAATTAGTCATGGTTACATATTCATAGATATGGTGACCACACGTCCATTTTTTAAAGTGGTGTTTTTTAAATTTATTTATATCTCAATAGGGACTATTATTTTATTTGTTACGACATAGAAATTTAGTTTGAGAGCACCAATTCGAAAATTTGGAGATCTTATGTTTGAACTCAGTTTGTGTCCAGACAAAATAACGGATACGTTTTTGAGTGTAATTTTATTTTTAGAACTATTCTTAAACATCATTTTTGTGCAACAGATTTTTGGAATGTCACAAATGTCTGTAAAACAATCAAAAATGTTTGATGGTGAAATGGTAAGAGTCCGCAGATTCTAATTTTTAATTCCAGAAAATTTAAATCGGACAAAAGAAACTTAAGGGATGAACCGAGAATGCGAGGACCTTTGACTACAAAAAAGATCATTTTGTGCATATGGTGAGATACGCGAAGAATAATCCATAATGAATTGAAACGATTCTATTTTTTCAGGTCCATGGAGCATAGTCTGAGAGAAAAATGATTCAAAAATGCATTTAAAATTGTCTTTTGCTTTT
This sequence comes from Stenopsyche tienmushanensis, assembly GCA_008973525.1. Classification (NCBI taxonomy): domain Eukaryota; kingdom Metazoa; phylum Arthropoda; class Insecta; order Trichoptera; family Stenopsychidae; genus Stenopsyche; species Stenopsyche tienmushanensis. The sequence continues at coordinate 2,528,957 of WACJ01000275.1, read as the reverse complement.
AAGCTGAAAATTTTTTTTAAAGAAATGGATCAAAGGAATGCCAAAACGATGGGAGGATATTGTAAATAACGAAGGAAATTTTATTTTATAATGTTAAATATATTTTTTGTGTTATTAAAAAAATTGAAAGAAAAAAGTTTCGGGTCCTCCTAATATTATTATAATTTTTGCAAATGTTTAAAAGATATTTAAAAACTTTTTTTATGCGGTCGCACAAAAAAGCTATGACTTACATAGAAAAAGTGAAGATGCGTTCCATGGTTTTTAAAAACCGCATAACTTTGAAACAGCTATATAAAATATATCCAAAATCGCATAAAAAAAAGTGAATAAAAAACTGGAAAAATAGTATTTTTGGTAACATTTAAAGGACGTCTTGCATCATTGGTGAAATTTTAAGACAAATACTAACTATTTTAATTACAAACTATCATCGCTGTATGATAATTTTCGTTGCGATTTTCAATAAGACTCAAAATCACTCTCTTCTTCGGAAGAAATAAAATACATACAATGTCATCATTGTTCTGTGTGCATTTTCTCTTTCCAACAATATAATTCATAATCAGTAAAAAAAAGTCACTTTAGTCCCTAACTGAAAAAAAAATCACAAAATGGCAACTTCAAAGTCATTTTTTGACCTTATTTTGTCACAGTTTTAGTTTTCTTTTAATTGTTAAAAAATACATTTTGACATAAATCTGTACTTTTAAAAGTTAAAACATTGGAAAAATGCAAAAAAAAGAAATCACTTTTTTTAAAAATATCTAAACCAGAATAAAGGGCGTGGTCTTAATTCATTGATAACAGATGCAGTATTATTTTGCACAGTTCCTAATTTTGGTTAGTGTCGTAGATTTATTTCCTATTTTATTCAAAATATCTCGATACGTACTCTTTATGAAATTAAAAATTGCTTAAAATAAAAACCGCATAACTTCGAAATCGCACAAAAAGAAGTCTGACTGTATAAGTAAGCAAATGTTTGATTTTCTCCAGACATTTTGGTTGGATATTTTGTACTAATATTAAGATAATAATATAAAAATCAGTTGTATGATACATTGATGATAAACGCATCCATTATCGGTTGTTTGGATTTGCACCCAAACTTTTATAATTGGAGACTAGGATCTACCCCATTATGCTAATATTTGATAACATTCACACATTTATATTAATGAAATTCAAACTTTAAATATATATAAAGTATTTGTCGGCCATTGGCATTTAATATTAGTGCGTCCGTGAGAATGCTCGAATAATAGAATTTATTATGACAAATGTGTCTTCATTTACGTTGAAAAATGCATCATAATACGCTCTATTAATATAATAAGTGTATCTATGTATTAGTCCAGTAATTACAGTATGCGGAAAAAATCTTAATAGTAGTTAATTCATAATATTAATAATAGAAAACCACAAAGAAAATAATTTTTGTAAAGCGCATTGTTATTGAGGAAGTGATGATTTTTATATTTGGAGGAAGACATGAAAATTTCCACGTATGTATTAAGTAGTCTTTGAATTACTTGAGCTTTTGTATATATATCTTCGAAATATACTTAAATATTTTATTACATTTCCGGATTCTTTGATTCGGAATCAAGTTTGCATTTTTTGTCAATTGATGGTTTTGGTGACTTTTAAACAGATATGATATCATGCTTTGCTTTAAGTATATATATATCATTTAGAAAGTATGTAAATTTCTAAATGCCAGTCTCAGTAATCGTACATTCGATGATTTCAGCATTCAATGTCAAGATCATGGTCCTACAAAAAAAACCCGTCGAAGAATTCATGCATGTCCTCTAATCAAATTCATTACTTCCATTCGCGTTAAACGCCACCGGCGTCATGTTTCATAACTCTTTCTCGATTCATCAAATAGATATCTTTCAAATTGGTGCGAGGGGTGTCTAATGGTACGCTCTATTCACACGATGTTATTTAATTAAGTGGCATAATAGAGCCATCATCGTCTAATTTAGGAAAGGAAAGTTCTTTCTGAGAGATGGAAGGTCGGCCCGTGGTCAACCTTTATGGGCCAACGAAGTCAATCAACGGTTGTAAATTGAGAAGGGAATCTTCACGGTCATCCAGATGCTGATGGATCAATTTCAATAACACATATGTTATACCGTTGATGACTTCTCGCCTGATGCAATTGTTAGCTCAAAAAACACATTGAATCATCGACGCTGAAAATGCTCGAAAAATGTTCCATGCGGTCACTTTTCGATCGTCCACGAACAGTGGGATTAAAGGTCATCATCGTCTGTCAAATTTGACGGCTAATTATTTTTGACAGCGCAATAAAGAGACACGTGATTGATTTTATTTTAATAGGGACCGAATGAGAAATTCTTCCAGGCGCTTTGTTGCATTATTTGCTCATGTTCAATGCAAAACGCGAGATTAAATCCACCGAGAAAAATAATTGGCCTAATCGCAAGAAGAGAAATCGATCGTTTTAATTAATTTGGATTAAGGATGGTGACGAATGTGATATTGATTTATTAAAAACTAGCCTAGTCTCATAGATAGCAACAGGTGCACAAAAAAATATTGATTTAGCTACGTACTTGCAATTATATATAATATTGTGTTGATTCAAAACTTAATATAGATATGCTACTGACTAGGGAATCCAATCTCAGGATCCCAGACAGTTTTAGGGGCTCATGAATCCCGGGATTAGTAAACGTAATCCCGAAAAAATCGGGATTGAAATTTTTATCTAACAGAAATCGTACAATATCGTCATCAGATATTTAAATGCTTTCTGCTGAGACACGGACTAAAACTCGCAAATTCCCGATTTCCTGACAAATTATTTATTTCCGTCGCTGAAGATGAATACTTATATACTATAATACTTTGATGTGATTCGTAATTATATTACGGAGCAATAAAATAATTCTGAACCCCGTATCTATTATATTTCATATCGATATTCCTATTACAGTGGAACCTCGATAAACCGTTCCCGCATAATACGTTTTCCCGGATGGACCGTTCATTTTTTATAGTCCCGTCAAACTTCCATAAGAACAACGTTAAATAATCCCGCATTGACCGTTCCCCGATTTACCGATTTCCTCGATAAACCGTTTAAATATTTTGGTCCCGTCACAAATATTATCCCGATTGACCGTTTTTATTGCATATTTCTCCGTATCTCGGCAAGCAAGTTTGACACAGCCGAGTGATCGGTCTATAGTTTTCGGGATCGATCATTTTTTTGGACTGATTTTGGAATCGGAATTACCTTTGCAAATTTCCATAATGTGGGATAATAACCGATTTTCAGGCAAGCATTGAAAACTTTCGTGGGAAGTTTTTAATGATTGTATTATCAATTTCGCCGAACTTGTGTATTTTTTGTTTTTAATCTTTATTTTTTCTTAATAATAGTTTCTAATGGAGTGATTATTTTAGTATTTGTTAAGGATTTAGGATAATTTTTGAAGAATTATTTTAATGATTTCGAAATCGTCTGTTGTGTGCTATTGTCGCTTAAGTGCTGGGAATCCTGGTGATTAGTCCCAAAGTTTTGGATAATAGGTTTACCTTATCTATGCTATTGTCGATTATTCGGAGATCGTCACTTAAAAAGGGAAAACCTATCGTCTTTTGTTTGATTGATTTGACGAACATCGGTGTCCAACATTCCTTAGTATCGAGATTGGGAATTTCCCAATCCGTTTTATCTCTACGTTACAATGCAAATGTTGAATTGTTTAAAATTCATGGTAATAATGATTCCTGTACATACAAACTTTTTAGTCGCGTAGCTGAATTTGTACAAGTCAGTTGCGTTCAATATTGCCTCACATCTCGTATCGATTTTTTTTCCAAATTGAAACTAAAATGCCGCCACCCATGAAGAAAACTAGAACTCTAGCTGAGAAGCTGAAAATAATTCAAGACGTCGAAAACAATCCAGGAGAAAAACGAATTGACATAGCAAAACGTCTTGGATTAGCACCATCAACTCTAAACACGATTGTTGCTATGAAGAGTAACATTCGCAAAACAATTGAAAAGTGCGGCAAGACAGCGAATAAAAGAAAGTCTGCTAAGGAATCTACTTTTGGAGAGCTTGAAGATATTCTTTACACGTGGTACCAGCAGGCGCGAGCTGAAAACATACCCATTGATGGATCCATAGTCAAAGAAAAAGCTTTGCAAATAGCCAAAATAAAAGGGATCACAAAATTTTCTGTGCCGTTGAGACAATCGACTCATTATGTGATGCAACTAATGACAGCAGTGAAGAGGAAGATGGCGAAGAACATAATACCGAATCTATTCCGACATTTACAGAAGCATTATTGGCCTTCGAAAAAATTAAATCATTTTTCTATTCCAAGGAAATAGATGAATCCGCTCTTAGAAAAGTACGCGAGTTTGAGGCGTCTTTGTTCCAATTAAAGTGCCAAACAACAAAGAAGCAAACAAACATAAAGGAGTTTTTTAAAAAATAAATTTTATATACAATATATACAAGTAACTAATAATAATATGTTTTTTTTAAGATTTTAGTTGTTTTTTATTATTATTTGAAGCTTTCCCGCATTAACCGTTTCCCGCAATTACCGTTTTTTTTTCAGGGTCCCTTGGAAAACGTAAAATCGAGGTTTCACTGTATTAGATTCGAGGTGTAGTAAATACATCACCGGTAGGGAAAGTTTAATATAACAATTTGAAAAACCTATACATCTGTACTGTATATATGTATACATAGATTAGACAGTTACTGCCCCTAGGCGTCGCCTAAGCTCGCCAATTAGTAGTTACGCCACGGTTTCCTAGCGTCCAGATTTCGGCGGGAATGTTTCGATTTAGTAGCCTTCATCGTGCTGGTTTAATACAATCCCGAAATCCCGGGATCGAAATTTCGGCTCGGGATTGGATTTCCTACTCTTGACCAAACCACCTACAGATTTATTTTATTCTGTTAATGATGAATTTAACCATAAATTGTAAAAAAGAAAAGTGAGTTGCATTAGAAAACTGCAGTAACAATTCCTATATTACGTGTACTTTAATTTAAAATTTGCATTATATTCTTCCCTTTATTACACAGAATCCCAACCTGTGGGTCGCGTTGGGTTTTCTGTGGGGTTGTCAAGTAAAAAACAGACAGACAGACAACTAAAAAAAATATTCACTATAATGCATTTTTTTTATAAAAAAAACGTAAATATTCAAAAGAATATCTGAAATTGGACTTTGCTAACTTGATTAGTAATGAAATAAGAGAAGCCTTCAAAACCTTCAAAACTCAAAGATTTTTTCAACGAAACTTTGAGACGAGGCATTCAGAACGCACTAAAAAGGATTTGGAGTTCTTTCATCAGCATGAAACTAGTTGCAAACATCAGAAATTTGATCGAATAGGATGTTTTCAGTAAGCTAACACAGCATCAGTGTAAGCATCAAATGAAGTCGCATTGGAAATTGGAAACCCTGCATTTGAAGATGCTAAAGAGTAGATTTTTAATTAAATCAAGGTTTCACCATTGTTGATGAATCAACAGACGTAAGCTCAGTTGCTTTGCTTGTCTTCGTGAAATATATTTATTCAGATATCAAAGAAGAGTTCCTGATTTGTAGTGGACTTGAAACTACTACAAATGTGGAGATATTACGAAGAAGATAAACACGTTTTTAAAGACTGAAGGATTAAAGCGAAAAAACGTTTTTGGGGTTTGCACAGATTGGACACCATCAAAAGAAGTAGCTCCCCAAGCAAACTGCATGATTCACCGATATTTCCTTGCCAGTAAGACTCTTCCAACTCATCTGCAAGACGTACTTGATTTGCTGGTAAAAAACCTTAATTACATCAACTTTGGAGCTCTTAACATCAGTTTAAAGAACTGTGCAAAGACATGGATTCTGATCACGACGTATATGTTTTCTATACTGCAGTATGCTGATTGTCGAAAAGAAAAAATGTGAATCGTGTCTTTAAATTGAAAGATGAACTCAATTTGTTCCTGGAAGTGCAATAAAAACATGACCTTTTGGTATACAGAAAGAAGAAGAAATTACATTGACACGAAATGTATTATCTGCTTTTCTTGATTTAGACATAATTTCAGATGAGTTACAAGATGAATTCTTGGATTGTGGACATTGGATGTGACGATGCTTGTCTTTCTAGTTTTAGTTCCATTTGTGTGCACGTATCTCTGCGAGAGTGGATTTTCAACTCTTCTTTGTTTAAAAAGAAAAGAAAGAATGTAATTAAATGTTGTGAATTACATGAGGTTGACGTTAATAAAAACTCTAATTTTTTTTAGAACTTCACCCTATATTTTCCATTACAGCCATAAAAAAAATCCTTATTGAGTTGAGATTGTTATAATGTATGCATGCATTCGATTGCCAATATTTTTGTAAACGCAATCATCCCTTAATTTACATGATACTCGATTTTAACAATTTCAATTTAAAACATTGAAAAAATATCAAATATCAAAATCGATTGCTTTAAAAATGGCACTAATTTTAGCAAGATATTAAAAGCATTTATTTTCAAGACACAAGTGTCATAAATATACTCGAATTTTATATATAAATTTAATGTTAAGCCATTAATTTTGCATGGATCCTTGGATACATCAACCGTGTAATTCGAGGAATGAATGGAGGAATCAATTTATTGCGAGATCAAAGAACCTTCGCTACTAATTTAAACATAAAAATATTTAACATATACGAGTGTGAATGTCATTTATTAACTTATTTTCTATGCTTTGAGTATTTTTATGGAAATACATACAGCATCAATAATGAGGATTATGTCAAATATTGATGCTTGTAAATTAACATCATAATTATCGATGATACAGCATGTGTGTCATATTTATGCTAAAGTACAACATTTTTGACCGATGATACAACTCACGTAACATTTAAATTTTCAATCAGAATGTAGGGATAATTTTAAATTAACTTCATATATATCATCACGTTCCAAGTATTCAGTTAATACCTGAGGGATTCTTTTTTTCGGATTTCATATTTTCAATATCAATATAAAACGCTCTGCATATTGATTGATGAATTGATAATTGAATAGTACAATTATAATTTGTTAATCCTTCCATTGAAGACTAATCTGAGAGAAGTTCTAGTATGTCCATGTTTATAATGAAAGTCTCGTCACAATGAAATCGATAGTATGTAAAAGACTTTTTACACGTGAGTCAAAATTCTCTCTCTAATGATCTCTGCTTTCAATCATTCCAAAGAAAGCAGTTAATATAATCGGAGCATAGTTTTGTTACACATTTATTTCATGGGATAGTAAATATGCAAACATCAGCTGGTTAGATTCGAAATTCGCTCCGAGATTTATCATCAGAACGAGCCTGTCAATACTGCCAAAAAAATAGTATGGATCGCAAAAAATTGGATCGAAAGTTGCTCACCGGTTTTTGTTTCAGTTTGAAAACAATTTTTGCATCGTGTCCATTGCTCTGAGTAGTCAAGCGATGATGTGTCAGAGACTGATATGGTTAATAATTAAATAAAAAAGCAACATATAGCTGTTAACCAGTGCCGTGAATTCAAGATCATCATTCTAGGATGTGTCAGAAAATCTCCGCATTATATATTTGAATAAAAACACCAAAAAATATCTATTAATATAAAAAAGTTCTATTATTCAAGTGGCTCAATCATTTTTAGAAATATATAAGGCCCAATTCCATAATTATTGATAGCTCGAATACAATTAATTGGAAAAATATGTTTGTGTGTTTTTGGTGGGATTAAAACACAGAATTGTGTCCGAATTCCAGTAATTCAGAAAAAGTATTCTTACAAATTGAGTTTGGAGAGAAACATAGACGGAAAGAGTATCTTGCGTACATCGTATGATTGTATTATATCGTTAACCCAATTTTATCGACTAATAATGATATGTAAATGATATCATAAATCGATTTTTTAGTGTATTGTTTATGTTTACTTGAAAAAATGAGCGAATATTGTGTGCTATCGACAGTGTTTATTTATTTATGTACAAGCTTCATACACGCTGCGACGGTCCTCACAGATAAGTGGATTTGTACGGATGATAAGTGGCAGACAAACAAATATGGCATCTAAATTTATGATGATTTAAAATTAGCTCATTACTCAAAGCGTTAACCAATAACTACTTTGTTTGCTAATTTTTGAGGAAAACCCACAAATTGAATAATTTGAATTGGCGCCAATTAATAAATGTTGTCTATATAAAAAGATTGCCATTAGTTCTTATGAACCAATTTGTTTCGAAATACCCACACATATTTTTCTGTTTAGAAATTGCATCGATACAATCAGCGGTTAGATCAGAACTTGCTATCAACATGGAATAATTTTGCTTGCCATATTGAATTGACATCGTTTCAACTAACAATGGTCGACTTAATTATATATGCAAATCACACAGACATTCTCCGTAATAAAAAAATATGTGCTATTGATAATTTTTCGAAACAAAAAAATGTGTAACATGATGAAGTGGCGATGCTCCATCGAGAAATTTCCATATGAGAAAAGTTGCATAAGCTTATATTATATTATAAATTTTTAATTAAAGATCCATGTAGTATTTAACATGCAAATTTTGAAATCATAATATATTGTAATGCTCAAGAGCGCAGATCGTCTTCAAAAGTACAGGGGTTTGTATATTGGGGATACATTGTCAAAAAAATATCCAAAATTCCTCATTCGTTTCGCACATTTTATATGACTTTGGAAGCCCAGATGTAATTTTTTTAAAACCACCAATTACGTAAAATAATGATTTATTTAGATCAAAAATGCATTGCAAAACACAAAAACAGTTATTTGTTATTTGTACAAAATGTTGGAAAAATAATTTATATTTCAACAACCCCGATATTTAAGACATAGGGCCTATGTGTGAAACGTAGAAAAATACTGTAACGTGGTGGCAACCCCTCAGCCGAATATCGGGGCCCAGTTATCTTCGTCGCGCCGGTTCTGCGCTCCTCTTCTTTCAAGCAGCAGCAGCAGCAACCCCTCTGTTAAGCGACGGTATTCTCAAGAAACGTGAGTTTCCGATGACCCACGACTGCCCCGAATGAGATTCGTAACGTCGGCGAGAAGGACTCAATAATAGCGGTGGTGGAGAAGGAAGAAAGAGATGGGTGGATGAGTGGGGAACGGAAGCGATTGATGTATTTCAAAGACGATGTCTTCTTATAACTAATTTATTTTCTACACTTAATTTAGATGCTTAAAATAATCAGTAAGATTTGACTAACGTTGATTACAAACTTAGAACAAAGGACTTAAACTCGTAGACTTAACTCTAGAAAAACTTAAGCTAACTAACACTACTGCTTAGGACTAAAGCTTAAACCTAACTGATCGTCATTTGATTCGGAAGGATGGCGTAAGCCAAATCATATTTGTTGATGTTATTAGACAAATATGATTCGACTTGAATCAAAGACCGGCGTCGGCAATATTTGAATCGATTTAAACATAATAAATCGAGGCGGTTTAAAATCAAAGCTGGACACACAGATGGATGGAAATCACAGATGTGACGAAATCCAGTTGGTGTAAATAAAATTAAATGCGCATCGCCCTTATTTCTGACGAATTACGCTTTAACCTTGATATGGACGTTCTAGAGTGTGCCGTTGGTCGAAAATCATTACTCCTTTTTCCCGAAATTTTCTCATGATTTTCCCCCACGTTACAATACATTACTATCAAAGTCATGTTTACTTTCTTTATAATACAGGATGTGGCAGGGAAACTTTTTTGTATGAAACGCGTGTCCTGAAGCGACAGTTATTTCTAGAGGGATGGGGCGCTCGTTCGAAAGAGCAGGACTTAGTCAAAGTTTTTTTAGTTAAAAGAAACAATTGTGGGGGTGATTTGAAATAATCAGCATCGAAGAGATGAGGGATGATGGACCGTCGACGCTCCGGTCTTATATAAAAAATTGTATTTAACCTATCCCTTTTTTGGGGATATTTAAAACGTCTCGTAGTATGAGGAAAGGGAGTCAATGAAGGGGTTTTGCACCCTATGGAGGGAGTTGTAAAAGTTATTGAAAGGTGTCATTGATGGAAGGAATGTCGGACTCAAATTTGAATTAGGGCGATACGGAGATACCAGAAAGCCCCAAATGCTCTACGAATTGCGATACTTTGAACAGTCTGGAGTTTGGGGTAGTCGCTCTGCTGGTATCCTCAGACAGGAGAGACATATATCATGACAGGACTGGATAAGGGATTTGTAAATTAATAATTTGTAATGTATTGAAAGTTTACTTTTAATATTAAGGATTGGAGGGTGAGGCCTTGGCCTTTCGGGCCTCCACGGGCTTTCTTGGATATTTGATTAATGTATGGATTCCAGACCAAGTATTGATATAGTGGATTAGATCCTGGACTCTTATTATAAAGGTTTGGGCTCAAATCCAGATTGTGGAAAAAAAAATCACCGGGCCAACAAATTTGGGAGATTGGAAATATTAATATTTCTGATCGATCGTCTCAATCCAGGTTTACCCTGATTTCCTGGATTTGAAAAATTAAATGCTGAGGCGATTAATAAAGTCGTGTAGGGACGCCCATGAGTGAGTGATTGAATTTGCAACAATAATTAAATTACCATTTAAATATAATGATAATTTCACTACTCACTCATAGATCCTATCCTTATTTTACCACGTGTGGAAGGCAACGGGAAACCACCACATTAAATCATTTCCCAAGTAAGATCTCCTATGAAGATTCCCTATATTCGACATCGGATATGGCACATCAAAGATTCATGCTTGGATGGATGTCATAAGGGCTTTAAAGAAAAGAAAGTGAAATGACTCCTTAAATGTCTGTGAAAAAATGATATATCGTGTACTGTTTGTGTTATTTATTTTTTGAATAAGGTATGTTCTACTAATAGTCTTTGGAGAGTTGTATCAAGTTTCTAAATATTTGCGGGGAAAGGATTTTTCAACCAATTATACACCATCAAGTTCAAAATCAGGGCGATCAGGATGATTGATCGGAAATGTTAATAATTCCGATTTCCCAAATTTTGTAAATTTCCCACCCATGCTAACACTTAGTCAATATTTCAAATATTTTCCACTTGAATTTTCCTCATATTTTCAGCATAAATCTGAATCGAATTAATCCATCGACAATCTTTATTTAAACTCGGACCTTAATAGCGTGAGCCCAGAAACTAAATTTTTTATCATATCATCTCCACTGTCCAACAGCTTCCAGATTCGGCATCGACACATTGATCTTGACACGTTTGTAATACCACATTACCATTTCGTTTGGATGTCGCCCCAGCTAATACGACTCGCTTGAATAGTGAAAGTGGTTGTAAATACCATTCCGTATCTTTTGGTACATCTAAAACTATTCGATCATATTTCATCTTCTTAAGCGATCCTCTACGTGGATCAACAGAGAGCTTAATGGCCATTTGAGAACTCAACATCCAAGCCAGCGTGATATCGGGTAATGAAAATAAAGCCGCCCATTCGTGATAATAGTCTACTTTAAAGCATCATCGAGTAATTTAGAGAGATTAAGTCCGATGTAAGTTATTAGAGTGAATGTTTATACACACCATGTGCTGGTGGCTTTCTTAATTAATTTATTTGAAACGTGTCCAGGGTTCTATTGCCAGATCGATATTGCCTTACACAATCCGACCGATGATCCAAAATCTTGAGATTAGAAAACGAAGTACCAACCGCATTCAACATAATGCAACACGCCGAAGGAGTCCCATACAGCATACTTCATATGGTTTTGTTCAATCTGTGTACTTTATGACACAAGATAAACGGCCTTACAATGTAAATAATTCTGCTGTTTTTATCTCAGATGTTGCACACGGTCTTGATATTAAAAATAAGCATACTTATTTTTTGCGCTCGTGGAATTTACTTTCTACATAAACCGAAAACAGGTTGAAGTGGCAATGAAAAACTGAAGATTCTTCGCCAACTTCGGACGACCTTTACCCAATCGAGTGTCCAATATATGGGACGATCTCGTTCAAGAACACAAAGTAAATAAGGAGCATTATATTGCTACATGTTTTACTTGAAATTTTTCGCAATATTTTGGTTTCATTCAATCGAATGAAATCAGCTCTTTATATTCAAGTATCTTTATGATTTAAAAATATTAAAAATTTTTGGGTGTTTTTTTTTTAATGTATCATTTTGGTCATTGGACTTTAGTTTTTTGGCATGAAAAGTTCTATAAAAGTGGCAAAATTACCATAATTTTTAAATTACATTTTATTTATAGTTGAAAGTCAGTCACTCTAAATCACAAAATAACCCATTACATTGCATTATTAATTTATTTAAACCCAATAAGAAATCTGGCAAAATGATCGATCTTCCAAATTTATTGATATTATGAAATTGTTTTCTAAAATCTTCCAAGCTGAACCTTTATATTATAAGATGAAATCAACTGTACTAGAGTAAAATAACAATGATTGAATTTAAAACTAAAACATCGCTTCGATCGTCAAAACCTTGCATGATTTTCTAAAAAATCATATTATATTAAATCATCAAATACAAAAAATAACATTGCCCAACACGAATGAAGACATAAAGTCATAATGGACCATCAATCGCCAGCGAAAGATTTGTAAAGCACATCACAAGAAAAAAAATATATAATGGCTGTCATTATGATTGTTAAAATGTTTATTATTATAGTATAAATTGAACGATGTAAAAGGCATTTCTTTTCATCCTTTATTCGTGTATTCCATTGAAGTCTCTTAGAATACCTAAATAGAAGTCTGATATAACATACGTCGCTTAATAGAAGATGCAATCACGATTAGTGCCTAAATTATTTTAAGATTTGTTAAGTGTTAAATCGCTTTTAGCTCGTTGAATATTTAAAAAATAATGAGGTTGAAAGCTGATGCAAAAGCGTAATTAGCACGAGAAATACTTCGACTGAAAATATTAGGAGCATTATGGCATTAACATAATATATATCGCATAGGATATGCAAAAACGATTGTTGAAACTTTATCTGAAAACTGCATTCTCTGGGCGATAGTCATCCAAATGGCATTTTTCAAAGTTTGCGTCATTCGTTGTTGTACGTGTTAATGCAATATCGTCTAATAAATCTTTACAAATTGAATACATGCACTTTCTTTTCCGCTATGCATTTTTCCGGATGTAAAATATTTTCAGCGATGTCTTTTTTTAGCACGATTTAATCATGTTTACCCTACCACTGACGATCATAATAATATTTACTCATTTGCATCTGGTAGATATGCAACATTCTTGCATCTGCATCAATTGCATTTCAAATTTCTCAATTCGTATAAGTAATATTTCATGTTAGTGACTATGTATAGCTTTCCTGTTATGCAGCTTAAAGCTCAACTTCTCTATGAAAGCGACATCTTTATTTGATAATTTTTCATTTATCTACGTACTATGAAGACTTTATGAAATATAATATTTCTTTAGCGCACATATTAACAAGTATAAACAGCTACTAATATACAGCTTTCAGAATAAACAAATCGAGAAATGAAGTTTTGAAATAGTCATAAATAACTATCAATTGATAGCATATTATCAATAAAGATTAATTCTTTGGAATGAAGTCGCCAAAAATCATCTGATAATATCACTGTAAGCCAATATTATTATATTAAGCCAATATAGCATTGAAATCGCTAATATCTAAGCCTAATTTGGGATCAAACTAAAAAGTCTATAAATAATACTGTATTGGCGATATAAAATTTGAAGAGGATACGACATCTCCCATTGGCGATTGTTTAATCTATGCGAATTGACACATCGATCAAACAGTCATCAATATTGATGTGCGTTTACGAAATATAAATGTCAAAATTGTTCAGAAGCTGAGAACTTATTGAGAAGAACTTGAGTGATCGTAAAAGAATGCCATATGACGAAAGTTTGCGACGTTGTTTTAAGAATGAGACTTGGCTTCAGCGGTCCGATAATGAACGGACCCACATGCGTGTTTATACATCATTAGCAATTTATTTCATTTTATCATTAATTTCAATAACATCACCAATTAATTAAAGCCTTACAGAATAGGGAAGTACGCTAATCATTTGGAGGGTTGTAATAAAACAAATATTTAATTAACGGCAATGAATAAATGACAGATGTCTCCTTTTGAAGAAGGCGCGGATTTTATCTTCGATATAATGTCGTCTCTTCTACGCGATGCCCAAAGACACGAATTTTCGAAGAGTTTCAAGTTTTAGGATTCGACAAATCGTCTTGGGCGCGGGAAGCCCAGAACTTCCGTAACAATTTCGTAACTGTGGTCTTTATCTTGACGCAATAATGAAGACCTGGAGCCAACATGTGGACCTCCCTCTATGAATCGATAGTGAACGAATTCAGGAAGGCTGTCGTAAAACTATAAGTTTGTCTTTGAATCTTACCTAATGCTACTAGTCACCGTTTACTAAGTACATGTCCACTCCAACACAATAGCTAAGTGCAACCAATTTGCTACCTATCTTAAATTCATTTCAAAACATGCATCGACAACTCACATATTCGTTAAATAAAAAAGGCCCACCTGTTTTAGGACTCAACATATATTTCGAGGACGTATATATACGTCCTAACCAATTTCGATGCAGTTGGACGTATATATACGTCCCGCCCACTTAACAGGTTAAACACTGGTTTCATATTTTAATTTATTAACAAATCAATAAATTTCTCCTGTATTTGAATGGATTTATTTGAGTGTGTGGTACAATTTGCGAAAAACAAGCAAATCTTCATTTGAAAACTGAAAGCATTTTTCAAGTTTTAGTTGTGCAGAAATTTTTTACAATGAACGCAGATATTACACTTTTAATTTTGATTAAATTTAAGTGAGATCCGTAGAAACCACTTGGACAACCTATGGCATTATATGTAATAAGTACATGAGCAGATTTTGTGCTATCGTTCAGGTGAAATATCGTTCAATATAACATAGAAAGCTATGGTGTTTTAATTGCGGAACACTTGTTGTGACGGATCCTATATATTGGTCGAAGACACATCCAGTTTGTGTACTGATAGGAAAGTTCAACATTTAACATTATATATGGAGTGGTCGTATCGAATGTTGTAACCGACGGTTTTGTTATGTTAATAAGCCTCGGTGCATCAGGTAATATAAATTATTTTTTAAGCAGCTTTCAAGGGCAATGTCTGTCATCTGGCCCGAAAGAAAACTGGTGTTGCTTCATTTCTTCGACACGCACGGAATGGATACACGCAGGTGAATGTATGGTAACCCTCAAACGAGGATGATTTGGCTTCATTACTCATTAGCCGAAGCAATTGCATCTTCATGCGATGGGGTCATTCTCGAGTGGCGAAGTCGGCGGTTTCCAGTTGTGCAACTGCCACCCAGTAAACCTTGAACACCATGAAATGGAAAGTGACCAGCAGATGGACTGGCCTACCATCTCAAATAAATTACCTTCGAAACGTGCGTCGAAGAAAGCATCCATTTTTTACCCCGTCTCGCCTACACACCGGACAGGAGAAATTAATTTATCCGGCGATAAATAGACGCAACTGTCGATTGTAATCGCATTTCTTCACGTGGAATCGTCGACGGGCAGAGCCGAATCCATTAAGCTTTTTTGTCAATCGTTTTACAACTCATTCTAGACGAGTCATCCGGAACGACGTGCGTCCATTCATGGACGCGGTAAAAAATGATAAATCTGGCTGTTGGCTAAACTATTTAAATGGGCGCTATTGAAGCGATGAAGAAGATACCTTCTTATATTACACAAGTGCGGTTGCAAGCTATGCGGATGCCCGACGATGGAAAATAAATAGCTTTGTGGCACTTCACATTCTAGAAGTAACAATATGACCGGATTCCTCATGCGAAGACAGTGATCACAGATTGTAGACCAATCCAACTGGTATTCTTAGGGAAGACGCAGTCGAACTGTGTCAGCTCGGGGATGATACAACATTAACGTGAATGAAGCTTCGAAGAGAGCTACCCTAAATTTGAAACTATTAAGTCGAACATTTATTAATCAAATTCCAATATTATTACTTTTTTCATTATATAAACATCAGAAACTATTTATACTAACACCGATGCTTTTAAACAAGATTTCAAACCATTATTTTTTTCATGTCGGTTTTCATTCCAGTTTAGTTTCAAACATTTATATCGATTCAGTTACGGTTTTCGTTTCGAGGAAACTAACAGTTTATCCGACTTTTGGTTCAGCTCCAGGTGATTCATTTTCGATTTTTTTAATAACTTTTTAAACAAATAAAAACTTATTTTCTAGTATATTTTGGGAGTCCCAGCATGCAATATATAACACCAGGAAAATAGTCTGAAAAGCCCAATCTGGATACATAGCAAATACATAGGAAGAGATGAACCAAACAAAATACATAATAATGACTTAGGTGACGTTTCTGCCTTGTTGGGCCTAAAAGTGATCGGTTTTTTTAACATTTTTTTATGCGAAAAGTATTAAATATAGAATGTGTTGACTAGACAATATTTATTGAATATAAAAATACTTTTTAAAGTTTGACAAAGTATGATAGTGGGAGTGGGGTAAGTCATGTATGTCGGTGCGCGAGCGATGACATTCTTCACCATGGAAGTCCTAAATCCTGAACAAGTAATTTGCAGCAAAAGATTTAAATATATTTTTACCTTGTATAATATTGTGTATAGCTTAGACTAAAATTAAGAAGAGATATAGGGAAATAAAAAAATAATGAGCGATCAAAAAAAAATTGTGTTTTTACCAACATTTTTTGTAGTTTTTTGTTCATTAAATAAACACTTTTGAATATTTTTAGATAGTTGTAGTCTATACGATGAAAACGTTTATTATACATATGCCTGCCAAATTTCATTAAGAATGCTCATCTAAAGCGTGTAGGAGCACTTCCATGAGCTTGGAAAAAGTAGTTTCGAGAAAAACGCGTTTAAAGCTTTTCCTCGTCGATCTATAACTTTGCGAATTTCATTTATATCGACTTTAAATTTACTGAACGTATTCTTAAACATTGATTCTTTCTGATACACGAAGAAAAAAAAAATTTTTAATCAACAAGGTAGAAACGTCCCTTAACCCTTTGAGTGCCGGAGGCCGATATATCGGCTCTTGTTGCACTGGCGAGAAGTGCCAGAGCCGATATATCGGCCCGCGCCTTGTAGCGCTTTACTATTTGCATTGCGAGAGAACTCTATCTCAAAATAAATTTAGAATACGTTATAAATTATCTAATTTCATTACGAGAGAATTAAAATAAATAGTTTTTCGTTTTATTTCTTTGACGACAACATTTTCCTATCGCTTGGAGGTACCGAAATCTAACATAAAAGTTCAACAAATGTGCCACGTATAGGCGTATGGAAACTTCCAGGAAATTTGGAAAGAGTTTGCGTGGTGTGCAGCAGAAAGGATGGTGGTCCAAAAAGAAAATCACGCATAATTTGTAATAAGTGCAACAAAGGATTGCATGGAGTGTGCATTAGCAGCCACGAATGCTAAATAAATTATTTGTGTGAGTTTTACAACAAAATTTTACACATTTACAATATATAAATATAAATATTTATAACAACATAATTTTGTTTCAGCAATGTTATATTACCTATACCAATTACATATGTCGAAAGAGATAATCCGCCCGGCGCCTACCATGTACCTTCGAGTTATGTTTTATTTTTGTTATGTAGTTTTGTTTATTTTGGTACAAAATGCATTGGAAATGCAAAGTATATACTTCATAATAATTGGCTCATATAAAATTATGATGGAAAGATGACTGTTTGTATATGCAAATATGTTTTGTAGAAGAGAACTCAACTTTTACTTTATTTATAAACATTTATACTTTTGTTTTTTCTAAAATTTTAATTGAATACAAAAAAACTAGTGTCATTATTTTGTTCTGTATTTCATCCACAATATATGGTTTTTTGAATCATGTAAATATTGTTCCTCGTTTGGTTTTTATAAACATTTTTCCGAATCCTTGTAAAACTGTAAAATTCGACTGGTTTTTCTCGCATAGGCACCTCTATTTAGCCCGGCACTAAAAGGGTTAAGATTAGAAGCTGGAATTTGGGTTGAAAACAAAATATTCTGAAGTAACAACTGATTTAACAGGACAATTAGACAGGATGAATACAATCAAACAAATTATGTATAAGAACGATGAATGTCACGTATTATATCAATACAAAAATCAAATCTCTTTAGCGTAAGATATGTACCGAACCGAAAAACTGATATTTTCGAATCGATTCAGGTGCAGTTTTCATTCTCGTAAAAATAAATCGGTTCAAATCAGTTTTCTGTTCAGTTCCGGTTTCATATCGCCAAAATCGTGTTTTAACACTAGATTTATCGATATTTTTAAAACAATAATTATCACTAAATATTAGCGAATTTAAACAAAAAAAACTTAAATTTCCTAAATAATCAGCAAGAATAAGATTTTTTGTTTTAAAAACTTATGCTTTGCTATCAATAATCATTAATTTTCAATTTAAAAAAAGTATATTTATAATAGCAAATGCATTCCTATCATATGATTCGCGACACTGACTCTTAATAATTCCACTAATTTTGCTCGTTTTCTTTAAGCAGATTATTAACTCCTATTGCAAAACTTTAAAAGGCCTTGTTAAATGATGAATGTATATGCGAAAGTCGATTAATAATTAATAAAATAAAATAAATAAAAATGGGATCCCTTAAAAAACAGGGATATCAGATAATCTGACATTCGTATACACAGAAATTATCTGTGCAGAAAAATATGTTTGTGCAAATTTTAAACTGCAATCTTAACTCCTGACATCCTGATTCAGAGAGTACTTTATTTATTTTGTAGGGTAGGTACTATATACACATAATCAATAAAAAAATATGAGAACTAATATTAATTGTTTATTTAGTATTTATTTAAATTTTATCACAAAACACATAAAATATAAACAAACCTTATTGACTTTGATGATGTTGAGCCCTCAAACTGCAAATCTTCTTGAAAACAGGCACAACATTAGAAAGTTGAATTCTTACATCTGGTGTAGCATCGAGCCTCTTCCTGGACATAGATTGCGTTGCAGTATAATTTAAAAAATCCTGCTTCACATAAGTATGTTAGTAGCCAACGAAAGTAATAAGACAATAATAGCTTGTTTGGCAAACTGGGGTACTCTTAATAAATAAATTCGCCAATAAATCGATTAAATTTCCATAATTACTTGCAATTGAGCCTGATGGCTTGGTTATCACCTAAAATAAATTTCGAACCCAAGAAATCGTCTTCACTAGATTTCGGAAAATATTGCAAAAGAGTTTTTTTAAGTCGTCTTCGTCTACTTTAAAATTTAAATCAGTCAAATATTATATAAGGCGGGAAAACAATGAATTTTTTTTCTGTTGATCTGGAGATATCTAAAATTGAAATTTTCTCTTAAAAGATTCAGGATTAATAATAAGAGTCCAGAAACTAAGTCACATTATCAACTATTGATCTTGTCTGTTATTACTGATAATAATAATCGTAGTTCTAATCATTTCAACAATTTTTAAGACGAGGAAGAATGTTAATTACGTCTACAATTCTCACATAAAACATTAATATCATACTACTTGAAATATGTCTTTTAGCGTGAGACTATGTTTCGAATAAGTATCAAATAAATCATAAAATGCGGTAGTATGCAATTTCGAAAAAAATATTACGAAATACACTAATTAAATAAATCAAGTCGATGAGCCGTTCGAGAAACGCATGCACCGATTGTTTGATAACTTAATTAAATTTTGCGTGATTAAGCTAAAATAAAAAAGCGGCATTCCAAAAGATATGATAATATGCAGCCAGGGTGAATATTACTTAATTTTAGCTGTCAATAAATACGTTTTATTTTGGCTTGATCTTCGATAGCATACAAGCTGCAAGAAAATCCATTAAATATTTAGAAGTAGCTTCGTTCTTTTCAAGGAAAAATGCCACGAATAATTTGAAACAGCGAAGTAACAATTAGAAAGCCAGAACCTATTCTGGACTTGATTTAGTCTGCACTTAAAATTATTGGCCTACTCTATCCATAATATTGTTATTATATGTAAAGTTCAGATGTTTGAGTTGGCCGGTTGGAATCAGTCTATTGCGTTTAGATTAAATTCAAATTAATAACATATTCAATCAAGATCTAAACAAAATAAATTAAGGCATTGATATTAGCAGTTTGACGGTGTTTTTAATGGATTAGGAATCTAATCGATCAAGAAATACGGCTTAACTGCTTAAAAATCAAAGTTGAATCCCATATATTCCACGCGTTCATCCGATTTCATCCATCCATTGATCTATCGACCGATTTCTCGCGTGAAGTTCTTCAGATGCCATTCCAAAACGGCCTTTGTCAATTTTTCATCCATTCACCTTGTCATATGTCAAACCCATGTAATTTGAAACGCCTCATTCTTAAGACAATGTCGCAAACTTTCGTCATTTCTCATTCTTTTGCGACCACTCAAGTTCTTCTCGGAAAATTCTCAATTTCTGTAAAATCTTAAAGCAATCATGTTTCGCAAACACATATCAATACAGTTGATTATTTAACCCATGTGTCATGATATGCATAGATCAAAAATTATCCATTTGAGATATGATTTTCGCTTCAAATTTTATTTCGCTGATGTCAAGTTTTTAGACATTGATTTTTTTTTAAATTGATCACAAACGAGCCTTGGAAAACTTCTTTGTCTCTTTAAGACATAATTTAATCATATTTTTTTGAAGAAAGGTTAAACGTGTTAACGAGTTCTTTGCCTTTTATATAGACCTTCATCTTAACACACTTTAGCCGGGTGTTAATGCGCGTGAACTTGCCATTGCAGCTCGCCATCTTGTATAAACTTCGATATTTTTTTGGAACGTAAACCCTAATTTTGTATGAACTTCAAACCTTGTATAACACGGATTTGTATTACGCGATATTTTTGTGGAACCATATAACCGTGTTCGAGTGTATACATATTCGAGGATTTGAAGTCATCAATGGGCGAATAGCGATCGTTGTTTGTTAACTTCACAATCGTCGATATAATGTTGCTTGGCTTCCAGAGGGTTAAATAAGATTATAGCTCCACTTTATAGTCGTAAATACAATTTGTAAGAAAGCTTTGAACTAAATGTATTTTTAAAGCAGCGTTACATCTGAGGGATCATTTTCATAGAATTCGCGAATATTCGATCAGAATTCATTATGCAGCGCCTCGAATAAAAAGTGTATTTCGGAGGTCCAATTTTTGTGTGAATTAATTAAGATAATATCTCATTCTAATGATGATTATTTCACAATTATATGATAGAGTTCTCTTGCATTAAACGAAATCGTTTTTGTCACGTATCTCTCCATACCGGAAGCCTCGTTGGATATTTTCCTCAATTTATAGCAGTAATACGAATATACGATAGACAATGATAGATACGGACAGAAAGTACATCATTAACACAGCCCGTTAAGATCTAAAAAGAATGTGGTGCAACCTGAAGCAGTTCATCTTCCATTCACATTCAAAATGGCAGGTCATTTATGTAACTGGTAGTTATACCGTTTTATAGATCGCCATTTTGGCACATGGTACAGACTGTGCAATTAAATTGATTAATATTTTCACTGTGATGTCAGAACATTGTTGTGGCCTGAAATTGCATCATTGAATTTTCTGGTAGTAGTTCTTCCGATTTGCTTTTGACGGATGCCACTCCAAGGAGGGCAGAGCTGCTTGGAATAATCAATTAAATGAGTGCTCAAAATCGATGAAGGATGATCTAAATGTTATTACTCAATATTAGGCAATTGTATTTAACTTGATAGAAAAACCTTGAATTTTTGAGAATATTATCATCTACCAACGGACAAAAAGTCATGAAACCTTTCGTGATTAATAATGATAAGATGAAGGTCACAACTTAAACCTTATCCTTGTTAAAGTTTAAGACAAATTGCTTTAAAAGCAAATGTCAACCAGTGGACCATAATGAGACTTTTTATTAAAACTGCATCTCGTCTTATTCGCCTATAAAAATTTAAATGGGGCTCATCTTGGTGACCTGCTGGGTGAGCGTTCGTAAATTACGCAAATTCGAAGCTCATGTTTTCCTTAATACCAAGCATACGTGGGTGACTCTTTTCTTTTAATGAATATTCAAAAAGCATCAGTATTGCAATGGACTGCATATGGCTGCACTATGACGAATATAATAATTTTAAGATTGCACAAAGCCGTTCATTTTATCACTTTTATATGTCAATCATGTCTGACATTTTATTTACATTGGGCAATATTTTAAATTGTCGCAATAGAAAAAAATGATACATAGAAGTATGAGATTGCAGATTTATCTAAATCATATTTTAAATGTATACCCTGTTTACAATCCATGCAATTAATGGGCGAACGCAATCATAGAGCAAATCCATTCTGATAATTCCTGATTATTTTTTAAGAATACTTTCAATGGAATCAATCTACGTTTACTGATAATAATTTGGCATTTATCGTAGTACAAGAAAATATGGATGGTATAATTTTTTTTTAAAATGAATTTAATAAATAGACGGCATTCGATAAAAGACAGTCTCTTTCCATTTTTTGAGCGTGCTGGAATGCGAACGCGTAAGAAAGAAGAAGAATTTTGCCGTGAAAAGGTGTGTTCTTCCCGCCGGGCTCCCAGCGATCTCGCAGCTGAAGCCTCTTTTCAAAGATAAAAAATCATCTTGACCAAAAACATCGACTTTATATTATCTATTCATTTATTATGAGTCCCTCACGGGGTCTCCATTTGTCTCTTCCCGAATATCATTTTTCTGCTATTGTTCGTCGTCTTGTACGTTCAACCTCCTCCTTCCGCCGCATAGCACTCGTCGTATATTTGCACCATGCATTCCATGCCCTAGCATTCGTTAACATTGAAGGTACCATATTGCTAGGGGAGAGCGAGCTGATTCCCAGCTCCTCTCGTAGGATGTCCCTTTCTGTGGTCCATACTGGGCAGACAAATGTCGTATGTGCAGCATCGTCGTACTCAGCTTCGCAGTGGTGGCACTCCGGGTCGGTCTCTTTGCCTATTTTGTGTAGGTAGCTACCAAAACAGCCGTGCCCGTTGAGTACCTGGGTCAAGTGGTAGCACAGTTGACCGTGATTTCTGTCTACCCAGGTTCTCAGGTTTGGTATTAGCTAGTGCGTCCACCGAGTTGTCCCATCGAGACCGCCATGCCGCTATGGTGCTTTGCTTAGCATTATTCTTGTCTTCATCTCTATGTATTGCCTGTCTCTCGTAAGCGAGTAGGTCAATTGGCGGTATGGCAGTCAGTGCTAGGACGGCGTCTTCCAACACTGTACGATATGCAACAGCCACTCTGATTGCGCTCTTTCTCGGAACTCCGGCCATGTTAAACCTGGCCCTTTTAATTTATAGTGCCTCGGTCTGGAATTTTAACTAAAATTTTACTGGAAAGGACTTTCCGGAGTGCAAAGAGTCGAGTCCTTCCTTTCCTTGCTAGGGCGTTACCGAGCTAGGGTGAAGTCATACGTGATGCTTAAATGCATCTCGAATTCGCTTCTACACCAACTGAAAGTGTCTCCCCGTCCACGTGTAACTTACCCGAACGAACTCGAGACTGAGTAGTTACCTTCTTCAGGTTGACCCTCTCAGTTCGACGATTTCAAAGCGATATAGAAGGCAAAATAAGACATTGCTGTCATCATCGCGAAGTTAAATTCTTCATTTACTTCTCCTCGAGGCCTATTTCCTAAAGCTTCTTGGTTCTGAGCCGGTAAGGTTCTTCACACTATGGATGATATGGATGTGAATCTTTCCCCTTGAATTGAAAAGACTTTCATTTATCATTCATTTATCGGACGGAATCATCATCTATCGATGGTGATTCCGTCGGTGCTCATGACGCAAGTATTATGTCAGTCTGATCTAACTGTACCCTCAATTTCTTATAATTGCACACCTTCAGCAGCATTGAGTTATCGGAGACTTTTACCAAAATTCATTCCGTGAAAATTCGCCTACCACTGAGAGCTATTCTTCCACAACAGGGCTCACGATCCACTGGCATACATAATTATCGGTGTCATTACTCCATTGTGTATGGAGTCGTGCTGTCATCGAAATGGTATTGTTTTTGGCAACGTAAAATATAACATGGTTTCCTAATGGCACATCTCGTATCCGCTTTCTTTCGTGCAATCGTCATCGAGCATCGAGATTCGAAAGATGGACATGCTACAGGGTGCTTGCGCTCATCCACAAATGTTAGACTCGTTAAGAGAATGAGATATTTTATATGAATTTGAAAGTACGTGCTTGAGATATATAATTATCGTTTAGCCTCTTGCTGATCTTTGCCTTTGAGTAATTTCAATTTGACTTCCTCCATTCGCCTATTCGGGTTAGGCCGTTATGTATGTCAATATATCTCACATTTACTCATAGAAGTCTGGATATGCAAATATGTTGTTGCTCTTTGCTGTTGTCCACTCTGATCTATGGACTTTTCCTTAACTTTCATCCATGATTCAACAGTGGTTCTAATAATTTATGTTATCGTAAGGAGAAAAATCTGAATTATAAGAGGGATGTTTGACGATAATACTACGATAATTTTTTTACATGTATGATTTTTTGATACCAAAATTATAATACCATGAAAACTGTATTTATAGTGCTAAAAACATATATTTGAATACATAAGTCATCAAGATGCTAATGATAGTCGATTCGACTAACAAATGACACATTTTTGCTATCCCATTTAAAAACTTATTAACCCTAAACTACAT
Source organism: Stenopsyche tienmushanensis (assembly GCA_008973525.1). NCBI lineage: Eukaryota > Metazoa > Arthropoda > Insecta > Trichoptera > Stenopsychidae > Stenopsyche > Stenopsyche tienmushanensis. The sequence goes on along the minus strand of WACJ01000275.1, from coordinate 2,503,994 downwards.
ATCTACGTCGAAACGATGAGAACCCTAACAGATATTGTTAATATCTTTCTAACACAAGGGCCACCAGGAGCTATAGAGGAATGGTCGATAGCAAAATCTATGAATAAAAATAAAGATATTCGACAAAATGACTTTTGTTGAGGTATGAATAAAGGACAATGACATCATTCCGGCAATTAAATCCCTCTGATATCGAGAATATTTTACAAAATTAAGATGATTATACTCCAGAAGATTCTGATAGTGCTTCAGAGGATGGGGTATTCGAAGAGGATATTTAGAGTGACTTGGAGAATGATTATGTTGATCAAACCCAAACAGTATATCAGGATACTCGAAATGATATTATTTTATAACAAAATAAAAGTAAAGGTTGACACCTTCGAATTCGAAACAAACAGATGGCCAATGGGGGTATTTTATGGCATTCTAAACATGGCTTATGTTAACTCTTACATAATTTACTGTCAAAATATGATTGAAAAGAATGAAAAACCAGTAATTAGAAAAAAATACATGAAAAATTAGAGTTCTGTAGTAATAAGATATGTAGTCTAGGGTTAAACACATTCTCAAAAAAAAAATGATTTTCGCGAAACCCTACGGTTCCAGAAAATTTCTAAAAGAACTCCGTAAAAAATCCTAAAAAAACAACATTAGATTTTTAAATGACTAATGACATATATACTATCTGAAATTATGAGCTATAAAGGCTCTGAAGACAATGAAAGCCCAGAGAACCCTGTTTTGATACCGCTTTCGTTATTTTGTCAATTCAATCTATCGAGTTTGAGAATATCCATTATAATTATAATAACCTCACCAATCTTAGCTAATAGTTAAATGATATTAAATTCCGCCATACAATGATCTCACTTGGTTGCATGGTTGACCCAAAAAGTGCAATAAAAAACATGATCCCAAATAAAATGCCAATCTAATCATTAAGTGTGAAATATAAATATTTGAGAAATATTAAATTTTATCACAAAACATCATTAAATACATGAATATGCATGTGGGATTTTTTTTATTCGAATGAAACCAATAAATGTCGACAGAGACGTAGAACATAGAAAAAAACGATTGTGCTGTATTATACACAGCAAATGCACAAAAAAAAGTATAAAATACTATATAGAGTTACCATCAAAAATTCAAGTGAAGTTTATGGGATTTTAACCCCTTAAGGAGGTAAAACACAATGTTGTGTCCGAATCTCCGTGACTCAAAAAGAGCATTCTTACATGTTGAGCTTAGAGATAGACAGAGAGACGGAGAGAGTATGTTGCGTATATCGTATGAATGTATAGATCGTTAACCCAAATTTATCGACTAATAATGATATGTGAATTATATAATGAATCTATTTCAATTATATTGTTTATGTTTATTTGAAGAAATTACTGAATTGTGTGGTATCGACAGTGTTTATTTATCTATGTACAAACTTCATACACGCTGCAACAATCCTGACAGATAAGTGAATTTATACGAATGATATATGGCGGACAAGCAAATATAGCATCTAAGTAAATGATGATTTAAAATTAGCCTACTACTCAGAGGGCTGATTACAAATAAAATAACAATATGAAAATTATAATGCATAATTATTACATGAGCACATGAATATATTTTTTTACATGTTGTTTATAAATAATTTTTTGTCTTTATATAAGTTTATGTCTCAATATGCGATCAATTTGTTGATTTGATCAGTTTGTTAAACAACGATATTTGACACGATTCTCATCGTTGATCGTTCGTTTTTAACGAGGATGATTGCTAAATTTCTCATTTATTAGAATCATCGATAGCTCAAAGGTTGCAAATCATTAGTAAAAATTAGCCAATTATCAGATCACATTTTTTTCTTGGGAAATTCGGGCTTGTATATAAGATAAAGATGTGGCTCAATGTCAACTCGGCGGCTCAAAACGTTATTAAGAGCGGTTTCATAAGCGATTTTTAAGAAAGCTTTTTTTAAAACTTCATTAAAGAGGTCTCATTATGGTAATTTTTCGAGGAAACCTCGGTTAGGAAAATAATTGAGATGGAATGAGACTGCTTTCGGATGCAAAACAACTTCGAAGGCTTTTCGCATTGTTGAGATGCTGTTACGAGTATTCCTAGAACGTTTGTCGTCGAAACATTTTTTGGACGTCAAGAAGAAATTTCACATATCCATTGCCATGGCCTTAATGGACTTATATTTTAGCTGAATACATATCAATAACATTACATGGATCTGTGAAAGACTCGATTTTTCACGGCGTTCTTCATAAATATATATATATATATCTTTTATATTCACACATGGCTAAGAAATATTGCGTTAGATGGCCTTGTTGGGCTCGTATTTTCATGAAAAAAGTTAAAGAATTGAATTTATTAATAATTGATAATGGAAAATTACGTTTTTCTTCGTGTTCCATAGGGAAATTTTTATCCTTTTGCTCCATAAGATATTTTATTATATTTCTTCTGTTGATCTGCATTTTTACGTTTGTAGTAAGAAATCATTTCGCATCATATGTTTGAGAAATCTTATATTTAGTATGATTTTTTTTCTTTTACTTATACTACAGAAAATGTTTTTACACCAAATATTTGCAAAAACCAGACGATGAGTCTGTGATTCAGGAAATGGATGTCCATGTAAAGGCATCCTATACACTGGGAAAAAAAGAAGGAGACCAGAAAACAGTCAACTTAGTTGAAAAATTGCTACTGGAATTAGATGACAAGTGCAAAGGAAGTTGGAGGACAGTTATTGCTGACAACTATCTCATAACATTCGATGGTATGAACTAACTACAGCAGGTAGGGCTTGCTTTTGTTGGAACTATCTGCCGAAATAAAAAATGTATTCCGAAAGAAATTTTGTCAGAACGGCTTGGAAACAGTGGCGTAACTACCAATTGGCGAGCTTAGGCTACGCTTAGGGGCAGTAACTGTCTAATCTATGAATACATATAATATATACAGTACATATATTATATGTTATTCAAATTTTTATATTAACCTTTCCCTACCGGTGATGTATTTACTACACCTCGAATCTAATAATAGGAATATCGATATGAAATATAATAGATACGGGGTTCAGAATTTTTGTATTCCTCCGTAATATAATTACGAATCACATCAAAGTATTATAGTTTATAATTAATCATCTGCAACGACGGAAATAAATAATTTGTCGGGAAATCGGGAATTTTGCGAGTTTTAGTCCGTGTCTCGGCAGATAGGAATTTTATCAGTCACATTGATGGGGGCTCACGCGAATTGTATTTTTATCTTTTCTTAAATAAATAACATGTTTTCGTCTTCAAGTTAATTTTTATATTAAACAAATGGACCTTAATTTAATCAAGTTTATCAATTTAATTTCTTAAACTATCGAAAATCCCGATCTCGGGATCCCGGAACTGATCCTGGAATGATCTAATGCAATCCCGAAATCCCGGGATCGAAATTTTGACTCGGGATTGGATTCCCTATTGGGGAGTATATATATACAAATGGCAGACTAATACCCGGTACACACGAGGCTGGTTTTCAAGCTTTGTGCACTGAACATAAAATATGGCAATTTTTTTTTACAATATGCTAAATACTGCAGCATTGGCATCATTCATAGTTTATAAAAAATTTAACCAAAGAACCAATTATCCCACCGATGTACGCAAAAAAAAAAATATTAGCAATTTCCATACAAAATATATGAAGAATATAAACATTAATTGACAGAAGGGTTAAATAATCTTATACTTCAGATCAATTTAGATTTAAGGTACAGTTTTAATTTAAATGTTGATTGTCGATTACGAAACTAACAAGAACTAGAAACAACGATCCCTATTTGCCCATTGATGACTTAAAAATGCTCTAATATGGATCGTTTCTGTTCGTTTCGCTCTCTTTGTAGTGCATCTTGTTCACACGTTAGTGCGATCAAACAAAAGCGAAGAAGATATCAAACAAACTTTCATTCGTCAAAAACACTGTGGCAGCTAAGGATTGAATAAAGATGCTGAAGAACTATTTTAATACGAATGGCAATTGAATTAATTCATACTCTTCACAAGAGAATTGAAGAGTGACTCGATGATTTAAGTCTTTGCAAAAAAAATGTTGTTTGCATAAGCTCATCTTGAATGAAGGTTCCTTTCCAAATTACATTAGATCAATCTAATATGGCAATGAGCTGATGAATGGAATTTTGTCAACGAACGCTGAAAATCGTCCTCAAGCGGATTCATAGGATGAAGACAACGTATGCATGTTGATCGCGACGAATGCAAAAGGATGACAAAAAATCGCCCACTATAACCAATATGGGTCATCAGAGGCATCCATTATATTTTGTTTTGATCGTTTCGAAGGCGATCCACATTTTTTTATCAAGTGATCTTCTTCGCGATTTATGCATGCCCTTCGTGTACATCGAATTTAAATGCCTTTCGCTTTTAATGTCCATATTCACGCATTTCGATCGTATTTTCCAATCTCTCGAAAGGTAATCGAGGTCGAAGCATCTTCGCTCCAGCAACCCGGTCTTGGTGAAGTGGTCCAGTTCACTAAAGAGTTTCTTCATGTGACCGATGAGCGGAACGATTGCGCAAGAGTCATCTTTCAATTAATTCCACTCGCTCGTCAATTACAAAATAACGATCGATAATTCATAATCATAACTGTGGCTTAATAAATGTGTTATTAACTTCAAAAACACGTAATTATTGCGTGGTAGTATTTTTTTTTCTTCCTAAACTATGCCATTTCAGTGTCGTCAATGCACCGTACGACACACTGGCAGTGCTAAAATACTTTGTATACATTTCTATTATCTAGTCTATTTTCTATAATCAGTCAACAAATCATTAAAGGATTTAAAATCGGAAACTGATAAAGAAACATATTTTTTATGAAAATTATCTGATGTTCTTCTCCCAGTCGAAATTGAAATTTAAAAAAAGTTTAAAAATAAAAGTGGCAACAATGATAACTACAAATTTTTGCAATTTGCAATGCAACATTTGGAGAAATTAATACTGGTTTAAGTAAAACTATGTTGCATTGACATCCAAGACGTTTTAGACGTTTAGTTTTTAATAACAATCTTTCAAAATTCGAATAGAAACCGATAAGTCGTCCAACAACTCTAATTTAGAAGTGCAGATAACAACGAAAAAGAAGTAATAGAATCAGAAACAGTTGGACGACACAATTGCCAATATAATTTAAATCTGCACACCGGTTGTTAATAAGGATACTATAAAGATTATTAATCTAAAAAGTATTCAAAAACTTTGATCAAATCAAAAAAAGGTGTGATATTTTATATATTCTTTGCGATTCTCTACTATCGATAAAACGAATCTCAATTAAATTACAATTTAAATTATATATTTTTAAAATGTAAATAAAATTGTGATCTTTTTGATTTTGTTGAAACTTGAATAACAAAATGGCGCACGTTTTTCGAAAAAGTAAAAAAAAACGCGTTTTTTTTGGAGTTTTTTGTAAAAAAAAATTACTTAAAATCAAAATTTCAAAAATCTGATGATATACGCTATAGCCATAACTATGAAGAATATGTCATTCAAATTTCATGACAATCAGCCGGATAGTTTCCGAAATTTCATCAAGCCACCGAAAAACCTTGTTTTGAGATAAACGCGTTTAAAGTTTTGGTTGCAGAAAAATTGCCCAGACACAGCTGTTGAAACACTCGTTGTTATTTTGGGTATTTCCTCCGAAGATCTTCATAAATTGATTTTAAAACCTCGTGAACATCCTCATCTAGAGCAGAAGGATGTTTAAAAGTTTCTATCTGATTGTTTTCCACCACTTTCTTGTACTTGCACCATGAGTCTGAACAATACGTATGCAGCCGGGTGCTCTCAGGTAGTCACCCAAAAATGTAGTTAGACTCGTCCGATCTTTGTGAAATTTCGATATAACATTTTTGAAGATATGTACTTTCAAAATTTAAAATAAAATAAAAATCGATTTTTTTAAATTTGTAAAGTGAGAAGACGCCTTAAAGTCTATATAAACGAAAATTTTTTAAATCAATCAAAGAGTGTAAACATGGATTTCGAACAGACAGACATACATTCAATCATATCGATGACAAACCATTGGATATGACGATTACAAATAAATACGATATCACAACAGAATTTTGACAGAGATCTGACTTTCTTGAATTTATCATTGCTAGTATATAAAGTAGCATAGATTTTCGTACTAGAAAATGAAAAACTGAACTCTGTACTCCAGAAGCTCCTTTCGATAAAATAAAACTACTTGTTCTAAATCGTTTTTCACTGCATTCCAAGGAAATTTGCTCAATCATAACTGGATTTTCTATCGAGCCACAAAAGCGATTTTCGATGCATTCACCTGACATAATAATGTTTCCATCATTTTGGATTTGAATCAACATTATGTATACATGATAATGCACTGAAAGTATAATCATCTGAAATTGTAAATCTATAACATCGTTAAATTCTAAAATATAAGTTATATAAACAATAGTTTTGAATTAAAGGGCTATTTTCTTACAATAAACTTCTTATAGTCGCCGCATACATGATGCAATCTCAAGTCCTCTATCATTATTCCAACACTTTCTTCGACTTCATTGCTTTATTGCATAATATACGTATTTGAAATTCGTATTATACCAGTGTATTCAAAATCATACTCATAGATCGCAAGTGTGTGAATCGAATAAAGTCGTAAAGAAGGCAAACCCGTCCGGAGGTAATAAGGTGAAAATGTCTAAATATTTTTGTTTGAATGTGGTGGCAAAGATTTTCACTGGGTGAAAAACGTATTTCGAAACGACGTAAGTTCACACGGGCTAATTGGATTCAATAGTAAAAAATGCGATCGCATGAACGTCAATTAAACTCGCGTTAATATTTATGCTGTTAGTACTATGTAGAAGAATTTGGCAACAACCTGCAATTGGTCTTGAAGGATGGGAATTGTTCAATTTCGCTCGCAGTGCGTAAGTATCAATACAATGGAAGATGGGAATCTGGGAATTGGAAATGTAACTGAAGATTTATTCGACGAGTTGTTTCAATGGTATTTACATTGGCTCATAAGAATACATATGTGTAATGGCATCGAAAAAATATTTCCAAATTCGCTTTGAAGCAAAATACCAACAGATCGACGAAAGTAATGGAACAAATTATTAGGCATCCTTCATTTTTTAATGTCATTTTAATTGGATTAAGAGGATTGTTGACTTTTGAAATTTTAAATAATGTATGGGATATCAATGAAAAATAGTTAAGAAACGAATAAATATTTGGTCAATGATCACAATGGAAGATATTTTCTTCGAGTTTGTTTTACATCAATATAATTCGATTTACAGACATTCTTTCAGAAATGTTCCTTATGCTGCAATCACATGATCTTTCAACTTTCTTTGCGCTATCTTAAAAGTCAAATGGCGTCAAATATAATTTGCAATAGATACAATGTAAAAAGTTATAGATGTTTACTAATAATTATGAAGTGCTATAAAAGACCATGAAAATATACATAATAGTTTTATGTAACACTAAGTGTGTGAAATTTATTACAATATATATTTGAGAGCACCAGTGGCGCGTCATAATCATTAAAAATTGAAATGAAATTGATCATATTTTGCTAAAAGATGCAGCTAAAATGGTGAAATGGAATTGAAGTCATTGTGCGCGAATTCTTCCACCCCTGCGTCATTTAATATTTCACTCCTGGCACTCCCTTAATTATATGATAAGCGATTTAATTATATTAATAAATTTGAATTATATAAAGGATACTAAACGTTTTGCAGCTTTATATTTTTGATTTTGTATTGTCAAATTAAATCTGAAAATTGACAGTTTTACTCAATATCAACTTGTCAACGAATCATTAATAAAAACAATAATTTAACGGTTTTCGGTTCAGTTTCGGTTCGAAGTCCTGCAACATATTTTTTTTTATTATTTAATTCAAGTTTACAGAATGCTAATTAGCAATTTTATATAACGCCTGGGTCATTTCTAATACTAATTCCGACACTGAATTGATTTTGTAGCCCCCTGTACTTGAGGGGTCTCTCTGAGCTTATCAGGCCCGAGGAACACACCTTTATGGAAACCCGCCATTGCTATAAATGGACTATTACCAAACCCAACAAAGTGTCGAGTTTATCCACACCAAATAAACCGATATTTTCGTACCAGTTCAATATGCACCAAAAGCATTAAAACTGCTATTGAATTTCTTCTTATAATTTGAACGTTCTCAGTTCTCAACATGGAAAAAATTGACTATCGCTAAGTGATACAATACTTTTATTTGAAAGGTCTCAGTCCCACTAATATTAAATGCGAGCTAGATTCTACTCTCGAGGAGTCTGCTCCTTCATTTACAACAGTAAAATGTTGGGTTGCAGAGTTTAAAGGAGGCCATATGAGCTGCCAAGACGAACAGTGCAGTGGTTGACCAAATAAGGTAACCAGCCTAGAAATGGTGAAGAAAATCCACAAAATGTGATTCAAAAGATGCTGTACACTGCATATTGACTGAAAATTTGGTCATGAGAAAGCTGTGCGCAAGATGGATGCTGTGTTTGCTTACAATGAAACAAAAACAGTGTCGTGGTGATGTTTCAATTGAGTGTTTGGCGATGTTTCACAGTAATAAGGTCGATTTTACGAAGACCCGATTTTAATTGGGAAATTTAGACTCGTTCGCGACCTCATTTGTTGCGAGCCACCTATGTAAATTAGCCTCTGAGTGAGCTTCCTTGATCGTACAGATCATAGAAATGCCGCAGAAAGTCAAGTGTCCAACCAGTCCGATTTTCGGATCGCTGACGATTACAAACTCTCATTACAAAACGGGTTTAAATTATTGTCTCTATTTTATTACAGGCTTATGCCACCTGGGTCGACTCAATGTTTAAGCGATGAGGAAGAAAAGAGGGATCAGATAACTTAGTATATATTATAAAAACGGACAGAGTTAATCAGTGTTGATTCATGGAAAGTAGAATAGTCAAGGATTTAAAATAAAAACCATGTGCAACTCTCGACTGGGCCGGTATTTTACGTTTTGCGCCCCAAACCCAGTTGCGCCCGTGGCGGGCGCTTGCTTTGGCACCCCCTTATTAATGCCTTGATTTCATAATCGATGATATATCGTTGCTTTAGCATCCAGAATGCTAATTTGCGTTCCGTTTGGCCTTGTCCAATATTTTATAGGATAAAAAGAGTTGCCCAATGAATGCCCTTAATGCTCGGGGAAGTAGCCCTTTTGTCCCCCCCCCTTTTTTGATAGGCTCTACTTGCACATCTGTAATTATGAGTCATTTCTGGTGACTATTAACTTCTGACACCATTTCAAATTCATTCTTCATATTATCCTGAAATATTTTTATTTTATTCAAAGATTTTGTTATTTTTCGTTGCTCTTCGAAGCATTCCTAAAATTATATTTTCTTATAACACGCCTCTGGTTCGTCATGAAGAGTTTGCACACCAATCATGTGCAGACTTTAAACGAGGGCACAGTCCTTTGAATTTCATTCAACAGAATCAAAATGACAAGTGTAAAAGTAACGAAATGTCTCACCTGATGAATGCTAATCGTCGTGTATTTGGAACATAAACATGGAGACGTCGAACAATGTCTTGGAAATTCCCAAGGCTTGACGAAGAAATCACACACATCAACCTAAAATATTAAAGATATTGTTAAATTAATACAATTTCCATTCCTGAAAATCCTTCTATGATTTATCTTCTATTTTAGCTAACATTGACTACATGACCTATAAACTAACACTGAGTCTATTTTGAAATGCCTTTCCGTTTCATACTTTCCATTAAATAATTTCTAGTAAAATATTTTGCAACACTTCCTCATTCGTGACATCTTTATTGTTACTTTTTTTAATTGTAGTCCGTTATGACAGTCGTCATACCGATTTCGTCAAATGATCGGTTGTAATTAAATGCGACATTATATTAGTCCAATTTAGTGCTGTGTACTTTATGTTACGTACTCCGGAAACACCGGAAGTCGACAACATAGTGTTAAACATGCAAGAATTAATACCAAACTGCAAACTGAATACCTGTGACACCAATGAAAGTGATTTGGTAACCCAACAGTGGCGTTTCAAATAAATAAATATTTTTCCAACGTCAAATTATGTCGAAAACAATTTAAAATAGAGTACATAATGAACAGTTGTTTGATTTAACCGCCACTGTGTAAATTTTCAACGACAGAACTAAGTCTTAACATCAAAATTTATGGCCAAGTACACATTGCAAACAATCGAACGTCATAACGAATAATTCGTACGATTACACGCTTAAAACTATTGAAACATCGACTTCATCCTCGACACTTTAAATGCACACCGAATTAAATACATTTATAATGATAAATCACGTGCAAGTATCATTTTGATCTTGATTTTGGTTTTTTATATGCGACGCCTTTGTGTCATTAGGATAAGCAAAGTGTGCTCGAGCATCGTGTTGGAATCGTCAAAGGCCGCATTGAATATTAAATGAGTTCAAAGGATTCAAAGGATCCATTTGCTTAAAGAAGAAATTACGTAGTATTATGCAAACGGAATAACTTGCGCAATGCATTAATTACGTGATGTTCGATTTACACCTTATTGACCACGTAGGCGTGGCTATCTATAAAAGAGCTTCGGTTATAGATGGCCTAAAATTTAAAATCAAATTTATTGAAATTAATCGTAATAAAAAAAATATATATCACATATACTATAATTGATTTACAAATTGTCTAATGAAAAACTATTAATGTACATTTTAATCATTAAAATAGATGCAATATGTATGTACGAGCATTTATTTTATTTTTATCGATTATAAAATTATATATCTATTCCCATTTTTATAAAGATTAAATTTGTCCGCAAGGACGAAATATATCGTTTTAGGGCCATATTTTTAAAAATGTTGTGAAATGCCGCTCGTTTAAACGTCACTTCAATTTGTGTTGAGTGTTTGTCATGGCAAACGAAAATGAAAATAAAACAACATTTGAAGAGTGTTATTTAGCTTCTTACTCTGAAGAAAATAGAGAAAATTCAACTCCAGCTGAATTATGTTCTGCCAAACGAAATTCGATGATGCTTTTGCACAATGAAACTCTTAATACGTAAATATTAGAATGATTCTTCGCATTTTTTGTGTAGAAAAATATCTTTTAATCTTTAAAAACATGTTTTCAAATGTTTATATGTTATTTAAATTTTAAGAAATAATTAGGTTTAATTAAACATTAATACATTTTTAACAGAAATTTATTTGTTTTAAGGTTAAGTAATGAATCCACTTGTTTTATTTTGAAGCAAAACCTTTTTGAGTATTCTCAATTAATGAACGAAAATTTAAAACCAGATTCTAAAAATAGTTTTACAAAATCTATTGATTTTTTGCTAAAAGGAAAAGTACAAACGCGTCATTGTTCTTCCTGGAGATGTAGTTTACGGTATATTTATTTTTTTTTAACTATAAATATTGTGAAAATGCTCAATTTTTATTATGAAAAATGTATTTGGCTTACAGAGATTCAAATATTGATACTCGTGATTTGTTAAAAAATGAACTCGTCAACAGTAATCATTGTAATGTTAATAAAAATCAAGCATGTAAAAATGATGAGGTTTCAGATGAAAATTTAAAGCAATTGTTTTCTAAGAGAAATCTTGATGATATTGAAGATGAATTAAAAAAGTTGGATCTTCCTAATACAATAAGGCATTGTCCTAAAATAACTGTAAAAAATCCTCACATCGTCAATACAAATATGAATAAAAGTACAACCACTAATGTTAATCAAGTGCTTAAAAATACACCAACAGTGCCACAAACAATGAATAGAATTGACAACGACTTTCCATATAAATATCAACCCAACGAGCCGGAAATTACTAACAATCTAAATGACAACTATAACAAATATTCCTTTAAAAACCAATCGAAAAGTATGACAGATCAAAGTAATGAATTCTTCAATCCTGGTATACGAAAAAGCAACAGTGGAGATATGAATAGATACAATCAAATGAAAAGGAACGAACCAGCCCCTACAGAGAATAAATCTAATTTTCAATTTAAAACTGCTCGTACTGAACTAATGGTTCAAAACATGAAGAAATATGGAAATGCGCATCAAAATGTCCCCCAATATCAAGAAAATGTAAGTGCTCCAAAGCGCAGCCTTGGTACAACGAGATCAGTCGGAAGCAAATTTATACCACCTATAATGAAAAGGTATTAAGTCGTGACTAAATTTTGGAGGTGGTAAATATATTTTTAGCTTATTTGCAAACTGACGATTTTTTTAATTGATAAAATATTAAGTATTTTCCGCCAAATCAATTCACATAATTTTGTTGGCAAAATGCATTTAACCATTTCCAAAATTTTAAGAACTCATTAATTAACTGAATGAACTGAAATATCATTCAGTTTTAATTTATTCAATTATCTATATTTTCAAAGCAATGAGGACTTTGAGGAGACTAAAATGGAATCGGAAACAATTCAAGATGAAAGACTGAAGCACATTGATCCTAAAATGGTTGAATTGATCATGAGCGAAATAATTGATTCGAGCGCACCCATAGGTTACATATCATCAAATATCATGTTCATTATTACAGTTGAAACAAATAAATACAATGCATTTATATATTTAGGATGGGACGATATAGCCGGTCTTGAGTTTGCAAAGACTGCCATTCAAGAAGCAGTCGTATGGCCACTTCTGAGACCTGATATTTTCACAGGGCTCCGCCGACCACCTCGAGGAATATTACTATTTGGCCCGCCTGGCACTGGAAAAACATTAATAGGTAATATATGATACATTTTAATATAATTGATATTTTTTACTTTACGTGGCTCTTGCCACTGACAAGGCGGCTGGCGTTTCGCCTTTTCTGTCTGTCCTGAGCCTCCTCTGTCCAATTGCCCAGGTCAGGACTCTGTGATTCGGCATCTATGCTATATGACCTGCCCAATGTAGATGACGGTTTGGATGAAGTTGATTTAACATTGTAGCTTTATCTGGATGATTTTCTTCCACAAGTGTTTGTAACTTTAATCACATTGAAGTATGAACTCTAATCTCTGCTATCGACAGTTTCTTTTTCTCCCTCTCCTCTTCCTCTGCTCCCAACAGAGCCTCTTTTAGTTGACGGTGTTGTTCATGCAACTCCTTCAACTTGTCGATGCTGAGTTCCTCCCTATATTCTACAACAAGTTCTTCAAATTCTTCTACCTAAGCTGCGTGGCCAAAAGAGGCTTTATCTTGTTGTCGCTACTTGCATTCGCACAAAAGAGGAGTGTCAAACGGTGTTTCATCAGTTGACCTAACTTGGTCTGATGGGACCGAAGGGTTCCAACAAAGCGCCATTTGAGAGAACTATGCTGACTAATCCGGACATTTACATCCTCGACAACCTCACCAACTAATTGATATAATATAATCTCTTAATATTGTAGGTAAATGTATCGCATCACAGTGTAGTGCAACATTTTTCAGCATAAGTGCCTCTTCTTTGACTTCCAAATGGTTGGGAGACGGTGAAAAAATGGTTCGAGCTTTATTCGCGGTTGCGCGTTGTCATCAACCCGCTGTAAATATTATAATATCACATTTTCATACAAATATAATATATGGAATGTATTAACAAATATTTATATTTTTAGGTTGTATTTATCGATGAAATCGATTCTCTACTTACACAAAGATCTGATGCAGAGCATGAAGCAACGCGTCGAATAAAAACGGAATTTTTAGTTCAGTTGGACGGAGCTGCTATAGGTTTGCATCATAATAAATATTGAATTTAATACTGAGTTGTACATTTATGTCGAGCTTTTGAAAGATATATTTTACATAATAATAAATCTTAGGTGATGAAGACCGATTATTACTTATTGGAGCTACTAACAGACCTCAAGAACTCGATGAAGCAGCACGTAGACGGCTAGTAAAACGGCTCTATATCCCTCTTCCAGATTTAGCTGTAAATATTTTGTCTCGTTTTTTAATGAATATGTAAAGTTATCGGCATTCTTGATAAGATAAAATGTTTAGATCATTTTATTTTTAATTTATAGGCAAGAAAACAAATAATCAAAAGACTGATGACCACTGAAAGACATTGTATAACTGATGATGAGGTAGATGAAATTGCCGCTTTGGCAGATGGCTTCTCCGGTGCAGATATGAGATCTCTCTGTGCAGAAGCAGCTCTCGGTCCAATCCGCACATTGCCATTAAGTCAAATAACTAACATACACAGTGATCAGGTTAGGTTTTATTGCAATGTTTTGACAAGTATTTTTTTGTTATGCAATATTGGTATACAGTAGAACCTCGATTATCCGGATTGTTCAAAATATATATTATTTACTGATTTGCACGTGGAGAATTATGTCCATTTTTGTTCACATACGTGATGAATTGTATTTAACGAAGTTTACTAATTGTTTAAAATAAGAAGATAGAAGCTCAGAGCGAAATGTTATGAAAAAATCAGGAGATACAGAAACATGAAGAGTGTATTTTTATGTGGTTCATACAACCATAAAAACTTTAAACCAGATGATGAAATGTTTACGGTAAAATTTCTTCCACCAAATGACACTTCGGTAATACAAACGATGGATCAAGGTGTAATATAAACATTTGAACGTTTACATAGAAATCAGATGCTTCGACGATTATTGCTGGCAGACGAAAATAATGAAGAAACAGTTATCAGCTTCCATAAGAAAATAAATTTGAAAGATTGTTAGTACATCGCAACAGTTAGTTGGAATTTTTTAGATGCTTAAATATTAAAAAAATCATGAGATTTTGAAAAGACCATTAGTAAGTTCTAATAACGCGGTAGAACCTGATATAGGAGACATTGCGAAAACAATAGCACAAATTTCTATATGTAGTAGTATAGTTAAATTGCAATGAAAACAATCCTGGATTCCAAATTTTGAATGATGAAGTAATTAAAGAAATATCTATCTCGGAAGAACAAGGTCGAGAAGACAAAGAAAATATTTGCGTGGCGGCAGATATTGGTCCTACACAATCTGAAGCTTTTCAGTATTTAGATGTCGCCATAAAATGGCTTGAGAACCAAGAAGAGTGTAATTCGTGATTTGGCAGCTTCTAAAAGAAGAGCTAGCTTAAAGCCAAAATAATATTTATACTTTCCCTGTTAATTATGATTATTTTTGATTATCCGGATTTTCGTTATCTGGATTTCATCCTCATTTAGTCCGGATAATCGAGGTTCTACTGTATATTAAATAATTTTTATTTTTTATAGGTAAGACCCATAATCGCCGATGATTTTAAGAATGCTTTAACAAGAGTAAGGCCAAGTGTTTCAGGAAATGATTTGGAACACTATATAAAATGGGATAAAACATATGGCTCGGGGAATGCGCGCTGAACAAAACTTAATAAAACTTTATTCTATTATATGTATTCACAATTGTTTTTATTTAATTTCAATAAAATAAACATTTTATATAAAATAATTTTATCATTTAAAATTTCCAACCTTCAGGTTTTATCTAGAATACGACTATTAGGTATCTTAAAACTAATAACTTATTAAAAATATATTGTTGATAGAAATTCCTAACATGCTATTATTTCCACAAGAATAAATAGCAAGCATGACAAATTGCATGCCGACCACCGGATAGGCGATCCTTGTTCCGACTGTTAACATGACAATTAATGTTAACTATTTGTAAAGATTTGAAAGAAAAAAATATTTTTTACATGATCGTTCATACCTACCCTATAAAAATACTCTACATGGTTTTAAGTACCTACATTGTGTGTTTTATTGTAAGTGTGGCATCATGGCGAGTTTTTAAGGAATTTGTGTAGCGCCCGCATCTGAAAACATTTAATTTGTCCGATGCATGTAATTAGATAATGTCTTCAAATAATACTGAGAAAATTTACGTATGGCCACAAGAGAGCTTTATATCACTAGTCGTAATTGACAATGTAATTTCTCTAATGTTAATTATTTATATAGCGCAAATTATAATTTATATCAGAAAAAAGCTATTATCATTAAATTTCCTATATTTTGAACTAGTGACTTGCATGTTGAAGCATGCACTTCAAAATGTTC
Organism: Stenopsyche tienmushanensis; assembly: GCA_008973525.1. NCBI lineage: Eukaryota > Metazoa > Arthropoda > Insecta > Trichoptera > Stenopsychidae > Stenopsyche > Stenopsyche tienmushanensis. The sequence continues at coordinate 2,487,757 of WACJ01000275.1, read as the reverse complement.
GCTTTAGGGCTCACCGCACGTCTTCTAGTGTGCGCTCTTCAATATGAGACTTGAGTTTTTATTATTAAAAGATAGCACTGAGATGAACCTCTATTATTAATTGGACAAAACTCATAGTCAAGTATTTATTTGAATTGATTGAAGAAATACTTTTAGCGATTATGTTACAGATAACTAAATAGAAGTTAATTGATTGACCATTTCGACGGGCTCATGAATGTTTAGGAACTGACCCATGCGGGCCGAAATAATAGGTGCTAAATAGTACAAGATAAAATACAACATAAATAAAAATCTTTTTATTAAGGTTCTGTGAAAAGTCTGATATCATTTTACCAGTGAAAATGATTCATAGATAGTATGCATGAGCCGAATATTTAGAAAATATTATAACTGATATGAACAAAAATATAAAATCATAAGAAAAAGAATCAATCGTTTTCGCATCTTTTTGATGAAATCGATCAAGCGAGCGGTCAATATAAATTTACAACCAATTGATAATAAAAATGAAAAGACGTCTTATACGTAACCATATATTTTTCATATAATTACAATTTTTTGAATAGGCCAGAGAAAGTTAATAAAATAAATTTAAATAATGAAAAACATGAATTAATTAACCTTAGAAGGTGGAAATAAACATTTGAATCTGAATCTCACTAATATAATTTGATAAATATGCACACAGCTCTCCATATTTAAAATCCACAGAAAAAGGCATAAATGCTTACAATTTACAAACTGTTTGTACTAATGTCATTTAATGTTTATTTAGGATAAAAGTATACCCTACAAACAGTATAAACCAGTCAAGATATATCAATTACAGTGTGGTTCATAAATATTAATATGAAACAAATGTGCCTGGGGGAAGGGGGAGGAAAATGACATATATAATAATATTTTACATCATATATTTTCCAGATTTCGAATGAAGATGAATGATTGTTTTTCCAAATGGTGAAATAGAAAATGGTCCTCCGATGTTTGACGTGAGTATATAAAAATGAAAAATATTACAATGCATATTTAGTCCGAAGCGCGAGGCTAGAGGTCCTATTGCACGTAACTCCTTTTAAAGATTTTGACATCGTAAACGATCAATCGAGAAAACATAAAACTACCGCGATTTAAAGTGATACTAATTAAGATATCAAAATAATAATTTATTCGATACCCCAGTTCAAATGAACATTAATAATAAAAGAAAAACATCGTCGTGTCATGATAAATGCATCCAACTGTTCACGCGATTAAATCAAGTTAATTTGATCCCTTGGTTTTTATTGATTTTTTTTAAAACTCATTATAAATTACAAAGTTTAATTAACTACTCAAAGAGTTTGACCGACACGCTTCGAGTTCTCCTCAAACCACTTTTAAAGGATTTTTTTCCACAAATAAAAATGTAAAAGACCTTTACTGTCGAAGCAAATTTAAAATGTAATAATATTAAATTATTTAGATTTCGAGTTAAATCAACTTGCAGAAGCTATATTAATTACAAAAATTGTATGCAGAGATGCTAAAAAGAAATATTTCGTGCGTCATATGTACAAATATGACCAGTTCCATCCAACGATTGATCAACAAACTGTCTCTCGATAAAATGCAACTGTTTTCATATGCAATAAAAATGAATACATAAATTTATATAGTAACAATATGATGAATGCGAAAACAAACGACATTACAACATAAAAATCAATACAGAAAAATAACTATTTCTTTAAATTTAATATTAAATTGAATGAACAGTGAATCATTTGTGAAACATTTATCACTTCAATAAGTGCAAAGTTAATTGTTCTTCATCAGCGGGATATACTACAAAACTCTATAACACTTTCACATAATATCATTTACAGACAACACTTACAATTAACAGCTCATTTTCACAGTTGAATTCAAATAACTCATTTCACATGTATCCATTTATGCATCTGACTGTTATAAATATAAGTAGGTATTTATATATGCATGTATGTAATGTGTTCACAATATATATTTATATATATAAATATATGCACATATCTATATACATACATGTACTCTTATAATCTTTACTGATGACATTTCTCACACACACGAAATGTTAAAAATTGTTTATCTTTAAGTCTTTTTTGTTTGTTTGATGCAGATCACTATCAGATAACTGTTTAGTTCATCCGCACGAAGCCAGTCAACACTCTTTAAAATTAATTTTATTTTATTTGCCTCTACCACTTTTGTGCAACTTTTAGAGATGACACCAATGTACCACAAACGTAATATATTTACAAAGTTTTTTGATGTCAATAAACACACGTGAATTATATCACTGAATGCCCCACACGGCCAAAGGTTTACCACCAATTAATTTCTCAACAACAATCAACGAATCAACTGTTTATATGAGTAGACGAGGGGGCGAGACAGGCATTACGTAGTGCCAGTTGTGGAAGGCGCTGGCTGTTGTGCAGGAGCGGCTACGGCTCCTGCAGCAGGTACGTCATCATCATCCTCTTCCTCCGGGTCGAATTTAAGCATAAGCTGCTTAAACTGTGAACAAAAAATAAAAATAAATCAATTTAATCATGTTTTAAAATAAAAAATAAATAAATTTGTCTTTCTATTGATTTAGTCGGTGCAATAGTGGCCATTTTTTAAAAATTCTACCACACATATAACAGCACCATCTTCTAGTGCGTCAAGGTTGGTGTCATTTTGAAGCTTTGTTGTTTGTCTTACTTTTTCAAATATTTTTATATTTTTTTCAGCCATAGTGAAAATGTCCAAGCCAGAAATTGATGAGACACATTTGCGATCTTGTTTACTGTTTTTATTCGACAAAGGATTAAAAGCAAAAGAAGCTACTTAGAGCATCTGTGATACATATGGCGACATATTGAATAGTCGAAAATGCCATAGATGGTTTAAAAAATTCTAAAATGGCGATAGAGATTTGAAAAATAAACCAAAATTAGGACGACCTTTAAAAATCGACGATGACGCGTTCAATTCTCTGGTAGAATCTGATCCTCGAAAAACAATAAATGTATTATCACTAGACATCGGTTGTCCCTGATCGACAGTAAAGGACCATTTGAAAAGACTGGGGAAAAACATAGACAAGGAATTTGGATACTGCACAATAGCGATGAACAACGGATAACCATGTGTTCATCGCTATTGTTTAGGTATGAAACCGATTGCCACCGTTACTGGGGATAAGAAGTGGGTCCTCTACAACAGCCCGAGAAGGAAATAACAGTGGCTCCATGTCATCTGCATACAGGATGTGATTCATGCACTTTCCACCCACATGGCAACCAACTGCCGTCTCTCTGAGTGCCAAGGAGAGATCGTCATCCTTTGTGTTTAGTGGGATTTTTTTGGCGTAATTCACTACGAATTAATAAAACTTGGCAAAACTGTCACAGCAGAGCTATACTGTGCACAATTAGATAGGTTAAAAGCGGAGATGCTCAATAAGCGATCAGTGTTAGTTAACAATCAAAGAATATTACAGGATGATAATGCAAGGCCACACGCAGCAAGAATTACGCAGAACAAAATAAGGGAGCTTGATTTGGAAGTGCTGCAACGTCCACCATATTTTCCTGATATTGCACTTTCAGACTATCATCTCATCAAGTCATTAGAACATTCGTTTCGCGATAAAAAATTCACTTCTGTTCAACAAGTGAAAAATCATTTGGATTCTTACTTTAACTCTTTCAGACCTGGCGTGCACAATTGTGGACATAAATATATTTTTTTTATACTCTCCTTATTATTCCTTGGCATATTACGAATTTTTCTAGAGACAAATGTTAGTTTCTTTTTTCAAAAATGATATTGTTCATTGTAAATAGTTATTCAATTCATATTTTACAAATTACAATTCACTTTTGGTGTGTAGTCAATAAGATATAGAACACTTTATCAAAAACTAACTGATAAATCATAAATCAACGTTAAAAATGGTTTAAAACAAAACCTTTTCCAGTGCATACAATATTTCAAATGTAATATTCCTGATATGAATAGAAATGCTTAAGACAGAAATAATATTAAGTATACAAAATAAGTTTACCTCAAGATACTGATTAATCAGATCTTTTCTGCCTTGCTCATCAAGGTCTTTCTTGCTGTCTACTTCTTTTAATTTGGCTACTGTTGCTTTAGGATTAAATTTAACATTAGATCTTCTATTTACAGCCTTTTCATAGATTTTGGCACCTTCTGATGGCGTATATTGCGAGATTTTTCTGCAATTAATATAAATAACATTAGTTTAAGCTATCGCGCGTTTGCGTTTGAATAATATGATAATAAAATAACAGTCACTTACGCATCACTCATGCCATAAGTAGCTTTGAGATGTTGTTTTAAAACAAGTAATAAAAGACAGCCTTGAGCTGTTGCTAAACAGGAACGTAATGCTGTTGTATCATCTGGCAACCTCATCAGCAAAGCTGCAGCATCCTCTTCATCTTCTTCCTCGTCTTCGATCGGAATTTCTGTATTAGGTAAGTTTTCTTGATTTTCCCCCATTCCAACTGCATTTGGATCTACAGTTGGTTTAAGTGGAATGAGACCCTAAAAAAAAAAAAATAACAATAAGCAACCAAATATTGAATATGTAGTATTTTAATAACTAAATAAATTAACAAACCTCACGAAAAAGTTGTAAAAGATTAGATCCTGACGTTGATATTATAATATCTATATGATGAATAATAAATAATGGTTCATCCTGCACTTGGTATGGAAAATAAGCGAGATTATCGGCTAAATACAACATTTGATCTAGTGTTGTTTTCTGTAACAAAATAGATGTTTTAATAGCGGAATAAAAAATTTATATGCATCTTTTTAAATGAAAATAACTTACATAATGATTTGAATTTTCATCAAAATGTTTTAGCACAGATAACGCAAGTGCTCTTCTCTGTGGTTTTGTTCCACGTAAAAGTGAATAAAGGAATCCATTTAAAGCAGTTGGATATTCATCTTGTTCTTTAATTCTATGGAGTATAAAAAAATAAGTATTTATTTTATAACAATTACTAATAAATAAACCAATTATAATATAAGTGTTATTTTGCCATTTGTTATTATAATTATTGTTTTATATTAAGTTATTCTTGCCTAAAACCACGAATAATGCCAGCATTCTTGGGTGTATTTTGAAGTATTTTTTGTAAATCATAAGATAGTTTAATTCCTAATTGTGATTTCATGTGAATAAAACCAGGATACTTCTTGTCAATCTCTTGAAGTTGTTTATCTGCTGTATGTGAGACTGTAACTTCAGCATCGGTACTCATACAGATCAAATACGGCACAATCTATTAGATCAATTAAAATTATGTTAATTTATTTTAAATATACCGATATATAAGAATCCAAAAATCAAATATATTAATACAAGCTGATATTAAATTTAAATGAAATAATTCTATTACCTGAACAGGATGAACGAGCCCTTGTTGAAGAACCAACTGTATAACTTTCATCGCACTAGTGCGTACAACAGTACTGGGATGAAGGAATGCTCCGAGAATTTCTCTCAAATATAATTGAATTACTGTTGAGGCCATGCCAGATGAAACGTCACCCATTTCCTTCAAGTTTTCTTGTTTTGATCTTTTAGACCCTATGAAATATTAATTAACATAATAATACTGTCAATAATATATATATATATTAGAAGCAAATTCTTTCTATAAAAAACAACTTACACTCTTTATCTTGTCGTATCATTCGTTGTTCTTCTTCAAGCAAATACATTTCAATGTTTTTCAGTACTTCCGCTTTCATATCCAGGGATGTGCACTCGGACGTGAGTAAATAATGATAATAATCTTTTAATTCAGGTTGCAACATGAATTCATAATGACGGACGCAGACAGAACCGACAGATTTAAGAGTGTGTGCTTGGAAATCTTCATCACCGAGATGAAGAAAAAACATGAGATTCCTGAATACCTGATCCTTTATATCCGGCTACAAAAAGAAAAATAAATAATCAAAAACTAACATTTATTTTAAATTAGACAGAGTGTCTATGAAATCAAGAAAAAAGCGCTCACAGCTAATCCTTCTATGACAAGCAAATCTGTAAAATCAAAATGTCTCAATAAAAGGCCAACAATAAACAGCGCTCTTCGAAATTGCGGGCGTAAATGAGTGGTTCGCATCAAGTCTGGATTAGTTTCCCATCCACGTTTCCACTGAATCAAAACACCTGAAAAATTTAACACCAATCAATATAAAATTATATCAAAGCTTTTTTATACATAGCTTTAATAAATCAAAAGATCAATTACCGTGATATTTTTGAAACACATCTCTAATTAGTTTGTAATTTTTTGTTACATTATTTACAATAGACCCTAGACACGAAAGGCAGCTGGCTATGACAATTTGACCGTGTTGTAGAATTAGTTTTACTGAATCCTCTTCTAATTGGGCGAGGAAAGTCTCACTAGGATGTTCCATTAACGGAACAACTAATTCAAGAGTTGAAGCCACACAGCTGATTATTTGTTGATCACTAGCAGTCTGCAAGAAATGTAAACACAATTATTAGTTTAATTTAAATATTAACTATTTGCACACAAAAGGCACATCTCAGGAGCCACAACGCATTATGCGGCAACTCAAATAGTGACAGTGAGTGAAAATGGTTGCTTATTTTAAATTATCTTGAGCCTCCAAGAGTTAAGAGCAGTACAGTTTGTGAATAGCTTCATTAGCTCTCTTTTTCAGGAAGTATAAAATGATGGTTTAAAATTGTTATAAGACTTTTTATCTGAAACGTTAATCCAAATTCTACTACATCTTTGATCTTAATAATGAACTTGTCAGTCGTGCTAAACATTGCTTTTCAAGTTTTTTAGCCTATCGGGATCGATATCTTTGACACAACAATATAAGAAAACTCAAGAACACTGCAAAAGCCATTGTAGTCAAATAAGCCAATATCATAACTAAATCATTTTTCAACAGTCCTCCAGCACCTGTCGCCTACTTATATCGCCAGACACTAGACATTAATATTTCTATTCCGGCATTCATCTGTCATCTTACTGACAGAATTAACAGAATCGGGGGAAGAGTAGCAATTTTCGTAAAAAAGGAAATTGTTCATTCCACCGTCAGAACTCCTTCTTTTCGCAGTCTCAAGGCAGTCACCTTCTAAATCATCTTTGATAATATCAAACTCATAGGACATTGGTTGCGGGAGACTTTAATGCAAAACACCAGCCATGGATATTTCATTTTCCCCACACTACCACCATTCTGGTGGGATTTCTACCCACTAAAACCCTCCTCAACTTCTGCTGCCACCCGGCTACTAGTTAAGTATTGCACTAAGGTGGCAGCGATGTGTCCCTCTTGGGCTCTTCCATTGTCAACTCAGCTCATGGGTGTCAGCTCGGTGGAGATGTTTCCATTGGTCATCTTCTCCCACGTTCGGTATAGTATTTGCACCACACATTCCATGCGCTACTATCCTTGAGCATTGAAAGAATCATATTGTTAGGCGAGAGCACTATTTGATTCCAGCTCCTCACTGTAGAGTATCCCTTTCAATGCTCCATGCTGGACAGACGAATATCGCGTGTGCGGCATCAGTCAATGCCTGCTCCACAGTGATGGCATTCCAGGCCTGCCTCTTTCCTATTTTATTAAGGTGGCTACCGAAGCAATCATGCCCGGTAAGGATCTGGGTAAGTTGGTAACAGAGCTAACCATGTGTCCTTCTGCTTCATTCTTCCAGGTTTGTGATCAGTCCATATGTCCACCGACCTTTCGTGGAGCTGTCCCATCGGGACTGCCGCACCGCCATCGTGATTCATCTGGCCACCTTTTTTGTTTCTCTTTTTTGGACTACCTGTCTCTCTTGAGCGAGCAGGTCAATTGGCGGTATGATGCACTTCTTCTCTGGTCTCTGGCCATGTTGACCTCCGATGTTAGGCATCAACCTGGCCAGATCCTCTGCGATGTTGACTGCCTTAGCTACCGCCTTCTCCGGATGTACAGAGAAGCGAAGCTTGTTTTTGGTTTCCACCCCTAAGTATCGAATGGATCTTGAGAATTTGATATCATATCTATCCATCATCAGGAGTGGAACCGCAAGTTTCCTGCATCTTATGAAAAACAGCGCTTCCATCTTTTGGACAGTGAGTTAGACAGCCTGTTATTCTTCTTATTCATATTATGTACTTTTTAATTGTTTGTCTTTTCAGTGTTTTTTTTTTAATTATGTACTATGGCGAAAGCTTTTTAAAATAAATCTATTATATCTAGCTCTTGATGTGCTGCAAAATTTAAGGAAGAACTTTGGTGTGCCGCAGGTGAAAAAAGGTTGCTAAGCACTGCTATAGATGAATGTTCTTTTACTTAATCTAACCAAGACGAGCTTAACAAATAGAACTTTTGGAATCACTCTCGTTAAAATGATTTTATAAGATGGTATAGAAGTTATTGAGGTATTAAGAATTCGTCACAAAACCCAACATAATCATCGACAACATAAAATACACGGACAACGCGAGTATCAAAAATCACACAAAAAACAGATCATAATATTTTAACATATACTGTTTTTTTTATATCTAAGCATGGAATTACACAAAATAAATTATTTGTACACATTTGTTTTCGCACAAGTCAAAACAATCATTAGGTGCAAAAGGTTAATTTTATGCATATTTAATATATTAGTATTGAAAAATATTTGTACAAATACACACCTGACATTTAAGGCTCAAATAGGGTTGAAGAGTAAGTGCATGATTTACTAGCAGCTGAGGTCTTATTTTAGCAAACAAATGTAAGGTACTTAAGCAAGCCACTGATCGTTGAGAGCTTCCCTGTCCACCTGCAAAGTAATTAAAAGATATAGTCATTTAAATGAAACAATCATCAAGAATTAAAAAGAAAGAAATATAAGAAACTCACCTTCGGTTAACGAGTTTTCTTCGAGTCTGAGAAGATTTTCAATTAAACAATCGACTATTTGTTGACATGATAATAAAAGAGATTTTGGTGGAGTAAAAATAATTTTAGTCGGGTCGTCTTTATCTTCTTTTGGCTTGAACAACTGCAAACGATTTACAATAAATGAAAATATTCATAAAAATTAAGAATAAGTAAACTTGAAATAAAGCGTGCTCTTACACTTTGTAATAATTGTTGAAACCATTCAAGTCCTATATCTCTTGATGAAAGAACTACGTCTGTTATATTCAATACTTTTCTAGTCAGTGGATCTGATGTAGGATCTCCGTGTCTCAGTATTGATGAAGCTGGACATGGACTGAACCACATATTTTGGAAAACTTCCATTACTAACTTTCGGATTCCTTCTTCGTCATTCACACGTCGAATCATCTTCACGCATATTTCAGGAATTTTAGGAAATTCAGGGCATTCAATGCATATGTCTTTTAATATTTTTATGACTCGTTTGCGAACAGAAACACCAGTATCCTAAAGAGATAATTAAATCAAGATTAATTCATTTGGTCTATTCATATTATTTGTTTGTTCAATAAAAAATGTTGCTATTTACCAGTATTCGGCATGAAAGCATGTAATAATATTTGTCAATGAGCTCTGGTCTGCTTAGAACAAATTTCCCTACAAGGTCAACAGCTGCTTCTCGTACAGATGTTGACTGATCTAAGAAAGACCGGTGAACACCAGCTTGCATATCATTACGAGCTAACACTCCCGGGTCAACTTCTACAATCATAGCTAGACATTTCATGGCTTTTGTTCTAATGGCTATAGAATTCTCACATAAAATTAGCAAAATCTGAAAAATATTAAGTAATTATTTAATTAATATACCAAATTGTACAAATTTGTTTGTTCAAGTCAAGATTCTTCAATCTGCGTTCTGCGGAATTTCTGAAGGGTTCCACGGAAAATTACTATTGTTTGGAAAATTACCGATTTCACGTTCTGAAAAAATGGGACGCGACTAATATACTATCTCAAATTCCAAGGGTTCCTTCAGAAATACCGCAAGTCTAAAGGTTTCCGAATACAATGAAATGCTGAAAACCCCTGTTTTAAACCAACATACATATATTATATTGTTTATAAAAATTACAGTTATAAATAATAGGATAAATATGAACTCATTTTTGATTTCATGTAAATCAAGTATAAAATTATAGGAAATAATGTGATCAGTAAAATGTTTTAAAAAAATATATGAAACAGAAATTCAGTACTAACCTTTTGTAAATACCTATCAAAGCTTTGGGAAAAAGACCTCTTAGAGGCCAAATATTGAGCTATAAGCTCTGCACCACTATAGTCTATATAAGATTGCATTACTTGCACCTGGCTGCCACCTTGATAACGAAAGGGACGAATTCTCTGTATATAAAATGTCTTTCTACGCTCAATCATCCTATACGCATCTGCTGTTTCTGTAGAGCTCTCGGTATTCTTTGAATTGCCATCCGAATGCCTGAACATCCGGTCGATATCCTCTTCTGCGTCTGATACAGGATCTTCATCACTAGACTCTTCTTTGTGCTTTTTCTTACGCTTATGTGGTGTGGATTTTTTAGGTTGCATTAGACTTTTTTTCTGTGCTAGAGTGTCACGATACCACTGAGTTAGATAAAAATGTCTAGCATATCCCCACGCTTGATCTCTTTGACCGTTAACTGCCAAATAATCGAGCAAGACGCGTTGGAGAAACTGAATTCTTTCTTCGTCAGGATCTAAGCCTTCCACCCTTTCCTAAAAAATAAATGTTATTTAGTATAAGAAATCATTACTCCTTATTTGGATTTTTCGGATATTAACCCGCGGGATGAGTTAAAAATGGCGGCAGATCATAGTTTATTAATCCCTGTTTTAACCAAATGCGTGTTAGATTAATAGCGCTGATCTATAGTATAAGTTCAGAATCGCATGTAGAAAAGGCAAAACATAATCTCTCATTTAAGTGTTAACTCTTTGCGCTCGAGCGGTGCCTCTCAGGCACCACTTGGATCGATGCGGTAAATTGAGCGATAACGGTGTTTATTTAGGTTTGGCCTAACAAATATCACTTCACGAGTCTACTCCTGCCCTTTTGTGGATCATATTATGAGGTGTCGAGTGACACAATGTATTATATGGCTACAAATATGTCTTATCTCAAAAACATTCGTGACTGCGGGTCAGACTCTGCCTTCGACGTTAGTTTGAGCTCAACTTTCTTGGCAATCAGAATATAAGTTACTGAGCCCAATAAGCATGGAACGAAAACAGAAGTGATGAAGATAGCAATGACGTTAGAGGTGTAAAAAGACGAAAAATCCGAATAATGGATAGCCGAATAACCTGAAAGCCATAGTGATTGCACGGAAGAAATTGAACCTTAAGAATGGACAATGTGCACACAAGAATACCGTTTGTATCTGGAGTAAGACAACCAAGCACAGCTTCTACTTCGCAGAGCAGTTCTGAAGGCATCCGACTAAATGGGAAGCTGCATGTTATATTGATTGGACAAAAAAGGCATTGCAAGGTTTGTTCCCAATGAACAAGGCTTGATCAAAAACGACAAACTGTGTACTACCATGACACTTGCCCCGACAAGTTAAGAATGCACCTTGGAGATTGTTTTATAAAATACCATATGGAGCAAAAATATAGAGCGTAATGTTTAACAAATATCCTTCAATGAGCTATGAAAATATGTATAATATTAAAATATAGGGTCTCGAGCATAAAGGGTTAATAAATACCTCTGATGCAACCCCGTCCTTTTCTTCTTCTGCTTTTATATCTCGGATTATGAGATCCATAGTACTAAGTTTTCCACGGGATTGAACAGTGTCTTTTCTTAATCTGGCCGCTACTAATCCAAGATAATCCAAAGAGGCTACCCTAACAGACATTTCCATGGTCTTATCGGATGTATATTTCACCTGAAATAGATTTTTAAAAAAAGGAGAAATTAATTAATGTCAAATAATGCTGATTGTATAAATTTGAAAAAATCAATCTGAAGCTTACAAGCATTGTTCCTAATAAACTCAACAAAAGCTCAGTCGCAGGCCACTCTGGTTTGTTTACAGTCGATAATAAGTCATGTACGAAATTTTCAAACAGTGGTCTGAAATCAATTTCTTCAGATCGACTCCGACATTTGTTTAGAAAACATGTTAAAAAAGTACCACCGATGCTTACAGCCGAATCATATTTAGAATAAATGAGAAGATCTTTGTCAACCTGAAATGAAAATCCGATTTTATAAATGCGCTTCAATTAAAAATATCAGTTTATTTTTGATAATCATTAACATACTTGACTAAGTTTCGAATTTGACGATTCTTTGTTTTCCTGAGAATTCTCTTTCTCGTTTTTATCCAAATTTTCCGGCAAAACTACTACACATTGGATTAGCTGCAGCACTAATGCCGTTAACATTTGGATATGTTGTTCCGAGTTAAGTCTGTACGATCGTAAATTTCTCTTTGTGCTTGGTATTCGAGCTATTGACGCTAATATATCATCGAGTAAAAGACGTCTATGTTGTTCATATTTCGTAAAAATCTATTAAACAAAAGGGCAATGGGTGATTATAATCATTTACAAATTTGAACTAAAACAAAAAATACGTATGCAATAATTCTATACTCACAGTTGTGACGAGCTTTAGAGCTGATAACTGCAATTCACTAACGTTTTCAACAAAGAAAGGGGAGACTCCAGTTGAACTCGCGTGTAAAATTGTTATATCAGTAAGGGCAGCTCCAGCTAATAATTCAGCTAATAGCGCTACTGTCTCATGTAATCGACTGTATAGTTCTTGGACACCCTTTTCCCGTCCTAAGGATCCAGAACTACCGTGGGAACGTTTTTTACGTTGATCTCCTAAAATTAATTTAATAGAAAATGAATAAAATCATGCAAAAGCTTTAATGTAAAAGTTAATAATCATTTATTTTGAATAAATACCTTTTTTCTTGTTAGATGTAGATTGTATGCTATATACGGGATCATATGAACAATAAATTGTATTATGGAGTTGATATTTAGTGAACATAATTATTCGGTCAATAACGTCTTCCAGAATTACTCTCTTGTGCATATTAGATGCGGTCATTATATATAAGGCTGTAAGAGAGGCATCTGCTGCAGACATAACTCGCTCCAAAGCAGTTTCCATCCACATTAATCTAACGTCTTCGCTGTCATCCTGCAATTGATACGATTTTATTTAAATAAATACATTCAATGGCAAAATTTCCATCTTCATACTAAAATATACATATAAGAAAGCCCCAGAGTCATATAAAACTTCGCAAAATGTTGATGCTAATCATCTGGAATTTTTGTGCAGCCAATAAGACAGATACCGGGCGTAGATCGACGACAGATGACGAGGAACAATTGAATAGAGATCTCCATTATATATATATATGATTCTACAAACTACAAAGATTATATGGTGTATTTGTATCGTAATATTCCAGGAAAAAGAATATGGACATCGTTATATTGCGATACATGCGATAAATAGCCCGGCCTTCACTCTGGAGATTGTTTTAACCCTTTCAAACCGGAGAACATACACGCTACGCTCTATTGTAAATCCACATTTCTTTCAGCTCCGCCGCAGCATGTAACAAGCTTGATAATAAACCAGGCTCAATAAATGAACCTTAACACTGTTAATAGCACAGAGTACTCGGCTAATGACGCCACTCCAGAACAGTCAAAGAGGAATAACAAAATTTATCAACGATAAGAATGATGTTAGTATCTTAATTATTAAAATAAACGCCTGCTCTCAAGACAACACAAATGAAAGTCGTCTTATCTTTGTTGAAAGAGCTCAATATCCGACAATAGCGATTTCAGTTAATTATACCTAAATTTTTATTTAGAATACAATTTTTTGTTTAATAGTAAGTACGAACATTCACGAGTTTCTATAAAAAAAATTAAAAACATTGAGAATGTTTAGACGTGTAGAGGTTCTTTTACGGCACAACTTCGATTCACGAGTGTATGATGAGATTTCCAGTCCGATAAGTTTAAAAAATACCACACTCTACATAATTTTAGGAATTATTTTTTGCAAATTAGTATTAAATATATGAATAAACATCATTCATACTAAATGCATATTTTTATTCATTTTTCACACTCAGACTGCAAAGTGTTAAAAGAACAAATTCTTCAAATAAATAATAAATATACTAACTGGATCTCCCAGAGGTGACATACGTTCACCAGCACGTATGTTTTTCTCCAGTATATTGAGAAGTCTAACGAGTCGATCAGCCGGAATTGCTTCCATTGCACCAAGAGTTTTTAATTTAGCTGCCTCAGCGCACAGTTCTTGTAATTGATAACGCGGCAATAACCATTCTTCTGGTATTTCACACCCATCTTTAAAAATAAATGTACATGTTGAAAAAAATGCTTTAAACACAACGAAAAATATTTTGAATGCGTTTAAACAGACCTGTATTATTATCAATAAAACTTTCTTCATCTATAACATCAAATACTGCATCGATCAATCTGTTAAACCGTTGATAAGTATTTGTTTCCATCAATTCATCGACAGTCAACATTTCTATGACGGGAACTAGCCGTCTCTCTACTTTCCTCAATTTTGGTTTTACTGCAATAATAATACATTTTATTAATTTCATCCAGAAACAAACTTTTTAAGAGTCAATCTAATGGATCAAAATATCTAACCAATTGCAGCCGATTGTTCTTCCAATTTATTGGCTTCTTCGTGCTTTCTTTTAACAGCTTGCCAACTTCGTTCTCTAGCTTCATCTATTTCATTTTTTATTTTGTCAGTTGGTTTAGGTTTTAACGGCGCATCGTCTGAATCCGGGTCTGTTTGTGGGGTGGTTACCTGTCTACTATCGGCAGCAGGCATGACTTTTTTAAGTAAGGCATCCTATAAAATTAAACATGGATTGAGCTAAATGCATTTATATATATATATATATATATAATAGAAACAGTAGCTAAGCTGAATTCCAAAATCATAAACGAATGCAGATAATTTATCTAGATAAAATTACGTAAAAATCTTACGTCTATATTCAGTCTATTTAATTTTACAATCGGAAGACGAGCGTCTGGAATCGATGTTTGTTTTGCCGGTTCAGGCGTTTCTCGCTTGTCTTCCATTGCCGGTTGTGTGGGATTAGCCGTAAAAATATCCGGCTGTATAGGTATAGACACTTGTGGTTCGTGTCTAAGAGGTGAAGGAGCAACACTCGCTTGAGCCGGAGATTGCCCTGAAATAACAATGTTACCTAATTTTTAAATAAAGGAAAAATGGATATCAAATTTTCAAACAAAACATTAAATACCTCTTCTCCGAAAAACTTCTTCCTGGAGGTTAACCGATGCCTGTGGCTCCATCAAGGACTGGTGAGTCGGCGACAAGGATAGAGGGTCTTTATCCTGATTCATATTATTTATACTCATATTCAATGTCTGTGAAAGCTGCGCAAACGTGTCACTGTTTGGTAGGTTTTCACTAAAATAATCCCCATTTTGAGAATGCTGATGGGACACTTTTTGCTCTGTGATCACCGAAGCTCGACCTGCAGACTGGGAATGTTGTGGCAAAGTATTGAGCAAACCATCCGTCGAATTCCAAAGAGGCGTTAGATGATTTTGCGTCGTCGATGTCACAGGATGCACAAATCTACCTTGCGAAGG
The DNA here is from genome assembly GCA_008973525.1 of Stenopsyche tienmushanensis. Taxonomy (NCBI): domain Eukaryota; kingdom Metazoa; phylum Arthropoda; class Insecta; order Trichoptera; family Stenopsychidae; genus Stenopsyche; species Stenopsyche tienmushanensis. Next base: position 2,472,037 of record WACJ01000275.1, on the reverse strand, counting down.
AGGCGATGCAATCGTAACATGCGGAGATGGTTGAGGGGTTAACACGTTGGACGGTTTATTAGATAAATTGGGGGATTGAGAAGGGATACAGGCAGCTGTGGAAGGGCTATTCTGTACAGAATTTTGCGGTGAATACTGAGCGTAATTCCCAGACGGTGACAGTCCATTAAACTTTGATTGATAATTATGATTATTCCATTTATTAGAATGTTGACCATTGAACACATTAGGATTTATATCCAAAATAGCTTTTAGCAATTCAGGCATATTCTGCCTCTGAAGTGTGCTGCTTTCTGATTCCACATAATTATCTTTTAGCTCTCTGAAAATATCGATATTACAAGAATGAAAGTTGAAAATTTAGCAGGCTGAAATAAATTCAATAAATACGAAATAAACATACATATGATCTGCAGAAGTTTGCATCAACGACTGATTTAATAAAGATGCCAATGTCTCATCGCGGTTCGCCAATAGAATAGCCGCTTCTTCGGCAACCCTCGGATGAAACAATTGGGACTTATTGTTTAAAGTTTGCGGCAACGGCGTGGGGAGCGGCAACACCGGCAATACTGGAAATATTCATACGTGAGGTTTAGTTATAATAAAAAAATATATCGCATATTGGCTATAGAGTTTTATATTTAATCACCGTACCAATCACCAACGAGGTAAAGACATGTTAATGAAAATGACACATTAAAAAACTTGAAATAATCTTCTGAATCTGATAGATATACATTACACCGATTATTGTAGGAGATTAAAAAATAAATAAATAAATAATTTCTGTCTATAATATAGTTGGCAATGTCTACAGTACAAAAAATATTTAAACTCTAATTTAATCTATATATTTGTTTAAACCAGGGAACCCTCAATTCATTTCAAATCCAAAACTACAACACTAAATTGAAATCGCCATCAGAAATTTCAATGACTGATTAAACATCACAATATAAATGCTTCAAACAGATTACAAAAAATGCAATTTTTTTCAAGCTGCACATATTTACAATGAATTGAAATTAAATTCCATAACAAACTGAGAGTTTCCTGTAGTTTTTTTGATACAATTTTAAATGTTTTGTGGAAGGAAGCTTCTTTTCTTAAAAAAACATGCAACGCTCTTCTAAAAACAATCATCAAATTTCGAACAATAAATCTACGAAACCATTTATGCCCGTGAGTAGTCCCGCGGTTAAGCTGTTGGACTCGTAACTCAATCATCTCGCGTTCCAATCCTACGGAAACTGTAGCTGGCGATCATATTTTTAAAAACATATATACGCCACGAAAAACCATGCCAAAATGGTTGATCTCAAAAATCATCATACACCTAATAATAGATATTTAAATTATCGAAAACGTCTCAGCTCGCACTATTTATAAAATAATGGTAACTCATAAAATAGCACTAGCAGGGGGTCATTGAAAGGTTAAGTAGTAAACAAATACACGTCTATATAAAACCTAATTTTGTTATTGTGCAGCATGCACATATTTCTAGTGTATATCCAGATGATAATGAAAGATTTTTATCAATTGTGCTTATTCAGAATCGATGAGAAAACTGTCTATTTATACTCGTTTCCATTCAATAAGTGAACATGTGAAAACCTATAAATATGTATGGGATACGTCACATCGATATCATTTATGAATGACTTTTGATAATCGTCAAAGTGACATTTGAAGATAAACACATTTTTGGTCATGAAATCACATCATTAACGGAGAATAGAACCGACGTTGCAATAAGTGAGATCTAATCGATTAGATGACACACGCGGCCAGAAAACTATTAGCATATAACGCCAATGAAGAATATTTTTTACAAATGCTAAAATGTACGTGTAAATAGTCCCGCGATTAAGCGGTTGGACTCGTAAATCAATTGTCTTGAGTTCGAATCCTACAGGAAGTGTGGGTGGCGACTACATTTTTAAAAATATATATACGCCATGAAAAATTGTTTCCATCATGTTTCTAATATATACACAGTTCCGTGGGTTAAAATTCCAAATCGTATGCAGATCAGTTATGTCAAAATCTTTTGCAATTCGTTTCAATCGAAATGCAAAATGAAACTGCCTTTATTACGACCCCATAAGCAATATTCATCTATTTATTCACATTTTGAATCATGGATGTTTTGTTATTGATTATCTATTCGTTGTTATGCTCGTATTACGGCGGCTTCATATGACCCAGTAAAATACGATCCCTTTATCAAATTAATCAATGGTATAGGAAATGTTCAGCAATTCAAAGGATTTGAGAGAAAATCCCAAATTATTTTCAATGAATTGATTGAAATGTATTTTTTTTTCATTTTTACAAATCCGAGAAGTTGCTAATTTTTATTTTTTAATTCAGCTTGGACAGTGTCATTGGTTTCTTCTTGATTGAAATGGTCATCATCATCATTGCAATAATTTATGATTAACCAAACTAAATGCTGAGTGTTGCATTTAAGATTATTTGGTCTATACATTTGAGTACCTATACTGCTATAGCCACAACGTTATACGGCAGAACCGCGGTAATCCAACCCAAATCTAATCCAGTGGCCGCTGTAGTCCGACATCGCAATACAGGTATAGTACATATGTACCGTAAAGCTTCGTCAATGTAAAAATGCAAAAGTACGATTCTAGACCGTCTAAATCGTAATGAATCTTTTTGTGAGTTGACAAATGACGGCATACGATGATTCAAAAGTACGTATCCACCACTGATTGTAGGCTGGGCAAGTAAGAGACAAACTTTCAAGAAAGCTAAACATTCAGAGGTGGAGAAAGCTTTGTATATGTGGTTTCTTCAGGAAAGAAACAGGCATACACTTATTTCTAAGCCCATATTGGCTGTGAAAGCAAAGTTGTTTTACGAGGAGATAACAAAAAAGAATACTTTGTAGCTAGCAAGGGATCACTGTCAATTGATGATGGTAACAAGAAGCCTTGTATTGTCCATGTATATCTCATAATTTTCATAATGTTTCGGATTACATGTACTCCTTTCCAAAAAATTCCAGACTACAAAGGATGGGGTCAGTACGCTATAGTCCAAAAAATTGGACAATCCGACACTGCCTTGCAAAACGTCTATCAGATTACTGCGGGTCTGTTATATTTCAATTATTTTATGGTAATTGTAATATTTTTATCCAAACAGTAATTAAAAAACTATAGTAAAATGTAATAATTATAATTATTATGATGTCAATTAAGTACTACAACTTTATGTTTAGGCTTTTGACAACAAACTCATTTTAACATAAATTAATCATCAAATTAAAGGTAAAATTAGGTGGAATCTCGGATATAAAAACATATGTTATAGCGGACATATAATTCCATTATATCCTTAGTTTTTACCAATACAATGGATGCTATATTTTAACCTAAACAAGTTTATTAATGACAATTTAAAAACAAAATATTTAAAAGTCAAAAATTTGTCTCCGCTTATCGGAAAAATACAAAACCTAAATCATGTTACGACTCGACAAAAATCATTTTGAAAGCAATTGAATTGCTTAAATATTGTCAATCTAAAAGTGAGGTTCGCCTCTCTTATTCGCCATCAAGAATCTAATATCAAAATCTTCAAGGCCATATTTATAACGTTATTTTATTTCTACGTCCGAGAATCTCAGATTTATATGATTCAACGTTTTGGGTAAATTCGACGGACATTTTTATAGATGCAGTAAACGATTCCCGCTTGCGGCGAGGACTCACTGTATAGGCGGATTTTATATACAATTGAAATGATTCAATCCGGCACTGTGCTATTTCGTATCCTCGATCGGCGAGACACTGTTTCATACGACGACAATATGCGACACTAGATCGATAAAGGAGAGAAGTTGCAATGCGGATGACAATAATTGACCGTCACTTCACTTCACATACGTACCGAGAATCAAACGTAAAACGCACTTTATAAAATCGATGCACAAAATTCGATGACACACGAATGCATAAAAGAGATTTTCACATTTCGTTAATAAAAAAAAGCTTCATTCAAACGACACAATAAAAGCTTCCACCGTTTCGATACATAAAAATAAATAAACAGAAATCGGGATCGGTTGGTGAAGAATGGGAAAGTTTGGACGGTTTGATGTTATCGGTCAATATTGACAGTCGATTCTGGTTGAGATGCAAAATATAAATTTGTATTTGGTTAGTCAATGTAAATCTAATTTGATATCAACAATAACACAATAAAAAAACACTGAGGTAATATTTGTATATAATTAAGAATGTTTTTGAATATTATAGCTGTATTGTTGTTTTACACGTGAAGATTTATGTTAAATGTGCTCGTTATTGCTCAATGGGGTAGTTTTGACGATTGAGTGACGGATTTAAATATTTCTGACTTGGGGATGTTATTCGCTTTGACGTTGTCGCGGTTCTCGTGGAGACGCGAGGTCGATGTCGTGGCGACGTTCAAACGGTCCATTTATGTAGTGACATTTTCGAAGGCGAAAGCGTCTTTCGAAGAAAGATGCATTTGGGAGGAATTCCTAAACTTCAAACGAGTCTGGTCGCGAAACGGTAGAAAGGCAGGCGAAAATCGCCGTCCGGACGAAAGGAACGGTTCGTCCGACGCAACTCGGCCGGATTCGGGCAGCTAACGGCGAATTTAGGTCGCCGACGCCTCCGAGGAACATCTCCGTTTCGGACGCCCGGGTGACAAGTCAGATCGAAGAGGGACGAGGAAGGCGGGAAGGTCGGAAGGTCGGAAGCGGCGGGGGCGTCGGGAGCGGGTCGGCGGGTGTCGGCGGCTAGTGTTTGGGTGGTTACGGTCGGTGAGGCTGGCGACGCCGGCCAGCGTGGTGATGGGCACGCTGGGGATGTCGCGGTCAGCCATGGCTCAGCGGGTGAGGGGGCGGGGGCGCGGCATGCCGGGGGCGCCGGCCGCGCCGCCCGCCGTTTAGGTAATCACAAATGGATGACAAATTGCGCCCGACCATAGACAAGCGCGGACACTGAACGGTGAGCGCCGCACGCCACGCCGTACACACCGAACGCAACCCGACACCTATTTTTGTTTTCAAAGCTGACACCCCCAAAATTACAAAATAACCGACGGCCGCCGATCGATTAGGCATCGACGACGGCGATGCAATCTCATATTTTGCACGACGATCATTTTTAACGTTCAACCGACGACATTTTTCAGTCGTCAAATACGAAAAATGTATTAAACTATACACCTAATAATATAACAAATACATAATCAAACGGAATAAATCATTTTTCCGCTTAAAAAATATTTTTAATATAAATTTATTATAACAATCTTTCAACTTAATAGTTATTATATAAAATTTACGAACAGCATTCATCGAAATAATATATTTCAAATTAAACTCATAAATACCAAAAAATAAGCCTGAATTATCTTACATTAAAAATTAATTTTCACTCATTTATAATCCATGTATTAAAAATAGTTTTAGAATTTCATCACTAAAATCAATGAAAATTATTATCAATATAATATATATACTAAAAGTATTGAATATTTAAATTGCGCATTAATTTTTGATATTAAATATTAATCTATATAAATCTTATTCGTTTTTATATCGATGAAATATAAAGTTAATCATAAGCCAAATCATCGGCTCGATATAAATATTTTGCGCTTGATATTGTTTGATTTGTGAATATTTCCAATTGTGATATTTTATTAGATGCGCACAACACCATAGAGTGACATTTTGTACGTTCACATTTTAAACAGTAGTGTTTCAAGCTTAAAAAAATACGAAGCGTTCAAACGCTCCATCGAACTCTTCGAGCGCTGGCAACACTGATAATCGTTTGCAAACAACGGAATCGAAACGAATGACTAGCTTCGTATGCGGCGCGTCGTCGCATCATCGCCAAGTTATTATTGTCGCGCTCGACAGATGTCGCTAAAAATATGACAAATTTACGATAAAATATATCACATATTAAATTTTATTTTATTTTCAAAAATACTATTCATATCGTTTATTTTCATTGTAAAAATGAATGTTTGGTTCGAGACTTTGCTACTTGTTTGCATTCATCCATCACGTGATCCATACACATATATGTACAGTGTATCTTGATTATCCGGGTACGGGTTATCCGTACCTGAAAAATATTAATTTAAAAAAATACATTTTTTAATTTTTGATTATTGGATAATAAAGGCGATCCTGAATAGTACTTAAATGTGATATACAGAGATCAAAACTAAAGAAATATTTTTTTTAAAGCGATAGGGATGATCCTTGTATCTTATCTACCAAAACAAAAGCCTGTTCTCATGTTTTAATAACCATGGTTTTCAAAACAGTCGAGCAAGATTTTGAGACATCTTGTTATACGAGGCAGAAATCACAGCGAGAGTAAGATTGTGAAAATGGACCCGGGGTGATAAGAGCGATACAAATGACTTGATTACTAAGTGCTCAACGTACATGAGTGCTCTTTCTGAATCATTAGAATTCGCTCGCAAATATGCGATCATCCATACAGGTTAACTATGAGCGTATTTCTTAATAAATAATGAATATTAAAATTATGAAATAAAAATTTGAATTGTAAATATATTATAATCAAAAACAAGTAGGAATTTGATGATTTGGATTATCTTGTTTCGAATTAAAAAAAGGCGATTTTATACAAGTTTTTGTTGTATTATTTTTGCATTTAATTACATTTTCAGATTTATATATACTGTTTTTTTTATGAATGATTAATCATTGTAATAATCAATTTACATATTAATGTTCATCTTTTTATAATGTATACGGGTATAAAATATGTACAGACGATCCATTTGCACATACAATTATAAAATAAATGCGTTTTCGCTAAAAACAAATTAACCTGTTTTTATTTACAACGAAGATACTATAATTAAGTTGTATTTTGCATTTTTATATTTCTACTGTAAAAGCATAATTGATAAAATTGAAGCGTGAATGTTTTTAATGATTTTAAAAAAAATCTTTTGAATGGCAGTCCACATAAACATCATAATAATGTAAGATATTTATTCCGAATCCACGCATAAAAAAGTTTAATAAAGATGGCCGGAAAATATTTTAGTTAGGGTATACATATTTCAACCTGATTTATGCTTAGGTTGGTAGTAAATTGCTTGTCATAGCGCGAATAGAAATTAGCGTATCGTTTATTTAGTGGTTAAAAATGTCTCATGGAAATCCATCAGCTGTAGAAGAATTGTCACAGCTGACTTAACTAATGTTAAGCAATCATGTGCATAATGATAAAACACACTAACCAAACTTTCCTCTAAACAAAATGGAAGCGCGATTCGAAAATCTTATTTGAATGAGAAGACATAATCACAGTTTTAATTTTCGTAGCGCAAATGTTTGAAAGATGAATAAAAACCAAATGATGAACTACAATGAAAGAAGCAAATGGGTGCTAGATGGAGATATAAAATACAAAACTTTAAGATTGAATTGCAGATATCTGAGCGATAAAGACGACAGCTCCAGGCATACCAACTGATCTTATACGCGTTGAAGCTATGTTCATGAACCACACTCGCATTTATACGACCATGAATATCCATACGTTCGCAATTCCACACAATTGCATTAAATTTACGATAATTTAAAGAATTGTAGTAAATGTCACTTTGCGTGTATTTTTACACAACCGAATGGCTCATAAAATATTTCAAAACTTAATGTACAAACTTTTTTTATATTTGTTAAACTAGAATTACTGTAAACATTTTTGTATTGTGTTATTACAAATTTATGCTATGCGTCATCGTCCGTCTCAAATTTTACGTATTAATTAAATTCACATTCATTATTTAGACCAAGGCTTTCTCTCAAGAGCGCTCATTTTCCTTTTTTTTTAAATTTAATATTTTTTTCATTAAAAACAGGCGTGATTAAAATTTAAGTATATACACATAGATTTATTAATTAAGTATGTTATGGAAATTAAAATTCAATATTTTATAACGAAGCACCTTTCAGTCTTGTATGAAATACAATTTAATGCAGGGAAATATATATTCAATTCAACAAACAAGATAGTTTTTTTTATATCCATTATTAAACCTCTTTATGAATTTTTTCTTTAACAACTTAAGTGCCGCAAGCATCTATAAACGCGACCAGAACCCGTTCCTGCAGATAATAAGTGTTTATAGCCGCAAATGTCATATTTTAATTCTGCTTGCTATATTCTTAAATTTTATTTGCAAGTGATATCTCGGGACGCCTCCTAAAAAATATAGTAGTTCAATTTGAAATCCATTTTGGTTAAAATTCCAGAAATTTAAATGTGCATTCATGAACAGACAGCTTTGATTAATTGGAAATCGATTCTTCTGAAAAAAACTGGAAGTAAAAATGTTAAAAAACCCCTCAGTTATAATATATATATTTAGGCGAGGCGAGGCGTTTAATTGTTATGTCAGCGGTCCGAAAAGCAGACCGGTTGGATAGACAGACCTTGGTGCCTTCTATGATCTGTAAGATCACAGAAGCCACCTCATAGACTACCTTACATAGGTGGCTCGCGGAAAATGAGCTCACGAATGAGTCTAGATTTCCCACCGCTCATAAAAACTATATATTTATTTATCTTACTAATTTATGCTGCTGTATTAGCTATTTTTTTTAGCTTTAAGTTACAAAATCTAGCTTATTTATTTCCCACGCTCAGAAGCCTTGCGGATATTAAGTTCAGGTTTTGCACCTCCCTGTGTACTTTTGTTGGGCAGGCTGGCATGGTCCCGAAAAGTGGGACTAATAAACAGCTCGAGTCAGTAGAGGATCTCCATGTTGCTTTGTCTCAGATGTGAAGTAATAGACCCATGGTTATGAATTGATGCGAAAACTCAGCCTTATTGCTGTGAAACATCGCCAAACACTCGACTGAAAAATCATCATTAATTTTATAAATATTCGAATATAGAAATATTGAAAAAGGGCAAATATATTCGAGTATTCGATTGGGACCTTTAATTGCAGCAAAGATTTTTTAAAACCGATTTGTCTTATCAATTTAATGTGTATGTGATTATATTAAGGAGGATACGTTTGACAATATGCATACTTTTTTATTTGTGTAATATCAATAAAGTATGAGTTCTATTAAGTTTTTGCACGAAGTATTAAGCGTTTCCAAACTTATTGTCGATAGTGTATTATCGAACTAAACGGTATTTCTATGGCTTCTTATATAGCGTAATATTTAGATTTTTTCAGAATGAATACTAAAGAAGTGTTAATGAATGCCATATGTAGATTATCATAATTTAGAATGGTGTGATGATGAAGTAAAAGGTTGAGTTGTCGTAAAAAGGCCCCAGTCGGTTCTTGTACCGTTGACCTTATTCACACGACAATGGCTCAGTCTCTTTGAGGCAAGCAGACGATTGAAGTCAATAAACGGAAGCGAGCTCGTCGAAATGGCGAAATCCTCGATAATTATAACAGTCCATTGCCGATTAGGATTTTACTAGGCCAACACCGCCGAAGAATCATTCGCAGGTGTATCGCGCCAGGGCGAAGACATCGAACGTCTCTATGGTGGACAGATGACCAAATCGCGTCTCAAATGTGGTTAATGTGTTTCAAAACGTATAAATAAGATGAGGTGTTCAGTTTGTGGTCACAATTGCTTGGTCTACGCGAAGGAACGCAGGATGAGGTTTCTGATTTTGCTGTTCGCTGTGGTGCTTCTGGTGGTCGTGACGATAGCCGAATTTGCTGATCCGCCGTCCACTGAAGATATCGTCGACACCAATAGACATCTTCGACTGGTTCATGTGGTATGTAATTAAAACAAACATCCGTCTTCGAATAGTCATTAGGCAACGCCGAAATAACCGTGAAAAATATTACCATAATACCGATGCAACAAGATGACGCCTTATACCGATTGACTCATCACATTATATTTAGTATATTCTTGAGAATTTCAAGGAAATCGTCTTGAAAAAACTGTTCATTTTATTTTTTTTTGAAAAATCATTACTACCCACTGGCTATAAATTTCATTATCGTATACTTCTGCAATGTTTATCTTTTTCATTAAAATGTAAACAACTTGTTAAAAGGCTATGCGAATTCCTAAAAATGATGAAAATCCAATGAAAAAATTATCAACGATCAAAATTTTCATATTGTTAATAATTGAAGTAAAACTTGTATTATAGGCGCGATAGAGTAAATTGGCTTAAAAAGCGGCAGTTGGTTGAAAATAAAGGGAGAATCATTATGTATTCGTTGTATAAAGCAACCACAAGACTAACAGTTTGCCTATTTTATTATATATTACACAAATACAGCTTTCAGCCCACAATTTCCATTAACAATTGGAAAAAAGCAATGCTTAAAACTAATTTTACCTAGGAACTAAGAAATATCGCTTCTACCGCACGAAAGTCAAACACATTTTATTTTCATAACGTTATACATATAAAATATTCACAATCTATATATTAATTAACTTGAAAATAATCTTAGTAATAATTTTATTACCATCATTTATTGTTGCCTTAAAATTTCACATTTTTATCTCTCAAATAAAATTGTATTGGCCCATAAAGATAACATAATGAAAAATGTCGAACGAATATGGGTGGGTATAAAATTTTGTTTGTAAAACGTTGTTTTTTGGACGTTTTACGGCATCAGCCTTGGCACAGAATGTGTATTTAAATTTTAGAAAGCTATTGTTGTTTTGTAAATATTTTTATTCAATTGATATTCACAGCTATGCATATGATAAATATTTTATTTTTTTTATATAAATTTTCTTGCATTTTTGACAGTTAATAATTCGTGATCAATTTATTTATTTTATGCCTTCATTTTATATACTGGAATCGACAAGCAATTAAAATAATTCATATTTAGGCTCCAAAAAAATATCAATAACGATACAAATTTATAAACGAGGACATGGTCGTATTTTGATGTCTTAAAGTTAAATTCAGTTTTGTTTTTGTCAAAAGTCAAATTTCTTAATATAATTTTTTACATTTTTGTTCTAATATGACAGCATAGATAGCTATAATTGTGTGTTTGATTAAATTAAAAAATGTATAAATAACTTTGAAATATTTTGGTTTTGGTTTTGAAACCTAACCTAATATTGTGCATGATATTTTTTTGTTTATCTATTTTAACAAACAGGATATGGTAATCCTTTATTAAAACCGCATAAAAAACATCGAGTTTTTTTTATTCCAATGTATATTGACGTTGACTATAAATTAAGTCTTATTTATTTTATTGGATTTCTTTCATTTATCTCATGTAAATTTGAGAAGTATTTAAAAATATGACAACATTGCAAATAAATGTCAATTATATATTGACATTCTAATACACAAAACACTTTTGCAATATCTTAATAAGTTCAAAACTATTTTTATCAATTATATGCACATTATTTTTAAGAGCATTAGCTACATATTCTAATATATTTATGTTCTGATTATATATACCAGTTGATTTGTTTATCTCGAAATAGGTATTTTAGGATGAGAACATATTTTCAACGCCTAAGCTTTAATCTAATGCCTCAAGCGGATATCTATTTATATTTTATGTGCTTAAAATCAACAATTAGTTATATGTTCTTGTTTATATTTATACACATAATTGTATCAAATTATGCAAGGCAAAATTACCAAATATATTAATGCTATTATTTCCATCTAGTATGATGATGTCATATGTAAAAGTATATATAGATTGAATAGACGATGGAAATAAAAACATGCTTGCAAATAGCTAATCATGCATGCTGCTTGTTTGTATTCTGTTTTCAATCTTGGATGTTTTACTTTGTTTTATATAAATCAATATGAAGAACCACTAGTAATGACGTCTGAACATTTTTTCATTCCATAAATTTATTCAGAGTCATATATACATATGTAATAAATATACATTTAATTGTTTTTTTATCGACAACTGGTTGTTTAAATATGCTATTATAATTATTTTACATTAGTATACAATAATACAGCTTTCAATTGTCAAACGCTCATCTTGTTGATCTCTGAGGTGAACTTTGTTTATGAATGCATTATTCCATATATTCATTCTTATAGTCATTCCATGACGGTGAACAAATTGCATTGCTTGAAATATCAGAAAGATATATTTTACTCTGAATAATAAAACAATTATCACAATTTTATACCTGTGTAACCGATACAAATGGAAATCTTAACAAGACTCTCGCAAATATCAAAAAGTTTAATATATATTTATATTGGTCAAATAAATAAGAATTTATTTCTATACGATATTTCAAATAACGATATAAATATTGGTTAATCATAAATTAAAACACCTTTAAAAGATACATTTTTATATTGATTTGATTATTTTCATGACATGGCATTAAATATGTGTTTTATTAAAATACTACATTTAATCATCAGTTGTTCATTAATAGATTGGCTGATATAAAGCAATTAATTTCATTTTTCAGGTTTTTCGACATGGCATAAGAACACCTGCTGATACGTACCCTCGTGATATTCATATCAACCAAACGTTTCATCCATATGGCTGGGGACAGCTGACGAATGTAAGAATACGTATTTATATCTGTACGCTAAACACCTGTTTTTATAAAAATCCTTTTATATGTAAATTAAGCGCACATCATGCTTCAAATTGATGCTCATGTAATGCTTTGTGTTTCAGCTATTATTTAACGTGTGTCATTAAATCGTTGAGCGAATAATTGCTTGGGCTCTAAACTTCAAAAATATACTACATGAAATAAATTTGGGTTCTATATGCATTAAAGGCATAAAAAAAATTGTTAAATATAAAATATTGGTTGTATTTACCTGCAGTCTGCGTTTACATAAATTAATGTGATATCATAAAGTAAAGTCTGAAAATGCAACCTTTAAATACCAGCAAAACAATAAAACCTGTTTAAGGTCAAATTTCATTACACGATGTTTATCTTTTTGAACTCCAAAGCGATCTTGCAATATCACGTGCTAAAAACATAAGCAATAAGCTCTTAATTGGTGGCAAAATATTGATAATGGAATTTTATAATAAGTCTTATTAGAGTCGAGAATTTGTTTACTTGAGAGATAAAATTTTGATCGTAGTACGTATTACAAAAATATATTATTTAACGCATTCGCAGACATGTCTGCAATTGCAGTCATTTTTTATATGTTGCATGGGATGCCTTTTCCGTACTCTTCGAATAATACCTTCTTTCAAAATATTTTTCATGATTACTAAGATCCTTCCTAGTTGTATTCAACAACGTAAAATCCTCGTTCCTGCGGAGGTTTCCCAGAGTATCATCCTTGGACCCCACTTGTTCAACATATTCTTAGATAACATCCCAAAAACAGCATCATTGAACATCGCGCTTTATGCTGACGACAAAGTATACTTCACAAGCTCTCCTAGTAATAATTCAGTGACTACCAATCTTCAATGCACTCTAAATGCAACAGATAAATGCTTCCGTAAATGGAAACTAAAATCAAACATCGACAAATTGAAAGCTATCTTATTTTCTGTGAGACCCAATCACCGCCAGACTCGACTGATCCACATCGGATCAAACCAGATATTTTGGAAATCCCATATATCTCATCTAGGAGTCAATCGGGATGTGAAGCTGAGGTGGGGAGAACACATTTTCTCATTGAAACCACGAGGACTCGTGCCATATCAATAAATAACAAGTTCCTTCTGTTTAAGACAGTCTTTCGTCTAGCGTTCACATACGCTGCGCCCGTCTAGAGAATCGCTAAAAGCTGTGTCTGATATTAACAAAATGAATATATGAATATTTCACAATATCTTCTTAGCAAAACATATTTTTTGTGTAATTGTTTTGATAAAAAAATGTAGACATTAAATAATTAGAAGAATAAAATTAATGTAATTAACGCAATAAAATTATTTGACTTTGTTTACAACTCATAAACAAGATAAATCAACATCATTACTGAAGTTATCACAGTCGGTCAAGGGCCATATTTTCTTTGACATGCATTTGGGTCAAATTTATACTGACATACATTAATGGCATAAATTATTTTAGCTGATATATAAATTTTCAGCATTTTTTATAAATATAACGATAAATTTTGATTTTAGTCAGGAAAGCTTCAACAATTTGAAACCGGTGAATATCTACGAGAGCGCTATAATAATTTTCTCGGCGATTTATATTCGACATCTTCAGTGTATGCTCAGAGCACGGACACTGATCGTGCTTATATGAGTTGTGCTGTTACATTAGCCGGGCTTTGGCCGCCTAAAGGAACAGACTTGGAATGGAATCATGATTTAAATTGGTCGCCTGTGCCCATCAAGAGCGAACCTTTGAGCGAAGACACCGTAATGACGCTTATATTTTTTGAATGATTCAATTTGATATAAAGAGACAGACTTTTGGTATTAATGTATGTGTGTTTTTTGTGATTACAGCTTTTACTCGCTAGAAAAAATTGTCCCAGGTATTCTGAAGAACTAAAAAATGTTTTTAAAACAGCTGACGTGCAGCATATAATGAAGGATAATGAAGATTTGTTCAGAGAATTGACTGAAATTACCGGTATGAATATAGAATCGCCTGATGATGTCCAATCGTTATACAACACTCTTAAAGCTGAGGTAAACTTGTGAATAAATGTTAGATATTTTTAATATATTTGTAATAGATTATACTGTAATATTCTAATTATAATAAGTAATACTATAGTACCATCATCATGGTAGACTGCCGTTTTGTTTACTTAATGTATATTGCTGAAAATTTAATAATTTAGGCATGTAATTAAACCTACTTTAAATATAATTAAAGGAAGAATACGGTCTTAGGCTCCCACGTTGGACAGAAGATTATTATCCAGACAAATTTATTCCTTTGACTGAAATCAGCTTTATTCTCAATGCCTATAACAATGAATTAAAAAAGTTAAAAGGAGGTAAATATGAAATCATATAATGGTAGATTTTGTCATGGAATTTTCTCTAAATCTACTGTTTTAACAGGTCCATTATTGAAGAAAATTCTATCAGATTGGAAAGCAAAATCTGAAAACAAAATTTCACCCAAGGATAGAAAAATATTTGTATATTCAGGACACGATAGTACCGTTTCAAATCTAATGCTGGCGTTAGGTACTTGGGATAAGCAAATTCCTCAGTACGGAATAACAGTATTATTAGAATTATATGAGGATACAAGTACTAATCAGTATGAAGTCGAGGTTAATATTGCACATTTAATTACAATTATATAGTTAGATATTTTTTATATAATGCGCATTTAAAAAAACAGCGTTGTCTTAAATAAAGTGATTATTTTGTTATAGATATATCTTCGTAATTCTACATCAGTAGAACCATTTATTCTTACAGTTCCTGGATGTGAAGAGGCGTGTCCTTTATCAAAGGTATTTAAATTTAACATTCTGTGGTATTCCATAGTAGAAATATATACAAGAATAATTGTTTTTATGGAAATATTTAAAACCCAAAACTTAAAGAAACATAAGAAATCAACTAACAGTGGAACCTCGGGTTACGAGACTCGTCAAAATTTTTGTCTCCCAAAGATAAAGCCTCTTCTTGTTTACACTTCGGAGAACCCGTAACCATTCAAGAGGTGCAGAGTGCGAAAAAACAGGCTGCCTGTTATGTGGAGGTCAAATAGTAGGGTATGGACTGATGAAGAGCTGTTTACTGAATGGATAGAATCTGCTGCTGGTCCTGAGATAAAGAAAATACCTGCTCGATAAAAATCTTCCTCTGAAAGCCATGCTAATTATGAATAATTCTCGCTTTACGAGTGAAAAGCAGCTTATCGAAGAAATTGTGTCCCAAGGCAAATCTCTAGGCCTCCAGATAAACGAATTTGACATTGAAAACTCGTTGCAGAACATAACGAGGACCTCAGCGTCGACGAGTTGCATGAACAACAACACCGTCAATTAAGAGAGGCTCTGTCGGGATTGGAGGAAGAGGAGAAGGAGAAAAGAACCTGTCGACAGCAGAGATTATAGCTCATACTTCAATGTGGTTAAAGTTATAAACATTTGTGGAAGAAAATCATCCAGATAAAGCAGCAGCTATTAGGGCTATTCATTTATTTAATGATGTTGCTATGGCTCATTTTAGCAGCGTGTTGAAAAGTCGCCTAAAACAAGTGTCTATTGAAAAATTCTTTAAGAGAAAAGTTAAGAAAGTGAGCTAAAATCATCTAAAAAAGTAAAAGTCAATGATTGCGAGAGTGAATCTGTTGACAGTTATCCCGAGATATAGCTGTTCAAGGGAGACTAATCCTCCCACCACCTTCTCCATCCACTACCTCCGACATGCCATGAAGTACCATGAATAAATAATTGTTTTAATCTTTTTTCATAGTAATATTTTTGGGGGTCCGGAATGAATTAATTGCATTTCCATTATTTCTTATGGGAAAACTCATTTCGGGTTACGAGTCTTTTGGCATACGAGCTTCCTTTCAGAACGAATTAAACTCGTAACCTGAGGTTCCACTGTATACTGTATTATTTCAATAATGTGGTTCTCCAACTTTTTATTTCTTTATCTACACAATTTTAAATAGCATTAAGTTATTTGTCTCTTTCCACAGACAGACCAAGCATGTTTGAAATATCAGAAAAAATGATCTAAATGGCATTAATGTTTAAGTTTCCAATATATATATTCTTGCATAAGTTATTCTGAATTTTGTGGAAGTACTGTAGTTTTTAATTACAACATGATTAAAAAGATATTTTTCTTATAGATGATAGAACTGACAAAGGATGTTGTACCTAACAACTGGGCCGAAGAGTGTAAGGCAAAAGATCCTAATTACAAGCCACCGCCTCCTTCTGGACCATAAATATATTGTTTATTGTAATCTAATAAGTTAAATTAAGTAAATGTATTTGAGTATTTTATTAAAGTAGAAAATTCTGACATGAAATTAATGATTGAATGTGGTAAAATAAATTATTTATTTTTAATAATGCATACTACTAACATATGAAATATGTGATCTCTACATTTTTGTACCAATTATGATTTGAAGTATATAAATAGAGGTTTAAAAGATATAACATTAGGTTTTTTGTTTTTTAAAGAATGCATGAAAAAATTTTAATAAATGGAATAATGTTGGTTTTTTTTAAAGAAAAAAATTGCATGACATCAAATTTGGATAACCTTTACTATAATGCCATTAATCAAATTATCAAACAAAAAGGGTGCTAAAATATGGAGTGTGAATGTATTTGCTTTTGATCAGAAAAGCAGAGTATTAAATATAAAAAAATATTTTTTGTAGTGATTTACACTTAAACGTTACTTTTGATTTATGGTACATGTGTGATAATTATTTTGATAAATGATTATACAAAAAAATCATGGATGAATTTCACAAGTAGTAGTTACATATTTACACAGTTTATTCAAATATAATCATTAATTAGACCTAAAACAGTATTTATAGTGAGAATGTATCTCTTCAACGCTCATTAATCTTAATTCTCATATTCATCTGGTACCTTAAAGATATATTTTTTATTACTCTGTGAATAATTCAATGAAATAGGTAAGTTTTACTTGTACTATTTGATAAATATATTTAAAAATAAATAAACATTTTTGCACTTAAAAAAAATGTTTGTAATTTGCAAGCAATTTACTAAATAATAATTAAACGTATCATAAACAATAATGATTGTAGTGTGCAGAATTGAGTTATCGACAAATTCAAAGCCGAGCTACTATAAAGATAAGATTTTATCTTTTGTATGCCTTATAACTAGATAATACAGTGTTCAAATGGACGCCACGTGGAGGAATAATATAAAACAACAGATCACTAAATATTTATTTATCTTCGACATTTCTTAGTACAATGTAAAAATTAAAATACACACATATTGATAGAATGAAAGATTTCGTAAGTAATTCAAAGCGTTCCGTTCTTACAAAGCATCTAAAAACATGGATTGCAATTTTTATATTGAGTGCCTTCTTTGTAACATTAGTCATCTATGAAATTAATACGTATAATATATTAAGAAGTGTAGAAAAATATTCTCATGATCGTATGAAACTTCGTCTTCTCCATGTGGTAAGTCTTCTCAAATTCTATATCATGAAATATACAATCTTTACTAAAAATAGTTTATCATATCAGATCAATGGGAAATTTGTCATCGACGTCTTATCACTATATAAATATTTTTTATTGTATTAGGTCTTGAGACATGGAGCAAAAACACCTGATAGTACGTATCCCAACGATGTATACGTTAACCATACATACTATCCTTTTGGATGGGGAGAATTAACAAACGTAAATGTTTTAATAATTTATGATGATGGCTTTTATATTTTTTATTTATAATTAGTAAGTTATTAAATTCAAAGCATTTTTTATCAGAAAGGACGTTTAAATCAATATCGAGCTGGACAATTTCTTCGTCAGCGGTATGGTGCCTTTTTGGGGGATTTATTCTCGCCCATTTTGATGCATGCCCAAAGCACTAACGTTGATCGTACTTATATGAGTTGCGCTCTAACGATGGCTGGATTATGGCCCACCAAAGGAACGGACCTAGATTGGAATCCAGAACTGAATTGGTCACCGATACCAATTGAAAGTCGGCAATTGGACAATGACTTTGTATGGAATTCATTTAACTATATAAATATTGCATATAAATATATTTGGCATAAAAATATAATCTTTGTTGCAGTTACTTCTTCCCAAAATGAATTGTCCTAGATACTACGAAGAAATGGAAAATGTGATTAAATCAACATATATAACTCAATTATTAAAAGTTAACGATCATCTCCTACGAAATTTAACGGATATAACTGGAATGACTATAAATTCGCCTGACGATATCCTCTCTTTATACGGTACTCTCAAAGCTCAAGTGCGTTTAAAATACTCATCCTTAAAATGCCCTTTCCTTTAAAACTCATTTGGTAAATAAATGTTTTTATATGCTTTACATAAAGGAAGAATTTGGACTTCAGCTTCCAGAATGGACAAAGGATTACTATCCAGAAAAATTGAGACCGTTGTCCGAATTAAAATATTTAATTGATGGTTATAATGATGAACTTTTACGATTGAGGATTGGTCCACTTTTGAATAAAATTGTGTCCGATTGGTCTCATAAAATGAATAACGCTCTTATTCCCGCCGAAAGGAAATTATTTTTATATTGCGGTCACGATTGGACCATTTCAAATCTTTTAATATCTCTAGGAGCATGGGACGCACAAATACCTTCATATGGCATTATGATCATGCTGGAACTCTATGAAAATACTGAAACACATGAGTTTCAAATAGAAGTAATTTTGATTCTTTATTTTTGATAATAGAAATATTTAAAAATTATGATTTTAAATGCAAACATTTTTATAGTTATATCTTCGCAATTCAACACGGTCAGAACCATTTCCGCTAAAAATTAAAGGTTGCAAAAATCCCTGTCCTTTGAAAAAGGTACGCAAGAGTGATTTAAAATTAAAGGACGTGTGTATATATATTTAACGTGAAATTAATGTTCCAGTTAATGCGATTGATTGCGCATCGATTACCTGTAAATTGGACGCAAGAATGTGTACCTAAGGATCCAAAATATATTCCTCCTCCTCCACCACCATATTGAAGTCTTCTAGATTAGACTTAAAAACATGATCTCTTCTATTTATTTTTATATGACTTAATTTTAATGAATTTATATTGATATGATATTAAGTAATTGTTTTAATTTTTTATGTTGATGTATAGGATAATATTCCAGAGATCTTTAAATAACACTTGAAATTGATTATAAAGGCAGCTCATATCAAAATTTGTTATGCATTCTCAATATTTTATATTTATTTATATAATTTGCTTCAGAAATACACATGGAGCACTTTTTATGATGGCTTTTAATTTAAAATTCTCAATGTTCTACATTAGACCCACACTAATCCTGACAAATGTTTTGCAAGGCTGTATTGGATTGAGCAATTTGTCGGACCATAGCATATTGTCCCCGACCTCTTGTAGTCCAGAACTTTATGGAAAAAAGTATTTATAATCCGAAAAATTATGAAAATGATGAGATATACATAGATAATAAAAGGTTTCATATTATAGAATTAACGTCATGAATACAATGGCCATAGCAGTTATAATAAATAAAAACCTGTTACCGTTAAAGTCTTCTTTTTTGTTATCTCCTTGTAAAATAACTTTTTCTTCATGGCCAATATGGACCCAGAAATAGTTATATGCCTGTTTCTTTCCAGAAGAAACCAATATACAAAGCTTCTTCTATCTCTGGATGTTTAGCTTTCTTGAAAGTTCGCTTCTTAACCGGTCCATAATCAATGGCGGAGACTTAACTCCTATACTAAGTATTGTAACTTACAAAAGATTAATTACAATTTAGACAGTCCAGAATCACACTTGATATTATTAACCCTTGTAAGAAATAAACAAATTTTATCAACGTGGAAGAGAAAATTTTGTAGGCGAAGACCTGAACAACAATGTACTGGAGCGTGTCCAACATGCTTCATCGGGCAATTGATTATCTTTTTACTTTAGATTAAAAAACATTAATCTATCTTTTACTTCTAAATCCATATTCATTTTTATTATCAGGCAGATATTTTAAGCAAATAAGCTAAAATTCTTTGGCATGCATCAAGAAAAAAAACTGGACAAAGTACATTTAGCTGGAATATGTTATGTTATTTTTGAACTCCTCGCTTAATTTCTGTGACTATCTTTACACACTGGCTCATTTAACTGGTTTTCACCTATCTCATAAAGAATCTTGGCCGTCGCTGACATAGTTAGCTATTTCATTCAACTTCGTCTATCAACTCATTCAAGTAGCTGCTAATTTCTGAGAATCTCCAACTAGTGACAAGATGTCAAAAAAATTTTGTATTTCCGCCAGGCAAACATAATTTCATTTTACAAACGTGGAGTAGATTTTGTTGCTAATTATGAATATTTTTACTTATTTATTTTTATATAAATAATTTTTATATTGACTGTATTTAATATAAATTGGTTTTTTTAAACTTTCATCTTATAACAATTGCAAAAATTAAACACAACACATGTGAAGAAATGCTACAAATTAATGCTTTATCAAATCTATCATTTTCAATCTCAAGCAAAAACTTAGCTACGGAAACTTTTGAATACATTATTAGACTCATGGAGAAGTTTTGAGGAATATGGAATAGGATTGATCTTCAAATTAACATTACTATTTAAGACAAGGATAGCAAATTTCATCTGATAATGATCAATTGAAGTATGCAAATTTGTTTTTTAATTTTATAACTGATTCAATTGGTCTAAGATTATAAAATTCTATAAGAATAGACGTATATGTTATGTTAAATTTTATATGTATTGATTTCGATGATATTTTTGGCATAGCATTAATGTTTCATAGTAAGCAATGAATCACTTTCGCTAAACTTGAATTAAGTGTGCATAATTTTTAAGAGTAATTTTTGCATAGGTTGTAACTTGATTTATGATAAATTTAGGAACGTTTCCAAATATTTTAGGCTTAAGATTTACAATGCTCCATATCAAGAATGTATTTTTGATACACCGGGACTAACACTTAAAAAATTATAGCAACGTCAGTAACTCATTTATAGTATAATAATAATTGTACGTTGGTTAAATGTGTTATTTCATGGATATATATATTAACACATTTTAATTTTTTAACTGCTAATTTTATAGGTTGCTAAGTGGGGAGGGGCTTTCACTTAATTAATTTTACAATCTGTGCGTTAACATAATTAGCATTTTACTAACAAGTTGATTTCCTATTTCAATTTTTATTTTCTAATATAACTTTCTGTAAGAATATTTAAACTTTATGTAACGATTTAATCCAATTTAAAATTAGTTCAGTAATTATACTAAATCTGGCCGAAAGGTAATGAAATAAAATTTCCTTAAACATAATAAAGTGTACGCTATAATTTTATCACTGTTTGGATATTTCCATAGTAGTAAAATTATTCTTTAATTTTGTTTTTCAGCTTAGGAAATAACAAATATTGAGATCAGAATCGATTAGTTTGCTAAATATCAGATTTGGTAAATATAGGGCCATTTGCAAACGCTCTCGTCCATTTAAGCATCTGTTTTAGCAACCTTCCATTCTGAAAGTCATTCTGATTTTCAACGGATCATGGTTATTTATAAAAATGGCAATAGTTTTTGTTTTAGACATGGACAAGTCGGTTTTGAAGAACAGCTTTAGAACTTTGGCGTTATGCTTCAGGGCTCATTTGGATCCGTTTGTGATCCTTAATTCTTCATCGATCATACTTTTAATTGACTGATTGATTAATTGATAAAATAATTTAGTACAATAATAACTACTCTTTCTGTTGTTTTGAATCAATTTTCCATTTATTTCTATATTAACTTGTAATACAGGATGCATCAAAATTCCCCCCTTATTTTAAGATTTTATTTAGAACGGATGATAAAAATAGATTATTCTCCATTGTCTGATTAAAATCACACCAAAAAATAGTGGCTATAATCTTGTTAACAGATGGAATTGCTTTGGTCTTATTTGATGCTGGATCGCCTGAAGATGTATAATAATGGACCCAAGATTCATCGATTGCTGTGAATTGCTTGAATTGACTCTTTGGACTTAATATTAAAAGATCGAAATGCCCTTTTTTTAAGGAAAATTTCCAAACTTAAATGATGGTTGTTTTAATTTTTTAAAAATAGCCAAAGAAAGATGAGAATCGATCGAAGAGCTGAAATGAAAAATATCTAGAAACATTTCCTCGATTTTAGAAGTGTTATCAGAAGTCGTCATAGTTTATAAATATAGATGATCTACGCAATGAATCTGCTTCTGTCAGTGCCATCTATTTCATTTCATTTTATCTTATTGACTTAATGTGATAATGAAAAATGAACATTACCATCTTTGGATTAAATTTGAAATCAATCTTGCTTGTGTGATTTTTTTTAAGTTGAATTTTGAGCACTCTTCTGGACGGTTTTACTAGTTTTTAGTTAGAATTCCAGCTCGAAACCTTGATTGAAGCTATCTCGATCAGAGTTGATAACATAAAATCAATTTTCTGATGAAAATGTATACATTCACTTTATCTCAAAAAATCACACGACTTGGCCTTCTTTGGATTTACTTCATTTGAATCAATGGAAATCAATTTCCATTGATTTTTCTTTCAGTATTCCTTTTTGAAACAGCTATTATTCTGCGACTAATTGAAAATTAGTCGTAATTAATTCTGCAAAACAGAAAGATTTTTTTCTGCAATGAGGATATATTCAAGCATAACATACATATTTTATTATAGGATTAATTTTAAAAAAAGAAATGTAATTTAAATGACTGTAATATATAAAATATTAAGAGTATCGATAAGCATACCATGTTTTTCATATTCGTTTCATATTGTTCATATTAGGCATTCTATGTTCCTTTTTTTAACATCGGCAAAATAGCGACTGAAGCATTCAAAATGATTTATGATCGTCACGAAAAGCTGCCAACATTCAACAGATGTCAAATCTGGTTCTGAAAATTTAAAGAATTAAAGCAGGAAATAGAAAGCTTGAATGATGCCAATAAATCGGGAAGATACTCAAATTTCAATAACGACTTACATCACCAACTAAATCAGATTCATATCAGAAGATAGATAAATATATAGCTTTTATGAGTGGGGAAATAAAAAAAAAAGTGTCCAATCGGTCGACTTTTCGGACCGCTGATATGACGAATGAGCGCCTCACGATCGAATCAACGATTATAAACTCTCATTACAAGACGAAGTTGTCCGAAGAAGACTGATCGGGTGGGTTGTTTAAATTTTACAATCGGTCGTAAATATTGTTATCTTTATTTTATTGCGGGCTTATGCCGACTAGATCGGCCCAATGTTTAAGCGATAACAAAGAAAAGAGAGATTAGACAATTTAGTATACATTATATAAACGGACTGAGTCAATCAGTGTTGATTCATGTAAAGTAGAATGGTCAAATAAAATAAAAATCATGAGCAACTTTCAACTGGATCGGTATTTTGCGTTTTGCGCCCTAAACCTAATTGCACCCGTGGCAGGCGCCTACTTTGTCACGAACTATTAATTCAAGATAGTTTAAAACTTATGGAAAAATAATCAGAATGAGTGTTTGAACACATCACATATTTGGAAATCACTATCGACAAAGAACAACAGATCATCATCCGCATCATCCGTACCATGGATCATCAGCATCAAATTATAACTGGGGACGGGTTGTGAATAGTTTGGACATATATGTATGTTCATACTACTCAAAGGGTTAAAGGACAAGTCTAGCGTTCTTACAAATGCGTACACGACATACAGCATTTGATTTAAATTGAACACCTAAACAGCTGGCGCTCGAAAGTAGCGAGAAATTCCTCAAATATTTAAAACGTGCTGTTCAAGATTCGGTCGGAAAATCCATTATTTATAGATTTTGATTTAAGTGTATGATCAGAGTATCAGCTGAAAAATATTCGGCGTCATCCCAACAAATTGCTTCATACAATAACAACCACATTTTATTGCGGAATTTAATGAATTTTGGCAACAATGTTTTAAAATCATAATAAAAAGCATTAAGTTCAAAATTTAGCATGCATTTTCTTTGAGCATTTAGATTGGTTTTTCTTACATAACCGAAGTATTTGTGTGCCAGTTCAGGTTACAGTCTTCTTAATTGTATTATAATAGATTTCGCTTCTTTGTGCTTGTACGAGAATCTAGTATTTTACGTATTTGTTGTACTTAATGTAGTTTTAAGTTGGTTAATCGATTATTCGTGCTAGCATTACCATTTCAGTGTAAGCTAAAGTTTTGCTTTAAAAGCCATGACCAATTGGTGGAACCGAAGACGTTTACCGGGGAAACAACCGTCTTCATTATATAGTTCACATTTGATGGACGAACCGTCCAAATTATATTTCAAACTCTAATGTAGCAAACAACCGAACGCTTTGGTCTTGTAATTTATTTTGGCTAACGACACACCATTGTTGATGTTGTATTTCAGCTGAACAGATGCACAAGTGCAACAGAAATAACTGTCTGCCATTTCCAGTCTATTTTCCGTGCGAATATTTATAGAAAGTCTCGCATTGAATATTCGCAATTGAAGCATGTATGTTTTACTTAGTCGAATAAACTATTCAATATCTCCTAGAACGAATAAAAAAGCATTAATTTTATATATTTCTCAGAAGTTTCCTCAACAAACGCATTGAAACATATCAGTTGCGAATGCATAAACATCCGGAACACCAATTGAAAGCTTTCATTGGAAATCTAAACATCAAGCTTGCCAAGCCATCGGTTGTTGAAATATTTGGCGGAAAATTAAAAATACTACTGTGCTTTTAATTAATGATCACAAATAATTTTATCCATATTGGCTTCTACGATAAATCATACGAAAAATACATAATTTCCTTCAAAAAATATGCTTAAATCGAAGATGCGTCATCTCATGACGCACACAGCAGACATTGCAGAAGTTATTTGTGGCAGTTGATGTTGTTGCTGCAATTTTGGATGAGAGCGACCCAAATTCGATAAATGGTAGGCAATTCAAAATCCACATTGACGAAGCAATTTTTAACCATCACGATCTTCATGACTATTAAACTATATGAAAGATCTTCACGATTTTCATTATGTGCGCAATCAAATCGTGGCCAAACATTTTCCTTGTCAAATCGAATTTAAACATATATTCTTTGTTACAAGAAAAATAGTTATACTTGCGGTATTAATTATATAAATGAGAAAGATTTAAAATTGTTCGATATATCCGCCTTAGATCTGGATGAAAGCATTGATTCTAGTTATGATTATGTTGCACGCTATACAAATGTGCTTCTCCGAAATTCGTTTCTGTTTTATACATGTATGACTATGGCAGTTCGCAAAATCAGATCAAAATATTTATTTTATCTTAAGTTTTACATTAAAAAAAAAATCCCCAAAAAAGAGGTGTTTTTTTCCAAACTTTTTTTTTTCATTAAGTCGTTTTACAATTAGTCTACGACCAAGTACTTAAGGTCTTTATGTACAAATTTAAGAGAACGAGGCTATCATTTTTGCACTCCATATTTGCATTTTTATGTGATAATAACATAATCTTAAAAATTGTCTTTTGAATTGGCGTTTATAATTATTTAATTGTATTTATTTCCCATTTGTGTGGGAGATTTCGTTTTAATAATAAAATTGAATGATTGTGTTTATGTTGGCGACTGACTTGTTTTAGCTTTTGATTAAGGGCACTGATGAACTTGCTCCCGTTAAACTGAAAAAGAAACTCATTTAATTCCATGGTATATATAAATATAATTTGTCCTTCTATTGAATATGAATGGAAATTTAAAAAAAATAGTCACCTAATTAGCGCTCTTCCGTTCCTTTTATTTTATTCACAGTTGTAAGTCATCGTCTCGATGGCTTCAATCGAATGTTTCTTGACAGCTTCGCGTATCTTTCATTCAATCACCTCGCCACATGATCCATCTACTAACATCTTAAACGATTTAATCTTTTAACAGTGATATAAACAATAATAGTTTCGCCAAATTAAATATTGTCCTCAAATGAATAAGCCCTGAATGTGTATGATTCCATTAATATTGTTTGTGTTCCATAAAAATTAGAGTAGGCGTAGACTTCTACAGGGCGATAGTCTTCAATATCTATTTATGGGATACGGTCATATTCATATCATCTGTATCTATGATGGTATGGCTTCCTAGTTATATTTATGAACGCCCACCCTGCGAGTCATCTGGGTGAGCTCATCGAAGGGCGTTTTTGGGGATATCTAAATAGAACGTTTAGGTGGTTTTTAAGAATTAAACAATTTTCCTTGAAAACCACTCGAGACAATTTGTTTGATTTTACTGGAAATTACTTAGTTTATATTTATATGCAAAACTAAATATAATGCCGCAAAAATGTAGATTTACCCAACCTAACGTATAGGTAACGGTTACTATTGTAAAAAATAACTATGATAGAAATTGTCTAGACGCTACGTTGCATCCGTGATCGTACAGATCATATAAAATGTCACAAAAAGCCCTAAACGAAGGCGGAGTAGCCATAAGGTTTGTATGTTCAATCGGTCCGCTTTTCGGACCGCTGATATGACGAATGAACGCCTCGCGATCGAACGCCATACCTGAACATGTCTACAGAACGATTACGAACTCTCATTACAAAAAGTTGTCATCATAGGATTTTAAATCTTTCCGATATTTCGAGTCTTCTGTCGGACTGCCGGCGCCTTGGTGATGCTCCTTATAAGCATTTTCAGATTATTTTGCTCGGTTATTGGTGCTTTAATTTTCAATAAAACTGGTAGCCAAACTCTGGGTATACTAGTGCCATCGTCTTGTTTGTTATTCCACTTTTTTCGCGATTCTGATGCCAAAGTTTTCGACAGTTGCTATGATTTGTGTACCAGCAAAGTAGATGTGATGATCGTTCTTTTTTACTTTTTACTTTTTGCTTTTTACTTTTTTTTTACTATGCCTATGCTATTCCCGCAAGTGTAAACAATAAGTTGACAAAGTTTTATCGCAATTGGATGAACAATATGGCAGCGCATTAAATACGAACAAACAAAGATTAATTTTTATATTTTAGAAGATATCCAAAATCGCATAAAAAAGTTAATAAAAAATCAACAAATATATTTATTTTATTAAAAAAATAGCATTTTTGATAAAATTCAAAGCTCTTTCAGAATTCTTATCATAAATATTTAAATGATTTTCCAATTTACTGCAAAGTTGTAGACTTTCTCGAATTATATTTGCCCTGAGGGAAACTTGAATTTCTTTCACCTTCTCATCGTTTTCTGGTTCTTTGTCAGTATTCAGAAATAGGTAATGTCATTGTTACTTATAGCATTATCCATAAGTTATTCATCGATACCACTTTGGTTGAGAGTATCAATTCCCGTTCTATACGCTAAATTAATGATTTCAGCTGATGAAAGTTTCAATGTTGAGGTTTGAGTCTACAGAGCTTTTCTACGTTTTATATTAGCAATTTAATTGGAAATTTTATGTTTAAATAATTGCATTTTTTGTGAGTCAATGTCTTTATTTATACGGTTTTTAGAGTTTGTTTAAATATCATAGTGTGTGTTTGGGCGATGTTATGATGATGCTGAAGACTGATTTTAACAGCTGAATCAGCGCGATTGCTTCCAAATATTTTCGCTAACAGGAAACGGCGATGTTTCCCAGAGAAATTTAAATATTAATAAAAACCATTTTAGAGAAAATGCTTCTATTTTCCGGTAGACAAATTATTGGATCTCTCGAAGCTTTTTCCTTCGAAGCTTTTATGTCGACCATCTGTCGTCGTGAGTGACGTACGTTGTCAGAACGTACACTCTTCAGCTGCTTTTACAGATTTTTCTTCCCGGTCAGTGTTTCTTCTTTTTTACGCTAGGACGGCGCCAATAGGCTGTACCATTTATTTATGTCGGAATGTGTCGCGAATTAATCTCTCGCCGATTTGCTCCTCTCTCTTGATGCTGCGTCTGATCTCCACCAGTCTCGTCCGGCAATCTTGCCAAGAATATCTCCACCGAAAAGCATTGTGCAACTGCTTAACGTACCGGCCAAGTCGTTACACTTTCTCCACGTTGACCGATTGCAATTAAAATTCCGCAATATCTGCCGATAGCAGAGCCGTCGTGTCTTTTTTCTCGTCTTCATTGAACTACTCCCCCCAGCTCCGGATCGATGAAATTCTAGTTTTTGGACTTTGAAAAAAATCTGAAATTATTTTGTGACCGTGTGCTTCGATACAGATCCATCAAAAATGCCTTGTGAAGTTCGAATGACGAGGAACAACAAATCTTCATGTTGGGGATTTAGGCTGACTGGCGGGGTGACTTTCAGCATGCCGCTAACAGTGTTTGAGGTAAATCCATTTATTATATTCCATATCATCCCAATATAAGTCCATTTAATTTTAATGCATTAATATGACATAAATTGTTAACAGATATATTTAGGAAATAAGAATATATTCACTGAAAGCTTCCATACCGGTACATCTTCTAAAGCTTCCATTTCGAACCTAAAACCACATGTTCAACATGTGGATATTCAATCAAACAATTTAAACACGAATTTCAATAAATCAAACAAACTAACCATGAAGATCATATCGGAACAAACGTTTTGCATTTTTTAATATAAATTATTTTTTAAATGCTCTAAAATCACCCATCCGTCCATTATCAAAAGATGATTCAATTTGACAGAGTCGCAATTATTTATCTCGACGATGGCAACTTTTCAAATATTTTCTCGGGCAATTTGTGTTGTTAATAAATCTTGATCTTGATCTTGAACTCATTTCGCGTTTATAAGTCGAAAAATCGTCCATTCATCCACATCAATCGCCATGGGGTCGATCCATATCAAAATGCACATCAAAATTGAGCGAAATTCAGGTCGATATTCATCAAAAATAATCGATACAAAATTAAATACAGTGAACCCCAAAATAATCAATATTTTCAGGAAAAATAAACGATATCAAGCAATGAATGCATATAATAGGAAATTAAATGAATTTTGATCAATGTACTAAAAAAACAAACAATAGGTCGTCCCGAAAGAAATCCATTATTTCCGCACGCTATCGCTTGAGTTCGATTTTTGTCTAGACACATCAACATCATTTATGAATCAGTCAGTCAGTGACGGCCTTTTGTCTAAAATAGGATGACCCTCAAATTTTGACGAAGATCAGATTATCATCAATAGAAGAGCTGCCACAGAATCTTCAAAATTAACTGTATTAATTTAAAACGCATTGGTAAAGTAAGAAGGATGAGTATTTGGATGCCGCACGAACTGTCCGCGGATAAAAAAAGAACATTTGCATCATTGTTGTCAATATAAAGAACGCATTTCTTGGGTAAATTATCATTTACAAATTCAATATATTAAATACTATTATAATGTATGTTTTAAAATAATATACAAAAATAGTCCCAAAAGTACCCGACATAATGTATAGATGACGGTTATTGTTGTAAATCATAGAAAATGCCGCAAAAAGCCCTAAAAGAAGGCCATAAGGTTTGTATGCTCAATCGGTCCGCTTTTCGGACCACTGATATGACGAATGAGTGCCTCGCGATCAAATGCCATATCTCAACTTAACCATGCCCTTGTTACGGCCCTGGCTATCTTCAAAAACTAAGATACAATATTTGATTGGTGGCTTAATTCATAATGCAAGTAAATCTTTATAAACACTCATTTTTATACAAAATGTATACCTAAATCTGCATATTTTATAAATTTTACGATTTTATTGTAAGTGACGCATTATTCTTTAAATTTGCCAATTTTAAATATAGAAAACACAATGAAATTTTGCATAATTAAGACTTTAACACACACAATTCCGTTATTAGTGCTGCAAATCCATTCTTTGATTTTAGATGGAATAAAATAAACATTTTCGAAACAAAGATGACCCCATAAACCTCAGATTTATGAAAGTATCTCAGATCTTTCTATTGTGTCAATCATGTCGTTTGTCAATATGGCCACCGCAAGAATCAATCGACAAGCCGTATTGCGACAGTGAAGCTAATCGCTAAAACATGTTTCGCTTATTGCGAATTGTAATCTTGTAATTTGCTCTTAAAAATTCATTTCAATTGTCGTATTCCAAACAACGAACGCCATTATAAATTTAGACGTACCAAAAAAAACAAAAACTATCTGTGTATGTCTATGCATAAGAAAATGTATTCTTGTGCTGAAAAGCGCATAGACCGTCTCGGCTTCTCCATGTGATTGCCGTTTCAATCGAGGATGAAATGAAAAGCATAATAGCAGATCGAATCATTTATAGCAATTGGATTTTGGACAAAAAATAGGTTTTGTTATCGTCATGTGAAATTTGTTCAGGGCTGATGATTCGTTAATCAATCAACCATTGAGGCAAAATCAGCATGGCTGACGGATCCAAGACCAGAAAAAAGTATTAGTAAACATAGCTTGAATCATTAACATTGCGAAGTAATGATCTCTCGTGGCATTTTGCAGTTCGGCGATTAATTATAGATCTGTGTTGCTTAAACCGTGCTGATATATTTAAATGATCTGGTTGAAGCATGAGCTTTATTTTAATTGATTTTGTAATTGTTTAACATATTGGCATTTAAATCTTTTCTGCATAAATAATATGATAACCTCTCAAATTTGAGCTTGAAGCAAAATCAAAAATTTAAAAAAATGGTAGAAACTGAAATCTTATTATAATGGTTCAGGTTCAATTCCAAATTGTAGGAAAAAAATTACTATATCAATAGTATTTCCAAATTATTATCTCGATCCAGTTTCAAGCTGATTGCTGCTACTGATGGTTCTAAAAAAGCAAATTAACACTTTGCACCCTAGAGGTGACTCTTACTCACCATATGATTTGAAGAGGCGACTCTCGCTTCTGTATAACCGACGTGTGAAATTAGTTCTCAACCATGAACCATACTGCATGTTCTGCACTAGTTCGAATATAACAGTCGTGGCAGAAAGTCTACTGAGTTTTTGTTTCCTCTAAGCATTGAACAAGAGTTAGGAAGG
The DNA here is from genome assembly GCA_008973525.1 of Stenopsyche tienmushanensis. Taxonomy (NCBI): domain Eukaryota; kingdom Metazoa; phylum Arthropoda; class Insecta; order Trichoptera; family Stenopsychidae; genus Stenopsyche; species Stenopsyche tienmushanensis. Next base: position 2,440,251 of record WACJ01000275.1, on the reverse strand, counting down.
ATTACAGTCTGTTCTCAAAGAAACAAAGCCGGCAAAAAACATCAAACCACATATTATTGTAATACTTGCCCCGAAAAGCCGGGCATGCATCTTGGCAATTGTTGTATGAATTATCACACAGTAAAATTAGAGAGACTAATATTCATAAAGGTGTAAAGATATATAAAATGTTAAAATATAAATTTTTTATACATTAAATTGTATGTGTAATTATTTTAAGTTATGAGTAAGAAATTCACCAAAAGTGCTGCGAAACGTTTCGATTTGCTGGTTCGCCGCGTCAAAAAAGGTCTCGAGTGCAAAGGGTTAATAAAGTTAAACAGGGCCAACTATGCGTGGCTGGATTTGCAAAAATATCATATAAATGTGTGATATTTTCACTATTCAACCATAGAACTTGGAAAAGATGGGAATCTACCACATGATTTTTTCCCCCTAGAGAAGTATCCTATACAGATCGCCTGCATCTAATAATGAGTATGGCTTTAAGGAGAAGAATCTTCAAGAACTAATTTTAATGATTAAATATTTGATCAACGTCCTATAGTTATAAGATGATAGATAATACCAAAATTCTTACATTTGCAAATCTTTCGGTCAAATTTATAAATGTCTTCTAGCTTTTCCTGGAACTTACTTTTTTTGCGCTACCCCCAGAAGAAATAGATGTATTTTCTTTAATGCTGATTAAATTCACGTTTAAAACAATATGTTTTATAGTAAATCATCCAAACATTTGGCCGCAAATCAAATTGATTCGAGTATAATACTTTCAACGCCGAAGCCTTTACCTTATATAATACAGAAACAGTGAACGTTGTAGGCAATTTTGGTATGGTTAATGTATTTTATAGAGTATTTTGCGGTATTGTCGATAAAATTCACCGCAATAGTCTGTGATATTTTCCAAAAAGTCGATCAGTTATAAAATATAGTCGCCATTGAAATTTCGACACATTTACAGGACGTAACAAAAACCATAAACTCCCAATGCATATTATTTTATTCGCAATTACGACAAATGGCTTGATTATATCGAACATGTTTAATATCTGGCTAATTCCATTGTCTGATCTCCAAGAAGTAAGGTTTATATGTTTGATCCATGTGAATTTAAATCACTGATATTTGAGTGCCACTGGTTATTATGCTCTCAATATGAGATTGATAATGCCAGTCATTTACAATCAATGATCCGTAAATATAAGAAGTGGCACATTATTGACGTTAAAGAGCAAGTTTAAGCCAAAAGTTCTATGCAATGGTTATAATTCTTGCCAAGCAATTTGTAGATGATCGAATCAGTTCGAACGAATTTTTTGCGAGTTCGGTTCAATCGATAAGTTCTTGGATAATAGTTTAAAAATCAGCTATTGTGGATTGAAATCGTATGAAAATTGTTATGGCAAAATTCTATTTAACAAATCTTCCAACAAACTGTCATTTTGAGGGTCGTAACCTTAGTGTAGTGTTGTTGGAGTTGCCAAGATCATTGTTCACTTTGTTTGGATATTGTTCATTATTTGCGTTGTTGTTTCCAATTATAACTATATTTCCAAGGTGGACATTTGCTCTCCTTGCCAAAAGACCAAAATACCAAAGCGGATATTTTATTGGATAATATTATCAATCATATGCTTATAGATTTTATTAGCCTTTGAATTCATCGTAAAAACTTATGTTTGAATCAAGGGTAACTTTATGTCAATAAAATTAGAAATTCCAACTCCATATTTGGCAATTCCAACAATTTATTTGACAGTTATCTTTGGTTCGAATGAAACGGTTGAGAGTTACGATCATGATCTGAGTTGATCCTAGCTTTCCCATAGTTACTCACTGCTCCGAATTATACTTTTACGCGAATAATAATTGACTCAAACACATTTATTTTTGTGGATTCTGTAGTTATTTTATTTAGTGAAACCATCATTTATATTAGTTAAAGAATGCATTGGCATGCATTGCCTGCATTCACTCGGAATCTACTTTCAAACGCCACTCCATCTTAGAGCACTTATTTATATATTTTTTCCGTTTGATAAATTGATTTATGATTTGTTCGTTCTTAAAATATAAACGCTATAAAATTAGGCGGAATAATGCGAGGCAAAAAATCCAAATAAAGTGCTGTTTGTTTACTGTTCTTGAATTTCGAAAGCATGATTTCTCTTCCAAACTTCTCTATTTCTCTGTTTTCCAGCGACGCTTTGTTGACGTTTTGTCTTCACTTTTTTTTTATCGCCGTCCAGTTTTTGTCGACCAATTGATTGCTCTTTATAACAGTTTTGAAACTATGTTATTAAATCGATTTTACGACGAGTTTTTTAGACGATTTACACTCTTCAGAACTAGATTAGCGTTAAACGAATCAATTTCACTTTGATCTTCTTTATTATAGAATGCTTTGCTGGGGAACGATCGAATCTAAAAGAGTTCTCGAGAAGATTTCCTCAACGTTCTGGCAACTGTCACTCCAATTAACCGATTTAATGTATATAAATAAAAAGCAAGAGAAATCGTACGACTTAAATTTGATTTTCTCAGTATTTAATAAATTGCATAAGAAATCTTATAATTCTCCAGAGTATCGAATATTTAAAACGTTGTGGTTTTTTTTCTAAATAACAGCTCGAATACGAGTTAAATAAAAATGGAAGATCTAAAAAAACGTCGTCTTCTTCTTGGTTTTATTCAAATATATTCATCATACAGTGGTCATGAATACAATGAAGATGTAATGTCTATTGAAAAAGACTTGGATAAATATGTAAGTACAGTGATATGTTATACAAAGATTTGCATGATTTTATTATTATAGTATACATAACTTGGGCATATCACATCACGACATTATTTGTGTAATCATCACATCATAGTGCAGCCACAAAGAGTCCACTGCAGAGCTATGGGCCTCGTCAATATCTATTCACAGGAAGGTCAATATCTATCATACATTCACCTCTTCATTTGCTCGATATTGAAGGTAGCAATACCATCGAGTTTCATTTCGAACGCTCACCCAGCGGGTCTCCTGAATGAACGTATTGATTAACGCTTTCGCGACCGTCTCGATAGAAAATGTGGGAGGTTTGTAAAGACTGTTGTTTTCTTCGGGAGACGGTGGAAAACTACTCATGACGACCTTTTTGATTCTACTGGAAAGGGCTTTCGGGAGTGCAAAGAGTCCTCGGATTCACTCCTACCCTAACTGAGGGTGAATCCCCGTTCACGTGCAACTTACTCGAGCTAATTCGAGACTGAGTGCTTTTCTATTTTCGGTTGACCCTCTCAGTTCAGCGATTTCAAAGCGATATAGAAGTTAATGGAAAAGAATTCTGTTAACATTGCAAAGTGAAGTTATTAACCGTATATTTGGCGTTCTTCTTGTCCTTATTCTGTTCCTAAGGCTTCTTGGCACTGAATCGGTAAGGTTCATCGTGCTCCATATTGTTGGGCCATATTGCCTACAAAATAGATTCTTCCCTAAGCAAACCCCTAGCCACCTTGCATCGAAAGTAGGCGACATTTGTTTAACAATAATTAACGTAAACCACTTGTAGACAAAATAACAATATTGTAAATTTAAATTTAATGCCGGTATATATCATTATTCAAATTTTGAAAATTGTTATTAATGTTTGCAATGTTGAAAACTTGGTAGACTGTAGAGAAAGATGACTATAATTAGTAATGTACATATATACTTATAATGAAAACGGAAATTTTAATGGAATTTTCGTTCATTTTCACAATATTATTGAATAATATGATAATTACATTTATCAAAAATCTTTTCATTTTCATTATTTACTCCATCAATTTAACCTTTTTATTATACCATTATTCTAATTTCGAAATATGGATTTAATATCGTATGAATGATTTAAATTCCAAAACAATCATTAAAATTATTTGCCATTGATTGATAACATTTAAAATCAAATTGTATTATAGAAAATCAAATGTTCTAGTATAATTGCTTTGAATAAAATGGAAATCTATGTAAATAAAGCTCAAAGGAATCTAAAAATAATTTAGATTCCTTTGAGCTTCTCAACTATTTGCCAAGCCACTCAAATATTTCTCTTTCGTACAAAAATCCTTTTCATATACAGTAGAACCTTGATTATCCGGACCTAATTGTGGATGAAAATAGTCCAGATAACGAAAATCCGGATAATCGAAAATAATCATAATTGACAGGGAAAGTATGAATAGTTTTTATTTGTCTAGTACATATTCATACACATATAATAAACTATTTTTTATCAAAAAAAATCAATGATCGATTTTTGCTTAAAACTAGCTCTTCTTTTAGAAGCTGCCAAATCGCAAATACTCTTAGAAAAGATATATATGTTGTCCTAAATTACACTCTTCTTAGTTCCCAAGCCATTTCATGGCGACATCTAAACAATAAAAAGCTTCAGAATGTGTAGGACCAATATCTCCCCCCTCGCAAATCTTTTCTTTATCTTCTTGACCTCGTTCTTCTGAGACAGATATTTCTTTAATTATTTCCTCATCATTTAAAATTTGGAATCCAGAATCGTTTGCATTGCAATTTAATCACTCGGTTATATCTTCTTCGCCGCATTTAGCACATATAGAAATGTGTGCTGTTGCTTCCGCAATATCTTCTGTATCAGGTTCTTACTAATGGTCTTTTCAAGATTTTGTTCCATGATGTTTTCAAAGTTGACACATTTAAAGAATTTCTACTATTAACTACTACCTATCTTTACTACTAACTATCTGCTGCGATGTAGCAAAAGTCTTTAAAATTTAGTTTCTTGTAGAAGCTGATAACTGTTTCTTCATTATTTTCGTCTGCTAGCAATAATCGTCGAAGCATCTGATTTCTACGTGAACTTCTGAATTTTTCCATTACACCCTGATCCATCAGTTGTATTGCCGATGTGTCTTTTAATGGAAGAAATTTTACCGTAAACATTTCATCGATCTGATTTAATTTTTTTATAGATGGGTGAGACGGTGCATTGTCTAATAATAATGTTTTCCCTCTTTTATCTATTGAGTTTTGATATTTTTCCACTTCTGGTATGAACTGTTTTTCATCGTCATCGTTTAAAAACTTTACCATTCATCCAGACTTTTCTGATGATCATATTCAACCAAACTTTGATATTTTTGAAGCATCTAGCGTTCTTTGATTTTCCGCTACCTGCTGCATTTATCCAAGTGAAGTATTTTCACACCTTGATGCTAAATATTTGTTGGGTAGTTTTTCCAATTTAAATCGGTCTCATCAGTATTGTATACAAATTCTTCGTCGAATCCTTCCTTCTTCACAAATAGGTTCAGTGTGTCAATGAATGTGTTTGCTGAAGGTATGTCAATAGAAAGCTTTTCCCCATGAATTTCAAATTCCCTGATACCACGTCGTCCTTTGAATTTTTAAAACCAGCCCGAATTTTCTTTGAAAATTGAATCTCCATTTAATTTTGTATGATCAAAATGTTTTGATGGCTCTGGTTTCGATGGATCAAAATGGTCTTTGTATAAAAAGTTTTGGACGCAGTCGCCCGTTTATTTTTGATCTACCATCATTCATGTGACTTTTTTTCAAATAATGCACCGGAAGACGCCTGTCATTGATCATTTCATATTTACAACTAACGATGACAACGAGATGAAGTGTTTTGAAGGTCCGAAGCATTGAAGATTTTTAAAATCAATGAGCTGTCACGAATGAATTTTAACGAGATAAAAATGAATCAAAAGTCCAGCTGATTTTTAACCAGAGATTTTTTTAAGCTTCTATGAGTTTTTTCTTCTTTTTAATGATGCCAATGTGACTTTCTACCTATTATCGTCCGTCGCACGTGTTTTGAGGCTGATTTTCATCTGCATAATGCAGGTTGTTTTCATTGCCACGGAAAATAGTGTCATCAATCTATTTTAATGGCCCGCATGAATTAATTTTCGCGACGTTTTATTAATTTTTGAGTAAATCCATTAAATATGTTCTATATATAATGATTAAATCATGGCCACACGCGTATCATATTCATTTCCTTTTTTTATATATATCTTACTACAATGGTTTTGACCTCACAATTTAGGCATCGATTCAAGAATGTTTGACTGTATTATCAAATCTTCAATAATGAATTTTAACAGTTGTTTTAAACCAATCGTCTGAGTTTTTTTAAATGTTAAAAAAAAAATTAAAATATACCAACTTTTCACAGAACAAACGATTTTTGAAGATTATATATTACTGTGTAGTATTAATACTACCAATCGATCCTATTCACATCTTATCCCAATTTACCCATATGTAGAAAGCAATGAGTTTAAACATAATTTATCCCACGGGTTTGTCACCTTAAGAAAAAGATGTATTCAAGCTAACAGTACTGTATATATAAAAACGCTGTATTTCTTTGTTCCATTAATATGAAATTCAGTCATGTACACGAAAATAAAATTGCATTTCCGTGACCTCATAAAATGAGATGTTTCTTCTTTGTGGTGCTTTGGAAATGAGCCATCCTCTTAAAAAACAAGCTACTTTGGGCGATGAATTCTTTAGGATAACTTCTACACAAAAAAGAAGAGAGCATTTATTATATTTATATCATATGTATATTCATCGCCAGACTAAGTGTTCCTCATTTTACTATATTGAGTCTATCAAATCATTAAAGTATCCTATTCTAATAGTACGAGCACCAACGACCGAACATCCATTTTTACAAAGCTAATTTTTGTTTCAGTCAGTGTTTATACAATATAAATCAGGAAGTTTACAGTCTACCAAGCTTTTAACATTTTTCAAATATTGAATAATTGTATATTCCGGCATTAAATTAAAATCTACAAAGCTGATTTTTTTCCTATAAGTAATTTGCATTAATTATTGTTAAATAAACGTCTGGTACTTTACATATCAGGTGGTTAGGGCTTCAGTAGACGTGGCTAAAGTTGTAGCGCAGGAACTTGATTAAAGAAATTGCAAATTATAAGCAGCTACAACATAGTTTCAGTCTTGTAGTTATATCAATACAACAAAATGAGAAAGATTTCATAATCTTAGTTTCATAGTTTGTATCAGAAAGCATAGTTTGATTGAAAGGAAAGTCTAACAAAGATTTGGAGCAGCGATTGACTATACCAAAGTGAGGACTTGCTCAGATGATGATTATAAGGCTCAACGCAGATTCCGTCAAAACTTGCTATACTAATGTTGATATTTTAAATTTAACTTGAAAAATTGTATTGTGTATATATCCCTAAGTATTCAAATGTTATTTTTATAATCCTTGTTGTTTCCAGCATCCAATGCTCTGTTTTTCAGAAGCAATCATCGCGCAAATAAAATAGTAGACCATATTCCCAGACGCGTTTACCATCTGCCAATATAAATATATTCCGACGTTCTGCATACTAAAGCTTTCGAAAAAGCTCGGTTGCTGTGCTAATATTTTTGTATGTGATTTTCACTCTGTGTATAGATGGAATGGGATAAATTTGATGCTGGTTCTTCGATTCAAATGCGCTTGAGGCTGTACAATCAATGGGGTGACATAATTGGCGCCATCCAAATTGATGTGCAGCACAGTATGTAAGAATTCGTGTCAGTTAAAATTGTTGTCCTCTTTCGAGGAGTGTCAGGGATGCTCGTTTCGCCTAGATGACATTGTCATCATCCATTGGATCTCATGATCTTCTATCTTGGAAAATATTCATCAGCTTCGAAGCGTCTTGCTTTTATCGAATCAATATTTGACTTCTTATTTGATCTTATCGATAGGGGACGACTTCTTTTCGATAATCAAAGAAGCGTGATGATGTTTGTATACATTGTTTGGATGTGCCAACTGCGACTGTTTGATGGCATTTGTCCAAAAGTCTGGTTCTAGTTGACGTAACGCAAGCAGGCGGCGCTCACGCCAAGATATCCGGGAAGACCAGCTCATATATTTTTCCACCAGTACTCTCTGGGAAGTACTTGCCCTGCAAGGGATCCTGCTAGCTCTAATTTATTTATATATCGATAGATCAGCTGGTGACGAGTGAAAGCCGATACAGTGTACGATTTTTCTTGTTTATCATTTAACGTATTAAGATTGGTGCTATTTTTAAGAACGCGATATCGTATTGTTTTAATTAAACGGCTGCGCTAAATATCGATCAAGCCAGGCGTGATTTAATGTCCGATTTGTTTTACAAGGCTTAGAGTTGTGCGACGTTTAAATGTGGCCAATTTATTGACAGACGTCCCAAATCACGAAAGAGGAATTCGTCGATAATTCAAATAATCTTGACACATCACAGTGTAATTTGTTATTTAAATTTTATCATAATTATTCTGAATTTATGTCCGTTGATTTTAGTGCTGCCGATGTTTAAACAACAATAAATCGTCAAATGCTCATTGGATAATTTAATGGGACATTTAACCCACGCCAAAAAAATATGATTGCATTTTTAAGCGCAATCCACAATCATTAATAACTATAAATTTAAATTCAAACGAAATGTAAAATATTTTACAATTATATTTTTTTGTGTACTATTTTTTTAAATTGAATTTATAAGTTATTTCAAACTTAAAAAACTAAACAGCACATCCCTAATAGTTTTAAATGTAGATTTAATAGGTTAAGATGGAGCAAATATAGCCTATTTAAAATTCAAAGTTCGACGTTGACGTTTATAATATGAAGCATATAAGGACATATTCCGTCGTGTTATGTTTTTATGCGTGCAACAATTTGACGTTTAAATGTCATTCAAATAATGACAGCTCGCACGTATTTCAACATTTCTCTATGTTTTTTAATCACACACAAGCAGATTATTAAAAATAAAATACTATCAAATGCAAAATAATACATTTTTTTAAATAAATATTTCGCTATGAAAATGAAAATTAATATTTGCTATGAAGTATCTATTCGATACGAGTGTACTTCAGTCTTTCACGTCGTCATATAGATCTCTATCAGATTTCCAGGTGTTTTATCGCCAACTTTACATATACAGGATACAAATCATATCGAGAAAGCTTTCAGTGCTATATTTATGCCCGATTTCATGAAAATAATTGTGATGATTACATCTTGGAAGTCATCCAAAAAGATTTGGTATAAAAATGTGGAATTTCCATTCAACGAGCGAATAATGATCTATTATTGTATTCAAACAAACGTCTTGCATTATTTTAAACGTATTTCTTAAATTAAAGATTAATGGATACATCATCGAAGAGTACATTTACATCAAATTTTAAGTTCAATGACACGATTAATCATCAGCCATTGACTTTAAGTTTTTCATAAGTGTTTTGGCACGTGTACTGTCACACGAATTTAATGTAGGCGACCACGTTGTTTTAAGAAATCATCAATTAAACGACGGTGTTTATATTGCAATATTTGTTGAATCAATCGTTTTTATTTAGCATCAAAGCATAAACGCATTATAAATTAGTTTGAGTACATTAAATTAAAGTTAATTCAATTCAGTCAGGAACTAATGTTCATTGCTCATTAAATAGCTTGTTAAAAGCCATTATCAGTCTTATTATTTATATAAATTCATCAAGAATTTATAAGAAATGTTTATGTTTATATAATGAAGGTCCAAGAAGGTGGTCGTGCAGATAAAGCTGGTATAAGAGTTGGAGACGTCTTATTGCAAATAAACGGAATGGCAACCAACAAATTGGCTCTTAAAGAAGCAAATGCCATCATCGACGCCGGCGAAAGCATGGATTTACTCGTTACAAAGTAATGTTATATTTCGATTTATCATTTTTTTAAATCTTTGATTATTGGATTTAAGAGCATCGGATGCTTTACAGCTTGTTAGACCAGGAAGCGGCTGAACTTGAAGAAGAGATGAAGAGGGAAGAAAAAGAAGAGGCAGAATTTCTGGCTCAGAAGGCCGATGTATCATTGATGGATCTTCCTCCTCCGAGACCTGCACCCAAGCCAGACACTGCACAAAGAAAATGTTGGCATCCAGTCGTTCTGGATACCAATCCTCCACCAATAATCGTCGAATCGACTGGAGATGAAGTAAATTGATTACGATAATGTGATTATTAAATCGCATAGATACTCGATGTTTGATTCTTTTTCGTTTTTAGGAGGCGCCACATAAAAAGATTTTGAGAAACTTCCGCCAAGCCATGTCTCATAAAAGCTTGGATCCTTCTCCGGAGGTAATCATTTATTTTCTCTGCAATAAGTTCACAATCGGTGAAAGAAAACCCAGGGGGGAAAATGCTGTCTAATTTTCCCAATATTGCATTTAAATAAATATATAATCTCAATATTTATATCGCTTAGATTACAGCAGAGGCTCTCAAAATACGCTTTGAATCATATTTAACACGAAATGTGATTTTTATCTGAAAGTTGAGAATCTCTGTGATAAATTTAACACTGTATTGTATTAATTTGACAGCATTTTATCGATGATTTCGAATGATATTTTTATTTATAAATATATAGAGTGTAAGTATGAAACGGAATGTGTTCCTATTAATATGTCTTGTTTGTATTTGGAATTTATTCCCGGATCTTCCCATCATGTATATTTTCCGTGGAAATAAAAGACTGTAAATATATACTGCGTTTCCTTTACGAGACCCTAATAATATGAGAATATATTTAACACTCAAACGAATGGCATTTTATCTGTGATTTGTGAGAAATTCCCTCGTTAATACGCAATAAGATCGAACAAACAACGCAATAAATCATTTTTACATGAACAATTGTTCATTTTTAAAAAAATCATACATTTTTAAAGGAGGCTAAGAAGCAGTTATAAAATCATAAAAAATAAAATATGATAACGAGACGATTCGATAGTCAGCTTCCTGGTTGATGTTGGCACGGTCAAGGTGTTAAAATGTCAAACATATTGGTTCAATGCCAAGACTATACAATCTGATACTTGTTAAATAATCTGATATAACCACTTGATGTTATTTAGGATTCCTATAGCAATAAAAGTATGCTAATTTTTCTGTTTGTCGTATGTATACCCTTGATTTGATGACCTTTCCTCCTTCTCATAATCCTTATTTATAAGAAACAATAACGTAAGTTTCGCAGTTGGAATGGCGTTAAGATTTATTTCCCCGAGTTTGCCTCCCTGGAATGGTGAGTTGAATAACTTATTGCCCTTAAATCGAATTTCCATCAAACGTCGTAAAATTTTACAGAATCCGCCCATAGAAAAACCTCCACCACCACCACCCGAAGAAGACATTCAGCAAGAATCAGGTTATTTATTTTTTTATTCAATTATTTGACAGGCTCGCTTCAGACGGAGGCAGATAAACTAGTCGTTATTCAAGGGTGTCCAAGGGGATGCAATGTAAAAGGGTGTCATCATCATACAGTTGAATAAATACATTTAAAAATTATGTTTTATTATTTTGTGTTTATATTACGGGCTTTAACCTAATCTCAAAATTCACGTGAAAAATGCTTTTTTCTTAAAATGCAACATTTACATGAACGCTTCTTCTTAAATTTTAAATACATTCGCACTGAGTCTGATAATCATAAGCTGTATACATCTTCATTTTATTAAAAATATTTGCTGTCCCAAAGTATTAATGAACATTTTTTGGAAATGTTTCGATGTCTTTGCTCTTCCAAGATATATTTTTTTCTGCTTATCCGTGAGAGCTCTTGAACTTTAAAGGTCATACAATGCATCAAGCTAAGTTCATTTTCGATATGGAATTGTTCAATAAAAGCATTTAGTTCAAATTCAGATGCTTAAGATCGAAATAGTCGTTTGAATTGTCAAACAACAATTTGCTTATTTTTATCGGAAAAGCTTAGCTTTTTTTCTCTTTAAAGCTCAAATGACAATTTTGTATCATCTTCCATCCTTGGATTTCCATAAATAAATATTGCTATAAATCTATAACCATATTATTTTCACGTATTTCATAATGCTTCAATGATTTTTGAATATGAAAGATAGAAGCAATGCTTTGGACGTAAGAAAAAATAATAATTTTAACGATTCTTCTTTTGAGCTTTGGCCAATTCTTCGATTGTGGCTCATTAAAATCCGAGTTTATCGGATATTTAATGTCTGGGAGTCATTTTATATACTGAAATATATCAGGTCTTGACATAAACACGATAAGGGCGATAAAATACGTTATGATCTTAGGAGGCTGCAAGTCTGAAGAAAGTCTAAAAATAATTTACATAGATCAAATTTAAACTTTAAAAAACACATTGAAATAATGCAATCGTTGCAGAATTGAGTGTGGAAGAGCAACTTCGACAGATGCAAAAACAATTAGTTGCTCTATGTGCCCTTCCTGCGGCCCTTCAGAAATCGCTCACAGCAGTCAGTGAAAGAATTTATAAGCTTTTACCTCCAGAACCCCAACCAGAGGTATCCCTTTTGTAGAGTTATTTTTTTAAAAATTATATTGGGAAAATCTCTGAAATAAATGTTTCATGTTTTAAATATTATAGATGGAGCCTGAAATTGAACCCACTCATGATTTGATGGAAGATGAATATGGTACGGATATGATTTATATTTTATGCATATATGCATTCGTTAGAAAGTGTATTTAGTTGTGTACGATAGAGATTTCCATACTAAATTCCATACTCAATAAGTTTGTAGGATTTTACACATACAAGTGTGGCACAATTCCATCCCTAGTTTAAAATTTCAATAAAAAACGAACAATGTAAACGTTTATATATTTTTACCATAAATATGTAAGTAAAATGTAATTTTATTGTAATTGCATTTAAAAATATTTTTACTCAATTAGTGTCCTTTGCCGTTATCGTTCTGCTAAAATTTTGTTCAGGTGTTTTTTATCAATTTTATTAACATTTCAGGATGAATATGTTCGATTTTTTAATGTATTGTATAGAGAAAGTCTAACAGAATCCTTTGTCAATTTTAGAAAACCCCACCCTTAAAGTGACATAGAAAACAATTAATCAATTAAAGATATACGGGAAGTAGCGACCGAAATGTTGAACCCATTTTTACAAAGTTAATTATTGTTTCAGTCAGTGTTTATACAATTTAAATCAGGAAAGCTACAGTCTATCAAGCTGTTGCGAACATTAATAACAATTTTCGAAACCTGAGTAATTATACATACCATCATGTAGTTGCTTTCGTGTAATTCCCGAGGGTTGTGATTGATTCATACAACTTAATTATGTAAAAATGTGCGCCCTCAACTGAATGAAACCTTCGAGACATTCGCGTCTTTTTAGTCCGAATCATCTCACATAAGATCGAGATTCACTTCTTTATGATTCAAATATAATTGGGATTGAGTTTTGCCACATTACTATCGTATAATATGTGATCATACAAGCTGTTAAAAAACAGATAATATCTTACACACACTAATATTGCATATAATAATCATAGAAGAGGTCACAGAAGAAGAATCATCGCTCAGAGATTTGACGCCAGAACCAGAAATAATATCAGAAAATTTAGATTATATAGAAGAGGAACCGGAAGAGGAGCAGGAATCTGAACCAGAACCTGAACCTGAACCAGAACTCACGCCTGAAGAAATTGAGCGAATAGAAAAACTCAGAAAAGTATAGATATTATAGATCAATATAGTAGTTTTATCAGATCGTTATATTATATTAAATGTATATATATATTTAGATGGAAGAATTGAATCGAGCATGGCCATGGGGAAACGACATCAAACCAGTATACAAGTCCGTTTTTATTAATTTTTCTAGTATTCATTATATTTCAACTACTATAATATTATTTTTTTCACACAGAATATCCGATCGCTATAAGGTACCACACTCGGAAATGTTCAATAGCAAGTACGTTTTCCTTTAGAATTCATAAATGTATTCATATTTGGACTGCAATTTTATCAATAATTTGTATATTTTTATAGAATTCAAGATATGGAGAGTAAAATGATTCTGAGGAAGGCACCGGAAATCACCAATTGAGATCAATACTATTGATAATATCGTTTTGTTATTGTTTATTTTTATATGCTTATCTTATTCATTATTTAGACTGAATAAATTATAACAAACAGGATTTGTAGAGTCGCTTGCATTTTCTTTGAATCCCTGTAGAACTCAATATCATAGTTGAGTCTCATACTTATTGAACAAGTATTATTGGATCACATACAGCGAATGTGAATAGGATGTAATTAAATTTTAATCGCAAAAACATCATGTTGTTCGTATGCTAGTTTTATATATATATTTTTCTTCAATAAAGATGGTCAAGCATTGATTAAGTATTATTTCATTGTGTTCCTTTTTAACTACAACATTTGCGTGTATAACTCTTTATTGGTGTAATTATTTTATAATTGAGCGTTTGAGTTTTTCTATACTCAGGGATACTCAATCAATTTCGTTATCTATATTTTTTTTAAATTAAATATTAGTTTATTCGGCCCTCGTACAACACGGTACTTCCATAACATAGCTTCGATTTTACACGGTCGATGAATTGTGCCCTATATGTATAACACGATTTTCGTCGTTTATTGCTAAACATCATAAATCATACCTTTGAATGTAAACATTATTAAACCAAAATCACTAAAAATTTAGGAATATCTAAAAAGTATCGACTGTGTACTTTGAGGAGTAAAGGATGGCTTGAAAGTTTTAAAAGGCTATTATCACCATATAATACAAAAGTCTGAGGAGAAACTGCTTCGCTATCTTTTATATTTTTAAATGTTATTAAAGAATCCTAAAATGTTGAAGTATATGATATTAATGTAATAATACAATTATTGATAAAATTACCTGATAAATTGGCAGTGCCATCTTTTAACAAAGTATGCTTATTTAAAAATAACACAGAACTACATGACAGAAATAGTGGACAGATTTTGGAATATTTTATTTTAGAAATTCACGTTTTATACAAATAGCCAATTTTGTTTAATATCTATTGCTTTTTCAAAAGACTTGAGCTAGCATCGTCGTAATATTGTTGTCTTTTAGAAAATCGTCCAACAATAGAGACGAACGTAATAACATCTTTGGCTTTTCGGCTTTTGAGTCCCCATCGACGTCTTCTGCTGTTCGTCACATTTGCCGCATGCGAGAAGACAATGGACAAGAACTATGAATTTCCTCATTACCATGAATACGTTTTTGTCAGATTTAGTTCCAGTCATATGGTGCAATTCATTTTGGAGTCTGTGTCCAATTTAACGTGTGAAATGACGTTGATTTGTATCCACGCGCACAGTGATACTCTGCCAAAATATGAAATAAATTCACATTGACATTCGTCAATAATGGCATTATCATTTTAGAATAACACTGTCGAGCAACTCCATGAAGCGATTCGGATTCAGCTAGAGGTTGTTCGAGGATTTCTAAAATTATGCATGACATTTAGAATGCTTCGGGTCTGAAATAGCCTCGATTGAAATGGAGGCGCTATGATGAAGGCAGCTCTTCTGGCTGCCAATTCTTAAATTACATATATTATTATTAGATTGGGTTTTTTTAATCCTCTATGAATTTATTGTAATTCGGTATCGACGATAGTCTATATGTTTCTTTTGGAAAATTGGGACAGCCACTTAGTTGGACCACTATGTCCAAGCTGCAATTATCATATTTATGTCATCAATTCATTTAAAACAACTTTCATCATAGTACACAGATACAGTAGGCTAATAAAAGCTGGCGTTTTACGTCTTTACTGCATTTGAAAATGCAGATGGCTCTCCACTGCCTAGCTATGTCAGCATCATCACTGAACATGTTGTTGGCCTAAGTGTCTGAGATGTTTCATTTCTCAGACCATTTGAAGATGTCGCTCTTCAATATAGATGGATACATATTCAGCTGTCAACCAATGTCACGGTGAGCTTCCTCGATTTGACAATAGTAACAATTACATACTTGGTCAGATCGATGGGCAAAAAGTTATTGATATATCTAAGTGTGCCATCAATATCATCATCACCTGAGCATCAGAGTAAGCAATAACTGAAAACACTCAGCAATAAAGTGCAGGACACATACGCTTGAGTTATAGACGAGGAAGATTATATCACTACAGAATTAAGCTCCATCGATTTGGCAAAATATCCTTTAAAGTTTTCTTCAGCATCATCACCGGTTATTCTAGACTAGTGCAAGACCAACCAGACGCTAAAAAGCTCCAAAGTCGCTTTTATTACTGGCCAACTCTATCTGATTTATAAAGAAGCACTCCAGTAGTTGTTCACTGTTTAGCGAACAATCAGCGAAGGCAATGAATCGCCTATTCAAAATGTTTAGTTTACATCGAATAAAGATATTAATAGCTAAATTAGCATAACATTTCATAGACGAAGATGTCATTCGTAGAAGTCTCAAGAAGTAATCAGGATGAGAACATACTGCATCTTCACGAACGAGCAGGTACAGGACCAGTAGCGAATTTAGTACTTGAAAGGCGGACTTAGCATTCAAATATTTTCGGTCCTCGATATGCGTAGGTTTCATATTACGATTTCAGCGGAGATTTCATAGAACAGCCTAGTTTTTCAATTGAGGATTCATATTTCAAACATGATTTCGACGTTGTCTTATGTTATCTTAGAGAGCCACGAGAGTCGTTAGGTGGATGATAAAATCGGTGGAGGTATTTTCTTCAATCACCATGTTCTTGACTAAGTTCTTGACCATAGCCTTAATGAACTTGCAATGCAGAATAACGACGCCATCGCAAAGAACCCAGGTAGTTAAGCTCAGAAATTACACAAAAAGACGGAAATAGATATAAACTGCTAAGAACACAAATAATAAGTGCAATTCGAATAATATCAGCCTAAAGAACGATCTCACTGGACCCAATACAGTGACACTAAAATGGACCTCGCCTAAACACGGAGAGCTCACCTTTCACCTGGCCCAGATGCTGACAGGACATGGGTGTTCGGTACTTACCTATTTAAAATTGGCAAAGAGAACTCGACAAAGTGTCACCACTTTGAAAGAAAGAAAACGGAGAAAGAACAAGAAGAGTGAACGCCGGTTCGTATAAATACAGACCCATCCCCTTGAAGCAATGCGAAAGCGGATTCCAAGGGGGTCGATGGAGAAAAAAGGGTGGGGGTTTTAGTGGGTAAGAATCCCATACTACCATAGTTTTAATCATGGTGTCTTTTTGAAAATTTTCCCCTCCCAAGAGAAAAAAAGATAGTTTAGCTCGGATTCAAACAGTCAAGTCTCCTGCAGCAGAAACTATCTGAAATTGAAACTAACTATTTGAGATTATTTTGCTCAAGCAAATTCAAGATTTAAAAAAATAAATTCTGCTCAGCATTAATTTTTTTCATCATCAATCGCTGCTTCAAATTGATGGAATTCTCATTCAACAAAACATGATTATTTTGAGCATTAAGAAACGTCTATTTTAGAGGGATTTTCAGTGCCTTTATCTTTTCCAGATTTATCTAGAAAAGTAGATATTTTTAGTATACTTTTGATTTCCTGTATTTTAAATCAAATTTGCTCAATTTAGACTATCGTTATTACGTCTCGCAATTTTGTTAGTCGAATAGAAACGATTATTGGCATAATATTCAAATTCAGACATTTAAGTTGCTCATGAATAACAGCCGGTCAGAAATGTCTAATATAATATAAGAAAACAACTTTATTAGTACGCCATTGATAGCTATCAATATAATGGAAAGAAATGAGCAACTTTTAATCCGGAAGATCCTTCATAATTTTAGATATATTTTTGTTTGTAGTTTTTTTTAAAAAAAACTGTCAACATGATAGAGATTTGAACTTCCTTTAGATTTTAACAGGATGGAGCTTATTGCAAACAATTGAATTGGAAAGCACTGATTAATCTTAATTGGATAACTATTTCCGTCGCTATGAGAACTTGAAAGATAATTACATTAAAGTGCATTAAAATTAGTCTTCTTCAATGGTATAATTTGCCTTCTGAATGCACTTCAATTCATTTTTATTCTTGTTTCGATTTCATTGACCATTGAAATATGTCGACCTCTTGCTACTTTGATACCATGTGATGGATCAGTCATCATTTTATCACTTGTCTGCGACACTGCATCAAACAGGTTTTTATAGAAGTTTTCTTTCGTTTACAATTTAAAAAAAAGCTAATCCATATGGTTGGGCGCAACTTATTTGCATGCAAAGAGCAGAACATAATTACACGTCTCTTCTATGGTGCTTATCTTTCTCATCTAGACAAAAAAATGGTCAGTTTTGATCAACACTCTGCGACAGTATGTGATAAAAAACGATCATTGCCAAATGTTTGAAAACGTCTAGTGAAAATATATTTTGAGACTTTATGAATCCTAATTCGGTTGTACGACCCCCTAGCAATATTTTTTCGAGTTTTTATGTACGAACCAAAAAGATGACATCCCGACAATGTTGGTTCGCAATGTCGGTTGTGATCCTTGTACTTAGCACCATAACAATAGTGTTAACACAGAAGGCGTAAGTATCAATTGCATTTTTTAATCATCGATTACATACGTTACAAGATTTTTTCCCCTCAAAGTAATACCAGTACCAAAGTATTTTCCAAAACATCAGTTTGCATCCTTAAGTACGATATATTCTTGGAAATATATGGGGATATTTTTATGAATGCATTTTCCTATAATAATATCTAGTATCCGATTCTTACATAAATATTTATAAATTCAACACCATTACTACCCAGACTCCAAGAAATTGCATATTTTTGGCAATTCTTAAAAAAAATGTAAACAAATTTTTCTTTGTATTTAAAACCATTGATAACAATATTGAATACAAATATAACAATTTGATCAGTTTTAAATTAAATTAATTCTTGGACTCTTATTACAATATAAAAGTTCGGACTCAAATCCAGATTGTTGATTGTTATATATTTTCACCACATCAACATAATTGATATTTCGTTTTGTATTTTCATATTAAACCAGATTTAGCATAATTTACTGATTAAAAAATAATTTTTAAAAAAAATTTCATACCTAAAATTTTTTATTAAAATAATAAAACATCTCATAGTGATCACTTACATCTCAATAAATATATAATACCTTAAGAAAAAGGAAAACTTAAACGAAAAAGTACTGATATTGATTCCATAAATAATTGGAAAAAAATGTGTGTGATTTGAAAAGTCTTGTATTCATACTTTCAGCAATATAACAGAAGATCAATTAAAATTTGTGAAGCATTTCCAACCACGATTAGTAATAAAATTACGCTGTTTCCATGAAATAATTTCTACAATACCATTAATTTATACGACCTTATTGTGTGAAGTCGGCTGAACTTGTATCGGGTTATATAAATTTCGATAAGCGAAATAAAAATATCGCAAAAATGACTCTTGGTCTTTTTTGCACAAGTTCTCAAGCTTGAAAATTCAGCCTTATGCGATCTAATGGTTGGAAATTACATATTAATATCACTATAAATGCAATGAATGGATTTAATAGAATAAACTAACATTGGATTATATTATATAAATAATTATCAAGCGATGTCAATAACTATGCATCATTTATCATGTTTCATAAAAAATATGTTTGGTCGTATGTTATAATCAGATCAAACTGCTATACAAAGTTAGTATGCTAGATTATCCTGTTACGTATGGACATATTTGTTAGGGAATCGTTTGATAATAAGGAACGGGAAATTTATTACATTGTGGACATTTGAAGACCAGTCGTTCATATTGAAAGTCAGGGCTTTGTGATAATTTAGTGTTATCGTTAAATTTGCTCAAGAAACTAGCAACGTACCATTATTGCTATTGCGAACGACAACAAGCGTAGTTCAACGATAATACATTTATTTGTTCATATAAAACATACTGTGGTATAAATCAGGTTTGTATTGTTTTAAATTGATTGTGTATTGAAATTATTTTTGGGAAAACTTGAGTGATCAATGTGTGTGTCTAGATTCGCTCGGTATCGTTTGAAGTGAGAAAAAACTACAATAAAGGATTAAAATCCACCTTATATAATCCTAAATTGGTTAATATATATAAATCCCACAAGATAATAATAAAAACTATATCAAATAAAGTAGAGGCGGATTATTTCAATTGTATTTAGCATCATACAATCCAAATTATTTAAATATGATCTCTGATATTTTAAATTTAGTCTATAACGTGTTTGTCCACTGATATAACTGCTTGGAACTGGTTAATCCCAAATAGGTACAATAAAGCCAAACATTTTTCTTAAATAATTCTATTCATTGTTAGTATATTTTATTATTTTTAGAGACATTTTTGGTTCTAACAAGATGAAAATAATAGTAGACACGGACGCCGGATCTGATGATGCAATGGCTTTATTCTATTTGCTGAGGGCGGAAAAATATGCAAAATTAGAGAATAATACGTAAGAATCGATTAGTTAAATCATGTTTTTAATAATACATGCATGCCATTAAAATAAGTGTTTTTGCAGTGATGGTGCAGAAATTTTAGGAATCACTTGCGTCAATGGCAATACGGACGTCGATCACGTCGTCGTAAACGTCCTCAAAGTTCTGCAAACAGTCAATAGATTAGATGTAAGTCGATAGAAAAACAATTTCAATTGCATATTCATTATCGAATTGTTGATTTTCTGTAGATTTATGGATAGATTCCAGTTTATAAAGGAGCAGAGTCCTCATTGCTGTCAACACCTCCGTTTGTTCCCTACTTCGGCGAAGATGGAATGGGAGATATTCCATCGTCGAATTCTCCATCGGTGGATTTGGCACAGTCAGAACATGCTGTTAATGCTCTCATTCGACTCGTGGATGAGAATCCAGGTACAAAATTGAGTCTTTCATCCGTTTGCCTCATTTCAAGACTCAATATAATGATTTCTTTCATTTATTGTAGAAGAAATAACTTTGGTGGCTCTTGGACCGTTGACTAATATAGCCTTAGCAATCCGTTTAGATCATGGATTTTTGCGAAAACTCAAGAGGCTTTATATTTTGGGTGGATCAATTGCAGGTAATAAAATAAATGTATTTCTTTCCTCAAGAGCCTTCATTTTCAATTAATTTAAGCACCTGATGAATGGCAATGATATGAATCTTTAGTTTGCGGAAATAATTTGCCTAATTATACACGAAGTATTTTGTATTATTAGGCTTTATTATTTATTTTATCCTACTCCATAAAAACATATAGTTATTATAACATGGATAATTAGTAAAGTTTCTTCCTTATTTATATCATAATGATATTTACTAACAAATCATCCGGGATAATATTCGTTAAACCGCTGATTACCATAGATTGATTAGCGAATTCTGGAGTTCCCATATTACCTTCGTTGCTGCAGCTTTCGTTTGCAGATTGCCGCGTTGTTTGGGTGTAGAGATCGCACTGGGGGGTCATTTGAAACACAGGACACTCCGTAACATTAACTTCGACGATGATCTCAATGCCAATAAATGACGAACATCCCATTTTGAAAGGATCGCAATTATTTATCTTTGATGACGAAGAATAGAGCTACATTTGTGCTAAAAAGACAGATTTGATTGGAATCGATCATCGAACGATTGCTGTTTCAATTTAATTTGATTCCAATTCCATACTCGCAGTTATTTTGTTTAGTACTTATAAATAGTGTATAATATTTGGTCAGTGTTATTGACTATCAACGCTATTCAATGGCTTAATATCAGTAAATTTATGATATCACCAGCAATTAAACATGCCATTTGACGAATCAAATTTGCGTTTTCTAATTGGGCAATTCAAAAAAACGGCACTACGATCAATAGATTTTAATTGCGAAACTATTCGATCACAGGGACATCGCTTAATCAAATTCAAGGCGATCATAGGTTGTATACGGAAGAGGTCTTTCCAGTACATATCTTTTTACGTAAGAGATATGAAGTTGTTGTGTTGTGAAGAAGACAAAAATATGCTCGTTTGGGTATTGGGGTCACGTTTTGGTAGTATTCAAGATTATTCAAACAAATTGTCACAGCCCGAATTGTGGTATTCATATTTTTTGCAGAGCATTAGTCCGAATCGAATGAACTGATCAAGCGTTGTATTCAAAATGCATAATGAATGTAAAAACGAAGTTAGCCTATTGTAAAAACGCTGCTCGATAAGGCTTGTTTAGTTCTTGGGATAACGAAATCCCGGTATGGAATTCGTTTTGTCACTTTGGGACCAATCAGGATATTCTTCAGTTATTTATCTACCTAAATAAGGTAGAAATCGCTCATCAAAACATAATCCAAATAAGAAAAAATCTTATGTTCATCAAACAGGGAGTCAATGTCCACTTGTTCATAATTTAAGAAATACTTGTTCTTTGACTTTTTTTTTGAAATGGATGAATAGAAAATAATCCAAAGGATTTAAGTCTGGATCGTATGGTGATTGGTTTGCTTGTTGAAGCCCATATTGATGAACGATCAATTAAATTTTGGCAGAATGGTGTCTTATCCTACAAAATCAGCACGTATTTGAGACCATTCATTATATTTCCATCAGATTTTGTTCAAATGTCTTATGTTGTCTTTTATATAAACCTCATTCTGGACTCGAACATTTAAAAAAAATATCCCCTTTTAAAATTGTACCTTAACTGAGTGCTCTTTTAGAATGAAAACATTTTAGAGCTCAATATCTCAATAGTTTTAGATCTATCCAGTTTTTCACGAATCACTGAGATAATTTTATCCTCTATTATTCGGGATAGCTTTAGTCACTTATCTGTCCAAATAAAACGTTTCATTTCCATTAACAACCAATATAAGGGTTATCTTCAATCGACTTTTTTGTCCACTTAAGCTTTGTTAAGCTTTAAGCTTTTTAAGCTTATTCCATAATTTCAGTTTGTAGTATGGATAAACAAATTGATTGTAAACTCTCACCATGTGTATAATTATTTTTTTTAGCTTCTTACCTTATTGTGGGGTACATTTTTTCAACCTCATTATTTTACGTTAGTTATTAATATATCCAGTGAAGAAATGACTTGGTAATTTACTTTAGACAATTATGAAACAGATTAAAAAGGAAAGTATATGTGTAAAAAACGTGTATTTTTAAAATAATCATCTGTGGATGATAAGATTCACAGTTCAGAATGAAGGATTTGTGTATACATTTTTTAATAAATTATTGTTTTTCAAAGGTGTTGGAAATGTCGTGCCTGGTGTGGAATTCAATTTTTACATCGACCCAGAAGCTAACTACATCGTTTTAAATGGTACACGATTTCGTGACCATTCTGTGATAATATTACCATGGGAGTCAATCATAGCTACGGATACAACATCAGTAAATATACATAATTTAAACCAAACTCAAATGAATGTCGTCTCAAAAGAAAATCATTCAAATACGGTTATTCGGTTGTGATTTCAGGAATGGCAGCAAAAATGTGTTGGGTGATCTCGATTCTCCAGAAATTGCATTCATGAACAAGATAGAGCATATAGAAAACTATTCAGACGATGATCTGTGGCAATATGCTGATCTCATACTGGCAACGATTGCATTGAATGAGACTCTAATTGGAAAATTAGAGTCTTATGGTGTGACAACCATCACCCAAGGTTTGTTTCATGTCTCAAATATATATTTTCGTCTATGCAAATAGATTAATTTATATTTTAGTTAATTTACAAAATAGGCATAAAATAGTATAAAGATTCCTAAAAAGATGTCTAGAACTTGGACAAAAAATTAAGCTGTATCTAATAAAAATATGTTTATTGAAATGATGATAATCCAACATATTATCACCATTAACCTTTTGAATAGTGAGTTAATTTAAAATCTTCATAATCTTAGATGCTATATTTGCTTGTCCGCTACTTAACGTCATACAAATCCACTTATCTCTCAAGACCACCACAACGTGTATGAAGCTTGTACATAAATAAATAAACACTGTCGATAGCACAAAATATCGGACATTTCTTTAAGTAAATATAAACAATACACTTAAAATCGATTCATTATATCATTAACGTATCATTTTTAGTCGAACATATCATTTCCATCACTTTGCTTCATCAAACACTTCTACCACCACTAATTCTTAAATTTCCTCAACATTAACATGTTTAAACTATTTTATCGATAAATATTAATAAGAGAAATTCAGTAATTTCATATGGAACAACCTATTCAAATTTGGCAAACAAAAATATTGATTTTGCTTCTGTTCAAAGGCTCATTGTTCAGCGAAACGACGAAAGCTTTGGATTTATATGTCTCACTACACCATTAAAATGATGATGATTGCATAATTACAGGTCCATCGAGAGGAGGCATCGCAGTAGATTATACAAATATTCTAAATAGCAAACAAAAAGTTGATATTATATCGGACGTCGATTCAGAGGGATTCAGAAGAACTATTTTACATCATTTTTCGTGATGGAGAATATAATCTCAAGCCATCATTTTCATCGTATGCGTGCAGAAAAACTGTTGAAATATTCTTAAGCCAAATTTTATATACGCGATCCTCGTTTTGCGCGCCTTTGAAATAACACGACCAAGAAAATCTATAGACTTATATATATATATGACACATGATGTATATTTAGTCGGCTTATAATTGAAAACTTTGTACATTTATAACGCCATAAATGCACCATACAGCACAAATAATTTCGATTTATGTAAGTATCCCCCGTGCAAAAAGAGGATCGTGTGTATTTTGTACTTTTAAAAATATGTTTAAAGAATCTCCCTATATTTATATGGTATATGATCATTGAGAATTTAAAAAATATGTAATTATAATATTTATATTTGTAAATAAACCGATGGTTATACAGTTCTCTTGTATTATTTGACCGACACCGAGGACACGAGTCTCATAATAAAATGCTCCAATATACTGGTTGTTTAAACACTGAATAAATAATTAAATTACCTATGTAATAAAAAAAAACATTTGAGAATCATTAGCTATAAAATATGAAAATAACACATGAGTTTATCAGCTGATAAAAGTTTGTTTTTTAAGATTAGAGCACAGTTTATCTTATTCGTTTCGTATGTAAGTACGTATTTTATTGAAAGCGCTGTTATGCCGCTATTCTACTAGTTTTCCTTGGCATTCGAGTTTTTTATACGCGTTTTTCCTTATTTGCGCGCATTGAGTGATTCAGTTTACGGTGTTATTACATTATAAATATCTTAGGCATCCATAATAATTTCAATATTAATTGTTCACAGTATACTTTGCTGAGGACCGTATAATTTGGTATGAGTGATTGAAAGTCAATTATATATCTCACCAATTACACAAACTAATCATTTTTAGGTTTAAGCCAGGTTTCAATTTTTGAATAGGTGTATCCTTTCGAAGCAATTTTTGATAATAAAAAATGGCATATTTTCATATTTAATTAACGTGATAAGGGAAAAAAGTATGATTGCATTGTAACTAGTTTTTAATTTGCAAATTTCCCAGGACTATATCTTTTTTGTTGATTCATTAACCCAATGATGAATGATTAAAACAAACCGAAGTTATTCATATTAATGTTAATCATCATGGAGGATTTATTCAACATTTTTATACATGGTTCAATCTAAATCTGCAGATCAAATAAAATGAAGATCATCATAGACACAGACTGGAGGATGCGACGACGCAATGGCTCTATTTTATCTTCTGAGGGCAGAAAAATATGCCAAGCTGAAGAACGACACGTAACAATTATAAATTTATAAATTTGAGCATACGATGACGAATATTTTAACCATCTTTGATTTAATTTAATTCTGCAGACACGGTGTAGAGATATTGGCAATAACTTGCGTCAATGGCAACACAAATGTCGATCAAGTCATCGTAAACGTCTTCAGAATTCTACAAAGGGTCAATAGATTGGATGTCAGTTGATTGATAACAATTATTTGTATATTTTCCATTACATTATTCCTATACACGCATTTACATTATAGGTCCCAGTTTATAAGGGAGCAGAGACTGCCCTTCTAGTAACACCCCCGTTTGATCCCTACTATGGTAAAGATGGAATGAGAGATCATTCGGTTTCAAAGTCGCCACCAAAAGATTTCATACAACAGGAACATGCCGTCAATGCTTTAATAAGACTTGTTGATGAAAATCCCGGTACAATTAAATAATTTATAGATAGCCTTATTTAAATAAACAATAATTTATCGTTTATGTAAATGCATTGAAGGTGAGATAACACTATTGGCTCTTGGACCATTGACTAATATAGCCTTATCTATTCGAATGAATGAACAATTTTTGCGAAAACTCAACAAATTATACATCATGGGAGGCTCCATAGCGGGTAAGTTTGATATATATATATATATAACAGAGTCTATCATACCAAGTGTTACCAAGGCCTATTAAATCAAGTCTGTTTTCGATAGTCTAATTTCAATTGCAAATTTATAAACATTTAGCGGTTTTTTTCCTATTTTTTTCTAAACTTAATAAAATTCAATTTTCATTTAAGGTATTGGAAATGTCATGCCCGGTGTTGAGTTCAACTTCTTTATAGATCCAGAGGCAAATTATATCGTTTTGAATAGTTCAAAATTCGTTGATCATTCCGTGATATTATTACCATGGGAGCCGATCAAGAATATGAACTCTAAATCAGTAATTTATTTATTTGGATTCTTAAGATAGTATCAAAAATATTGTCGTTTTATCCTCATAATATGAACGCTATTTCTAAATTTTAGCCTTTTATCGTTCATATGTTAGATATATTTAAATCTAATTAATACTGCATAGAAATATACGCTGGAAAGTTTAACTGAAGATAAAGTCGGTTATAACGATCAACAAAGCATCGTAATAATTTGCATCTTAACTGGGTTGACATAGTCTATTAAGTTTGGATTTATTCTTCTTGATGATAATGAGTATTAAATAATTCAGACCTAATTTATAAAGCCTTGTTTATCCATGTTTTCATTATAAAAGTGCTAGTAATAAATGAGTTTTTCAATGAGTCATTAAATATGATATCCACAGAAAGGGTAGAGAATAAAAATACATACTTTCATACCTAAACTACTCGTATAATTTTATGCAGTAATCGGAAGAGGGTACTAAAATCAAAAGAGCTTCTTGTAAATAATAATTTTCTCACCCTTGACTATTTTATTTAGTTGATATTTTAAAAACGACAATATTTTAACTGCATTAGAACTATTCGCATTATATTTGCTGACATTTGTATTGTAGGAATGGCGTAAAAATGTATTGAAGAATCTGCGATCGACTGAAATCACATTTATGAACAAGATAGAATATATTGAAGACGATTCCAAATATAAAGCATCAGCATATGCCGATCTAGTGTTGGCAGCAATAGTCTTAAATAAAAATTTAATAGAAAAAATAGAATCTCATAATATAACAGCCATCACCCAAGGTATGCATAGTATTAAAGATTAATGTGGCTTATCTTGACCAATTGTTGATACAGATGACCAGTTTCTTGTCTGGAAAGATTTGACCCTAGGCTTGGCATGTTTTTTGGGTTCGAAAATGTAAATACTGAGATGATTAATTAAGTCAAACAAGGCGACTTTCGAGTAATCCCACCATATTGATTCCTCTCTTAAATAAATAAAAAAAACCTATATAACTAGCCCTATCCTAAATTATTCATATGTGGAAAGCAATGCATAACCACTACATTTAAATCCCTCACACATTGAAAACTCTCAAACGAAAGTAGCCGTTCGATTGCTCAATAATAGTATAGAAAAATCACTCAAAAGTTAGAAGCTTAATTATTGATTTTTAATCAGTTTTTCCTAGCAATTTTTATTGCATGATTTTTGCTAATAATATCTTACATATTTTCTTACATTTCAGGGCCATCAAGAGGAGGTATAGTCGTTGATTTTACGGACATTTTAAAGAGCAATAAAAAAATCGATATCATAACTGAAATCAGTTCCGAAGCATTCATAAAAACTATTATGCACCATTTTACATGAATAATTTATACATACTTACAAAAATAAATTAATGCCATAGTGTTTTTATTGCTTTCTTTCATTGATAACGCATTTTATAGAATAACTAGCGACTATCCTAGCATACGTTGCAATGCCCCACATACTTAGTAACTATGCGCCAGACCAATATGCGCCAACATGGTGCATCCGTTAAACGTCTCACAAAACAAATTCCGTACATAAACAATAATTGTATTAATTTAAAAACCTTTTTGGATACATGCCCAATAATTCAACAAAATTTCGTCGTAATCAGATGAATGATAAAGGAATGTATAATCCACAAACAAACAGATTTTAATTTTTGTATACTTATATAGTTAGAAAAAATATCTGTTTAATTCTATGAAACTTACAACTGGGACTACGAGATTTCCATTATAAAAAATGAAGACACATGCAGAAATAATATTGTGGAAATAAGTTTTTGCATTGGAATGCTGAATCGCCTGAAGAGAGTATATTTCCATTATTGAATTGCAAGTGCTAACTAAGCATATTTAAGATATACTTTTTAAGTTTCAAATAGAAGTTCACTCTTGTAAAGAAAGAAGGAGCTAGACTTCATGTACTTCAGGAAACCATTTCCAATCAAATCAACATGATCTTCTTGAGTAGTTTTCCTTTAGCATTATCAAAGAAAACTACTCAGTCTTTAAAAACCACCCACACTATTTATCGAAATCGAAAAAAAATATGGTAGTGAATTTGAGGAATTCGTTATGAGGAGCTATAATATTTAATAGTTATATTTTACTAAAAAAAAAAATTGTTTCTAAGACATTTATGATTATCAATTTAAATAAAATTATACGATACTTTTGGAGCATCCTGTACGTTTAGGCGTCATTGAATAATATGGACTAATTCAGGAACTACTTTAAAATAAGCTGCTGTGCTTGATTAAATAGAAGTGGACCAATTTATGTTGCGGCAACCTTTCTTTCCTTCCAAGGAATTATATAACGCTACAACAGGAAATGGAAAACGAATTTTATCGCTTGAAGACGATTTTTTTTTATTTGGCGACAATTTTTTGCCCTGTGAAGTTCTTCTGTTAATTATTCGAATAACACACATATTTTCGCCATAGTGAATAAAAACGCGCATGAAATCAAGCGAAGACAGGGTCACCAAAAATGCAGCATTGAAATGAGTTAAATATGGAATAAAATCAGGTTTTAATTTAAAGGCAATTAAGATAATACGGCTGAACTTGGTTATAACGAGTATGGATTCTTATAAAAATCTTCTTTAGATCGAGTTATGGATCATCTGGGCATCAATATAATGCTTGTATTTCTGCATCCATATCAATTGTACTACAAGTGGAAATCGAGAGTTTGAATTATTCTGACTCATTGCTGAAGACCAAGACTTCTATAGGAGATTATGTTAAGAAATTACGAAAAAATCATTATTTTTAAATAATATATAAATTATTTCTGCAAATTAAGTGCTCAAAAATTACGCTATGTGCCCTTATTAATTAGAAAGCAGAACAAATTTAGTTCGAGACATTCAATCGAAAATTTGAATATTTCTGATCTCACTGGCTGGCATAGTGAATATTGGAATGGATTTGAGTTCAAACTTTTATAATAATAGTTCAGGAACTATTTATCTAGGTTGAAAGGCTTGAAGAAATGTGCTACTGGATAGATTGATTATGGTAATAAGATTGCATCTTCTTCTTCATATATTATGATCAATAAACATAAAATCAATTGGTATAACCAATAAAATGATTGGTTAATAAGTGGATTATATCAGAACAGCTGTGGTCCTAAGTTTCGTCCTAAATTTTGAAAATTAACTCTGTTACTAATCCAAGAAAGATCTAGCTCGTTTAAGAAATCAAAGTCACTATGTCCAAACAGCTTGAATTCATCGCATGAAAGCGATTAAAATTTTTGATTTAACCTGTAGTGAAATAGTGGTTATGACATTTTGGCGATCAGCAGGTCGGTGGCCGAGTGCATTGCCTTACTGAGACGATGGACACGGTTCATTACAGCACTCGGTCCAATGCTTAGCTCTTTCACTAACTGTATCAGCAACAATGCGAAACACAAAAAAAAATGTTACAAAACCTCACTATAAAACCATTTAGTCCCTGGTGCCACCAGATACTTTCTTCTAAGTGTTCCGAAAGTCAACAATACAGTGCAGTGATTCTTAAGTGATAGTGGCCTAAACCGATTTGGGGTTAATCCCATTGTAAAGATCATGAGTTATACGAAGACGATCCGTTTGACGGTATTGATACTCGGCCGCGTATTCAAATAAAGTGGATCCTGCAGGATATTTTTAAATGTATCGCTTTAAATGTTTTAGGTGACGATCCTTTGTGTAGCAAATTTCGCATTGTGCCAGCACTACGATTCTGATGCTTACGACTATTCATCAGAGAGCGATGCCAAAGACGACTCGGCAGAAGACAGTGGATTTGTTACACCATTAGATTTTTCACCAATTTTTGGGGGTCCTAATTTTGGCAAGTATCTTAATATTGATCTATATATGGAATGTACAGCATCCCTCAGATGTTTGATTAAATATTAATTTATATTTAATAGGTTTGAGTAGCGCAGCTTCAAACTCGCCCACTAAAAAATATCAATCAATATTCGATGTGGGTGGAGCGGAATCCCGTTTAGTCCAGGTGGACAAGATTTCTTCCAAGGAAAAACTACTGGAGATAAACAATTCTCTCCAGAAAACTTTGGATTTCGACCCACATTTAGCCAAGGATATGTCGCAGAAACAGCCGTCCAACCGAAGCGCTATCAAGTGAAAAAAGTGGATCTGGATAAAACTAAAGCTGCAAATAAAGCTCCAACTCCTCTACAATTTAACATCCAAACGAAACACGAGAAAAACTACAAAAAACAACCAGATCCTTATGCTGGAGCATCTCTCGCGTCTTACAAAGATAAATCTCCCGAACTTTATACTGCTCCTGCGGTATCTGACTATCAAGTTCTTCACCCAAAAGAGCCTTCCGCTATAAAAAGTGAAGATCATCTCGCCCCATATAAAAAATTCAGCTTCCAAACCCAAGGCGCACCTGTAGCAATTCCTACATATCAAGCTCTATCTTCTGCTGCCTACTCAGGAGCCTCTCCATACACACATTTACCAGTCCTCGACCCAAAGTTGTATCGCTACAAACGTTATTCCGGTAATAAAAGAAAGCAAAAAGCACGCAAATCAAGCGAAGAAGACGAAGACGAAGACGCATCGATTTATAGCTATTACGGAGACTACAAATCGAGACCGAAAGAATTCGACGAAAGCAGCAGCTACGAATCACCCGATTTTGGCGGCTACGGCGATAACGCCAAGCAGAAACAATACGACTATGGCTCCGACGAGGAATACGGTTTTGATGAGTATGAAAAAATAAAGAGCTTGTCCGAAAAACAAGCCCAAGAAGCCAAACAAGACCCAGAAAATTGCAAAAAAGTGGAAAAGGATTCCATGACGTGCATGGTTTGCCAAAACCCTAAAACTGGAGGAAGCTACGAATCCTGCTCCTATGTATCCGAACCGAAAAACAATAAATACGCCTACGTAAAAGAGCAAAAGTTCGACAGCAATGATAAGCCGGAAGAACAAGAAGAAACCGTCAAAAGCGAAGCCAAACAAAAGCCAGAAGATAATGCGGAGCAAAAATCCCAAGCCATAAGAGTTGCTCCCGAAAATATAGAAACTAAGCCTCAAAGAGGAGCCGCAAAATATCAAACGAGCCCGACAGTAAAAAGCCCACAAAAATACGTCCAACCCAAATACCAAGCATACTACACGCAGCCTCAAAAGCCTGAAATCGACTCATCAGAGTCGACGAAATTTGCCGCGTACAAAGAAAAAGAAGAATCGGACGACTACGATGACGAAGACAAAGACTACGAATACAAATCGGCCCTCCCGGGCTTCTTCACCGACAACGAACCCAAGAAGAACGTCGAACACGTGCTCGCTGAATTCGCGAAGAAGGACCGATCAGAGTGCAAAAAGATATTCAAAAACGGAATGACATGCTACCAATGTACGGACAAAACGGGTCTCAAGCACGAAGAATGCATGTTCGTTTCGGAATCGGCGCCGAAGAGCAGCCATCTAGCCTACAAAGAGATCAAAGAATTTAATTCTAAGCCCGAAGCTAAGAATCCAATCTCGTCCGAAAGCGACGAGGCGGAGAGCAAAGTTGTGCCCACTTTAAATCCAGCACCTACTGCGGAATCAATAACGGTTTTGTCATCGACGATTTTCCCCACTGAATCTTTGGCGAAGCCGCAGAAAAAGAAGCAGTTGTTCAAGAAATACGTCCCGGAAGAGAAAAAGATCGAATTGAGTCCGCTGCCGACGCAACTAGCTGAAATCTTAACCACCGCCCAGTATCCAAATTCACCAACTATTGCCAGCCTGTTGCAGGGACCCGTCAAGAGAAACGTTAAGCGCAGTGCATCGAATGACCAAGCACCGAAGGCCAGCAATGCAAAGACTCCATTGGATGAATCGCCATCCGTCGACTCCCTCCTGGATAACATCGCTCATCCATCGGAATTTGCATCAGACGAATCCAAAGGGGCGTTCTGGGCAGAAACTGTTCCCAGATATAGTAAAGAGCTAGGAGTGTCATTGCCTGAATATATGCTATCAAAATCAGAGCATGAAGAACTGTTTGATGAGTTTTTATCTACAGGGAAGTAAAAATAAGATAAACCGCTTGTAAATAGCTCCTAACAGAAATATGTGAAACTTTATTTAATTAAATGAAACCATTACTAACACTGAAACATGCCACGTGATCGGATCAAACCATGTGCTAAAAAACTTTCATTAAGCATTTGCCATCTTTACTTCTTCTTTTTCTTGAACCTACTGATACTAAAATCTTCTTTCGTCTTCTCTTTCTTTGTACAAAATAAATCCCCGTTTATTTATGTATTTATTTTTATTCTATGATTTCATTTTAATTAAATAATATATAGACTGTACAATTATACTAATATAACTTGTTATGTAGTTTTAGATTATGATATATTATGTTTTTCTTTTTGTTTCGATGTGATTTTTAATCCAAAATAAAATATTCAATAACTTTAAACTCGTTTTTATTTCTACGACTCAATATTGCATCTGTACTATATCCTAAAGGTTCAAGACTGCAACTACATATGTTGAAAATGCGATGTTGATCATTTAACCACTTCTAGCATCGTCGCGAAGAATTCCTCCACGAGCTTTCTGGAACGGACTCTTCTTGAAGGCAAATCCGAATTCAAAGTTTGGTAAATCACAGCAATAGACATATCCGTCGACAATCGTTTTGCGCTCCAAGAAATTGAGCCAATTAACATTTTTGCAGATATCTTCGCACAAGACCAAGCTATCTATTTCGGATATGCTCAAATGTGGATTGTTAATTTGAATAATGGCCACGGCCTTTTGTGATTGCTGATCGAATACCACCTAAAAACAATAAAAATATAATTTTTTGTCATTTATGGGCCAATTCCACGAGCGTGGTTTCTTGTGCATAGTTTACTAGCTTATCCATTATTGCAGTGAAGTGATCACAATTTTAGGCTGACGATCACTTGTGAGATATCTTTTCAACACTAAATAATGTCTTTGTAATTAATAACATTTTATAGGAAAGCTTTGAAAGTACAATCGATGATGGAGTAGCTGACAAAAGTAATATTGTGAGCCTAAAGGTGTGGTTACTTCACTGCAGTAATCGGCATGCTATTAAACCATGCACAAGAAATTCTACTAAAGACTATGAAAATATTAACAAATACAATATATACAATATTTCGTTGCTAAAACATAATATGTATCATACAAAAAATTCTATTCAAAGTATTTATTAAAAGATACGTTTGACTACTATCCATTTCATTTCGTAATCCATTTTTTAAATGCTTTCTGTAACAATTGACGAGCTTATTTCATTAACATCAAATCAATTAAATGTTCAATATTGTATTTATATTTTGAAAATAGCTCTTCAATTATTTCTACAGCTGAATAATTTATCCTGTAAGTATTATTACCATTTAGTTCTATTACAATTCAGAATAAATCCAATATTTTATCAATTATCTCTTTTTAATAGAATCAATGGAAAAACACAATTCAAAAGTGATTTTATTTCATTTATATATTAAGATTTTCGTACATTTTCTTACCTTAAACTTTGAGCTAATATATTTTAATCATTTTAGATTTAACCACAATTAATAATCTAAAAGAGAATTAATGCAAGATTTGAGGAATAATTGATGTTTATTTTTTATACTGGCAAGAATAATAAGTCATTATATTTGACAGACTTGACGTTTAGCTGTCACTGATTGTATTGTGTTTTTAGTACGTGCTGAGTAATATTTACTGCATGATTCGTCCAATAAAACATTATACAGATTATTCTATTTAACAATCGTCAATTTTATGAACGACCAATGTTATATAGGATAAAAATATAATCAAAGAATATATATAACAATTTTAGTTCACTCTAAATAAATGCATCTACTTAGAATTCTGTTAGAATACCAGTTCAGTCTTAAAACGTTAAAAATTTCAAAAGAAAATGGTACTGCCCTTAGACAGTAAACATTTCAGCTGTATGGTTTCACCAAGAAAAGCTTCTTTTTTAAAAGGGCAAATAAAATACATTTTATAGATGAGAATTTTGTCAGTAACCCTGTGCACTAAAATCTCACATTTTTATATGATTTTGGTAGCGGCCAATGTTCGTTATTTTGGCATCTTCGAATCAATTCGACTCAATAGGCCATTTAGTTAAATAAAGTAAATTTTAATTGCGAATATAATGTTACTGAAACTATAATGAATAGTAACAGTTATAATTTATATATTTATGATTGATAAATAAATAGCTATTACTATCATACATATTTAGGCTATACTTCTAGCCCATTTGTTAAAATTAAATCTTATGATCCATATGAATCTACGATATGATCCTACGGAAAAGTCTCATTGACTAATATAATATAAATCAAATAATTATATTTATCAATATATAATTATAGATTTATATCATACAATGTTCTTTGAGATTTCTTAATCCTGCTCCCTCAAAATTTCTAATCACTATCAATATTAACTCATATTGTGAACTTTATCAACGTCCACTAAGATCCTTCAGTTGATGCGATTTATTATGAATTTTGATTTTATTAAGACAATTAGTTCAATATAAATATGTTATCAAATAATTGAAGCTGAAAATATTGCATATCACACAAATATTTTATCGTCTGATTAAAAGGTCAAAGATAGCAATAATTATGTATGTTCATTTTATTTTTCAACGTGCTATTGTGAACTGTGCGCGAGTAACTAGGACAAATATCGTTATATGATTTTTTAAACATACCTTCCATATATACAATGGCACCGGGATAGCTTTATCAGAATTGCCGTTGTAATGTAAATACATATCTTTATGACTGAAACCCCATTTTGCAGCAAGGCTCATTTTTCTGTATGTACCTGTCCAAACGGTTAATGGTTTTTTCATTGAAATTGCTAAGTTTTTAACGCGTTTTTCGACCTCCACCCAATTATTCTGTAATTAAAAGAATACATTAATTTAAATTGAATTGAAAAAAAATACATATACTAAAATTACCATTAAATGTATATTATTACCCTATTACAAGTACTCCATTGTGGTGCTGTATTTAAATAATGAGCAGTCGATGCTTGCTCTGCGGAAAATACCATGTCTTCTTTTGGCACCAATTTGCCCTTTTCCAAACAACATCTATTATTATCGAAGAAGTTTTTATTCAATATTTGTTTGAATGTGTCCGCTTGCTTGTTACATTTGTACGCCGATTCCATATCAATGTTTCTGAACAAATCAAATTTTTTGGGAAGCCATGTTGATTCTCGAGTCGTTATTGTGGCTTTATCTATATTTTCCGATATTGTCATTTCTGTGAAAAGTGTTGATTTTTCTTGCTTATCAAAGCATACTTTATATTCTGTCACAAAATCATTTCCCACTTGATATCCAACTTTAATAAGCTCTGTGTTTCTTCCCAGGCATTCTTCGCCTGTTGATTTTTCCGTCACTTCGACAGGAGAGTCACAGTGTAAATCATTAATATGATAAACTTTATTATTTACGATGAAATTCTTTCCATCTTTGCATTTTGCTGATATGATATTACTACTTTTCAAATCAGTAGACTTAAAAGTGTTTGTATTTGTAGACGATTGTGGACATGCTATTTTTATAATTTCATCTCGTTCTATGTTTACGTGTCCCTTTGTGGATCCCGATAATGAAACCCATTTTGGAGATGATGCTGATAATAATAATGGATGATTGCTACTTAAATCATCCTTCAAATTTAAAAGACAATCTGAAACAAAGAATATTTTTGAGCATTATTATAATTTAGTGTATATTATTGTATTGTTAATGAGGCATTTTAATTTTATGGTACAATTATATTATATAATTGTATATAATTATGTTTAAAAAATTCAAATAAAGAAGCTATGTTTGAGACGAGGAAGGTTTTTCCTTATTTGAACTTCTTAGTAAAGAAAGCATCCAATATTGTTTGTCTTTTCCTGTTTCATTCAGCAAGCATTGCATCAATGGCAGTTTGTTTTGCCTTTGATCTTCTATGAAAATTGAATTCATTTTATATAAACTAATCCATAATTGCTAACAGAAATGCTAATTTCATCATCGCCATACACTTTTCTTTCTATTAATTCGTTAAGATCCGTCATTGAAAGACTTTCAGAAGTTATAACGTGTAATAATTCATTAATAATCTGTGCATTTATATTATCCAAGCTTTTATCATTATCTAACTTGACAATTTTGTAGTCATTAACAATGGATTATTTTGTGCCGATATCCTTGCTTAGTTACAGCCATACATTCATTTATACTCCATTCAAACATTTTTTAGTCACCTCATTCTAGAAAGACGGTGTTATCTACAGCATATATAATATTGTAATTTTTTCAAAAATCTCTAATAGATTTTTTATCTTCTCTATCAGTTTTATCCACAGATAATAAGCTTTAGAATGTAATATTGATCCACTTGCTAGAAGGTGTATTTGGCTGCAGGAAAATCATTTCTAATGGAATGCACGTTGTTAAGTCGGACAAATGTGTTGGATTTGTTGGCGCATTGTCAATCAAAAGTAAAGTTTTCAGTTCTATTTTTGTAAATTCGCCATTGTGTTTAACAGACAGACAAAAATGATCAGTAGATCAATTCATAGTGATCCAAGATCCTATTACTACTGCGTAATATTGAAACAGCGTTAATTATTTATTAATATAAATGTTCATTAGTTTATATGCAATTATGATTGCATTTCGCATTAAATTTTTCAATAACTGATCTTCTTAATTAAGCTTTAACTTAACTTAATTTTAGGTTTGATTGTGGTTTTTGTATTGGTAAATATACATTTCATTAACGCTTCAAATATAAAAAATAAGAAACCATGAATCAGCAGTCCTTTGTGAGATTTTGCGGGTGCTAGTCTATCATTTTAAGCTTAGAAGGTAGAGATTAAATTCGAGATTAAATTATTGAGTATCGTTGCTGATATTCCATTTCTATCTACACTGTCTATTATTGTTGCAAATTATACCACAGCTGAATGTGTGAAAATCAGTCCTAACCTATACCAAAGTTCAAAGACCCTTTCAAATAAGTTTGATATAGCCATCTTCGTTTTTAAAGTTCGGGATATCCTCCACAAATTCCAAATTAAATCCTGCAACATTATGCTTAGGCCGTCCCAATCGACAATTAATTTGTTTATTGAGCACTACCCTAACATGTTATTTATCTTTTCGATTAACTATATAAATATCTTTAAATATATTTTAAATAATGCAATACATTACACAATCAAAACTTACTTCCTTTGATTAGCACGATTTGAAATAAAATGAGTGGCAAAAACTTCACAATCCACATTTTAGGTGTTTTCTTCTACGTGTTGTTAGCGCTAGCAACGATATAAGCACACTAATTTGACCAGACGTAGTAATTTTAACATAAAGTTTATTTTCGTAATGAAATTGACCTTTGTTATCAACAAATGTATTATATCATCAGAGAGATGACCAATAACAAATGTCATTTGATGTTTGAGCAATAAGAACTAAAATAGAATAAGCATCCTGCCATCTGTACCATGAGTAACATATAAATATGTTTAAGATGAACCAAAATTCATATTTTTTCACCTTTTATAGAGTGTAATATTTTTAGAGATCTCAATTAGAGGCTTAGTTCTATGATTCTAAAGCAGGGGCAAGTGTACATTTTAATTCCTACTGCCTATTTTTATATTTTTAAGTAGTAAATTTTTTTAACCGCCCACCGATTCCACAGTAAAATAATTTAACTGCAAAGTAAAGTACAACGAGTAATTTTTGAGTGAATGTTTAGTGAGTTTATGCAGTTTAATTTATCTTTTTATTTATAATTTGCATACATAAAAATATAAAGTCAATTGAAATTACATTTAATTATTTATTTATGATATCGAAAATCTTTCAGAAATATTCAGACAATTTCTTTGCTTGGTCATAATATGATTAACGACACTAAAGCCTGATTATATAAGTTATTTGGTGTAGGAGCGAATCCGAGATGCACTTAAGTGTCATATATGTCTTCACCCTATACCGGCAACGCCCTAGCGAAGAAAGGAAGGACTGGACTCTTTGCACTCCAGAAAGTCCTTTCCAGTAGAATCAAAAAGGTCGTCTAGAGTAGTTTTCCACTGTCAGAAGAAAACTACTCAGTCTTTATAAACCACCCACACTCCCTATCGAGATGGTTGAGAAAGCGTTCGTCAACACATTCATTCAGGATACCCACTGGGTGAGCGTTCGAAATGAAACTCAGGTGGTTATATTACCTTTAATATTGAGCTGATGATGAGGTGAATAGTATGATACAGACGAGATGGATGTAACCCCTTCCTGTGAATGGATATTGAAGAGGCCCATAGTTCTGCAGTAGACTGTTTGTAGCTGCACTATGATAATATAAGTTATTAAGTACGGAATGGTATTAATAAATTTAATACCATTTTCCACATATTCGGATATAATGGAGGTATTTTATTGTTTTACTATAGGTTTTAATATACACCACTATCGAAATTAAGCTTATTTTCTTCATCATATCTACTTTTTAACAGTTCTTCTTGTGAAGTATCAACCTCCTCAATATTAGCAATAAAAGGATATTTCATTCAGTCATACACCTTCAAGTTCAAAATATCTTTAAATTGTTTATCTATATCCAATTTATATTCATTAACACATATGTCGCAAGATTACCCAGATGTTTGTGATGGATGTTCTATCGCAGAAAGTGTGAATTATTACATATTATGACAGTGCATTTCACCATTTCCGTCTATCCTGAGCCTCTTTCCTTCAATTACTACATGATCTACCTAGCGTAGGCAAGTTCTTCCCACAAGTTAACTCTCATTTGATCCCAAATTTAATATGACCTGCCCAGTAGAGACGGCAGGCTCGGACGACGCTTGTAATAGATGCTTCTCTGTACATGCATGTGATTAATTTTGTCTTTTACAATGTATAAATTATGAAAACCAATATTTAATATAGAATTTATTTTTTCCTACCAAACCAACTTGTAAATAAACAACCTATATAATTAAAAATCATTTATTTAATGATTGATTTGTTTAATGAAAAATAAAACACATTAAATTGCTTATTTATTTTAGGTATTTCATCTAAGAGTTAAAGTCAAATTGAGCAAAATATCAGAAATAATACAAAGATAGACGAATACTTTATTTATATTCCAAATTGGAACTCAAATGTAAACTCAAAAAGGATAATATAGAAATGTTTTACTTTAATCACACAGTACTTAGATTTGGTTTATGGATTTCCCACTGTGCTTCTGGATGGTTTATTTAACATATTTATGTTCATTTAAATTTAAAACTAAAGTATTTATCGTATGATCAGTGGCGGCTCATAGCTAAATTTAGTAAAGGTGCTGCATGGTAAAAAACAATGATTTTTGTATCATTTTCATAAACTAGGGGATGGCTACTGACGTTAAGCTTATTGATTATATATTGTACAAGTAAAATAAAAGAATTAAG